>OY735204.1:13499122-13814122 GCA_963457665.1 Thysanoteuthis rhombus
GGTCGCAAGTCAAGTACGTCGTAAGAGTATTGCTTAGAGAAAATGTGCTAGAATATGAAATGTTAAAGAAACTATTGAGTGAAATGAATGGCACCCTGGGGGGACTGGTTACGTCTACATTTTCTTTATAGCGAAGTCTTTCTTTTCTATTTCCTAATTTAATTCAACTTGATAATTGATTTATCAAGCGAGTGTTTGAATCCAGTGAGATTAAGGCCATCGAACTTTTGTTCACAAGAACAGACTAAATTTCGTCGTGAAAATGAAATTTATGTGTAAAAGTAGAATCTACAAAACAAGACACAGCTTGACACCAACAGTTCGTGGTCAATCGATAAAATCAGTCAAAATTAGTCATAAACACACACCTACAAATAGATATATATATGTTTATATATAAATATTCATATTTTGTTGTTACTGATCAGCTTCCCGCAGAGATCGCTTTGTGAAACTGATCAGTAACTACAAACTTGTACATATCTATTTACAGTTTTTTAAAAATTTCGAGCTCTATATCCATAGATAAAAACATCTAAAACAGCGTGTGTGTGTATATATATATATATATATATATATATATATATATATATATATATATATATATATATATATTGTGTCATCCACAGATAGCTGTTTCGTTGTATTACAACTCTTCAGTGTGACTATAGACTATCCATTATCCCGTCCAGTACCACGAGGTATGATCGAAACCTTAGCTTCAGAGGCTGGTATCCTCTCTCTGCGCCACGGAACTGGACGGTCAGTAAGATTGATTTTTAAGCGATATATTTATTAACGCATAGATTCCCCATCCACCAGAGTGCTCCATTCCATGTTGGAAGAGCATTGCATGTGCTTACAATGAACGAGTTACCTCACTAAGAGAGTGTTCAACTCTGAAAAGAGGAGTGTTAATTATATATATATATATATATATATATATATATATATATATATATATATATATATATATATATATATATATATATATATATATATATACTACAGCCCCATAAGCGTCGTTCCTTCATAATATCATTGACAGAAAAAAAAGCATAAAAGATGGAGTTGCGAATAAAGTGATTTTTATGACTCGACATAAGTTAGTTGCAGACTTTGTACGCTACAATATGTTTGATAACCCCAATCTATCAATAAAACTACGCAACTGCGACGAACTATCAAGCCTCAGTATTAAGTGTCACGTAGAGGAAGAGAGGCTGGAAGGACAGACTGTGAATTTTAACGACACCAACATAAGATGGAAAGCTAAATAATCATCAAGAAATGTGGACAGAGAGAGAGAGAGAGAGAGAGAGAGAGAGAGAGAGAGAGAGAGGGAGGGAGGGAGGGAGAGGGGGGAAGGAGGGATAGTGACGTCAGAAACGCAGGGACGGTGCCTCAGTGTTAACGACCGAGAGAAAGAAGATAAAGAAAGAACGAAAGAAAGAAAGTATGAAAGAAAGCGAGAAAAAATGAGCGTGAAGATACGTAGGCATTATTGGCTGTTGAATGAAAGGATGCAGAAAGTGAATACAGAGGGAAAAAGTGAAGAGAAAAAATAAAAGGAATGAAAATGAAGAAAAAATGTCTGATTGTATTCACTTTTTTCATTATTCCATCATTCGTGCAGAAAAAATTGACATCCCAAATTTTGTTTATCATACGTAAAGGATGATTAAAAATTAGCAAATGTTTATGAAATCTTCTTTGTACAATTATTCATAAATCAATTTAATTTTCATAAAGGTTATTGGCGTAAATAAATGTATTTATTCGGAATGCTGTTTGTTCATTCACTCACTTCCAAAAAGAACCCGGCGTGAGTTTAGAGCGGAACAAAATTTGGATGAAGGTTAATAGAGATAAAAAATTATTAATAATTATTGACAATACTTCATTGATAAAATGAATGAATTTGATTAATGGTACAGAACTACCAGCTAATAACGGGCATGGCCCAGAAAAGAGATAGGAGATGAGTTTAAGCGTTTGATTTAAACTTATGCTTGTCACAGATTCTTCTTGTTCTGTGGGAAGAAGACCGGGCTTTAACTGGACCACGTTCCAGCATAGTATCGCAAGATAGATTCTCACGTGGAACTTTTCTGATTTGCGTTGATAATTCATCCATTCACAGCCGGTGGGAAAGCAGATTGAGTTAAATTGCGATGGAAAGCAACTATTGCTGAGATGAATATAAACATTAAAAAATTGTCAATTATCTACCATATTTTATCCAATAAAATAAATGAATAAATTGGATTATCAATACTGAGCTACCAGTAAATAAAAAACAAGGTGCAGAATAGATCAGGGTAGGGGATGAGTTTAAGTCTTTCATTTAGACGCCACAGATTCCTGCAGTTCAGTGGTAAGAGCGGTCGGGCGTTAACTGTGTGACCCTCTGGCGCATAGAACAGTGATTTCGATTCTCACTCGGAAATAATTCTTTATTGCGCTGTTAATTTATTCATTCACCGCCAAAGAGGATAAGTCGAGGACAAAGTTATATAGTCTACAAAGCGGATGTAAATAGAAAGGGGAGAAAAGATAAAATAAATTTAATGAGAGGGGAAGAAATGAGAGGGGAGGAATAGAGAATTGGTTAATAAGTAGGTGAATAGGAAGGTTAGGTAATTCAATGAAAAGGTAGGGAGAGAGGAGAGGAAAAGATTTTGTAGATTTGTTGTGGGTGGCGAAGTCAGACAAAGAGAGAGGGGGTTGGGACAAACTGCAACGAAATTAGGATGAGGATAGAGAGAAGCGTAAAATTATTAATGATAATTGACAATACTTCATCTAACAGAATAAATATATAGATAAACAAATAAATTGGTGACCAATACTGAACAACAAGTTGATAAGGAACATGACACAAAAGACATCGGTACAGCATAAATTTTTGATTTGCACTCGCGCTTGCTACGGACACCTGTAGCTCAGTGGCTAAAATTACCCTTTATTACAATCTATGCTGTTCATTTATTCAGTCACTGCTGGAGGGAAACCGACCTGAGTTTAGTTGGCATAAAAAGCAACAAAAATGAAGACGGGTGTAAATAATAGCAAAACATCATAAATAATGATTTGCAATACTTCATCAAAGAAAATAAATCAGTAAGTAAAAATTGTGTATTTTAATCAATTTTTCCTGCAAACTTAGTTTAATAATGGGTTTTGAGTTTCGTGATTATTCGGGAACTGAAGCTACTTAATTCGGACCCCAAACCATTCAGATTGGGTCTTGTGCAACAAAATACATCTGGCAATTCTGGTTGGGGTTTAATGTAAGGTCTCCACGAATGAAAATCTGATTTGGTTGAAAAATCTTTCAAGCCGAGCATTTATCTAACACATACTCCGAATTTAGTCAGTAGAAAATTAGTTGATAATAAAGAGTTGAAAATTTCAACGTTTACTCCCTATGTCTTGAAGGAAACGTGTTTTTGTTTGTTGATAAACCCCCTAAATAGGTCTTTAGTGGGATTTTCAATTTACAGTGTAAGTTTATTCTAAATTGGTCATTTGATTTACGCTTATTTTTTTTTTTTTAAAATTCAGACTTTTATTCTTTGATCACCTCTTTTTTTCCAATCTTTTAATTGATCACAGTCAACATTTGGTGCTGCCAAAAGACATTGGTTGCCAGACCGTTGAGTGACTAACTAGACCTGTTTCTTCAGACATTTTAGTGTCATTATTTCCTCGATTGTATTTATTCATACATATTCGGAGGCAAGCACGTATAATTTTCAAATGTTCTTTCAAATTTTTAGTCGTCAGAATTATTCCTGTAACTAAAAGTACATGCTCATTGAATACTAATACATATTTAAATATGAGATTGTTTCAAGATCATCTTAGCGGTGCCTATCTCTCATGGCTAGAGGAACTGTTTTTGCATATTCCGTTATGATACACGTGTGATCGCATAATACATTGTAACGTATTTAAATGAGACTTTATCCTATACTTTGAAGCACTTTGTTTATTTTTTCCATGAAACTGAAATTGAATAAATACATAATTTACTTAGTTCATTCCTATTCTAAAAAATGTCGGAAATGGGAAATATATCGATACATATGGCATCTTATATACGTGGATGATATAAATTTGCATTGCAGTATGCTTGGAGAATAGTGTTCTGTTGAACATGAATGGATTTATTTTATTTCAGTTTCGTTATTATTACCTTTGATATTACTATTGTTCTTTAGATTAAGCATTTTCATTATGTCATCAAATCTTGAAGCGTGATTTAAAATTTTTTGAACAATATCTTTTTCAAATCTGGATCACTTTCTGACATTCCATCCTCTGAAGAGTGTCAGACAAAAAAAACTTTTCGGGATCAATTTTATTTGCATCATAATATATATATATATATATATATATATATATATATATATATATATATATTGTCATCCACAGACAGCTGTTTCGTTGTATTACAACTCTCAGATAATCCATTATCCAATCCAGTACCGCGAGGCAGAATTGAAACCTTCACTTCATACCCGTAGGCCGATATCCTACCTCTACGGAACTGGACAGGCAGCAAGGCTGAATTTAAGTGATATATTTTAAATTACGCAGAAATCCCCCATCCACCAGAGTACTCAATTCCTGCAGAAGAGCATTGCATAAGCTTAGAGTGGATGAGTTACCCAACTTAAAGAGTGCTCAACCCTGAACAGAGGAGCATTATATATATATATATATATATATATATATATATATATGTGTGTGTGTGTGTGTGTATATATATATATATATATGTGTGTGTGTGTGTGTGTATATATATATATATATATATATTTATAGATAGATAGATAGATAGATAGATAGATAGATCACAGGAATTTAGAGATTTTGTATTGTAAATGTCTTTGCGTTCACACACGCACACAGTTTGGAGGGAACTATGATGATTTCAGTTGAGATATTCCCTGTCAGAGACATGCTGTGGGCTCGATCATTTGGGGAAGTTTTTGTAGCCATGTTTCTGATTCTTGGTTGTTTGAGCAATGTTAAAAGAAGCGTATGTAATTCTAGCGAAATTGCGGAATAAATGTCAGATAGAGGGCAGTATTGAGATTTACACGCATGCGTAAACGTGGTTGGAATATATAAATCGCCATTTTGATGAAGGCGAAGATTGGAGGAAGGTTGAATATACTAGAAATAAGCTACAAAGAAAGAAAGAAAGATGGAAAGAAAAAAGCAATATGGGAGAAAATGAGGTTAGAGTTTAAGGGGGGGGGGCACAAAAATATAATAGATAGAATGAAAACAAATTGAGGATAGAAGGAAAGAAAGACGAGAGAAAAGACCAAATAACTGAACGAAAGAAAGGTATATAGAGAAGAGGAATGAAGAGAAGAAAGAAACGCACATTTGGATCACTGCGAAAAAAAGAAGATAGACTTTACTAGTGATAGACAAGGACGAAAGGAAGAAAGGAAGTACAAGTCGAAGGAAAAATGATTGAAATATAGAGAAATAAGAGACGAAAGCATAATTGATCGAAGGAAAATAAATTAGGGACAAAAGGAAAGTAAGAAAAAGAAAGATCAAATTAGTGAACAAAAAAGAGGGAGAGAGAGAGAGAGAAAAAAGAGAGAAAGGGAAAGATAGATTAAAAAAAGCAAAAAAATATAAAATTTATTAGAAATTAAAATGAAGAAAGAAATAAACAAAGAATAAAGAGAGAACAAATATCGAGAAAAATGAAATTTAAGAAAAAAGAGATGAACATATGATAGGAGGGAACGAATTAAGGATAGAAGGAGAGAGAATGAAAAGAGTGATTAAGTTAAAAAGCAAAAGAAAGAGAGAAAAAAAGAAGTGAACTTGAAGAAAAAATTCAAATTTAGGGGAAAAAAAACCAAGTGAAAGAAAGTAAAGAAGAAATAAAGGCAAGGTGAAACGGAGCGAAAAAGAAAGGAAAAGATAGAATTCATTAGAAGTAGACAACAGAGGAATAATGAAAAAAACTAATCTAAGCAAAAAGGATTGGAAGTAGGAAGAAAAAAATATGAAAGTTAGAAAGGAACCAAATAGAAGAAAATATAACTAAAATGGAAATTTTTCTACAAGAAAACACTTTTTAATGAGTTGCTTTAGTCAAAAAGATTAAATGGATTAATTCATAGGCAAAGAAGCTGAAATATAATAGAAGTTTAAAAAAAGGAAAGTGTTTTTGGAAAGAATGAACAGGAAGGAAAATTGAAAAAAGAAAAAGAGATGATAGGAAGGAAACTTAAGGAAAAAGAGGAAAAAACAGACACACAAGGAATAAGAAAAAAGACGATATAGGGACAAAAAAAAAATGAAAAAATAAGAAAGGCAGATAACTGTAGAAGAGATAAATAAATTGATAAATAACAAAAGAATAATATCTTTATGAAGCATCAATGCTTCATTCTGAAAGAAGGGTTCCGTGGATAAATTACTAAAAAGAAAGAAGCAGAATATAAACAATATTGAAAAATGAAATAGTTTTGAGAAAGATAGGAACAATGAGAGGAAGAAAGGAAGAAAGAAAAAATCAAGAAATCATCATCATCATCAACAGCAGCAGTTACAAGGCTCAACATCAGTCGTTGGACATTGATCTGTTCTAAGATACGCCAGACCTCTCTCTCTATCATGGACGTCGAGGAGCCACTACTTTCTGAACTAGTCTAGATCGTCTAGCCACCTTTTTTGCCGATCACAGTTTCGCACATGATCTCCGGCAGACACAGAAATAAAGCTTTAAGTGGAAGATATCTAAATTGGCAACAGTTATCGAGGAGTGTTGCTCACGTTTCGGTGTGTCAGTCAGTGACGGGAATTTGGTGTTAGAGATACTTGCGCATCTAAAAACAATAAAAAAAACTAACACAAAAGAAGGAAAGGTCATGTTTGAAAATTTGTCCGAAGTGTACCGTTCATCCAAATTCTGTACATTGAACAAAATGGCCGTCTCAGCCTTTTCTCGTTTCTCCCTGTTCTGTGCAATTTCCGGTCAAGCAAAAGGTCATTCACGTCTTTTGGCATTCATTTCCACTGCAACATGATTTGTTTGACCGTCTGATGTGTCGATGGACTCTATTTTCCTCCGGTCGAACTTACAATCTTCCGGCAGGGATAGATTCCAGTAGAAGAAGAAGTTACCCCATCAACTTCCCTTGTTTTTCTTTTATTTGCTTACTGTCGGCGAATACCATAAAAATACTTTATTTCTCATCATCTTTAACACATTCAGAGTACCCCAGATATTGACAGACTGAAATTAACGTCTGTCTGATGCGCATGCGTGAAATTCGGGGTACGTCCAGAAAGTATCCAGTCATTTATTATTTACAAAAATAGTTAACCGAGGCTATTTTTCGTTAATAATGAATTAAATTTATTTTGCCAGAAATCCCTGCACAAAACGAAAAGTATGGACAGGCTCGGTCATCGTGACACAATTGCCTTATTCCACTTCAAAGAAGTCTCCTTGGTTTGACTTGCACAGTCCTCCGAGCGTCCTTTCTTCTTTTTACAACATTCTGCTAAAATCTTTTCTTCTAAAAATAACATCAGCTACCTCATCACGTTCTCCTCAATCTCGTTCACAGTCTGAAAATTCTATGGTAAAAGCTACAATAAAAAGAGAGAGCCAAATATGAATAGTAAAGGAGCTGACAGACAACGGTGGTTTGATGTTTCGCCAAATAACGAAACTAAAAGAATGGACCAGCTCGGTCATTGTGACACAAACTCACTCGATGGCGTCTGACCGCCGATTGAGTGACCCTACAGTAAAGTCAATACTGATTGGTTGAAAATTTACACCAAGTCATTCAAAATGGCTTGATACTTTCTGGACATATTTCCTATGTATGCTTGAGAGCGTGCGCACACACATTCACATATATGGAGGGTCCCATAATAATTTTCAGCCCTCTGGTTCCATTGGTGCAGCCTGTACATTGCCAGAAATCCAAACAGAATCACACACACACACACACACACACACACATATATATATATATATATATATATATATATATTGAACTGAAAGTAAGTGTCCAGTTCTGCTTTATATTTACATTATGAATAGAGCTCCCTCTCTAAAACATTCAAAAACATTTCTCCTCAAAACTTCCTAATTAAATTTTAATTTACGAAGAAGTCCCTGTCACTTTTAACCCCTTCACTTTACTTCGCTTGAAGAACTATAAACATGTAAAATAAGAAGGTATGCAGATGGGCATAGAGTGGGTTTCACTTTGGCACAATCGTCACATTGCAAATAGGACGATTCAAACAAGAAAAATTCGCACTTAGTATGTTAATATCATATACATATTATGGTGTCATCCACAGACAGCTGTTTCGTTGTATTACAACTTCAGTGTTGCTATAGACTATCCATTACCCCGGTCATGCCCCTTTTTCTAGCTTTTTACGGCAAGATCAGAGTGTAGTATATATATATATATATATATATATATATATATATATATATATATATATATATAACAACTAAAATAACAAACTACATGTTTGACATAAGCTATGTACTAAGATCTTAGCCATAAGGGAGGTGGTCTTCAATCAACACTGCTGGGATGCCATGTTAAAATTACTTCTCGAGACAATTGCATGAATTACATTAACAGATATTGGGATATAAGTGACGCAAAAACAATTCTAAACATTTCTTTTATTGTGTTTAATGTTCAAAGCTGTAAAACTCGGTAGACTCTCTCTCTCTCTCTCTATTATATATATGTGACGTTCTTATCAGAACTTTAATAGATGGAGTGTAATAATCATCGTGTATGATATGGTCAGACGCTTTCCCTCGTTTATATGTTTATTCATTCACAATGTTCAGGCCCTGTACCCTGCGGTTTTCGTCGGATGTTTTAGAATGTGGACGAGTCAAGTAGAATATGAGTATGCATTCCAAGAGATTTTTCCACACTTTAGAATCAAAAACAGTCGACGAAGGCTGCAATGTACACAACCAAAACCATGTAAACAAGTGAGCATGTTAATAAGGAAGATAGTCTGACCATACCATTCAAAATGGTATGCATGAGATATGCACGTACAAGTCTTGTCGTCCTTATTCTCATCCGACCAGCATTTGATCATAACGTCTTATTCTGGATTACTCCTTTTTTTCTATCAATCCATTATATTCAACCGACATATTCAAGGGGTCACCAGAGCAGTTCTTATCGATGCTTGAGGGTCTATGGGATCATCCAAGGGGTCAATAAATGGTAGGGGGTTCCAAAAAGACTTGATATACGCTGGGAAGTGTCCATCGAATATTTGGCACGTCTTACATCTTTTAACATGCATTCTTTTTTACTTTGCATTTTATGATTGATTTCTAGATAATCACCTTGTTTTCATGTATAATTATATATAATAGATTTGGTACCTTCTGGCAAGTATTAGTACTTTCAATATATCTCTTTCGGTAGCTCTCCTTTGGGGGTTGATGTGGGAAAAAGATTCTGTGAAGGGATCAATGGTCTAAAAAGTTTGACAACACCAAACAGTTAGACATATAATGGTATTTTAGAACTTCTGTGTCCAGTTTTTTCGTGTATTATGTAACCCTGTGTCTCTTGTGGCTTTAGAACATCTGATAATCAGACCAAATGGCACATCAAAATTGTATCTAAAATCAATGAATCACCAAAAGAATATTGAACTTACCGCATTTCTGGTTGGTTTGCACAACACACTCTAGCTAAATATCCTACAGTACTGTACCACACTAAACTTAGTTTGTTAAATATCTTGACCAGTGGTTCTCAACGGTTTTTGTCACATAGCTCACATCAGAAAAATGATGAAAGCATCAGAAAAACAAATTTGCTGTTGAGAAATACAACACTAATTTACTGAAACTTAGAATTTTAAATTAAGGGAAATATCTGTGAAGAAACAAATTCTTTGTAAAAGTATACTGATAAATGAACTTCAAGGTACTTGAATATATCTTGTAATTACTTTATTGAGTAAAATTTAGTAACAACAATGCAATTATACTCCATTTGTTAAAAGTAAATTCAAGACTCTGTCTTTTTTCTTTCTTTAAGCATGACATTTAATGAATTAAAAAACAAGAACACATACAGAATAATTTAGTGCACAATTTCAAACAAAAATGTAGATATTATCCATTATCTCACCAGTAAACCAAGTATTTCTTCTCAATTCTGATTGGAACGTTATATTAGCATAAATCAGCTTGATATGATTTCTTTTTCTTCGATTAGGTGGTTAATTAAGCTATTTGTGAATCAATGTTTTCATTTGGTTGCTTTGCACCACACACTGAAGTTAATTAGCTTTTTTAACAACAACAACAACAACAACAATAATAATAATGATAATAATAATAATAATGATAAGATAATTTTAGTTTATCTTATTCTTATACAACAATCAGTAATGCTACTATTACTTCGTTTATAATCCTTTTGAAATTGGAAATCATAGATACGGACGTATAGATGGTGGACACATCGTTGAACTTATGGTACTTGTTCTTTCCCAATTTAGCCTAGGTCCAAAACTTTGTTCGTACTGAAATAGCAAAACAAGCAACAAGGAGTTCTACTTCTTTTTCTTTCTTCTTCTTCTTCTTCTTCTTCTTCTTCTTCTTCTTCTTCTTCTTCTTCTTCTTCTTCTTCTTCTTCGTCTTAATACCTCGCAAGGTTAATGAGATGAGCATTAGTTATTATGGAATCTATAGAAAAATTAGTAACTAATAGTATCGTGTAATTAGGAATTAATCAGTTGAGTTCAAGTTACATGACCCAGTTTTGAGCATCGTGACGCTTTTTACTCTTTAAAACAGAATTCCAAATCGCCTCTCAATATATTCAAATTGCCCCCTTGTGGGCCGTGAGCCACACATTCTGAATCTCTTGCGTAAAATATTTTTTCAAGCTATTAATGCAGCAGAATTAAAGATGTAAATGTTACAAAAACACGTGACCGACATATTTTAGCAGCATGCGGTGTTGAGGGTGATCAATGAATATGTTACCTTTCTTGGTAATCGATGTATGCTAAAAAGTCCTGATTCTCAAAAAGTAAGCGCAGATGCAGCTGAACAAGATATTTGGGATCAGTTTAGCATAGACTTACATTGCAAATTGAACCCACCACTAAAAACCTATTTTAGGGATGATTGATTAAAACACACACAAAAAAGATATGATAAAGACTAAATGTTGTAATTTTCAGCCCTCAAGCTCTGTCAGTACTGTCCGTAGATGTAATACATATATGGCTAGCCATCTAACAAAGGCTGACACATTGATAGACTTAAAAACTGAAGAAACCTATGTAGACAGTTTTGGTTGACGGTTTCTAATATCCCCTCCGGATCGCCTCAGGCCACGAACGTTTGTTGTATTGTCGATCCTGTATTAACATAGACGAATAACACTTAATGCACAGACCCATCCCCACGATTCATCGGTATTAAATGGCTGTCAGCACAAGAAGCAGATGTTCAAACAGCGAACAATTGCTTCTGCATTGGAATATTATGAATTACTAATTCAATTTCAACAGAGGTTCATCTTCAAGGAAAGTGGAATACATTGAAACGAAACTGCATATATATATATATATATATATATATATATATATATATAGAGAGAGAGAGAGAGAGAGAGAGAGAGATTTGCAATTTTGTTGTTGCTGATTAGTTTCAAGCAGCCATTGCAGGCGATGGATAACTATGTTTTTATGTTTACTGCTAGTCTGTGTATAAAACTGAAGTTTTTTTTCCCAATTTTATTTGGTTGTTTTCTGTGTATGTATGTTGGAATCACCACATACATATATATGTGGAAAGAAATGTTGATCAACATGAACAGATTGATATGAACAGACAGAGAGAGAAAATAAGGAGACTGATACAGATGATAGATATGAACAAACACACACGTATATATATATACATACATATACATATATATATATATAATTACATATTATTGTTTCATCCACAGACAGCTGTTTCGTTGTATTACAACTCTTCAATTTGACTAACCATTATCCAATCCAGTACCACGAGGCAGGATTAAAAACTTCACTTCAGACCCGGAGGCCAGTAGCGTACATATGCGCTACGGAACTGGATGGTCGGTAAGGTTGAATACAAGTGATATATTTATTTTAGAGTATATATATAAATAGAGAGAGCAAGGGGGTAAAGTGAGAGAGATGAAGAGCTGAGTGTATATGTATGTAGGTGTAATGGCAGAGAGACTCATACACACGTTCAATAATAGGATTAGGCTAGTCTTTAAAGAGACCCCAATGGATACCTTTTTGAATGTCCTGCGAGAGTAACTAGCTGACCATAACTCTACAATCGACTGAATATGGACAAGATGCTTTTGCTCAGATAATTCATCATTTTTGTCCCCGGCGAGGTAAAAAAGTCCCAGGGACTATCATTCATAATCAACTATTGTTTTATTTTTGAAGAGTAAAGAGGATTTCTTTTCTTTTTTTTTACATCTTTATATTCTTTTGAAAAAAATAAGCCTCGAAATAAAAAATGGGACGTAATATCGACTGTGTGGTTTTGTGGGATTCCACTATTCACAATCAGGGTAGCCATTGTATTTTACAATCGGGGCGGTCTTTTTATTGCCATTTTATAGCCAACCGAGATTTAGCCACGTATATGTAGGGATTACTACTAGGGAGATATATCAAATGAAAGTCTGAATATCGTTAAAATCAATTCGTGTGGTCGACAACCATTACACTTATTGAACCTTTAAGAACACCATTACACTTATTGAACCTTTATGAACAACTTTACATTTTTTACCCCGTATTATCCGCGTAAATAGTCCAGAGTATCAATAATATAGTAGTCATACATTCAAAACTTATCAATGCAAAATCCTATATATTGTGTATCGAAAATCTGAATAACATCCCTTTATCTTAGACCGAGTGGTCTTTGTGTAAAATTTACATATCTGTGCTCTAGTCGGCCAAAAGTGTGCGTGAGAGCCTAGCTTAGGTATGAAAAAGAAGCTTTTTCTCGATTCGTTCATTCATTCTGCTTCCATTTAGCCTACAACCTCCCCGTTGGTCATTTGCATTGCTCAAGTAATAATTCTGCCAAAACATATTGAAAAAATCATGTCTTTATTTTATTGTGTTGTTTTCTGGGTTTAATGCAGATTCGATGCACTTTCGTTCATTTTTATCGTATTCCTCCATCTTGATTATTCAAGCATTCTTTACATTGAAATTGTGGCACATTTCGCCATGCTCATTCTCGAGGGCATTTTAATCATGTAATAATGCTGGAGAAAGAAAAATAAGTCTAATATATTAAAACGTTTTAATTCTTTTATGATTATTTAAAATTTATAATGTTTCGCAACATAGTATTAAAGATTATGGTGTTCACTTATTTTTGCACTTTAGTTCATTTCACAGCGACTGGATAGCAAATTTGTTAAAGTATGAGTAAGGAGTACACATTTGTGATCACATTGGATGTTACACGTATCTCAACAGCGTCCCTGAACACCCACAAATGGAGTATTGATTCCGCCAAGAAGCCTGTTAGCATAGATTTTCATTTCGTTCAGAGACCAATAACTTATCTCTGGACTTTATCTGTACAAAAATTGCTTAGACTTAATTTTTTTCACGTCGTTCACCATCTGGTCATATATGAGACATACGATATACAGGAATTATGGAATCTGTGCAGTGCCTTTAGCATCATCTCACTTTATGGACTTTCCGTTACCGTTGTGTATTATTTTGACTACATTCCAGAGATTGAAGCAGAATAATTATTTTTCTTCACACTCGTAAAGCCTGATTCGGGTGTTTTGTACTCGGATAATGGTTTTCCAAATGAAAATAATCAATCTAAGAAAACCACAGAAAACTACAACAAAATACGTTGACAATATTCTCGGAGCATACAATGATTTTAGAACCCGTTCACAATATATATATATATATATATATATATATATATATATATATATATATAACGAAAAGTAAAAAAATCTCACAAGAAACTTTCGTCTCTAATACAAAATGTGGTATAAAATGGATATTTCGATGTATTTCCCTAATTTTAAGTATTTCAAACACAAAAGCATCAAGTGTGTATGCGTGTTCGTACGTATAAAGGAGAGAGAGAGAGAGAGGGAGAGAGAGAGAGAGAGAGAGAGAGATGGTTGAGAGGACAGTGTCAAAAAGGACAGATAAGTTCCCTCTAAGCTGAGTGTCAGCGTGCACGTACTTACGTTTTGCAACTAGCACACAGAGGACATTAATGTGCGCACAAAATTTTAGTAACCCAAGATAATTTGACCAAATGTAGAATCAGGACCCCCAGATTGATCCTAGTCAGTAGATCAAAATTTCAGCTGTCACCGTACATGACATAACGTATCACATGTTTTTGTTAGTTTCTGCCTTTTGTCAAATTAATTTAGTAATAAATAATTATACTTATAATTTTGAGTATAACAAATGTCATTTCTTATAAATTATATGTAATATCAATTTTCAGAAGTGGAAGGAAATCATATTTGACATAAGGCGAAATTCAAGATGGCTGCGAGTCGACCAGGTTTAATATTCAAGGCGATACTTCCAAATTGGAATGCCAGTTCATTACGTACCTCCTGAAAATCACAACAAAAGGTTTCCCATACTTTCGTAGTATTAGGGGTGCCCAAAGACATACTGAAAATTTACAATAATTCGACCACTGGAATCGTATGATTTCCAAGATGGCGTCAGAAATAGTCGCCAAATTTCTAAAATTCCCATTACACGAACGAGGTGAAGGCATTTAATGATTTGGCAATCAGCTTGGACGCCATTTTCCCCGTGGCCAGGCTATGGTAGACTTTCGATATGCCAATAAACACACCCGATTCTCTAATAACCGTTAGAAAAACTCAAGGGTGGATAAAGATCGGAGTAAGGTGTTTTCCATAAATGCATCCGACTACGGGATGAATATGGAAAGAAATCTGCAAAAGATGAGATTTATATTTTAACAGAGTTTCCTGTCTTTTTCACACAAAATATTTAACAATCTTATCGTTTTTCAATTAGTTCAATATAACTGAAATTCAAAGTCATTTTCTTATTTTTCAATCTTTATTTATCGGTGATAATTTTCACCAGCTTTCAGTGGTAAAAAAGTTCTCTTCAATATTTGCTATTGATTTAAAGTGCTATTTATTTAGAACGATTCAATGCGACAAAAATGAGTTCATGATTAGAAAAATATACTGGAAAGTTATAATTTATTTGTGCTGAAGTGTTCAACTATACAGTGTTTCATGTTTAAACAATTCACAGTTCTAATATAAGAGGAATCCATAGGTACGTGATTAATGCCACTTATCTATATAAACGGGAAATTTTAATTGTGGCATCCTTGGTTTGATTAAATCAAACATGATTTAATTAAAACTACGCTTTTATCTTTCTCGCGTGAAACCCCCGTCGAAACAAAAACAATAACACGTAACAAGTGAATCATATCCGGTGACAGTTAGAATTCTGATCATCTGATTACAATCAATTTGATTGTCTGGATTCTACATTTCATCCAAATAATTCTATTATCAATAATAACACTTATAATTTCAAGTATGATAACAATACATTCATCATCATCAGTCTTTTATCGTCTGTTGTTAGTCATAGAACTTCCCCAGGAAAAGGACGATGTCGTCTGCAAATCTGAGTTTGTTTGGATGTTTGCTGTCTATTTTGATTCCTTCATTCTCTCAGTCTAGGTTTCGGAAGATCATTTTGAGGCACGCTGTGAAGAGTTTGGGTGAGCTGGTATCACCTTGTTTTATCCTTTTTTAGAGCTAGAAGTAACCTGACAAAGGAGTTGTTGTGAATGTGTATATGTCGTTGCACTGTGACGTATACAGGGTCTATACCTTGTAGAGTGATGGCCTTTATGACCATAGGAATTTCCACTGAGTCGATGGCTTTCTTGAAGTCTATAAATGCTATAGTGAGTGGCATTCTGTATTATCCTGCATTTCCTTTCAGCTGATTTATTAATGGAGATCGCCCAAGGTGGAGTAGTTTCTTCTAAAGCCAGCTTGTTCCCGTGGTCAGTTTTCATCTAGTGTTTTTATGATTCGGTTTGTGATGATCTTTGTGAAAACTGTACCATGTGTGGAGATTTTCACATTAGGCAACTGGATATTTTTGCTTCGTAAATGAGTTTTGATTTATTCATATCCAGCAACAACAACAGCAGCAACTTAACAACACAGACACTACTACTACCATGTATGATAATAATCTGTCAAATGATAGGTGTTATTATCAATGATTTATATCCACTTTGCATTATATCAACCTAAGAAATACTCCTTATTTGGTAAGACAACATATAGAACAAAGTAGCTCTAAGTACAAAATAAAATCTTGACCTGAGACGTAACTTTGTACAATGCAATCATACTTGAATTATATTAGAAGATGCCAATACAGTTTTATTAGCCATGGGAGATAGGTTATAAAGCACTGGGTGTGTACATAGTTGTATCGTAGGAGACACATTTGCACAGCATGAGAATTTTCCCACATTGACCACAAAAGATAGGGAACATTGGTCATAAATCAAAGAAGAAAAACGAAGTAATTTTTTCTGTAGTTTCAGAACGAATTGAACAGAAGCTGCTTAGGAAGACTCGTGGCAAAAATATATTCCTGGTGCAAAAATAAATTCATTCCTCGGCTGAATATGAATATATCACAGTTACTTCCAAGAGCAAGTTTTTTTTAATGGTTACTTGACCATGTTATGTTTTTCATTTGGCTTTCTTTCTTTTTCACTGCAGCTCTTCCAGTTTTCTATCTAAAGTGCATGCATTTGAAACCGTCAACCAAAACTGTCACTAGAATTGTCATCATAGGTTTCTTCAGTTTTCAGTTTGATCTGGCTGGTTGCCTGGTTGACTGGTAAGGTATTGCACGTGCAGATCGCTCCGGTAAAGCCATTGGGCTGGAATTTGAATTTGACTCTCTGTTATGTCAATACAATCAAAAGGTTTTTTTTTTAAATTTCTCCTCTTAATAGATATTTAAAAGGACGGCCAATTTGCAATGTAAGTCTATGCTAGAATGATCCCTCACTTTGTATCCGGCAGTTTTCTAGCTGGTTCTTTTCTGAAAACTAGGACTTTTTCTCGCTCAACAAAATACAAGAGAAGTAACTTATTTATTGATCATCCCTTCACACACAGGGCCTCTGAAAGTACATTTCTATTTTAAAAAAGTATAATTAAACAACATTTCTATCCAAAATCAAGGCAATAATGAATTTAAACGCATTTCTCTATCAGATTGCACACCTTTGTGTCGGAAACAGCGCATTCAACGTGTCAAACCGATGTGCAATCGGATGGAGACATTCGTTCATTTCCATTATTGGGTTAATATTTGATAAATAGGTTGCTTAACTATACTTTTTTGATAAGAATTGTATTTTTTGATAGAAACTAAACATTTTTGGAGCCTTTGTATGACTTTTGAAGCTGCTGTGTGTTGATCAAACAACGCCATAGTTTCCTTTATTGTCAAAGCCAAGGTTACCATGAATTGTATAGAGAACATTTTTCTTGAAAGTTACCTAAATTAAAGGGTAATAACTTCGATCAGAAGTTCATCTCCCTTAATCAGGACTTTATTTTTTCAAATATGAATTTGAGAGTTGATGAATAGACACGATTCATCCCATTAATAGCCTTGGGATATTCAATTCCTACATCCAAATATTTCTCAGTGAATTAATCTTTCAAAAAAGCGTTCAAAACAACATTAAAACAAATTGGTGACTCAGTTCTCCTTCATGTTTTCATGTATGATTATAACATAAGGATCCTCTGTTGGGGCTTGCCAAGCGTCATTACACCTGTGCAGTAACTTTTAACACATGATTGGTCGTTCATTATTTTACTTATTTTCTTTGTCCTTCTTTTATAAAACCGTCTAATTGGAACTTGCTTACTACCACATTTGCGTGTAAGTCATAAAAATGAACGAAACAGACCATAACTCTGCTCTCTTTATTTTAGTCATGAAGTGTAAATACACACACACACACACACACACACACAAACACACACACAAACAGACATATATATATATATATATATATATATATATATATATATATATATATATATATATATTCATATATATATATATATATATATATATATACACACACGAAGGTTAAAATCAATCCGTTTCAAAGATATTTTCTCAATATGCTTTTTCAGATCTCTCTCATTCCAAGATGCTTCATTATTTCAAAATATGCTTAAAATATGTTGCATCTCTTTTGTTATGTATGCATCCATCTCATTGATGACTTCAGACGATTCAATTTCTCCATCAACAAGTTTCTCAGTGATTTAATCCTCCAGCAAATGGTTAAGAATAACATTTTTTTTAACAAAAGTCATAAATGGAAAAAAAAGAGTGAAAACTTCTGTCTAATTTCGGAACAAAAGCTGTTATTGAAGACTTCACAGCAAAAATATCTTTCTGACACAAAAATAAACTCATTCCTAGGTTAAATATAAATATGTCTTCGTTAGTTCTTTTAAGATACACTTTTTATTGGTTGATCGACGAAGTTGTGTTTTTTGCTCGACATTTTCTGCTTTTTTTCTTCTTTCCCTTTTCGATCGTAGCGCATATGACTTGAAAATTCTCCTCATTTCTTTCACCATTTCCTTTCACTTTGAAGGGAAAAAATAGAAAAAAAATCAGCTTTATGCAAAAGGAAATTAAATGAAAAAACAAAAAAAAACCTCCAAAAAACAAAAAGAGAAAAGTAATCTAAAATGAGCAGACAGCAAACACCATAGGATGTTTCTTCAGCGAAAAAAATATTTTATATAAGAAATACATACTGAAATATTCTTCATTTAAAAAGCCCAAATAAAAATAATAATACTAATAGTATGAGAATGTGGAGAAAAGGACTGGAGACTTGAGGAGACTTGCTGTCACTCAACTTCCACCAGTAACCACCAGGCTACTGTTGTGAAATCGCAATAATAATAATAATAATGCATATGCATTTTATGTTCATAAGTCGTCCGTGTGTATACAAAGTGGGTCATTATATCTACCCAGGACGACTAATCTCGAATGAGCAATAATAATAATAATAATAATAATAATAATAATAATAATAATAATGATAATAATAACAACAACAACAATAATAATAATAATAATAATAATGATAATAATAATAATAATAATAATAATAATAATAATAATAATAATAATAATAATAATAATAATAATAATTGAAGACTTTTGACCACAGAAGGAACTAAACTGCCGTATGAAAAAGCAATTTCAATATCAACCACACAGGGCTGCCACAAATACCTTGGAATGCCCAAAAGAAAAATGTAGAATTAGAATGTTGTATCTTGGGATAATAAGGAAGATATCAGCAACCGAAGTAGAGTAGTGGAAATTTAATATAAGAGATGAACATGTGTCCTGTATCAGTTGTGAATCATACTTCCGAGACTGGACAAGACAGGAAGTAAAGACTATGGATCGAAGGACCAGGGAGATAATGATAATAATGCTCAAGACTCCTCACTCTAAGGATGGCACCGACAGACTTTATATGAAAAGAAAGAAAGAGGAAGAAGGCCTGTAAGTATCGAGTGATACAAGGATGAACAAGACAAATTTTGAAGTAAAAATGCATAAACAAAGGGAAAACGGGAGAAGAACAAACTCTACATATGATATAAAAGGCAAATAGAAACCAATGCTTGGTTATGCAGACAATACCTGAAAAGAAAAACGCTATCTCTTATTATTGCAGCACATAATAAATGTATCAGAACCAAAAACTTTAGAAATGAGATTCGATGAGTTGGGAAATCGATCAAAAATTGAAACTATCAAAATCACAGCGGTACTGGGTCCTGCAAGGATACTGAGAAAAATGCTGGAGATTTGAGGATACATACTATCACACAATTTTCAGCAATAACCCTCAGACATCTGATCCGAACATGCTCATGTATGGAACATCATAATCATCATCACTTTACCATCAAAGTTAAGCACGTAGACATAATAATTAATGACAGGATGGGAAAAGGATGTCTTTTAAGACATACGATCATTCCATTAGACAAGAACATATTTGTAAAAGAGTTAGAGAAACCGTCCAAGTACAAAGATCGTAGAAACGTGGCAACTTAAGAATGAAACAATATCTGTTGTTACAGGAGCCCTTAAGGCCATTAAAAAAGTGCCAACTAATATCTAGGTACAATACCAGGTAACCTCCAAATGTATGAGGTATAGATATATGGTTGCATTTGGCACCGCCCGTATCCTTAACAAAGCACCGTCCATGTGATTTTTTTCTTTCATACAGCTAAGTTTTGTTTCTGTTGTGTTGCCTCATCTCGAGTCCGATAAACATTTGTTAGTGCCTATTGAGCCATCATCGCCACCTGTCCTAAATCTCTGGCTGCAACTTGGTGGGTAATGAATGCAACCAGGTATCACAAAGAATATATTAAAGTTGATTTCACTTGCCCACGTGCTGGTCCAATATAAGACTAGAACCTCAAAGAGACCAAGTTTTTTTAATTTGCCAGTGGTCATTTCAAAGTCAAAGAATTCAAAATCAAAGAACAACACTGCTTCAGAAGCCAGAAGTAAAATTATCAGAAACCAACGGTAAGAATATTATTAAGTAAAAGTATTATTACAATATTAACAATAATCACAGAAGTGGATATCACCGACTCAGCTGACCAAACTAGTGACTAAAAATGTGTCAATAATTTGATTTTTAACCTACCAATGGTTAGTTTTTATAAATAAAACCAGGAAAAACTTTCCACAAATATCATGTGAATGATATCATATACTTTACTCTGAGAAACTAATAAAGCAATTTCTCCAAGTAAGTTCGCAGGGATAGACTTTTCAGTGAATATCCTACTAATGGATATATATATATATATATATATATGTATATATATATATATATATATATATATATATATATATATATATATATATATATATACCTGTATGTTTTTGTAGAGGTAGATAGATGTGCTTGAATGTGTATTAGATCAGGAGGACTGGTCCAGGTGTGTTGATTTTATTAATTTCCTAATTTATGATCATAAAATAGATGGCTGAGATCATCTCACTTTGAAAATGGTGCGAGCTACAAGATGTTGAAAGAATATAAATGAATGAGATATAAGAGAACTCATACGGAAATTTTTCTTCTAAAAAACTTATCGATCTCTGGATGATCCGAAGATCTGATTAGTCAAAAGTACATAGAATAGAAAGAAAAACTCGGCATCTGAGTCACTCAATACAAACTATCATGTGACTAATGTCTATTGTCAGCATGTCTGGGATGGGCAATTGAAAAATTGGAGGAAGGGGTGATCAACGAATAAGTCACTTATCTCACCTTTTGTTGTGCAGAATCATTAGAAAATTCCTAACTTCCTTACAAAAAAAGCTCAAACGTTGTGAGGCACAAACTAAGGGATCAATTCAGCATAAATTCACGTAAGCTTTTTTCTAGGGATAACAAGGAGTAAATATTCAAAATTTCAGCCTCCTAGATCTATATACACACACACACACACGCATATATATATATATATATATATATATATATATTTATACATATCGATCATTGTTCGGACTATCCACATCTTGGTTGTTTTTCATACAACGTTTCCGCTGTTGTTCTCTACAGCCTTCATCAGGTATCATCTGGTAGGTGTGGGGGAAGTAACGAACTGAACCAGATGATACCTACCGGATGATACCTGATGAAGGCCGTAGAGTACAACGACCGAAACGTTGTATGAAAAACAACCAAGATGAGGATAGCCCGAACAATAATCGAGATAATAATAATACCTCATCTCAAAAATTCATAGAAACAATACATACATATATATATATATATATATATATATATATATATATATATATATATATATATATCCAACCAGACCCTCTTCAAAGATGAAGATGGTGTCAGTTCAGGTGACAGTTTTGGTTAGCGGTTTCCACAAAATGTCTTCTAAGAGAACTATTTTACGGACATAAGCTCGGGGATTACCAATACTTGAGTAGAATCTCAAAACAATTCAAAAGCTGTACTGAATATGGAAATCCACAAGACTTTATCCAGAAATAAGAATATGCATCGTCACGCGTCCAGCTAAATCTATGTTCATGGCAGAATGTGTTTTGGCCAAGGTACGCTCACAAAGATCTCCAAAACCCTTGCATAAAAAGATTTGCTTTGTAGAACCTACAATCTGTTTCGATCGGGGATTTTTATTTGGCCAAGGTACACTCACAAAGGCCCCTAAAATCTCTGCATAAAAAGATTTGCTTTGAAGAAACCACAGTCTGCTTCGATCGGGGATTTTTTATTTGGCCAAGGTACATTCACAAAGGCCCCTAAAACCTCTGCAAAAAAGATTTGTTTTGAATATACCACGATCTGTTTCGATCGGGGATTTTTATTTGGCCCAGGTACACTCACAAAGGCCTCTAAAACACATTCCCAAAAGGATTTGCTTTGAAGAACCTACGGTCTGCTTCGATCGGGGATTTTTATTTGCTAATATCGAATTATTTGGGCAGGAATATTTGTCTTCTAAAAAAATCTTTTGTTTTGCCCCAGAGGCAGCGCAGGGGACCAGTAGACCTCCCAACTTCGGCTCTGAGGGCTCTGGCTTTGGCAGTATATATCAGAGTAGCCCCAAAACATCTTAAAAGATGATCGAAAAACATCTAAAAATCACCTGAAAAAAAATCTAAAAATTAAATAATAAGAATTGCATGACGACGCCGTTGGACCTGGCGCAGTCTTCATATACATAATTTTTAGATTCCTTTTTACAATCTTTTGTAGATGATTATGTTTGATGCAGAATTTATCCTTTTTTGCATATAGTTTCAAATCGGTGCTAATGTGTTGTTTACAAGAAAAAGGTAGAATGGCCTAAGAAGCCATGGATATATAGTTGAAGTAAATAGAAGTAGATTGGGTGTAGGGAAATTCTTTTCAGCAATATAGTTATCGGCCCATTGAATAGTACGTGGTTTTCACATCGGACGCAGAAACCTTCAAAAAGAATTATGGTAGTTATTATAACACTACAAATGTTTAATGATTCAAAATTGTTGTTAACCAGATTCGTACGTCATTTGTATCTTTATGTACATTTTGAGTACTTTTTCATTGAACTAATAAATGCATTGTATTGTATATTTAGAAATCTATTTGGTAATTGTCTGATATCTGTAGACAGCATCTAGATTGCGTGACTTGTGTTGGAACTTTTAATTGATAGAATTTTATGAGTCAACAGAACTATCGACGCAATACATCAAAAATCAGGAATAAAAGCTCACAAAAGTAGCAACAACGGGTAAGCTCTATCAGCCACAACCGTACCAATATGAACATACTATCACCATGAAAAGAATTAAGAAAGTCTTTTGTCCAGCTATATATATATATATATATATATATATATATATATATATATATATATATATATATATATATATATATATATAAAGGGGTAAGGATTCACTACACAAACACGTTTATGTCCCTACTCCGTTTTTTTTTCAGGCATATGATCCGGTCTATTTAGTATATTTTTTGGGGGTGTCTATTATTTTAGGTGGAAGGATTTCCTTTTTATTCTATCTATATACTATTTATACATGTTTTTGTCTAGTGGTTGGCCATTACTTGCTGTATTTTTTGTTTTATTTAATGGGGATACATATCTATAGGTGAATATGATAAATTTCCAACAAGAGGGTATTGTGTGGGTGTTTTTGTTATCAGTATTTGTTTCGTCTGTCAGTTGTTTTGTGGTATATTTCCTCTCTGGAAGTATTTTATTGTCATTTAAACCTATTTTCCTATGTTAGGGTTCCCTTTAAATGACTTTAGTAGGTTATTTGATTATATTGGGTTAGGTCTGTTACCTCTTGTCTAAGATGATTTCGTTGATTGGATTGTTCTTTAAGGTGGTCATGTGAATAAAGCATCTATGTTGATTATTTTTTAGATTATATATATATATATATATATATATATATATATATATATAGGTTATTGAATTATGTTTGTTAAAGGGAATTTTGAGTGGTATGGACATTTCATTTTCTTCTGTCTGATAATTTTGTTTTATGTTTTTTTGTTTTATGTTTTGTTGTTTATTGGCAAAATGAGGTTTTCGAATTCCTCATTTAGACATAGGTAGCATGGGGTTTCCATATTTTGGCATATGCACGTTTGTTTTAATATTTCCCAGTTCACTGTATGTTCGAGATTGCTATCACTCAGGTTCCAATGATATATTGACAGTTATTTACGATTCTCATCTTTTTTCATATGTAAAAGATGATATAGGGTTGGATGATCTATGTTGACGGGGTATTTCTGATTTTTCTATATAATATTTAAATTCTAAAGGTTTTTATTGGGCTGAAATTTCGGCTTGGTGCACAATATTCGATTTGAGACATTTTTTTCGCAAAGGGCATTTATTTTTGTTTGTACTATTGCAATCTGGTTTATTTATGCTTTCTTCGCTAGTATTAATTCTAATTACGTTATTGTTATATTTTGTAATGAGTGTGTTAAAATTTTCGTACAACTATAGTTAATATTCAGTTTGTTCTTGTTAGATATTTTACCCAGGGCGTTGCTTTGGGGGAAAGTATTTTTTTTTTAATTGGATGAATATTTTTCCTAAGTTAGTTTTAACTTGTAAGTTGAATGGTACATATGATGCTTTTTATGCCTATTTTTCTGTTGTTGCTATGTTTTTCTTTATTGGATTTGACTTTTCCATATCTTAAGTGCGTTACGGTAAAACTGTTATCCTTTAGGGCTTTAGTATATTAATTTCTAACATTCTTGAATATTGTTCCGTTTGAGGAATTACATACTAGTCTAGTTTCTATTGATTTTGGGATCTTTTAAATGAACTTATATCAGTATATCTAAATACTGATTTGTCTTTTTTTATATGGTTTGTGGGTACTATTATTCAAATTAAAAGTAGCATCTAAAAACAGTAGAATTTCAACATTGGCCTTGATTTCGACTTTCTAGTTCAGTTTTCCATTTAATTCATGATGTATTTTTAAATATTTACACATTTTTGAGCACTGCTATTTTCTATGATTAGTAGGTTGTCGTCACGGTATCGTCTTATTTTTTTTAAAAATCTAGTTTTCTCGTAAGATTATATAAAAAATACCAACCAACTAGATCCGACATCTTGGCTGAATCGAGATTGCCCATAGAAACATTAAAATTGCACCATGTACACTTAGAAGATAATCTCCACCATGATTTGAAATGTGACAGTTGAGGTGAGTTGTAATTATTTGCTTTGCAAGTATTATATGATATTGTTTTATCGAAGTTTGTCTACTCAGGTTACATCACAATTATCTTTCAATTGTTTTACGATGTTTGCTTTTTTTAATAAACATTTTGTGAATACATAGATTTATATGTTTGATAAATTGAAAGGTATTATTCGATTTGTTAATTTCTCATCTTAAATTCACATTATTTACCTTATTTAAAACATGCTTTTATTTTTTTCATTATTTCACCCATTTTAAAAAGAGTAATTCTTTCTCTAATTCGTCTTTTGGTTCGGTTCTGTCAAGATTTGTTACTCTGTTGTATTATTTTATTTCATCTTAATCTGATTTGAAGTTTTTCTTCACCGTTTTTTAGCAAAGTTTATTATTAAGATTAATTTGTTTTAATCCCTATCAGTAGTGATTTCCATTTTCTTTTATTAACATTACTTTCGTTTTTTTTTCTTTAGATTTCCTTCATGATTTCACACTTTTTTTCTGTTTCTTGTAAGCTCTACTGGGATGTTTCGTACATTCTTTTTATTTTTTTGATTTTCTTAGTTTTTCAATTTCTTACGAATAAATCTTGTCCTGTGCCGACATTTGACCCGATCTCTGACTTCGAATTAAATTATTTATCTTTATTCCTAAATTAAAAAAATTGTAGTTTTCCTTCGAGACACATATTGCAGCTCGAATTGAAGTTTCTGCACACACTCTTTGAAAAAATATTTCTATTCTATTGTTAGATTTTTTCATTTATCTCTTAGTTTCAAGAAATGAACAGATAGTGAGGTTTCGTTTTTGTACTTTAAGATTGAAGAAGGCATTATAGATGATTTATCTGCTCTTGAAAGAAAGCCTATTATATTGTCTATCTGAAAAGTTGAATTTAGCAAAACGAAGGTGTACCTTAGTCATAGACAAAAGATTCATTTATTTAATCAATATACGGTCTCTAATTATTGAGCAATGTTAGAATGAAGCTTTCCCGAAATATCATATACGACTTGTGGTATATATTTCGCCTACACACTCAAACACAGACATATATGTATATTGAATGATGATTGAAAACAATTTTAAAAAAATGATTTATTCCTGTATTTAGCGGACGTCTGGTAGAATATTGAGAAATATCAAAGAACTAGTTCTGTTGTTGTTTTCCTTTCTATTGTTGAAATACTGAAAGCTTTTTTGTCTGGCACTTATCAAGAGAAATTCGTTAGAAAATGTTAAAATATGTAAGCGAGCTCTAATCATTCCGTAAGCAATTTATCGAACGTGTTGGATTTTTACGTCTTATTTTACCTGTTCAAACACAATTTTAACTTTATTTCAAACATTAACAAAAAGCACACTTACTCATTTAAACATTTTCTGAGGAAATTCCATTGATAAATGTCGGACGAAAAAAGCTTTTAGAAATTATTTCAACCATAAAAACGACAACAGCAAAAACAAATGATTTAAAACTTGTTTATCAACTTTCACATTATTTAACTATGAATCTGGTACTTACGTGTTAGAATTTTGTACTACTTTCCAAATAATTCATTCTGACAAGTTTCGACTCGCACCTTCATTAAAGATTTGAACTCCAATAAAACACCTTCCTTCAGTTCACACTGTCGTGTGATCCCATCACATCACACGTGATTATACGCCAAACTACAATTTTGAAAAAAAAAACCCACCCTAAATCGTATAAACGAAACAATGGGTCAATGTATTCGAGGAATAAGAGTTGCAGGAATAAAAAGAAATAAGATCATTAGTATAAGCCCACGTCGCCAAACGATCGGTTATCGTGTGAACACACCCACATTTAAATGAGGTAATAAGTCTATATATATTTGATCATGATCCCACTTACTGGCTATTTTTTTATTCTCTTTAAAAACTAATTCTGACAAGTGGGGGGTATGCTGGAAAAATCCTGGTCTGTGCTCGTCCGAAACTAGTGAGAATGAATTATTCAGAAAAAATATTTTTCCGAATGTTATTTAATCTATATATTGGTCAGATATCATATCCAAATACTTATAACACACACACACACACACACATACACACACACACACATATATATATATATATGTATATATATATATATATATATAGAAAATGTCCGTCAGTCCGTCAGAGAATGGAATTGGATATAAAGAAAATATTTTTAACAATAAATCATACAAGATAAAAGCCTTTCCTAAATAAATGTAACAGCGTCTGCTTGATTCTGAATATAGTTAACCATTATATTATTATTAAATGTTTCTCCACTTGTAACTGAGCATATATGTATTGTAGATGTGAAGTGATTTGATCAAAAATATAAATACAGCAAACGTTTTCTATGAGTCGCTGCAAATATTTTTTCTCTGAAAAAGATGGCTAGCTCCCGTCAAAATGCATCAAAACATACCTACTGAATAATAAAAAGAATTAAATGTAACTCGTATCTCTTGAGTTTTTTCTTTCACCATCTGATTACATATATATATATATATATATATATATATATATATATATATATATATATATATATATACGTGTTCATATACATCGTCATCATCACCAGTCTTTTGACGTCCGTTGTTGGACACAGACCTTCCCCAGGATCCACTACAATTCTCTATTGTGGGCGTCGCGGAGCCAGTATTTTCTAAATTTGTCTCGTTCATCTCTGCATCTTTTATTCTGTCAGGGTTGGTTTCGCATGTGATCCCTGGGTATCCATTTTGTGACTTGTGATGTCCATCAGTTGTCTGTCATTTTTGCAACATGACCAGCTCATTACGATTAAGTTTTCTGATCGATTCTATGTTGTCTCTGACTTCCATTCTCTTCCTTATATACCATATGTCTTGTGATCTCCCTATGTACACGTTGCATGCTTCTCAGTTTGGGAATCTGTTTGTTGATTAAGTTCCATGTTTCAGCTCCATAAGTGACTATTGGGAGGATGGATTGGTTGTATACTCATATTTTCAGGATTATTGGGATCGACTTGTTTTTGGAGGTTGAGCTGGTCTGCTGAAGGCTTACCATCTTAGGGTGATCCTTCGCTTGATCTCTTCCTCTTTCGTGGGTTTCATAGAGATTTTTTGTCTTAGGTAGATGTAGTGGTCTGTTTTCCTCAGGTTGCCAGGTATCCAGCCTATCTCAATTTTTGTTGCTCAATTTTTTGAATACACACACACACACACACACACACACATATATATATATATATGAGTGTGTGCGTGTGCGTTTTACGTAACTGGTATAAGTACACAGTGATCTGTATTTCGATAGTTTGATAGATAAGTTATTAAAATAGAGCTTTTAGTTTTTTTTATACTAGCATTTTGAAATGTGCAAAAAATGATTTCTTCTGTAGGCAATATATATATATATATATATATATATATATATATATATATATATAGTTTTTATCGGAACAGAGGCGCTGAAAAATCACCATAAGGTGTGATTTAATAAGAGAAAGTGCATCTACTAAACCTAAGACGGATCACGTTAGAATTGAATATTCCGATACTTTTCAAATTATAATCTCGCGTGAGTTCATCTGAATCAGGAATATCATTCATTTTTTTCGATGTTCCAACAAAAAATTACTATAAATAAAATGATGAAACGTTATAAAGAGAGAATTGTGGAAGAATCATCTGTAAGTTTGGCCTGATAGGATGTTAATAATCTCGTTGTATTCATAAGATAACTCTAAGACGCTATTGTACAGGATCTCCTCATCAAGTTTCACGAACAATTAAGTGAGAAACATGCGTTTCTGCTTCACTGAAGATCTTTGTCATTCTTGATGGCTGTAATTTCCGGAATTATACATTATTTATGTTCTTCAAATTACTTACTCATGTAACCCATATAGTATTACAAGGTCTCCTTGTGCGTACTCTTAGTTGCATCTGATATGGCATGAGATTGCCAAGGAACAACTTTATAAACAACCGAGCGTTGACAATCTGACGCCATGTTGGCTTTGATCTTTTATGTGCCTGTTAGACTCTCTCAACCAAAACTGTCAGAACCTACGTAAGTTTCTTCAATTTCCAAGATTGCAAGTAAGCAGAATATCTAAACATTTACTCTTGATTAAGTCTAGAAAAGATTTTAATGTTCGTTTCAATTCACAATATAAGCTAAATCTAGGTTTGTCCTTTAGTTCATGTCCGGTAATATTCACGTTTTTTTAGTGAACACGTCCCAAGAAAGCCAAAGGACATAAGTTATTCATAAATCACCTAATTTTTCATATTTCTTTTTAATTGATCACCCCAACACGGAATGTTGCTAAAAGTTGTTTGACACTTGATGGTTTCCATTGATTTTTTTTAAATAATCGATGTAAGTCACTGTTTGTAGATGATGATAGTCTCTTGGCACTTCAAACAGTCTAATCAGAACGAAATGATTGGCTGAGACTTGGTCTGACGTTTCCATGATAATACGATTGGGTCTTTTGATCTTCGGACGGTTTAAGATTCAAAAACAATGAAGAAACGGGTTAATCAAGTCGTTCGTTTCAAACAAAGTTGGCTCTAGGTATCAGCAATGTAGACAGCTGCCTAAGGCGCCAAATACTTCGGGTGCATCTTATGTGGCTGGAAGAGCAGGACTCCATGGATACAGTTAGAAAAATGAAAAATATAAATGCTTAAAACAAAGTAAAAACCGTAAGATATCCTGATGTGAAGTCAGAAGTTTCAGGAATATCTGAGAGTTAAATATCTCCTGTTGCTGAGAAAAGAGGGAGACAAAATTGGCTGAAGAAATCCTCAACAATCGACAACATGAGTCGAGTTCAGCTATTTTGTTGAAATAGATTGCTCTCAATTGCTGCAGTCTTGTGACGGTTTCTATTTAGTGACTAACCAGATCTGCTAATTCTTCGATAACATGACCACATTAAAAATTGATGTTTAAAAAAACTGTCTTCTGTAATCACATTTTATGTCCACAACCATTGAGGCCACGGATCTAAATAATAGATAAACGAATAAGATTAAGTGCCCAATCAAAAATATTTGAACAGTTGTTACATACACTTACCTTCACTAGTACGGAAGCAGAAGAGGCCCAGCAAAAGATTGGCACATCTGGCTGCTGCAGGGTCAAACTGCACGTCTACATTTGTTCTAACTGAAGATGATTACTGTGACATTTGTATTGTACATATCACGAATAAAAGATTATTTGAAAATTATTCTCATCATATTTATGCAAGAGAGCGAGTGAAACGGAGCGGAACTTGTATATTGATGTATGTCTATTCATTTCTACAATGAAACTACGTACGTTGTAAGTCAATGGACGCCTGGTCCATCAAACTAAAATATGAAAAAAAAAATATCACTCCAAATAGAAGACATTCTAACAGACGTTATTGGCAGAAAAACAGGGTCCATTCATTTTGTTGAAAAGAAAATACAGTTAAAAATCACAAAAAATGAATTCATTTCATGATCTTAATGGCAACTGTAGCCAAAATCATAATTTAGAGTGCGTTTGATTTTTTTAATATAAAGCCATTTAAAAAATACCACCATAAACATTTGAATTGAAAAGAATTGAAAATCTTATATTTCACCAAAGAAACAATAACAAATTAACAATTCAATTTTTGATTATTATAAAAATTCGTCAAAAGGGAGGGGGTTACAAATAAGTCTGAATACCTCACAACTTATTTCATATAAAGTATTTATTTTTTCATTTTTCTTTTTATAGTATGATTATCAACTGCGTAACTATGATGAATATGAATAATTTTTTTCTTTGATCAAGAAAAAAAGAATTCAACATGTGTCGGGAAAAATATCAAATTTGTTATCAATGAATTTCATCATTAATAAGAAGAGAAATCGTTGAAATTAAGGCTTTTTTTTAAAGTTGCAAACAGGTGATACATGCAAATTTGCTTTGGGAAATGTTATTCCATTTAATAAATAAGGCTATGTTACCACTCCAAAATGATCAATACTGTACAATTTTGTAATTTCGGTTTGTGTCTATTTTTCGTTTATCTAAAAAGTTATCAAAATTATCCAGAAAACTACCTGAAAAATCTTCATCGAAAAATATCTGCAAAATATAGATATTTTATCAAAAATTATCTGAGAAATACCAGAACGTTTGGGATTGTTGGTAAAAAATGATCATGGATACCCCAAAAAGCGCTTTTGAAAGAAAAGTATGTTTTTCAATTATGTGTAGTGGTACACACACACACACACACACACACACACACACACACACACACACACACACACACACACAAATGTGACTAGAAGCACCTGGACATGCATGAGGAGAGATAGAGATAGAGATAGATAGATAGATAGATGGATAGAGAGAGAGAGAGAGAGAGAGAGAGAGAGAGAGAGAGAGGGAGAGAGAGAGAGAGAGAGAATCTGTGACCCACTTTTTGGGGATCTGAATTTATCGCTAGATTTTCTCATATTTATGACGATGCAAGTAGATGTTCCCATCTGATTTTATGAGTCAACAAAGGTATTCATTTATACAAAATATTTTCAGTGTCCAAAGAAGGCAAATAGAGCTCTGAGAGTTTCACTTGTTTATTCCAAATGAATTCCACCGCTGCACAAAGGAGAATCAAAACGGAATTTATGGTTCACTTTATAAAATCCATTCATCAATTTAGCAGGAAAAACGAAAATAAAGAGTCTGGTTGGATATTGAATAGAAACTGTCACGTGACCAACATCTATGGTCGATATACAGTGTTGGGGGTGATCAAGTGAAAAATGGAAAAAAGGGTGATTAATGAATTAGTTATTCCCTTCATTTTTTGTGCCAAGGGGCTAAATTAGGATAATTTTACAATGTAAATTGAACTCGCTCACACAGGACTTAGACGCCCCTACCATAAAAAAAAACGATAAATGGGAAAGGAAATATAAGTCTCTCATCCCCCCCTCCAAAAAAAACTGGCAATAATAAGGAGTAAATGTTTGAAATTACAGCCTTCTTGCCCCACTGTTGCAACTTGTAAGCGTAACACATACATAACGTGCTGAGCAGACACACTTGAAAACTAAAGAGACCTGTGTTGATGTTCACAGTTTTGGTCGACATTTTCTAATATACAGATCACGTTATGAAAACCATTCATCAAAATCACTTTGAAAAACAAGGAAAAAGGGACCCTAATTCATCGTTATGAGTTATGAATTCAATAGAAACCAATTACATGGGGAACACCATGTGGCCTTCAACTCATTGTACACACACCTCGATATTAGTGTTTGTGTGTATGTGTGTGTGTATGCGTGTATGTGTGTGTGTGTGTGTGTGTGTGTGTGTGTGTGTGTGTGTGTGTGAGAGGAAAGAACAGATAGAAAGAAAAGATAAGTGTAGGTATTGTGACTTGGTTTGTTATTCAGAGAGTAGCCCATAAAAATGCGATATACATATATATATATATATGTTCATATGAATAAATATATTTATGTACATGCATTTATGTATGCATATATACACGTATATTCATATGAATGCGGATATATATATAAATATATATATATATATAGAGAGAGAGAGAGAGAGAGTGAGAGAGAGAGAGAGAACTAATCAGGTTTGCAATATAATATGATATAATATAAAGCTGGCATAAAATGTCTGATATGTGATGGATTCATTTCATAGAGAGCTCAATAAATTCTAAGTCGGTTTGGAGAAGAGATGGAAATATTGTAGAAAGTAAATCTCAAAGTAATATAGAAAGTACTTATAATTATTTCTGTCGGATCATATATTCAATTCCTAATTATATAATTGTCCGCGTTGACAAACAAATGAAGCCAATATAAATAAAAAATGAACCAAATGACAATTTAGAGTTGAAGCAGTTATTTGGGTATTTTCATAACTGACCGTTGTTTAGCTCAATGCTAAGAGCAACACCTTATCAGTCGCAGATTTTATTCTTGCAGCAGCCCCATTTTCTTTAAATGTCAGTTTTTTCACACTGTCTTGGCCAAATGATATATTCATTGTATGATATATATATATATATATATATATATATATATATATATATATATATATATCGTATTAAAGCAGTTATTTCGGCATTTGCGATGGTAAAAGCAACGCTACATATATGATATATCTATTCATCAATTTCAGTCTGTTCATATTTATCTCAGTCAATTCATATCTCTCCATCTATCGATGCATATATCTATCTATCTCCATATATGTGAATTTACAGAGATAGATGCGAATGAATTGACTGAGATAGATAAATATAAACTGTCTGAGATGGATAGATTAGAATTGACTGAGACACATGAATAAGATTGTTCAACAGGAGCAAAAATAGATTTTAAAAGTTACCGAGAATTTAATGATTTCATCAATTGAAATCCGATAAAAGAGAAAGTAATTTAAATTAAGAAGAATTAAATTAAATCGACGGCAATGAAGACAAATGGACACAAAAACGGTTAGAACACTGACTGAAAAAAAGATATTATATCCAAGTTCCCGTCAATAACGTTTTGCATTGAGAAGTTCCAAAGCTATCTCTAACCCTTTCCCGATCAGTGCCGTACTAACTATAAGAAAATTGAGTCACAATTCAGATTCTAATGGGCCCTAGGACGGATAAAGGGGTTTCTGAGTGGGCCATGGCTTAAAAAAAATATATATCAAATCACCGTAGCTCCACAAATGGACTGTCCTACTTATCAGCCGAGATTCTTTTCTCTCTGGCCGTCTGCGTATGTGTATGTGTCTCCGGGCGCTTCTGGTCGGGTTTTTTTGGGCTACAACCTTGGTAATTTGCATGAGGGTACCAGTACAAGCAACTTAAACAGCAATGCCCAAATTTTGTGCTGGTATTTTTAAAAATATAATTTTAGTTAAAATATTCATTTTTTTAAAGATGATTTTAGATAGAAGATCTGACATTTTATCTTTACTTTTAGATAATGTTTTAGGTTCTGGTACCAGCGCAGGCAACGGTGATTCATTTATGCGATTTATAGTTGTGATTTCTTACTTTTTCATTCACCCATTGGCGACAGTGGTCGATAAGACCCGATTTGAAGCTCATTGTTAATCGGCGTGTAAATCGACTGTATCCCAAGATACGCTGGCTACGGCTCCAGCAGCTCTAGGGAATTGATCCCCTACCATTTTGAAAGCAAAGGATCTGAAATAGTATTCGCACACTGAAGTACTGGATTATATAGCGATAATTGAAAGAATATTCCCTTTATGGATATTAGAAATTGACTTTTTGCAAAGTAGTTGACGCTACCTCTTTGATCTGAATGGAACCTTTATTGTATAACGAAGTATTTAGAGGATGAGTATTGGATAGTCTATAGCCACACTGAAGAGTTGTAATACATCGAAACAGCTATCTGTAGATGACTCAATTATTTTTTTTATCATAATTAACGCCCCCCTCTTCAGGGTTGAGCACGTTTCAAGTTGGGCAACTCGTCAATTATAAGCTACATAACGATGCTCTTCCAACCCTTGAATGGGGCACTCTGGTGGATGGGGAATTGAGCGTGAGTAAATATATCGCTTAAATTCAGTCTTACTGACGGTCCAATTCTGCATAGGGTAGGGGTAAAATGTCAGCCTCTGGGTCTGATGCAGAAGTTTCAATCCTACCTGGATGGATAATGGATCGTCTATAGCCACACTAAAGAGTTCTAATACAACAACGAAACAGCTGTTTGTAGATGACTCAATTATATATATATATATATATGTGTGTGTGTGTTTGTTCCAGACTGAATCTATTTTTAAAGAGACCCTAACCACCTTTGGAAGCTGCTGTAGCTCAATGCAATGGAAGAAAACAGATAAAGAATGAAAGAATTCGGAGGACTTAACGAAAAAGAGAATTGATGCAAAAATTGAATAAAAAAAAACACAACAATTTGAAAGAAGAAAAGTAAATTAGAAATACGTTGTAATTAATTTTTCCAAAATATATCTTAACAAAAAAAGGCCTGGGGGAAAAGGGATACAAATTTTTGAAGGAAATAAAAGTGTAAAGAAAAAGAAAAAGGAAATCTTCTGTCAAATGGAAGAAATAGACAGAAAGTCGGGAGAGTGAAAACTATGCCTGATTCTGTTTTGGGGTAAGGTCATTTCATTTACTTCTAATTACCGGCTGCCAACCAATAATGCATTCGTCAAGGACATCTCTCTGGCTTTTGTGAAACAATTAAAAACAGTCAACCAAAAATGTCAAGGTTTTTTCAGTTTTTAAGTGGTTCAGTTAGGCTGACTGGCTGGCTTGCTGACTTGCTGGCTTTCTATCTATCTATTTATCTATCTATCTATCTCAGTTTATTTCTCTCACTCTCTCTCTCCCTCCCCCCTCTCTCACTCTCTCTCTCTCTCTCTCTATATATATATATATATATATTGTTCATATCTATCTATCTCAGTCTACTCATATCTATCTATCTGAGTCTGTTCATAACGAAATCAATCTCTCTATCTCAGTTATATCATGTCAAATAATTTCAGTTTAGTCCTATCTATCTATCTATCTATCTATCTATCTATCTATCTATCTATCTCAGTCTGTTCATAACTATGCGTAATTATGACTAGAAAGGTTTTTTTTTCTAAAATTTACCCCCAAATAAGTTACTGGCGTAGGTCTATTTACTAAGTAAATGATCTTTTAGTCAATGTCCGATACCGCTAGTTCTTTGTTTTAAATTCGGACGTTTTTACTGATCACAGTACAACAAAAGACGGCAGAAGTAACTTATCCATTGATCATTCCAACTACCCAATTGATCACCCCAAACCAAACATGCTGCCAAAAGACATTGGTCACCTGACGGTTTGTATTGAGTGACTAACCAGACCTGCTTGTGACGCTGAAGACAAAACCAAATATTCCATGCATCAATATTTATCGCTTTTTTTAGACCCTTTTGGGGCCTTATTCTGATTCTTTAGAATCTAGATTTTCTTAGATATATTTTTCACTCAATATTTCAGCGGAAAAAACATCTTGAAACTCTAGAATGTAGATGTTTTTAAATGTTGTTCTCTTTTTATTCAATTTTAAATGTTTTCCAAGGAAAAGCTCCGGTGATGTCATGAATGGAATTTATTCTGATTATATTGACTCTTCGATGGAATTTTTGAACATGACAACAAATTTTTATGGTAAGTTTATTCGATTAATGACTGTGAATCAGATATCGATTGCTCGAGTAGAATGGAATTTTTTATCCTGTAAATTGGAGCATTTTTACGGTATTGTGCTCAGAAAAATCTTGTAACAATATGCTTTCTAGAGATGTTGTCCCTTTTATGGCCTGTTTTTTTTTTTTTTAATTTGGGGTGAAAGATCTTTTAGACATTTTCTCGTCCTTATTCTGAAGGGTTTATCGATAACATCTAGATTCTCCATAATTTTGACACTACAGCTGTTCAATTATTGACTGTGGTGACAAGTTCTTTTTTCTCTCACTCGATAGGTGACTATCAAGAGGATGCATTGATTGTATAACTTTCTTTATGGGACTAGTTGGATTTTCTTGTCATTAAGGGAAGCTTGCTCTACTAAAAGCTTGCCAGAGTTATTCTTCGCTTTCAGGGTTAAAAAAAATCACGGATATACATGTTGCCCCGATATCCGAAAGTAGAACGTCCCTATGAAAAAAATAAAACTTGCGTAAACCGGAATGGAATAAATTGAAGAGGCACTTACCATTTATCTATAAGGAAAGAATTCTGGATTTTCTCATTAAAAATATGATGGGTATGGTATGCTAGGCTGACTCATCGGAGGTTCTGGTGGTGAGAAGTATAAGAGATTGGTGTGTAGAAGAGAGAGGAAGAGGGTGTGCACTGCCTCTATTATGGCTTGTACAGAACAAAAGCCGAACACAGTTTTTTGCCTTTTTTTCGAGAAGGCAAAAAATTGGTGTAAAGCAAACTTTCGTAGTGCGGGGACTACCATGATTTATATTCTATCCGATGATCTTTTTGAAAAGAAACTAGGAAAATCGTTACAGCGGAGGAGTCGATTGTTCTAAATGGACATACATTTTTATTACCAGATATGTTACATTCGAGTGGAAGAGTCCAAGGTTACGGACAGTGAACCGAAAAATTCACACACTTCATTATATGAAGTAAATTAGTTTACTCGCACCGTAAAAAAATGACTGCGTATATGAAATATACGGACACCAGCTGAAAACTTTCCCTACAGTCGAGATTTCCAACTAGTTACTGCGAAATGCCTAAATAGAGGCCTTTGGTCTTAATGGGAAATGAAAAAAACAGCCTCATGGAGAATGTTTATTTGAAGACAATAACGATGCTGCTATGCAGAAACAGGATTAAGACAAGCATTTCATATGATTTAATGAAAACAGCTTAGGTAAAATGTAACTATTCAGTTAAGGTCAGACGAAATAGATTCATTGTTCAAAGCAATAGAGAAATATGAGAATTACCACTGCCCAAGTTAAATGATGGGAAAATATAAGTTATTGAAAATGTAAAGTATTGCTGTGGCTGCACTCTTACAACAATAAAAACATTCAGAAATTTTGAGTAAAAATCTTGTAGTTTAGTGAGCTGGATTAATTTGAAATTATATCCACCATCGAATTAAAGTCACTCAGTTGGAGGTACGTCTTTAGCAATAAAAGATAAATCTTTTGGAGTAATCGGCCCAAAAACGTCAAGAAATATACAGTGTTCATTGAACTTGGATTGCAATTAAATTTCAATCTTGAGATTCGCCGTAGATCTCTTCTTTACCAAATATCGGCTATGAAGAAAGAGACGATGACCATTATAACAAAACAACGCCCCACGGACAGTGGTTATGTTCACAGAGCTTTGTTTCATTACAATATTTAGATATTCAGAACCTGCTTTGAAAAACCATTTTGGTTTATTCAGAAACATATTTTGGGGTGGAAATTCCATTGTAAATTTTAATAAATCTTTTGTTATCTCTATAATTGGAAGAAACTCACCTCAAAACCGCGTTGTCCTAATAAAAAAAACTTATTCATAATTCCTAAAGCGAACACATCATTATGAATGGGAAAGATAACCCCTGTTCACATTTTATAAACCTTCAATTCTCTTCCTTTCATCCAGTCATAAAAAATTCTTCCTTTCTGTTCTATTTTGAAATCTTTAGAGACTCAACTCACGTCATATTTACGTTTTAGATGGTCACTAAATATGTGTTCATTTAAGTATAAGTTTTTATTGTAAGCAGAGCACCACAAACAAATCGACTTAGAAGGCCTCGAATCGAAAAATGCTAACAAGTGTCGGTGGACATGCGATAGGCTGAAAACAAAACATTACCTCGATAACCGTTATCGATTTTCCTAAAGAAGGGAATACGCATGAGCTCATCTGCATATAGTCGTCTTAGTATATCTTAGTATAGGTAGAAGATACACATTGTATTCTATCAGTGGCTACATCTGACTGCATCCACCTAGTGTTTAATTCTATTTGGGGGATATTTTGAATATTTCGCTATATTTTTTAGGGTTCCTCAGGTATATTGCACCCAAGAGCTGCGGTGCCCCCGACCCAACCCCTCAGTAGCAGGGCCTGCTGTTCTTACGAATCGACTTCAATATATATAGATAATACATTGTTTTAGCCGTGGGTCTAAGAAATAGCGCATTGTGGACCACAACCGGATTTTCAATATTTTTCGTTCTTGCTTTCGTTACTTTTTCCATTTTCTACCCTTCTCTAATTTCTAGATTTTCATAACGTCAATAGAACATTAATGAAATTTTATTCTACAACGCTGATTGTATAAATCAACTTTTTTTTTGCGCTTGTTGCATCCCTTATTGTGGTGGGAGTCATCTGTACATTGCTAATTATCATACGTGTGGATATTTATATACCATTCACACTCATACGTTATATTTTTAAATTTCAATTGATAAGCCGTTGGCTAGAATAAAGGTCCGCCAGGAGTTGAACTATAAACAGGAAATTACTTATTTATTTTTACCTCTGCTAGCTACGTTGGACATATATAGGTATTATCCTGTGTCTTTCCGTCTGTCTTACTTTCTGTCGGTCTGTTAGTTCACAAGAAAAGTTCTCAATGAATATCGAAGAGATTTTCCGGTAGGATAACCCGTGGCCTATGAAAAAAGTTGTTGAATTCAGGGGTGGATCCATATACAATTACCCCCCAATGTCGCATTGACAGTGGCATTTGCAGAAGTATTTTGGGTGCTATTTACTTTGATTGATAAAAAAGTTTGAACGTCAGACCATAGATGCACAAGTTCAAACTTTGATGTCTTTAAAAGCCATTCCCTTTGATCATAGAGACGCTGATATAGTAGTAAAGTGCAATTTTATTCAATCAACTGACGTGTGTTTGTCTTCTGATGTAGTAAAATAGAATTCCATTTTCTGATGTAATGGTAGAATGTCACTTAAGCAACAAGTATTCAGAATGAGTGGGATGGAATGCTTTGTGGCGATGATGAGAAGTGTTTGCTATGTCGATGTGTCAGAGAGTCAGTCAGCGACTGCTATCGCTGCTATAGATGCTAGCGCATCTAAAAACCGGAAACTTAACAAATTGTTAGCGCCTTTTCGCTGCTGTTGTTGTTGGGTTGATGACAAATAAATCACGTCCGTTAGGAAAGAGGAAATGGCCGAGGAAATAATGATTGGCTTCCCAGTATCGATTTTAGTGCAACGTGGTCTCTGGTTTGAGGGGACGGACGTGCAGACAGAAGACCAACAAGAGGGTGCGGTTCCCAACGACCAGGGTAGGCGACCAGGGTAGGGCACACTGCGGACAGCTTTAAGTGGTAGGTAAATATCCGTGCAAAACTATTAATTTAGACTTTGACAGGTAACAATTTACTAAGTAAACTTCCTATGTCACTTGTATTAGTTTCAGTTGCTTTTATATCTGACCACATCCCGTACCACTTCCAGCCCTGGGGGTGACTGCATAATAGTTGATGTCTACTGAGGATGGGCTGGGGAGATGCCTCACTGGTTGAGGCAGAAGTGAGAAGATCGCCCGACAGGAAAAAAAATGAATGAGAGAAAGAAGGAGATCTTTACACGATGTCTCCTCTTGTATGTTCCGTTAAAGCAATAGTTCTCAAATGTGTGCTTTGGCATAAGAGTGTCCTAGTTTTTATTTCACAAGTGTGCCGCGTGAAAAATTCCAAAATATGCAAACATACTTCTCGAGTCTTGAACGTGTGCAATACAGGTATTATGTTGTCCCGATTCTGCCATTGAGTTTCCGATCTAATCATTTCATCCCTAGATTTTGTGAGATCTCAATAGCAATCGACGAAAGGAAAGAGAGATAAGGAGTACTTATGCTTATATGAAAAAAAGTTCAATTCATTGACTTCTGGAATGTTTTTGTCTAATTCTTCACTATTTCGCCGTTGGTGTGTCGCGTAACATATTTCTGTATATGGTGATAAAAACGTTTGAGAACCGCAGGACTGATAAGCCATCTTGTTGACAAAGTCAGGAATGAGGAGGTCATCAGAGGAAAAAAAGAGTTTGAAATAGATAGAGAATGAGAAAGAGGAAGATCTCAGCACACATATGTTCCGTGTCAGAATTGAATCAATGACTGGAGAAAATCAATGATTTTATGAGCCCGCTTGCAAGCTTAGCAAATGGAGAAATGAGCACCATTTTGGTCATCGACTATTGACGTCATATGGGGTTATTTCCGCCAGAACCAGATTGCAAATTCGCATTACGTATCTTCTTTTAGATTCTACGACCTTGAAGTGAAAGCTATCTCTTGAGAAGCCACTCCCAGGTAGATAACCCCCTTAGTCCTAAAAAGAAAGGTCAACAACCGATGAATCCTACCAATAGTCACCTATGGAGCTGAAACATGGAACCTAACCAAAAGATTGACCCTTAAACTAAGAACCATGCAACGTACACAGGAGGCTCTTGGCTTTTTACACTTTCAAAATGTAGTGAGACAAGGTGATACCAGCTCATCAAATTTCTTCACAGCCTGCTCCAAAATGATCTTCCAAAACCTAGACTGGGAATACAAAGGAATCAGAATAGACAGCGAATACCTAAATAACCTCAGATTTGCTGACGACATTGTCCTCCTTGATGAGAACCTTCATGATCTCCAAATAAAGCTAGACGAACTAAATGAATAGAGCAAGAAAGTTGGCTTCCACATGAACTTCAACAAAACAAATGTCATGTACAACTAGAATTTGAGGACAAGGACTCAACGATCGGAATCGAAAATGGTAGGCTTAAGAAAGTACACCACCACATCTACCTAGGGCAACGAATCTCCATTAAATTCCCAAAGGAAAAAAATCGAGCAAAGAAGCACATTGGTTGGCAAGCTTTCGTTTAGGTAAGCTCAACTTTTAAGAACAAGAAAATCCCACTCGTTCTAAAAAGATTGACCCTCAAGCTGAGAACCATGCAACGTGCATGTGAGAGAATCAACCTCCTACGGAGAAATCATAAATTATCATACCAAATCATTACAAAACTGGAGAGGCAATGTGTGAGATATTTTGCAAGAATGTAAAACAAGTGCTGGACATCACAACTCAGATATCATATGCGAAATTATAGCCGACAGAAATTAAGATAACTAGATGGACTAGACGAATTCAGACATTACTGGCTCTGCTACGCCTATGATAGATCTCTGTGCAACGATGGATGCTATAATCTGACCATGACAATGATCTACATTCGTATTTCATATACTTATATTATTTTTTACAGGTCAAGTTGATACAATCAGTGTATCAAGTTAATATAGCGAACCAAGTAGCATGGCTTGCAATGCACCAACGAGCCCAAAACAGTCATTTTTTCTTTACATCTTATTCCAAAGAAATGTTCTGCTGCTTGATCGGTAGGTAAATGACCAAAACTTTTGTGCTCAAAATGAGGCCAACAGGGGCGTCATCAAGTGATTGAACCAAAGCAGGTTCGTCACACAATAGGAACATTGTCTTAGGTAAGTGATACATTAACTGTGTAATGGCAGGTGATCATTTCAAATAAGTTTCTTTGTAATATAAAGCAATTTACAATTAAAGAAAGTGGAGATACTGCAGGAATCGGACCTGACGCTTTCTTTCATAATTAATAACTGTTCTATTGAAAGAGTCGAATAGACCAAGAATAAACAAGATGAACATTTGGTTATCTGGGCCTTTGCATTACTGGCGGCTGTTTAGCTCAATGGTAAGAGCATCGCTACGTTGAAGCAGCTACGCTATCAGTGGCAGGTTCGATAAGTTTCTAGATAATATACTACATTTTGTAATCATATATATGTGTGTGTGTGTGTGTGTGTGTGTGGACGGAGGTGAATATGTTGAGAATTCATATTCACAACATACAGACAATATTACTCATTCTTTTATCGCGTTGAAATAAAAACAAAATAGAATAAACCGCCTTTCTTACTCTGGGCACTTAAAGTGTATTTGGAAATATATATATATATATATATATATATATATATATATATATATATATATATATATATATATATATATATATATATATATATATATAAAGAGAAGGGGAGCGCTTGCTACATCCCAAAATTACTTAAAAGCTAAATTACTTAGGAAAGAGTTGACAGTTTTGATTGATGTTAAGTTTTTATATCTGTCCCCCCCCCTCTCTCTCTCTCTTTATATATATATATATATATATATATATTCATATTGTGAATGCGAATATATATAGTCTGAAAAGCTTCACTGACTAATACTGGTGCCAAGTATATATATATATATATATATATATATATATATATATGTATATATATATATATATATATATATATATATATATATATAGTCAAGAAAGGTTTCTATGACTATATATATACGATAAATTGCGTTGTATTATACATAAACTTTTTGAAGTGATCACCCGTCATTACACTTGCTTCTTGCAACGTGAATAGAATAAACAATCAAAGGAAATTGGGTTAGTGCAGGAATCGAACCTGCCACGGATTGGGTAGCTGCTTTAACATAGTGATGTTTTTACCATTGACCGTCTTTTGTCGGTCTGCTAACTTCTTTTAACTTGACAATTATTAATGAAGAAATGGATGTATATAAAATCTGATAGAATGATTATGAATTGTGTTATATCATAGAGAAAATTATTTGAACTGATTTCTCGTCATTGCACGGTTGATATATCACTAATGACGCAAAATACAATCATTTTGTCGGATCACATATATCCATTTCTTAATGCACACACACACACACACGCTCATAAATATGCATATATATATATATATATGGTGAAATAATGGATTTGCTACTAAAATACGTTTATGTTTCCTACTTTTTGGCTCCTTCAGGCGAAAGATTTGATTTATTCGGTCACTATTCAGGACGCTTTTAGATTGTGTACCAATGGGTAAAAATTCCGCCCTTTCTTCTGTACTTCTTTCTTGATCATTTTTTCTTGATTATTCTTTTGATTGTTTCATTAATAGCATACAAAGTTTTTTTATTTGTAGTATCCCAAGTTTTTGTTCGATACGTTAGATATTTTCAAATAATTCTTTATTTTAGTTCTTTCAATATTGTCGTTGTTATGTTATCAGTTTGCTCTTTCAAAAATTGTTTCAGATATGTTACTGGTTCATCTATCTTTGAGTAATTATGGCGTTTATTTTTTGCCAACCTTTTTTGGTATTTATTTGTTAATTTTATTCGTATCCCGTGGAAGATGATCTTGCGGTCGATTGTTATAAATTAAGTTGGTTGTATTTGGAATTTTTCAAAGACTTTTCATCAGTGTGTTGGCGATCCATCAGTTAAATCTATGAGTTTATTTACGGGAGATATAAGATTTTCATTCGTCAAATAGTTTTTGGGTTCACTTTTACATGGACTTAGTTGTTCATGTTTGATTCCCTTAACATTCCTAAGATAATTATGAAAAGACGATTACATTATTAAATTGTGCTTAAAATGGCCAAAGGGATAATACTACTATTAATACTAATATCACTAAGCTATGGTGATTGATTTTTGTATATGTGTATTTGGGGGTGTTGAATTATGATTTGATAGAAAATTTGAGCAGTGCCGACACTTGACAGCTACTTCATTTTTCGTATTCAGTAAATCTGTCTTGTTAATTAAGGCATAGGTGACATGTGGTTTCAATATTCTGCCATCAGTGTGTTTATTTCAATATTTTCCATTTTACTGTGTGTGTAAAATTGCTGTCTTTGTGGTCCCAATAATGTGTGTATTGTTTTAGGATTTTTTGTTTGAAAAGATTGATGTATTGTTGGTTAATCTTAATTTAAACTGTGTTTTAAAAAAAAAAATTCATATCACATTTCATTTTTTTTCGGTGTATTTTCAGCTTGACATACATGTAGATCAAACTGAATCCATAATTTACCATATTTAGATCTCTACCCGAACTAAATGTTTGTGTATTGAGCACTTTATGGAAAAACAATCACACATCAGATATTGAATAACTGCTTTGTATGGTACACACACACACACACTCACTCACTCACACACACACACACATATATATATATGCATTTATATATATTTATACTCATGAATTTGTGTATATGTATTCATATTTATACATGTATAGACAAAATTAGATTTTTTGGTATTCATATATACAACATACGCACAATATGACTGATTCTGTTATCGCTTATATGGCCATTGAAATAAAAAGGGAAAAATCCTCTACTTAAAGCATATTTGGAAATATATGTATATATGTGTGTGTGTGTTATATATGTATATATATATATATGTATTTATATATATATATATATATATATATATATGTATTCATATGTATATATATATATATATATATATATATATATATATATATAGTGCCAGGCAACCTTTACCGACCCCGAAAATCAAAACGAAAAACCTACTTTCCGCTGACCATCCAATCAAATGTTAAAATGTTTACATGTACATTTGCTCTGATGCAGATATACTTTCCATCTTTAAAATGGAAAAAAATGTGAATACTATTCGTGCTGATGTCAGGAATCGACAAAAAATTTCATTTGTTCCTCATATTAGATTTGCACTTCAGATTTATCTCGCTTGAAACCAATCCTAAGATCACCCAAATTGACCTGCTGATTACCCCAAAACTTCGGTTTCCTTTAACTAACGAAACGGACGATCCTGCAGAAATTTCCATTTCTTGATTGACTGGGGGGTCTTGAGACAAAACAGGTGAGAATTTGTTCGGGGATTAAATTACACCCAAAAATCTATGTTACCTTGCGTCATGGAGGAACTTCAGCACTTTGCTATGCACATGCATATTGTCACGTTTTTATAAATGGTCAGCTTCCCCGAATTATTGAATAGCTTTGTGTATACATTAGAACCTGTGTGCAAACTCATGACTGATAGCTAGCTTGCTAGCTTGATATATAGATCGACAGATATAAAAAGATTTATGGTTCATACATACACACACACACACACACACACACACACACATATATATATATATATATATATATATATATATATATACATATGGACAGATGTAATCATGTTGAATATTTATATAGACAATATACGAGTATGATTCAAATTCTCATTCCATTTATATTCGTTGAAATTCGTTTTAAAAACAAGAATCTTTGCTTTACTACTTTGAATGCTTTCAATGTATACATAAACAAAAGAAACCGTTTGTTGTCTCCGAAATAAAAACGAAAAATCTATTCCACTGAACAAAAGTTTGTCCAAATGTTTTAAGTATATTCGGTATACGTAGATATAGATTCAAGTCCACGCTGGAAAGAAAAAGAGAGTGAATATTACTCGTCCTTATGTCGAGCACCGGCCAACCATAATTCGATTTCTTCCCTCGATTTTCTCTTGAAAATGATTTTGTTTCAAGCCATTCCTGAGGTCACTGCATTTGATCTTCAGGCCATCCCAAGACTTTCATTAGCTTACCCAAGAGACGATCCTGTAGAAAATCTTTATCTTTTAATCAACTTGGAGCCATGAAAAGGAACGGAAGATTTTTGTATGGGTTAGATTTTTAATCATCAGATGTTACCTGGGGTCAAGTAGTAACCTCAGAATTTTCTTACTCGTGTGCCTATTGTTACCTCGTTATTTCGGAATCGATATAAAGAGATCGATATATATACATATATATATATATATATATATATATATATATCGTTTGACTACATAAAGTTTTGTCTATGACAATGAAGTACATTCGTTTAGTTTTATCAAGCTCCTCAGATGAGCACTATAACTGGGCCTTACAGTTATTCATATACTCAGAAGATAGCTTCCACGATGACTTGAAATGTAACTGTTCGAGTGAGTTGTAATTATTTACCTTCCGAGCATTATATATTGTTCTATCAAGGTTTGTTAACGCTGATATCAATACAACTTGCTGCTTTTGCTTTCAATTGTTTTATATTTTTTTCATTGTGAATACATAGTATTATGAACACACGTCATTTTGAAAAAAGTGTCCCATTCTATCGTTAGATTTGTTCCTCTATCCCTAAGTTATCAGGAATGAACAGATCGTGGGATGTCGTTTTTAGGCTTTCAAAGATTAAAGAAGGTATTCCAGTAAGCTAATCTGCTACAGAAATTTTTATTCTGAGAGCCCTACGTAAGATTTAGAATCCCTCTTAACTGACTGCGTATATATTTGAGCTCTATGTACAATTTTTAGTGCTAGGCAATTGTTTTGTAGCATGCAATTTTGCCTCTCTATAATATCATTTTTCATTTAGATTTCTATTCGATCCTTAATTATCTTATTTGATTTAAGAATCTATCATTTTAGTACTTATTTTTTTAACATATTTTTCATACAGCTGTAGGATAACTTTGATTTGTTTTAGTTGAAAATCTGGTGTAATCTGTTGTTTAGCGGATGATATTTTTTAAAACCAGATCCAATCAGATTTTACCGACGTTTGTTATCATCTGACACATATATAAAGTATAAACAATGTTTCATGGAAAATTCAGCCCCTTGTAATGGTTAACCACTGTTTCACTACACGATTTTCATATAGACGATGTGTTTCTGGTAATATTTTGCGTTTATATATCCGAGATAACTTTACAAACACACAAACACACACACACGCACACACACACACACACACACACACACACACACACACATAATTGTTACAGTGAGAGAGAGGGGGAATTTGTTGCAAATAATTTTTTTTATTCTGCCTATATATTAAATTAGAAATTAACACAGAGACATGGATAGCGATAGGTAGATATGGAGAGAGAGAGAGAGAGAGAGAGAGAGAGAGAGAGAGAGAGAGAGAGAGAGAGAGAGCGATATGAACACATTGAGACAGATAGATAGATATATAGATATAAGACTTTATCGATATATAATAATTTGAAAATAGATAGATAGATAGAATATTATAGATACAAACATATCCATAGACGGGGGTTAAATATGATACATATCCGTATAAATATTCTAACGCAATATGATTTATCATCCGAGTATACTTGGAAACCGTGCAATTCGATTCCAGAAACAAAACGAAAAACCCAATTATTACTCAACAGCAATGGATCTAAGTTTGTCTTATATATTTTAGATATACTGATGCACTCACCATCACGAGCTAAAAAAAAATATGAATAATATTCGTGCTGACGTGGAGCACCAGCCAACTGTAATCTTATTTCTTCCTCAAGTTTCCACTTGGAAATAATTTTGATTCAAGCCAATCCTGAGGTCGAACTTCTTGACCATCCCGTGTTTCATTATCGAACTCAATCGGTAATACTGCAAAATGTCCTCATCTTTTTAATAGAGGCAAAACGAATGAGTATATTTCCAGGGATTAAATCACATCCTAAAATGATTTTGTCATGTGGCAACCTCATCATTTCCTTACGTACATTTATATGTTAACATCTTACCTGAACTTTTGAATCGTACTATCTCTGCATAGAAACCTGCCCGAGCAAGCATAAAATAGATAGATGGAAATATAGATAATTAGATATGAGCAGATTAGAACATCCATGCATATATCTAGATAAAGGTAAATATACTGGGTATTCATATATACAGAAGGAGACCTTTGCCAATCCCGAAAATCAAAATGAAAACCTATTTCCCACGGAGCCATATAAGATCAAAAGTTGTTTAAATGTTTTAGATATCCGTTTATATTTATGCAATGTTCAAGGTACATTTTCGCTCGTGTAGATATGTTTTAGGCATATTTGCTCTCACGTAGATATAATGTTTAGAGGTATTTGCTTTTATGTAGATATAATTTTGTGTCCACCTTCAAAAAGAAAAAAAAGGCGAATATTATTAGTGCTTATGTCGAGTACGAGCCAATAGTAATTTCATTTTTTTCCTTGGGTTATGCACTTGAAAGGGTTTGGCTTAATGGCGTCCATTTACATTTGTTTTTTGTGCAGTCGATATTTTTTTAGTTTCCTTCCGAAATTGCCGTTATCGTTGCTCTCACGTTATGAGATTTAATGCGGACTTTTTTTACAGAGCTTTTCTGTGTTTATCATGTTATGCTCACTGTGTGTGCAATCATTGCATCTGATTAGATTTTTTTTTTTTAGCTTTTCCTGAAATTACTATTTGAGATTTTCACACCAGTAGAGTGTAGTGGATATCAAGTGACAGTAAGCTCCCTAAATACTCTATTACATTTCAAAGTGTTCAAGCCGACCTCTGTAGTGCTGCCGTCAGGATGTTCATCTCAGTTCATCTTCGGATTCCTGGTTCATCCAACCTCTTTGCTAGGTTCTTCGGGACTGTTCCAAGGCCTCCGATCACGATTGGCACTACCAGTATTGATTTATCGTAAATGGTTTCCGTTTACATTGCCTTCTGTGCAGTCAATATTCAGTGAGCTCCATTGGCATGGGCAGTTAGCAATGTTCTCGTTATGACAAGCTCATATGAGATTTGAGTCGGATATTATACACAGTGATTTTTAATTATCTTGTTATGTTCTCTGTGTGCAGTCACTCAATCCGATTTGTTTTGTTGCTTCGTCTGAAATCATACTGATAATACGCTTGTCACGTTTACGACCATTACGCCCACATTGGTCGAATGCAAAACTAACAAATGATGAGAGAGAGAATTGAGAATGTAAAACTTTGAATAAAGTAGAAAATGATCATTTCTTTGTAAGGGTACAGAATTACAAGTTTGTGAAATATCCGGTTGAAGATTCAGTTTGGCAATTTTTTAATGAAAATATATTGTGTACTGAGTATTCTCGATAGTTATTGATTGTCTCGTTATGGTGTACCTAGGGGTTGAAATCTAAAGAAATGTAGTATCTAAAAAACATTTGGGAGTGTAATAAACAACGAAGTCATATCTAATCGAATAAAACTATCCTAATTTTCACCATTCGTAATACCAATCTATCAATTTTCCTCAAAAATTACAACTTAGAGCAAGCAAATGAATGCAAACTGAGAGGTGAACAATTAAAAATAGAGTAAAAACTGAGCAAGTAAATTGAAAAACACAGCGAGCAAATTTAAAAATCAAATTTTACATTTATTGCTTCAATTGCTGCAAATGTTAATTTTTTGAAATCAAATTAGTTGAAACTTGTCTCTTGAAAAATTCATAGGCCTCCTTAGTCCAAACTGAAAGAAAGCACCCGTGATTTTCAAGTACCCCCCCCTCCAAAATCAAACTGCAAAAATACCCAAATAGCTGATTTGATTGAGTTTTCTAAATGTTTTTAATTTGTTGACATGGTTAGATGTTTGAGTCAATTCCTCAAATATCAAACATATTAACAGCATACGGTTTTTATTGCACTGCTACCAGTTCTCTGAAAAAGATGGCTGGCAACCATCAAAATGCATTAGAACACGCCCACATGATAATAGAAAAATCGAAATGTAACACCTATTTTTCTCTTTACTCTCCAATTTGTTTTCTTTAACTTCTAACTTGCACAGGAAAAGGTAGAGAAGTATCTCCATTTGGGTGTACAATGGAACCGTAGCAACTGTAATAGTAGAAAAACACAAACGCAGCCTTTCTCCATTAGCAAACGTCTTTATGTCTCATCTCTAAGCTTCTTCGTGCTTCTCACTCAACTGCTCTCCCCCTCGTTCGCTTGGTTCAATTGCAACTCATTTTACTTTCTCCAAAGTCATCTTTCCTCGACGTACCGGCGTGATTTCAACTAGTTCCCCCTTTAGAGCTTGAATGGTTACATTAAGGAATCGAAACCCTTGATTCTGTACCTCTGACTTCAATGCATCGTTTCAGCTACTTACAAGTCACACATACTCTCTTAAAAAAAACTTTTCAGAAATGAGTAAGCAAAAGATACGCCCTGGATTCCATTAGAAAGGAGGTAACCATAACTCTAGCCATCCCTGTGTTATGCTAAAACTGACGGACTGGCAGAAATTTGGTAAAGTAAAGTAATAGAAAAAAATATCCAGGTAAGTGCAAATTCACGAAAACTTTAAGTAAGGGTCTAGTTTTGTATGATTACATGACGGTAAATTCAGTCCCCGCTGAACACTTTGAAAACTTTGAGTATTTCCAGGAAACTAAGTTGTCAAAGATGTGCTCTAGGATCCCGTCAGTAGACACAAAATCTTATTGGCGTATGTCGTGTGGTTTTTGAGTTTTGCTGTCACATATGGACCGATTGACGTTAGGTTAATTATAATATGATTATCATTATTGCCAACATTCTTGGTAAATGTCAAGTGCTTTGATAACAGGATACCAAAACTTTTGTTATGTGTCTGTATGTTTACACGGTAAATCTGAAGGTTAACGTCAGGTTAACTGAAAATCTTGTACTCATTTTGAGTAAAAACTGAATATATTTCTGTCTCTATACATTATTTTGTGTACGTACGTGGTATGTGTTCGTTAATTTCCCTCCTGTTTTCTCCAAAAAGCAGTTAATACTTTTTTTTTCCGTCAACTCACACCTAACTCACCCATAATTTGCTTCCACGGAAGAACCATTGTCTATCATCAGCATCTCTCTTCCTACCTTTAAAAGGTCTTGAATCCAAGCAATTTCCTCTCCCGAATGGATCTGAATTTACTTTCTGCTCCTCCATAGTCACTCGCATATATATATATATATATATATATATATATATATATATATATATATATATATATATTCCTTTTGCTCCTTGAGAGACATTACATTCGCTCGCCATTGGACGGAGCAGATGTTTTGTAAGTTCGTCTGCTGCACCATGCTATTTGTTCAAGTGTCATCCATTTTCTTTCTGGAGAAAATCGTTTTCAAAAGATTGCGAATATTACGGGGATAGAACGGTGCTTTCAAGGATGCCTGCTCGATATAAATATCTTGATGGGAAACAATTTCCCTACATTTCAAGAAAAGACACTTCTACTGGATAATTTCAACAGTTTTGAATCATCCCTGGCGTATTCTAATCTCAGAGTGGTTATCAGAAAAAAGCGCAAAGCATTCTCAATTGCACATCTCCCTAATAGTCAGATCGCGTCTATCAATATCCGTTGCAATATTTGGAAACGAGAAATAAGAAATTACCGTCAAAACCTAAACCTGGGGCAGCCTTTATTTTCCTATCGTAACAAGATCCAGAATAATTCTTACCAAAATCAGGGGTGCAACCCGATACGTAAAATCCATATTTCCTTACCGTGATTTGAACTCATGATCAATTGATACACCTATTAAAACGAAAACAAAATATAACTTACTGACTGAGCTAAATCGACTTGACCCAGTTATCTATGAAAAATCATCATACTCACAGGCTTATATCATTCAAATGAATAAATACATCTTTACAAAATAAATATATTTTGCATGATTTTCTATTATATTTACAATACAAAAGTTGCAGTAATCATGTCCAGTCAAAATAGAAAGTAATTTGGTCCTGCGGTAGCCAGTTGAATTTCATTCAAGTCTAATCATACTGTCAAAAAATGACGATTGTATCGCAATGATTTTCGCAATAGCACAGAACTTGAAAATATCAACAAAAACAAAAAAACAAAACAAAACATTATGTTGCCCTGTATTCGCCTGTCGATGTCAAACCAGAATAAACTGCGTTTGTAAAAGAAAAAAAGATAAATAAGTAAAGAAGACTACTGTATAATTAAATGCAATCGTTGTTGTCTTTCAGAAATGTTATATATAGAAAATATAGGCATTCACGTGACATGTCATAGAAGTTGATTGATTTATTTATTTTATTAGATAAAGTAATGTGAACCGTTATTATTAATCTTTGACTACTAATTGTCCTCATCAAAATTCATAGTTGTTTTCCGTATTTAAAATTGGGGTGAGGGTGAATAGACGTGAATAGACGTGAAAATCAACAGAGCCGAGCCATAGTCAGGCTCTTTATGTCTAGAAGTATGTTTTACTGATAAGGGAAATTACGACGGTTACGAAAAATTACGAGATTTCTGCCAAACAGAGAATCTATGGAACCCGACATAGAATGAAAACCTATAGCATTTTCCATCGGAAAACATCGACAAAAAAAAAAAAAACGTTTAGAAATATCTAGATTCCGTCAGGATGAGGCGCCCCGAGACCCAAAAGCCTTTTTTCATTAAAAAACAACAATTTCTTGAAATGAAGTACCGATGCAAAAATTCCAAGTGTAAAGATGAAATAGTATGACCAGGGGCGCTGGAACACACAGCCATATAAACAAACCCACAAATACCTGCACTTAGAGTAGGATATAATAGAATAGAACTCTTCAATTTTTTGATGCCTACTGGTGTTCAGTAGTTTCCAATTCTTCATTTAATGGAAAAAAATAAATAATAAAATAGTTGTTTGACTGATTCTTATATTACTAGTTAAGAAAACCAAGTAAAAAGTGGGTGCATATATAATCGGGGAAGAGTAGGTTGAAAAGTTGGATTTGGGCTTTTGCGACCCAGCTAAGCCCTCATAGCTGACTTGGTATCGCAGCTGATGTCTTAAACCTAGCTTACCTCAGAAAGTGAGACAGGAATTTAGGTCTCACCGAAACATATTTTCGAGCAATGCTGTTTATTCAGAACCATAGATTGACAGCTTGATGTAGGTTGTGATACAAAGATGAGATAGGGTTGTGTTGTAATAAAAAAGAAATTCATAATAATGAGAAATAAACAACTATTTTTTTTACAACCAAAAGTTTATGTAATCGAAGTGAAATGATTTTTTTTTACAAAAAAAAAAAAGGAAATACGTAGTTTCAACTTGAAAAGAATATGTAGTTTGAATCGATTATATAAACAAAACAAGGTTAAAACAATTTTTTTATGATCTAAAGATAATGTTATATTTTTTGTTTACAGAAATAACTTTTCTTCGTTAATCAGGCTATTTCGCCAATTGACGTCAGACACACACACACACACACACACACACACACACACACACACACACACACACACATATATATATATATATATATATATATATATATATATATATATATATCATTAACCCAATAAACAAAATGGATTTTTGTTTGTGTTTAGAACTCGTAGAATCTAACCATGGGATTGGCTTTAAATTAATTCCCTTTCCGAATAATCGTATTTTCTGAAATGGAGATTATAGCCGAAATACATGAAACGCTTTTAATCTAGATCCAGCGTGTACATTAGAGGCATCCCCCAATAGAATTACAATGGATGGAGGGCTCGACGCCGGGTGGGATAAGAGTATCACAGAAGATTTTGAGCCTCTGAATTTATTCTAAGTTGATTAAGAAACAGGGTATGTGGTCACACTCCAGAAGCAATACACAATACCCGGTTTCATCATTAGCTGTCCGTCCAACGCACTTTGTGACCTTGGCTTTTCATTCTCTTCTTCGGATGCGCTAGCATCTTTAACAGTGTTTGCCATCACTGACCGACATACTTAAATATGAGTTACGTCTCTTGCTCAGTGTTGCCAATTTAGGTCTTTTTTTATACATAGATGATTTTGGTAACGTGTAGATGTCAAGAAATTGTTATTTCTGCTTTTTTTTTGATAAGATAGATAATATTTCTTGTTTAATGTCTAGTAATAGAATAAATAATTTTTCTCATTTTATTCATAGTGATAAAATAAGTAATATTTTTGTTATTTAGTTGATAGTAATGAAGTATGTTATGCTTTAATAAAATGAGTTATATTTTGATAAAGTAAATGTTGAAGTTCAAAGTCTTGTTCAGTCTATTAATGATATGTAAGTTCCAATCACCATAGCCCGACAAATGGCTCGCCAGACCAACCAGCCAAGTATGCTCCAGATTCTTATTCTTTTGCTTGTCTCCCTCCAGGCGATACAGGTCACATTTCTGGGGCTACAACCTTGAAAATTTGTACAAACCACTATTTCAAACCCCCCCCCCCAAAGGTCTTACAGTGATCTCTAGTCATTTTAAACCAACAGTGCTCAAATCATATTTTTTAAAGTAACTTTAGATGAATTTTCTTCCCCAAAAACACGCAGGCTATCGTGATCTATTCATGCCAGAATCTGATATATATCGGGTGAACCCTGATATTTCAAGATGTTTTAAAGTGTTTTCGACACAATTTTAGGTGTAACTTTTAATAAAAGTTTGCATCTCTGAGCCTAAATGCGAGACAGGGTGCCTGGTCACACTTCATGAGCAATACACAATACCCGGTTTTAGCTCATAAGCTGTCCAACCAACGCACTTTCTGACCTCAGCTTCTCATTTTCTTTTTTTTTACATTCGATTCTTTAATTAATTCCTTTAGACCTGGAGGTGCTCGTGGCCGAGTAGTCAGAAGCACGAATCGAATTACCAAACTGGATTTTAACTCCAGTTGAGACAATCTACGTTCACTCCACACTAATTTCCTTGGGAAAGGCATGAATCCATCTCCTGGTTCCCTTCACCCCAGCTATGGGTAAAATAGCAAAACTGAGGAAGTCTGACCCTTCGTCCAGCGAAGTTAGGGGTTGGAAATAGACAGAGTAAAGGTGCAATTAACAGAGCTTCAGTAAAGATTTGACAGGTTTAGCAAGCCGGAAGTGGATTAAAATAGATGTTCGTGTACACAAGGCTCACGAAGCTTTCGATGGTACAAGTGGATCGTTGACTGACTGACTGACTGATATTAGACACCATTCATCAGATCAATTAACATCGCCCTTCTCTCCTCTCTTCCTTCTCTTTCTTTCTCTCTCCCTCACACACGCACATGCATATTTATTCGTAACAATCTTTCAGTCATTTTTTCACCCATGTTTATTCAATTTTTCATGAACCTCATTTTTTATTTGAAGGAAGTAGATCATTATAGCTACCTAGGGCAACGAATCTTCCTGGAATTTTCAAAACGAGAAGGAATTATCCGAAGAACCATACAATGTTGAAAAGCTTTTGACAGATCAACCCCAATCTTCAAGAACAACAAAATTTCATTGATCTTGAAAAAAAGGTATACAACCAATGCATCGACTCCGTAGTCACCCATGGAGCTAAAACATGGAACCTAACCAGAAGATTGACCCTCAGAACCATGCAACGTGTACATATTAACATCACGCTGAACATCACATGGAGTGATCACTAGACACCACAGTATATCAACGAAGTATAGGAATCCATTGGAAAGTTCAAATGACGATGGACATGTAATTTTGCAAGATTATCAGACAACCAGATATTACGACTCACAACGTGGATCAACCGAAATCATATGCGAAACTGACCCGTAGAGGGTAAGATAACGTGACAATTGAGTCCGGAAAGTATCGGTTCCATGACACTCAACAACATGCGGACTTACTCTTGTGTGTGGATAAACAGATAGACAGAGAAACGGACAAAGACGAGTTGGAAGAGTAAAATAAATGACAGGTCTGTAACATTCACTGCTAGTACTACTGTGACTCTGCTCTTTCTTCTCTTCTCAGAATTTCATAAACCCTAACAATGGCTACCTGAAATAACAAAAGTGTTGGAGTCTGAGGAAGCCAACTGCGTTATATCCGAGCCATAATCAATAAGGCAATTTCTGAACTTGATTAATATTTTGGCGTCCACTATTGACCGTGCTATAATGAACTGCAATTTATGAGAAAATTATTGAGGAGCATGCAGGGAATCTAGAGAAGACTAGCTGTCAATTATCCCAACGATGGTCGTCAGAAACCTTCAAAGGAGAGGCATGAATCTATTTTTTATGCCCCAGCTATGAGGGAAACATGGGATCTAACCTACCTAAAACCGTGCAACGCACCCAGAAAAATCATGCTTAACATCACACGGAGAGATCAGGAAAACAGGAATCAATGATAGCATAGAGTCCTAGAAAACTTGAATGGTGATCGGCTGGTTATATAGCAAGAATAAGAGACAACCGCTAGACATCACGACTCACAGCTTGAATCTCCAGAGATCATATGCTAAACTGCGGTCGGCAGAATATGAGATGGTATATCAAATCAGAAAGTTCTGAAAGTATCGGTTTCACGACGTCCACCACAGAGAGGTCTGACAAATTTTTGGGAATTCTGTGTCCAACGGCGTACGCTAAAGGGCTGCTACTGTCGATGATGATGATTATTATGCTGATTTTTAAAGTTAAACGGAAGTAGCTATTTAGTTAAAGTAAGCCATTTTATAGCTGAGGTATTCTCAGCTCGACCTAATCAAGGATAACAATACATTTCAACATTATCTCCAACATTTTAACTCTAAAATTCCATAAACCGCTGGATACCGCTCCAAATTCACGGCAAAGACCTTTGAGGGAGGATACAGATTTTATTAATTCAATCATCAGATTGAATAAAAAGAATTAAACCATTCCCCTGAAGCTTGACGGGGGAGATGTTTATCAGCACTTACTCCCTTCGATACTACCATTTGAATTTTCTTGTAAGAGGTCGACATCACTTTTGTCAACAACTTTATCATCATCGAATTTTACATTGTACAGGGTGTCCCAGGAGTGACGATACATTTTTCTTTTCTTTTTAAAAAAAGATTTCAGTGAAATTGATATCAGTCAATTTCTCAGGGTCTGAATCTTTTTGATGCTCTCTTTCAGTTCTATATCAACTTTTATTACTATAGCCATGATACAAACCCTTGAATCGAGGTGCAAAATCACGGCCTGACAAAGGTTAGCGATTTCTTTTTCAAGTGACTACATCAAGAGGAAAGTTTGTGCAACAAGATCAGTAGACCTTTATGAACCCGAGGCATGAGTCTGATATTGTTCAAACATCCTTCTTGAAATGATTGCTGATGTAAGAAATACCTGTCAATCGATGACCCAGCTGAAATGATATCAAGAAATTGGCTAACACGTACAGGTCTATCAGTTGACCAAATTAGGTATTCACAGCTTCGACACCAGCTTCTTGTGGTTGTATCGTAGCTTGGGTAATCAGTAAGCTAGCCATAACCTTCGATGAGGTTTTATTCACAATACAATTAGCTTATTTGTCCAATCCCCACGAGGACCGAGTGTGATACCAGGTTGTTTTGATGTGGGGATACCTCACGCACGAACGTGTGAGTAGGCTATCAGTAAAAATTTAGTCCTTTCCACCGTAGTCGCAAGGACATAAGAGCGCTGGTCTTGAGGTCTCAGGATGAATCCTGAGCCCTTCGGACTTGACTACACAGAGCAGCAACACGTCTCATGAGATGAAATCCCCAATCGTCCATAACACCACATCTGCATACGCCTGGTCTTTCAAATCGTTCGAACCCCTACGAGAACAGAGTATGATACAAAATCGGTTTAATGTGGGAATACAACGTATATGAATGTGTGTGGAGAGGAATACCGGAAACTCTCTCAGTCCTTGCAACTATTGCCGTAAAGACATAGGAGCGTTGGTCTCAGAACAAATCCGTCTAGGCTTAGACTACACGGACCAGCACCACATCTCATTGGATGAAAACTCCATTGGCTATGGTACCATGTCTGCGTCTGACTTGTCATGATCTAGGCATAAGTAAATACAGCTCAACATTCATTACATAGTGACATATTTATTTATATCAAAGAGGCAGAGTCGACTGATATGCATGAACTTAATTTCTAGCACCTATAATAAATTTTTAAGAGAATATTTGTTTTAATTATCTCTATACACTTAAGTCTTTTTGCGTTTCTAACTGATTCAGTTCGTATTAATATATCTGCACTTAAAATGGTGTGGGATAAGTTTTCTTTCGAGAAACGGCTGAAGCTGTAGCCAGCGTAAGGGTGCTTCTTATAGTTCGATGTATACAGAGGTTGCTCCTTGTTAGAGAAGTCTCCAGTACGGAATTTCAGCTCAATCTGGCAATCTGTGAGGCAACCTCTCTGGAAGAAACTGAATTGTGCATACCCCCTTGCCTAATGGGTTCTGTGAGTAGATCCTAGCTTCTACCCGATACCCAACAAAATTTGCAAAAATTCTCGCTCATGTGTAGAGATTTTCAAAAATTCAAAAATGTATAGTTACCTTTGAAACACTTTCTACTCTACATTTATTGGAAGGTTCATTAGAAACCATTACGCAAAACTGTCACCCCTACTGTCGAGATAGATTAATTCAGTTTTGAACCTGGTCTGGCTGGCTGGCTTGCTATGTATGTATAAATGTTACACATTAGAGTCCGTACCAATGGAGCTAGAGGGCCAAACCTTATGATATTTACAGCTAAACATATATAGAAAAATTCTTGAAAAAATATTTCCTTAAACAGATTTTCAGTGGAGGGATCAATTTTCAATACGGCATCGCGCTAAGTTGATCCCCTGTTCGTGTCCAGCAGTATTCATGATTGTTTTTTTTTAAATTCAGACTTTTCTCAGTGATCACAGCAAAACAAAATGCAAGAGAAGTGACTTATTCATTGATCACCCATTTTCCAAATTTTTCAATTGATCACCCCTAACGTAACATGTTGCCAAAAGACATTGGTCCCATGACTGTTTCTATCGAGTAACTAACCAGACTTATTTTTATCTGAAACTGCATGGTATCACGTCTCTGAGAATCTCAAGAGCTTATGCCTTGCAGAATATAAGATAAAACCATTCCCTTCGGATGGAACGACCATTTTGTCTGTACTGACTTCTTTCTGTCTCATCTTTTTTGGAGACAGCAATAAATCTGTTAAGCCAACTGGTTCAAGAAAAGAGGCCTGGTTGGTCATTTGATAGAAAATGTCATGTAACCAGCGTCTTTTGGCAGTAGGCTGTGTTGGGGTGATCGATTAAGAATTGTTAAAAAGGGAGAATAAGTTACTTATCTCACATTGCGTTGGGCAGTGATCGCTGGAAAATTCGGTATTTTCGGAAAACAAAACAAACAAACAACAAAAAACAAGCGTGAATACTGCTAGACACAAATTAAGGGATGAATTTAGCATAATCTTCTATTGCAAATTGAACTGCTACCAATTATATTCAAAGGGAAATTTGAAACAAAAGAAATTTGTCCTGTAGACATAATATATTTTCTTTTGAATTTCAGCCCTCAAGCTTCATCGGACCAACTTGAAACTGAAGAGAGTGATGCAGCCAGTTTACGTGACAGTTTTGGTTGACAGTTTTTAAAACTTTCTTGTCCACGTTTGTGCCAAACTTTTGCTCCTCTAAGTGCACATCTATCAGTCATGATAAGAAAATCTCGATATCTATTTATGTAAAACACATGGCTCTGTCTGTTGTCACTGTGCCCCTTCTTTGAACAGTGACGCAGCAAGACAGAATCTGTCTCAAGTTTGGCCTGCACTCTCAAAAATAAGTTCATACTTAGTAGGTCACTAAGTCTGTACCGGCTTGATATTTTGAATTCAAAAGAATCTTTTCAGTGATCGAGGCCAAACAAAAGGGTGACGGATGGAACTTATTCATTGATCACCCCTTTTTCTGATTTTTCAATTGATCGCCCCCAGTACAGTATACATTGCATTGATGGTGGTGATTCATATGTCCTATGCTTTGTGATTTCACATTTTGGAATCGGCTGGGTTTATTTTGTTTGGCATATTGCTCGTTAAGATTCTTGCATACGCGTATAAAATAATTAGAAACTGTCAACCCCACTGTCACCAAAACTGTCAACACAGGTTTCAACACAGTTTTCACATTGGTTTGGCTTGCTCGCTGGCTAGCAGGCTCTATGACGCGTACAGTCCACGCCAATGAAGCAAGTGAGATGGTAATTGAACTATTTACTCTTCTGCTTATTCAAGTTTTTGTTTATTTTTTGAAAATCTCCCCTGCCCTGGATAGATTTTTCTAGAGGGAGTAGGGTATGGATGGGGTCCAGTTTACAATGAAGGTTTATGCTGAATTGGTCCCTTGTTTCTGCCCGACATTCACGCTTGTTTTGTTTTCTTTTTTAAATTTGTTTTTTTTTTTTAATGATTTAGAAAATCAAAAAGCAGGAGAAATAAATTATTCGTTGATCACCCTTTTTCCAATTTTTGATTGATCAACCCCCGTCATAGCATGGTGCCAAAAAAGCTTTGTTACGTGGCGGTTTCTATTGAGTGACTAACCAGACTTGTCCAATTAGTTTCCTAATTTCAATTATTGCGAGGCATAATTTGGACGCGTTAGAGAGAAGAAAAACAGCCTGGCTAATTTGAGGTACTAATTACCAACTATAAACGTTCCTATAAAATTAATTAATCATCATAGTTCCCTTTAAGTGCATAAGTTTGCGCGCACGCGCACGTATTGCAACCAGCGCAAAAAAGAAATTAATGTGCGAACAAAAATGTTATAACCTAAAATAAAGTATTAATTAATAATAATCGGAAAGAAGCAGAGATCTACTCACAGAACCCATTTGGCTAGGGAGTCAGCACCTTTCAGAGTTTCATTCATCGGAGTTATTGTATAGAACGTCGGTTTGAACCGAGATTTGGTATTCGATATTTAGTATTGAAAAAGTTGAATTTTTGCATACAGGCTCTAAAAAGTAGACATACGTTGGTCAAGTGTATTGTTGTCTGAAAATTTGAAAAGAGTCATTAAAATTCGAATTTTTCTCCGGATAATCCAATTTCTTCTTTCAATCTTTCATACCAAGATAACGTTCCGGCCAATTCATTTCATGGACTTTTTCAGGTGTAATAAGTAATATCCGTCATAGGAAGATATTCTCTGTTAGAGGGCCAGTTTTTCTGGTTGATACATTTTTTTGCTTTGCACTATCAGGGAAAGAGTATATTGTACCTGAGAATAAAACCCTAGAATGAATCGGCTCAGACATTGTTTGGTCAAAGATTGGAAGAAAAAAAAAAAAAAGAAAAGAAATTGGAACAAAATTTGAAAAGATGATTTGTTGGCAGCGAAAGTGAGTCTTATATTTGGTCGCAAACACCGACGTTTTGAAGTTGCTTAAGAAACGAGTGAGGCCGGGTTGGACTAAGAATTCATTATGGCATCAGTTTTGCCAAGTTGAACCCCCGATAAAGTTCGCTATAAATAAAAGATGTGACGGCGGCACACATTTTTGTCTGATGAGGAGGACACTGCAGCTTCTTCATTAGACCGAGATCTCGACAACGTGACGGGTTTGGATTCAATCCAAAAAATTTATTTGATAAATGGGAAAAGTTATACAAGTTACTTCTGATTAGTAATTCATTGCTCGAAGCAGGGTTGCCAGATGTCTATTGCCTCACAACATCAAATTTGTATGGTCTTGGGACCAAATTAAGTGGCTTCAGTATCAACATAATCAAATAACCTTAAATACATCACCAACTCCGCTTGCAGGAAATATGTATTGAAACACGTATTTTTACAAATTAATTATTCATGTATATGTATGTTGTATCTTATCATTCGTGTTTTTTCCCTCTTGTATTAAAATCTTTATATTCGGAACGAAATTGTTTCGTTCAGTTCCAAACTCGCTTAGTTTTGGTTTTGAAAAATGCCAAATGGTAACCCTGATATGAAGGTTCTTCTTGCATGCTGCTTCCGTTAAGTAAACGTGCAGTACAACAACTACATACCCCAAGAGTCGCTCAGCTAGTTCATAAAATATTTTCCGACAGATTCTGTCGTTCTGGAGCATGATACAACTCCGCTGCTGACTGCATTGAAGGCAGGACAGTAGGATTCGTCAGTGAACATGTATTCCATGAGGTTGCAAATTACCTGCTCATACCCAAAATCATTCATATTTTGCTTATAACTTTATTACTATGACGTAGAATGAATAATAGTTTATATGCTTCAAACAAAAATTGATATCAATTATATTTAGTTGAAAGTAAAACTTGATCAGTTTGTGTCAATCTTCACCGTACAATTACAGAAAACTGATTCCCGTTTGGTTGGACCATCATCAGTTTAATATTATTTGCTATAAAAAAGAAGAAATGGTTTCAATTCGGATGAGGGGAGCAATGCATTTTGAATACGTTTTTTGGTTTCGTCCCCTTATCCGAATGTTATCCATCCACCCCTCCAAAACTGACGCAATACTCTAAATTGTCATAAAATTCAAAATCAAAACACGTTTCTTCAGTTTTTAACCGGTCTAGCTGGCTATGTAGTATTGCACTCACAAGCCACACTAATGGAGCTGGAGTACTGAAAATTTAACATGTACAAAATATTATCACTACTAGAATGCTTTTTTTTTTCAAGAATTCCCCCCCCCCCTTGAGAGTTTTTTTTTTAGATGGATTTCAATTTGGAAAGTAAGTTTGTGCTAATTTGGCCCCTTTGTCTATGTCCGTAAGAAATTTCGGACTTTTTTATATTGTTCCCAGTTTAAAACAAGAAAAGAAACTCATTCATTGATTGGTCAATCTTTTTCTCTACTTTTTCAACTGATCAGCCTCATCATATTATGCTGTTGAAAGATACTGATCACGTGACGATTCCTATTGATCTTGATTTGTTTTTATAAAGTAAGCATTGGGAATTATTCATTTTTGATGAATATCTTTTATCCTAATTCATCATCATCAGTAGCCAAGATTCGCCAGAACTCTCATGGGCGTCGCGTAGACAATACTTTCTGAATTTGTCTAGTTAGTCATGCCAACTTATATTTTACTCGGTGATCTCTGGGGGATCCACGTTGTGAGTTATGATCTCCAACGGCTGTCTACCAAACTCGTAACATGACCAATCCATTGCCATCTGAATTTTCTAATGGATTCTGTGGCATTAATGATTCATGATTTTTCTCTGATAAACTTTGGTGTCTTGTGATGTCGAGCACGATTCTGTCCTATGCACGTTACATGTTCCTGCACCATAGATGACTATCGGGTGGATGCATTAGCTTCATACCTTCCTTTTCAAGCAATAGCAGGATTTTCTCATTGGTTGAGCTTACACTACCGTAAACTTGCCATCCCAGAGTGATTCTTTGCTTGATTTCTCGCTTTATTCACGATTTCATGGAGATTCGTTATCCTCTTTTTTCTAAAAAGTGGTAAAGGGGAACTTTCAGGATGCGGAAACTACCTGTATTTTAATTGCATTAGAATACTTTATTTGTCAAAAAAACTTAAAAAAACTTAGTTACGGATGAAGAGTCCATAGTTCCAAATATTGGGTAAAAGATATTCTGACTCACAAACTTGTTTGCTTTGGGCAAAAGAGTTTGTGGCCATGGGCAGAGAACTAAGAAAATCAAACTGTTTGTTGTATAAGTAGACTTTTATTAGCAGAGGAATCGTCAGTCATTGTATTTTTGACAACTATTTCCCTTCATTTTTGTAAAAATCCTAAACAAAACCTGGAATCGACTTTGATTTCCCGCCGTAACAATCCTCAAAAAAATGAGAGGAGTGAACCTATATGTGCAATAACATTCTCCTACAGAGATTTGAACTCACGACAAACTGATAGCCAGCAGATTGTTCAACTGACTCAACTAAATTGACAAGTCATCGATAATAACAAAATTTGTCTTCAAAACACATACAGACTTATTTCATTCTAATAAATAAATAGATTTTAACAAAAAATGTATATCATATTCTTTTCATGTATCATATATACAACACAAAGGTTGCATTGACCATCTTCAGTTGGAATAGAAGTAGGATTGCACTTTGACCCTGCAGCTGCCAGTTTTATTTACTTGATCACAATTCAACTCTATCTGTCAATTCACGGTTGAGAGTAACAACGATCAGAAAAAAGACGTTTTTCTCACCACAGTTCAGACTGTTCATGCAGAACTGGAAAAAATAAATCTTTACATCTACTTTGAAGAGCGTGTATCAATGATTTCATCAATTAAAAAAAGAAAAAGAGAAATAAAGCGTAGAATCACACTACGTTAGCAAGATTTCGGTAGAAAACTCGACTTTCAAGAATGAGAAAAACACACTAGTCCTAAAAAGAAGGGTGTACAACCGATGCATCCGACTTATAGTCATCTATGGAGCTGAAACATGGAACCCAACCGAAAAAAAAATGCTGTTGCAACTGAGAACCATGCAACAGGTACACGAAAGAATCATAATCAAACTAACATGGAGAGATCATAACACGGCAAAGTTTATCAGAGAAAAGACAGGAGTCTGAGATATCATGAGAACTGTTATAAAACCCAAATGGCAATGGGCTGGACATGTTGCAAAAATGTCAGACGACCACAGGACATCATGACTCACAAATTGGATTCCAAGAGATCATGTGCATGATTGTGGCTGACAGAAGGTACGATAGCGTGACGAGCTAGATAAGTTCAGATATTACTGGCTTTGCAATGTCCATGATAGAGAGGTCTAGTGTTGCTTAAGTGACATTTTGATATTTCGTCATCAGAAGATAGAATTCCATTTTACTACGTCAAAAGGCAAACACTCATCATTTGTATGAATGAAATTTTATTATTACTACGATAATAGCTTAGAATTAGGGTGCTTCTTGTGGAAGGGACTTTTGATGGTTTGAAATGAATGGGTTTGTAAAGGAAGGGACTTCTAAAGGCACCAAAGATTGAACAAGTACATCTATCGTCTGACTTCTTGCCTTGTTTATTTTTTTGAGTTCCCAACTTCAGTTTTCGCAATTAGGAGTTCACAGAATTTCCTCCAAATGTTTGTCTAAAATTGTCTTTTCTTCCATAACACCGTGCTAGAAGTACCAAATACGATTAATACCAGTTACCAAATAGTCTATAGTTGGTACCTGCGAGCTGCTGTGGATTTTACCAGAATGAAAGGTGATGTTAACTCTTTTTCTTTCCAAAATACCACCAAGTAAACTGAAATAATAATAATGATAATAAAAAGAATTCAGAATAACAAAAAAAGAATATGTAATCTCTAAATGAATTGCGCTAAGGAAAAACAATATGAAATCTCGCTATAATGATGAATATACGCTCTTTTCAAGCCAACCTTCTTATAAACCGACCATCGGTTGATCCAAGCGTTTCTTTCAGATCTACAACATGTTTGTATTGCTACCGATCCATTGTACTGGTACAAGTACAATGGCCAAAACTTCTTTTAATCCGATTCACATTTGCTATTTGCTGCTGATGATCATAATTCATCGTACCGGTACGAATCTGTTGTCCGACCTCCCTTTCATTTCGACCAAGGTACCGAGATGGGTGGTCATCTGAGAACATCAGGTGTTAGAACTAGCTCAAGATTCATGCATTAAACATTCCCTTTTGGAAAGCCTTCAGAATCTTCAATAAAGATGAAGAGGAACAGGCACAACGTTTCCTCCATACAAAGTACCCATGTATAGCAATTAGAATCTGTTCTCTCATGGACAATCATAGTTGATGTGGGCTTTAGATGGAAGAGGTATTAAGAAGATTGCTTTTCTATACTATGAACACTCAAAATTTGCTATTACACAATTAATGATGAACAGATCTTTATCGGTTGATATTACTATTTCTGTTTACTCTTTTTTTATCATTGATTTATAATAATGATGATAATATCTGTAACTCATATGAATGAATCACCGTAGCCCACGCATGAACCAGAACTAATTATCTAATAAAAAAAAATATCTGAAATTATCTTAAAAAAATGAATTTAAAACTAAAATGATATAAAATTATCTGAAGAATACACGTTTATCTAAAATTATCTAGAAACATTTCGGTACAAGATTTTTGGATTTTAGATACCAACGGAAGCATTTTTGAAAAAAAAAATGAAAAATGCCGTTTCTAGAGGGTGCCTAATGGTGTCCTCACACACATTGCCAGAATTGTAGCCTAAAAATGTAATAAAGAGCGCCCGAAAAAACACACACATACATACACACATGCACTGACAGGCAAAGAGGGATGAATCTATAGCCCACTTGGCTGGTTGGTCGGGAGATTTGTGGGGCTACGGTGATTTGATAACACGCCTGGTTGATGCAGAGTCAAACTACATTCCTAGTCCTGCTTCCTTGCGTATGTATAACATAAATGTTTGCAGATATGTAAAACTTTTCAATTCGGCTCAGTCGACAAGGAGGACACCGATGGCTTCGTCATGATTTCAAACGGTGAGGGAATGCTAATTTTATCATTTTGGTTTAACTTGATGGGACATACCAACTGAAAAGTTTATTCCCTAAAATTAAATGAGGGTTGTTCTTGTCATTGTACCAGAAAACCGACTTTGGCCGGAGTTTGACAATAGATTGATTTATTTGCATTCTCCACAACAATTGATTTATATGGAGCCCGAAACTAATGTTCCACTCTATTACATAACGTAAAACATTCGTTACTGTCGCCACAACCAATCACAATATGCTATTGGAAACTGTCGGCCAAAATGGTCAACATTTCAGCTTTTGAGTGATTATGGCTGGCTGGCTATGTACATAAGTATCCTACATGTAAAATCTAACTCGGCCATTCGACTTGAGAAATTTTTCATCACGTTTTTTGGATACGTTTTAATCTATGAAAAAAGTATTCAACTGAATCGTTATCAGGAGCAGGCTGAGTGGAAATACTTACCCCATTAGATTCCTCGTTGTACGTGTTTCAAAAAACGTCAATGTTAATGTATCACACTATGTAACCTTGAGATAAAATTTCCCCTGTAATTCAACCGGCGGATGAGTCATCTCCTCTTGAAATCTCACAGGCTGAATGTATGTATGTACGTATGTATCTATATGCTGTGCGTACGGGCTGCACCAATCGAGCTGAATGGCTGAAAATTCAAACATTTACATCATATGTATAGAACAAATTTTATTTTCCGACCTCAACGCCCAAAAAGGTTTTCTGTGGTTGGTTCAATTTACAAATTGTGTTTACTCTAATTTGGTCCATTATTTTCTGCCTGGCAGTGTTTACGGTTGTTTTTTGTTTCGCTTGAAAAATTCACCCAATAAAAAGGCGAGAGACGTATCTTATTTATTGATCTACCGCTTTTCCATTTTCTCGAAAGCTGCCAAAAGATGTTGTTAAGGTGACGGTTTCTATTGATTGATTAACCAGACCTGTTCCACTTTCGTACTACACGACTTAGCGTCGTTGCAATTATTTGCAAGGTATCATCATTACTATTTACATTTAGATCGTGCTGTCTTTTACAGACAACGGAGACAAAAGAAAGTTTGCCATTGTACAGTCTAACTGTCTGCCGCTTTGCTACTATGACGTTTTATACAAAAGGCCGAGCCAGACGCTGGCTGGTGAATCATCACGGACACATTGTGTCATTTCCATTCAACGTTAGCCAATCGTTTACCATCTGTTCCGAGGGAAAGGCCTTTTTCTCTGAGTTTGCAGTCCTAATGACTTCTCAAAGGCATGGACAAACCCATAGTTACTAACTGTCGAAATTGGATCATTTGAATATAACTGATTTTGTCATTTCATCGCCTTTTTTCTCCCACTGCAATATCCGGCTTTCCTCTCACGAATTCTTTTATCTCTCTTTATTCATATTCAATTTTTAACATCAGTGTGCGGGGGTGTGAAATTTTTATAAGTAAAAAGAAGTAACTGAATTCATGAAAGAAGAACATAACGTTTCATTATTCGGAAAAGACGGTGAAGTGTCAAAATTAGTTTCATTGAAATAGTATCCAATTTCGACGGTTAGAAACCGCATGTTTGAAAAAGACCACGGACCAACACGGTGAAAATGCAGTAAAGTACCATGGCTTTGTTTTTATCTCAACTTCAGTGAGATCTCAATAAATTATTTTTGCTTATTGTTCTCAAATGCCTATTTTCTATTCATGTTCTCCTATTCAGATATTTGGTGAAAAATTATTTTCTGACAACTATTTCCTTTTGTGCAGTTCAAAGCTGAGCTTAGTAAATATCAACATTTCAGTACTGAGTTGATCAGGTGCCGCCCGTAAAACGATTATCAAGAGGTTTATCTCGCACGTAATGGTCTGTGATTTAGTTCCCTACTAAGCGTACCAGTATTTTCCCTCGTACGATACAATTAAGATAAGCCATCAACATCATCGTCATAATCATTGATTTAAGAACTGCTGACATATGTTTTCACTAATATCAGCTGTTGGGAATGTAAGACATGGGGAGTGGTAGGTCTCACAACAGCACGCTGGCTCATGACCTGTCGAGGGGATTCGAGTGATCTTAAATCTGGTAGCCCAGTCTTGGTGTCCTTAACAACGTAGAACGTACTCGGTACAGTCCTAGACTTTTATCCTGCTTGTAAGCCTTTTGATTAGATCTGTTGTTTTTTTGAAGCTTTGGAAAAGCTCGTTTTCTTTGATTCTCAGCTCGAATTATTATTCATCCACTAACGACACCTGCATTAGAAATGTTGAATGGTTCGTTAGGAGAGCTCAATCCTCATTGGTTCTTGTGTCAGATTAGGCTATTTTAGACGTCCATCGTAGAAGGATAGTTAGCCAAATAGACTAGCTGGTTACAGATAGTAAACTAATTCCTAACTCTGGTGTTCTGCTATTTTGACCCTATAGTCAACTGGTCGCCAAAGGTAGAGCAATGGCTAAAAAGTGAATCTCAAATTTCGATCTTCACTGCCTACTCATTATTGAAGTCATGTGACAAACTTGGTAAATTACTAAACTTGTACTATGCCATCGTGATGAGGCACACTGTGATTGAATTCAGTACATTAATAGTGTTTTCTTTGTGACTACTTTGCTGCCGTACCAATTTTAATCCGTATCGTCTCAAATTTTATATCTCAGGGCTTCTCTAATTTTTTTTCATTTGCGGAACCATTTGATCTTTGCGAGCTCTTCCTTCATTGTTATAAAATCAATAGGTACTAAGACTATATATAATTAGTCTTTGGTCGTAATCTAACCGTGAATAGATATAGAAGCAAATAAAGAGCAAAAATTGGCAAAATGAAAAACACTCTTATTATCTATCTCAAGTTTTACAGTGTTTATTACAAAGAATCACTTTTGAAAAAATAAATTGCCGAAGCGTAACATTGAGAAATACAAAACATTTTTAATTATTGAATAATATAAGAAAGATGTACAATCAATTTATTCTACCAATGGTTACATATCCAGCTGAAACATGGGACTTAATCAAACGAATGTCCAACAAACTTAGAACCATGCAACGTGCCCATGAGAGGATCATGCTTGGCCTTACATAGAGTGATCATAAGACAACACAGTATATTAGAAAAAAGACAGGATGCCCAGAATCCATAGAAACTCTTAGAACAACTCTAATGGCAGTTGGCTGGACTTATTGCAAGAATGATAGATAACTGCTGGACATCACGACTCAAAACGTGGATCCAAAGATATCACGTGCGAAGCTGTTGTTCATGACAATTGTTTTGCTGAAGTTCATGTGGAGGCCAAGAAAATTCTACCAGTCCTAAAAAGAAGAGTATACAACGAATGTATCATACCGGTAGTCACAAATGGAGTTGAAACATTAGCAAGAAACTAAAGTGAGAGATAGACCCGCCAACTCAGGACCATGCAGCGAGCGCATGGGAGAATCATGTTCAACCTAACATGGAGAGATCATAAGACAGCACGGTATATCAGGGAAAAGACAGGAGTCCGGGGCATCATAGAAACTCTTAGAAAAACTCAAATGGCAATGAGCTGGACAAGTTGAAAGATTGATAGATAACCGCTGGACATCACGACTCACAAAGTGGATCCAAAGGTCTCAGGTGCGAGGCTATGGCCGACAGAAAGTGAGATGGCGTGACACGTTACATAAATTTAGAAAGCACAGGCTCCGAGATGCCTATAATAGAGAGGTCTGGCGAATCTTTGAGAAGGTGTATGTCCAATGACAGACGCAAACATACTGATGGTGATGACGAATAAGGCATTTTACAATAAGTACCAGAAGGAGAGCATTTTTGTATAGAAATAAAAAGAAAATTGGTAAATTCTTTAAAAAGAGATTTTCAAAAATTTCTGTGACTCTCATTTATCTTCATGCAATGCTCGGTAGGTCAAGGCCCTCAATATGAGAAACTCTATCATATCTCATATCTTCTTCGCATTGCCCGAAAGCCACGATTTCGTGATGCACTCCTTTTTTAGCGCTAACAAAATAATGAGATCGTCTGATAGCCAAAAAACGTCTAGTGGCCAAAACCTTCTATAGATCTCAGAAGTAAATTTGGACATTTTGGCAAGGCGTCAACAACTTCAGAACCCAAAGAGAGTCTTTCAAAGTAATGGGATTTTAAATATTTATAAGCTCGGATATTTTGAGAGTCGGGTTTCCTTACATTTACTAAAGTAGATAAGGCTATTTACTCATTCAACAGGGGTATTCCTGATTTTACAAGTGGCTTGGGTTTATTATTAGGGAAGGTATTCAATAAATAGACTGTACACATCTTCAACGGAGACCCTGGGGACCGACGCACTTTTGCACATAGGTGACAATCGTTCAGTACAAACACACCTACTACTTGTTTACCGTCAATTTCATGAAGAAAATAGTCCTACATTTTTAGATTGAAAAAATAAGACTAATTCCTCAAAACATACGAACAAATCAACAATGATTAACGATCGAATTTGATCACAATTACTCATTAGAAACCGCCAAGAAAAACTGTCGGAATAGAATTCCCCAGTTTTCAAGTGACTCTGGTTCTATCGCTATCTATCTATGTTGATGATAAAATTCTCCCATACCCTGCGTCTTAAACCAACGACAACAGCTAATTCGAGGCTCAATTTTTGTCTCACAATGGCCAGAATAACGAAACGTATCTGCCATAAAAATCATATGAAACAAAAGGGATACTTGTTAAGTATTTGTACTACTACTACTACTACTACTACTACTACTACTACTACTACTACTACTACTAATAATAATAATAATAAGAAGAAGAATAAGAAGAATATCAACTGATGCTGTTCTGGTGCTACTCAAATGTATCAATTTAGCTCAGTCGGTAAGACAGCTAACTGACAATCGTAAATTCAAATGACGGTAAGGAGAATGAGGATTTGACATATCGGTTCACTGCCCTCATTTTAGTGAGGATTGTTCTTGTTGTTGCGCTGGGAAAACTGAGTCGTCTCCATTCACAAAATGGAAATTTTATTGAGTCGAGCAAAGGACTGCAATGGCGTGGACCAGACTTTGTATCAGATTTTGACAATGACTCAAGTCTTCGTACAGACTGGACTTGGACAAAAGTCATCGACTATCATTTGTCTTCAAGGGAGATCACTCCTAATTTCATACACATACACAAAGTTGATCATGATATATGAAATAGCAGCGTTCATGTCAAATAGAGCAGCCAATATGACCCATTCATCACCAATTATCATCACTACTCCTGATTGACTATTTCACATCATAAATAATAGGGAATTCGATAGCATTTGAATGAATGTCTGAGTGTGAGTTTAGAACTTCCGTCCATGCAGTCAACATTATGAAAACGACTATAAATAACTCTAAAATAGAACTATCATCATCTATTCCATCATCTGACCAACTATTTTTGTTAAATCCCAAGTCCAAGACGAAAGCTAGTGTTAACTTTGTTTCGCCACCATAACAACAAGAACAAAGACAACAAGAACAATTCTCACCTAATTTAGGGGAGTAAACTCTTCAAAGTACACCTGTCTTGCCACTTTAAACCAAATCAATACATGAACTTCACTCCAGTTTTCCAATTGAGATTTGAATTCACGGCTAACTAATGGGTGGGAAGCTCTCTTACCGACTGAACCATACTGACAAATCTTACATATCTTTGAACATATTTATTATATATACAATACAACAGTTGCAGTAATCGTATTTAGTCTTGAGAAGGTGCGAAGTTTGACCCAGCTGTAGCCAAGTTTGCTGAATTGCATTTTTCTTTCATCCTAATTTTAGTTGCTTTTTATTATCGTAACTATTCAGACCATCAGTCTACGGGAGTGAGTGAGCAGTGCAGAGTAGTTGCGATTGAAAGCAACTGATTCTAAGATGAAAAGAAAACGGCCGCCCAAACGTAGTGCTGGTTGACAAAGCTAGATCTATTAAAAATACGTTACGATCAAACTGCTTTTGTCAATTTAACTCTAAGCAAAAACCATAACAAAGTTTGGCGCCCGGGCGATTGGGGGAATCAAGGATAAACTTTAGATTTGATCTTCTGTCAGCCGTGACAACTCTAGTGGCTAAGTTGGTTGAGGAACTACCGTGCTTATGCCAGCTTTCCAAGGTGAAATCGTTTTATTCTTTATCCTCATCTGACCAATTAAGTCATCATCATCATCATCATCATCATCAGTCTGTTAGCGTTCTTTGTTGGACATAGACCTTCCCGAAGATTTGCTAGACCTCTCCATCATAGGAATAGCGTGGCTATTTTCGGAATTTATCTAACTCGCCACGCCATCGAGCTTTCTGTCGGCCACGATTTTGCATATGATCCATGGGGATCCAAGTTAAGAGTAATGATGTCCAAATCCTTTTGTTGTCTGGAATCCTTGTAATATGCCAAGTCAATTGCCATTCGAGTTTTTGTAACTGTTTCTATAATATCTCAGACTACTGTGTTCGCTTTGATATATTGAGCTGTCTTACAATCTCCCCATGAGATTCTCTAATGTGCTCGTTATATGCTCTACAGTTTGAGGGGTTAATATTTTAGTTAGGTTCCATGTTTCAGCTCCATAGGTTACTATCAGTAGGATACGCTGGTTACATACCCTTAATCTTAGGACCAATGGGATTCGTGTGTTTTTGAAAGTCGAGCTTGCTCTATCGAAAACTTGCAAACCTGGTGTGATCCTTTACTCTATTGCTCAGTAGTTACGATTCAAGGCAAAATGAAAGGAAATAGTATTGAAAAATGAATGAGGCTTGACAATGCTTCATCTGACAAAAATAAATTGGGATGATATATTAACCACGAGCAAGTTTTATTCCGAGGGTCATTTCGAGGTTTAACTCACCTATTTTTACCAAACAGTTGGCTTACGTGGATCTCTCCCCCGGAAAGCTTTAAAAATTTCATGATTCTACAGCCATATAATAAAAAAAAATGCCATGACCTGCGATAAGTTTTTTGTGATCAAATTTTTATTTACTAGCATGAAACGTACCAGAAATAACGTGTAGTATTTTTGCTGGATTATGGTAACAAAGTAACAAATATACAGAATTTGGATCTTTGGGTAAATTCGAACCAAAAGCAGAAACCGTATCAGAATCGGTGTTGGGGTTTTTATTCTTTTATTTTCTTTGTTTCACGTGTCTCTGCTGCGATAAAAGAATAGAATTTATTAAAGATTTCTGGCTACAAAAAAGTGTGAGGTCGCATTATATTCGTGGTAGCGTTGTACTTGAGTAAATACGATAATATACGATTGATGGTGAATTAATGTAATTAAATATTCAATTAATAGAACTTTTGTAATTATTTAATTTCTAAGTTGCTTGTCAAAGTGATCTACAATTTTTGGTGACATATTTTCGTTTTTGTTTTGAAAAAAAAAATTAGATCGTTTGTCTAGCGACTTTTACTTTGATATCCACTTACCCTACCTCTGACAGGCCGATAGTTCTCCAGATATTCTGATTCCTCCTTTATCTGTAACGTTATCCTATTTGCATATCATCAGTATCCTAAGGTCAACGTCTGGTGATCGAATGGCGGTAGTATCTCCTAATTTTATAAATATGTTGGGTCTATCGTGACACAGATAGCGTCAATGGGATTTTTATGATCTATTCATTTTATTTTAATTTTTGTCATTCAACTATTTTTGTAAGAACTATTTTTTACAGGTTGTTCACTTTGCTGAGGATATTCTTGTATCAAAATGTACCCCGGGCACAGATTCTTATCATGAGGAGCCTTTATTGGAATGTTGTTATATTATGGTTTAAGCTTCATCATTTTTCTAAGATACAACTAATACATTACTAGTTTATCTGCGCTGTAAAAAAACGACAGTATATATGAAATATATTGACTTACTCATTACATTTTATATACTTCAATAATAGAGATTTGCATCGCAGTGAGTCAGGAAAATAGCCTTCTACATACATTGCATTTTATATACGAGGATAATAGAGTTTTGCATTGCTGTGAGCTTGGAGAATAGCCCCCGATACCCATTGCATTTTATACACGTGGATAATAGATATTTGAATTGCAGTGAGTTTAGAGATCTACCCCCTGCACACATTGCATTTTATACACGTGGTTAATAGAGATTTACATTGCAGTGAGTTTGAAGAATGGCACCCTATACACATTGCATTTTATACACGTGGATAATACATATTTGCGTTGCAGTTAGTTTGGAGAATGACCTTCTCTTCACATTGCATTTTATATTCGTGATTTATAGTATTTGCACTGCAGAGAGTTTGCAAATTGCCCTCTATAAACGCTGCATTTTAGATAATAGAGATTTGCATTGCAGTGAGTTTGAAGTCTACTACGTCAGTTCCAGCCTTTAGCGTAACAGAAGACATCTGCATGCTACCAATGATCATATGCATGGAAGCTTGGAATGAATGAGTTACTTCTCTTGTCTTTATTTGGAAGGTTGGTACTAAAAAAACAGAACTTTCAAACAATAAGCGTGAATACCGCTGGACAAAAACTGAACGACCAATTTAGCATAACTTACGTTTGTAAATTGGCCCCCCAGTAAATATCTATACGGGGGGGGGGGTTCAAAACAAAATAAAAAAATCCTCCTTTTCTAGATATAATAAAGAGTAGATGTGTGAATTTCCAGTCCTTTTGTTTGACTACTGTAGGCTGTTCGCGTGATACACACACACACGCATCTCTCCCTCTCTCTCTTATATATATATATATATATATATATATATATATATATATATATATATATATATATATATATATATATATATGTGTGTGTGTGTGTGTGTGTGTGTGTGTGTGTGTAGAGTTGTCAAGCCAGACAGACCACTTAAAAACCGTTGAAACCTGCGTTGACACTTTTGGTAACGGTATTGATCGTAGGTTTCGAACAGTAAATTTGAAGACCAGATTCTTTAAAATCTCAAATTTCCCATTATTGTTAGATTTGTGTTTTTTCCAACCGTAGTTCGATCCCCAAATTCTGAAACATTATACCCTGCTGATAATGTACGAATAATTGGAAAACAATTGTTATCAGTTTTTTTTAAAACTCTGTGTTCTGCTCCTTTCCGTGAGGATAGATATGCCAGGCCCCAAAGAATCCAAATTAGGGAGGTTTCACCGAATTCTTATCCAGAGATAATAGCGTCTCACTTTTGTACAATTTTTATTTCTTGGATTGCAGTCAGTTTCTCCTTCATCTTGTCTGATGCAACTTCACGGTATGTTATATATGCAGCCTTTCGTAATATTTTCCAGTGAGGATTTTGCGCAAGGTAATTTTTTCTATGATAGACTACTCAGATGAATTATTGATTGCAGATCTTTAGTATCTTTTTGATGAAGTTTCTCACGTAGAGTAAAGGCTTTTTTATTTTATATCTACAGAGGATTTACGCTTTTTGGCAAATCCGGGATTATAAAATTTTTTCTGGAACCCTTGTATTAACAGTAGATCCTTATTTATATCTTCTAAATCAACACTGCCTTTCTTTATATTACTTACCCTTTCTTTCTTTCACTTTTCCTTCAATTCTTTCTTTCTTTCTTTTTATCCCTTTCTTTCTTCCCCACTTATTGTTTTCTTCCATTAATTCTTTCTTTGTTCCCCTCTCTTTCTTTGTTCCGCCCTTTTTTCTTTGTTCCGCCTTTTTTTCTTTCTTCCTAACTTCCTCTTTTCCCTCCATTCTTTATTTCTTTCTATCTTCCCCCTATTTTTTTTCCTGTCTTTCGTTCTTCCTTTCTTTCGTGTTTTTTGTCCATTTTTCTTCCCTACTTCTTTCTATCTTTCGTTCTCTTTTTCCCTCTTTCTTCCTTTCTTTGTTCCTTTCTTTCGTTTTTTTTGTTCCATTTTTCTTCTGTACTCCACTCTTTCTCTGTTTCTTTGTTTGTTTCTTTGTTCCATCTCTTTTCTTTCTTTCTTTCTTCGTTCCTTCTTTTCTTTTTTCTTTCTTTAGCGTATTTTTCTTTCTTTCATTGTTACTTTCTTTTTTGCTTTATTCCACCGTTCTTTTTTCTTTCCGTCTTGATTTTCCATCATTCTTTCCTGCTTTTTCTTTCTTTTTTCCTTTTCCCATTTCTTCCTTCCTACATTTCTCCCTTTCTTGTTTTCCTCCCTTCTCTACCCTTTCTCCTTCTTTTTCTATCATTCCTCATAACTTTGATACTTTAGTTATTCCCCCCTCCCTGTACGAGCTTCATTCTTTCGTTTTTTTCCTCTTTTCTTCTTTTTTCTTTCTTACTTCGACCTCTTCTTTCTCTCTTTGCTTCTTTGTTTCATACTTTCTTTCTGTCTCCCTTCCTCCCTCCCTTCTTTCTTTCTTTCTTTCTTTCTTTTTATTCAGTGTATTCCTCCTTTTTAATCTGTGTCTTTCTTCTTTCCTGCTTCTCCGATCACTTCTCACAAAACATCCACCTCCGTCTTCTTCTTTGAGCTTCTGCTTCCAGAATAGAAACAAATAGCTCCAAGGAAGTTCATTATTTATGACATAAAGCGCCACAGAAGGCATAGATAAGACCTGTCAGTTGCCAAAACTTAAGTGTATATAGGTTTGGTTAGTCACCCAATAGAAACAGTCATTGACCAATGTCCTTGGGTAGCATGCCTATGGGGTTGATTATTTGAATATTTGGAGAGAAATAGGTGATCAATGAATAAGTCATATCACTTGCCTTTTGGCAGTGATCATTGAAAAATTCTGAATTTTTAAATAGAAGAAACAATGAAGCTACCGGACACAAAGTGAATGATCAATTTAGCATAGATCTGCATTACAGTAAGACCATCATAAAAACTGAAGGAACCTATTTTGACAGTCTTGGTGACCTATTGGGTTAACTGTTCCTACTTTCCCTTACATACACGTATGTGCGTGCATTTGAGTGTGAGCTAATATCTATATATCTCTGTATATGTATATATAAGATGAAAAGTTGTTTTGAGATGCCACTTATATGGTTGAGAACTAAAACCAGAGGAACTTAAGGGAAATCACATATAAACAGAGATACATAAATAGATAAGTATATATATATATACATATATATATATACATATATATATATATATATATATATATATATATATATATATATATATATATATATATATATACATATGTATATACATATATATTTATATATATATATATATATATATATATATATATATATAGAGAGAGAGAGAGAGAGAGAGAGAGAGAGAGAGAGTGATAGATACCGGTAGGTATGAAAGGGTATATACAGATAGGTTGGTATAAACAGACATTTTTATATGGGTAGGTATGAAGAGACATAGATAGGTATGAACAGAAATGAATTGATAGATAAGTAGGTACAAACGTTAACACACACACACACACACACACACACACACACACACACACACATATATATATATATATATATATACATGGGTAGATTTGTAAAGACTGAGATAGATATGTTGATATATTGAAAGATGAAAGAGAAATTAAATGAACGGACAGAAATAGACACACGGGGCAAAAAGCAATCAGTTTAGTTTTATCTTCTCACGGGCTATTTTGATAAGTTTAGAAAAAGTTTAACACTTTTGTCTCTTATGCTCGAAATATCCCTAATAACCACCGTGTTATTTCCCAGATTCGTCGTCTTCTCAAATCGAGACAGCCCCACTTCGAAAGTATTCTTTATATCTAAAAATAAAGTTTTCGAGTATTTTACCCTGAGTATTTATAGCTAACTTAATCAGGAGATATACAAGATTTAAACGATGTTTTACATGATACACTACTGAAAATACTTCACAATCCTCGAATATTTTTTTTTGAAATGAAAAAATGTTCAGCTTTTTAATTTCAACTCAACGCGTTTGCCTAAGGAAATTTTTTTTTTTTTACTCATAATGAAAAGGAAAAGCAAATTGATGAAATAGAATGATAACATTTGTCACTGGCTTAACTGAATTAATATCATTGTCTCTTTTTTGTGCAGAAATAAATCCATCTGTTATACTATTCCCGACTGGTATATGATATTATTAAACACCGCTGTGACTGCAATTCGATCGCCTGCATGAACCTCTTTGGTCTGATGGTATACATCATCGCGATGAAATGATTCAGTCCTCCAAATCAATAGTATTGATACTCAGTCAGATAAGGTAAGGAAAGGCAGATATCAAAGCAGAAAAGTTGCTAGTCAGACGGCTTAATTTTGAAAAAAAAAAAAAACGAAATATTTGACTGGCAAATTACGGATGGAGTGAAGAAACCTGAAACGGGAAGCAATCGCAAAATATTTATTACTCTAATATTTAATCTCATTAATTCAGTATTCAATATTTTTTACTGTATTTACTTGGGTACTACAGGACTGCGTATATAAAGCAACCTCGTATATAATGCGACCTCGTATATAATGAAATGTCTACTTTTTGTTACTGAAAATAAGTAAAAAAAATAAGTACTGAAATATTCCAAACAATTCTTTTAGACATATGTGTTATTTTTGTTTCATTCCGATCAAGGACTCGAAGTTACAAAATTATTCTGACATGCTTTATTGGTTAAGATTCCCGATTGTTAACAAACTTGATCTTAAAATTATTTGTTGTTTACCCTGTGCTCTTTCATGTTGATCTTGTGCCAAAACTGACACTGTCCAAATTCCGAACCTCTACTCTTTAGATATCTATGAATAAAAAGTCTCCTGGATTCTTCTGACTATTCCCCAATGAATACTGACAAATGAAAACATGATACAATGTTTTCCTTGTACAACGCAATCTTTCAGGATTACTGCCAAATTTTTGATATACGTGGGTATTTACTAACTCTAGCTACGTCCTGCACAAGACCAACATTATGGACCACTAAGAGAATATCAAATTCAATACGATAACAAGATCTATGACTGCTATTTCAACGAGGGCCATATGGCTCCTTTGGGGCCTTGCCACATTTGAATGAAACCATGGTCAGAACATTGGGGAAAATGGTGAAATATGAGAAACAACGGGAGGCAATTAGAATCCATTACCTCAGCGTAGTTGGTTGAGTTCAAATTCAGCAAGACAGTTCCCTTATGAAGATCCAGAAATAAAATTGATTTCATGACAAAGGGTAACTTCTGACTGTTCGACTAATCTGGGAGCCTAATATCATAAAACTTTCAGAAAGAGCACCATGCCCAAGAATTGCATTAAACCCGATAAATTTTTCCTTTCATACAGACCTTTTCCAAAAATTTGTCTGGTATGTTGGGATGAACGAGTTTACTTTGTATTCAATAATGAATTAATTTTTGTCTATCTGTTTGTGTTGGGTCCCTGTTTGGTAAGTGCCTTTGAACGAGAAAAGAGCGTGAGGAGAGACCGTCCATAAAAAGAAAGAAAAAAAAGGAATCAAAAAGCAGTTGACAAAAGTGTTCCCTCCAATATTTTTAGTCCGCGCAGAACTGAAATACCTGTGAGCAACAGTTGTATCTGTGCAGATATTATCGAATCACCGTAGTTCCAAAAACGGCCCGCCCTACCAACCAGTCAAGTGGGTTTAAGATTTTTCTCTCTCTGCTCAACTTTGTGTGTCTTCAGGTGCTTTTTGTCTCATTTTTGGGGCTATAGTCTCGAAAGTTTGCATAAGTATACCATTAAGAACCACCTAAAAAAGTTTTTGATTCTATAGTCATCTCGGACCAACAATGCCCGAATCTTGTGCAGGTGTTTTTTAAAGATAATTCTAAGTAGATTTTCAAATAATTAGTTTTGGTATATGCCCGGGCTGCAGTGATTCGTTTATGCAAGGTACAGATATTTACTTTAAAATTTCATTAAACAATTGACGGTTACTTTTGGCAAGACGTATATAACAAGCTTGATTACGCTAGGGTCAACCTCCCATGCTTCATTTAAATCGAATATGTAAACAAATCAGAATGCATTTGTCTATACAATGAATTTCCAAAACTGCGTTTCTCATTTCAACACCTTTATTAATAGTTCATGTGAATGGGATTCGCAAACCGTAGCAAAACAAGTCGACCTGAGTTAGATTGAATTCGGCATCAGTTTTTGCGTACGCAACTCTCATCCGTGCCGTAATTACGTCACTGGTATTTGATGAGATCATAGTCATTTTGATTACATAGAGAAATAAAGTCAAAAGCTAATGGTAAGAGTTTGACAATAAACGCAGTTTTATCGTACCTTTTTCTTCATCTGAGACTTTCGAAATGTGTCCATGCCTTTAAAGTTTCGAAAGAAAGCCCAAATCTGCCTGATAGACTATTCCCAAAAAGTAGCTCCCTCACAGGGTACCTCAATATTATGACCTTATGCCATTAAGCTTAGTGATCATCTATCAAATGAGGTTTTTATCTGCCTCCAAATGAGGTAAGATTTTACGCAAGGTCATGTTGATCCTAATGCCTGACTAACGCACACGTAGGGGAACGAGAAAGAATGTTTAATTCCCACGGTACGCAGCTTTTGACACGCCCTGAGTTTCTAAATTTGCTCCTGAGTGTCTAATCCAAAAAAAAATCTAAATTTTAATTGAATATTCAAAAAGTCAATGGGAATGGTTTTCCAATATGATGATAGATTTTTCTTTATGACTCCTATATCAAAAGTATTTTTTATGGCTGCAATGAATTGTCTTATCTTGGGCTAACAGACAGGATTTCATTTTGAAACTATAAAACTTTACATCACTTCTATTTTTTAGCATGCTGTTATATATATATATATATATATATATATATATATATATATATACATGATATTTTGTGAAATTCGCCGCTTTTTCAGTTTTCTTTTGAATTTGATATTTCCTTTTTTCTAAATTCGAGTCATTCTAATGTTGAGTTAATATTTTCTATGATATTTACTGTCATACTTTCTATCCTTATTTGGGAGTAAAATTCTGTATTCAAAGCTTTATGACGTCTTTTTGTATGTTTTCATTTTAACTTTTTGCAATTACATTGTAATTACATTTGGTTTTTTTTGAGTGTTATTTTCCAATTGTGTATCTATTTTAACTAGGGTTTATTTATTCTTACCACATGGTTATCACAGGTTTTACGATCACTCAAAATACAATGCTTGACATAAAGAATTGATCGTATTTGAAATCAAGGTGGTTTCGTTTCTTATTTGAGGTGACCTTTTACTTGGGTAATATCCCCAGTTTTTCTCAATTGTCATTCCACTGCACCAAACACATACATCGATCAGCAAATGTTTCTTGTCTATTTGAAACAAGTGATAATAGAAATTGTGTTATGAATCGACATTCTCCCCTCATAACTTCATCAAGAGGGTTGCAGAGTCATACACACGGGAATTGAAAATAAGATCTAGTTCCGGCGTGCGGGGCCTTTTGGAGCTTTGTTCTGGTGATCTTATGAAAACTGCTATATCCAGCGTGATTTGGCTTTAAACCATTAGGTAGGGGTTTTCGATCCTATCCTTTGTGCCGAATAACAAAAAGTAATTGAGTACTATTTTAAAGATCTTTGAATTGGCTGTGAATTGAATCGCAGCTTACAGAACAAGAGGAGAGGACTCTACCAATGGGCCACCATGATCAATGCGATGATGCATATTGATTTGAACCACTGCCAATAAAAGAAAGGTGAGCACAGTACCAATGTACCACGATGATCCAAGCGATGATAGATATTGATTTGAACCACAACCCACGAAGAGAGAGGCGAGCGCAGCACCAATAGGCCATCTTGATCCATGCGATGATGCATATTGATTTGAACCACCGCCTTTAAAGAGAGAGGCAAGCACTGCACCAATAGACCACAATGATCCATGCAATGATGGATATTGATTTCAACCATTGCTTATAAAGAGAGAGGCGAGCATTGCACCAATAGACCACAATGATCCAAGCGATGATAGATATTGATTTGAACCACCACCTATGAAGAGAGAAGCGAGTGCAGCACCAATAGGCCACCTTGATCCATGGGATGATAGATATTGATTTGAACCACCGCCTATGAAGAGAGGGGCGAGCAATGCTCCTATAGACCACAATGATCCAAGCGATGATAGATATTGATTTAAACCACCGCCCATAAAAAGAGAGGCAAGCACTGTACCAATAGACCACAATGATCCATGCGATGATGGATATTGATTTGAACCACCGCCTATAAAAAGAGAGACAAGCACTGTACCAATAGACCACAATGATCCATGCGATGATGCATATTGATTTGAACCACAGCCTACTATACCGAAAATACGCACTCTACAAATGAGCCATGATGATCCATGCGATTATGGATATCGATTTGAACCACAGTCTATAGAACTGAAGATGAGCACTCTACCAATGAGCCATAGTGATCAGCGAGGTGATGCATATTCAATTACCTAAAATGAAATGCTACCATGAGACAATTCTGTCATGTATATTATTTATCTGTTTTTTTCGTAACGCCTAATCTCTTTCTCTGACCGACGTTGAGTTGTATATTCGTGGATGCCACAAACAATGATTTCGTCTGCGGCTCATTTGCATTCCTGTCAACAAAACCTGGAGGGAATTTTCGATTTAGTTTCTCCATGCAAAGAACACATCAAATCTCATTCCATTCAAAATGGTAATTGACATTCGAACTTCATGCGTGTCCAGAATTTGATGGCTTTTTTTTTCTCCAGAAATCTTTCTGTCTTTTCTTTGGCAAGGGTCAGGAATGGCAGGGTACATCGTATAAAAATAACCCCACAGCCATCACTTCTTTTTAATCACTGTTACTACGATAACCATCATTATTACACATCCTACCACCATTACTATCACGATGTCCACCAAAATCATCATTTTTTTTTTGTTTTCACTTCTGAGGGTTTAAATCTAAGAAGGGATTTTCTTTTCAATTTTGAGGATCAAAATCTGAGAAAGGATTTTCTTTCCATTTTTAAGGGTCAGAATCGATGAGGGGATTTGTTCACACTTTTAAGTATCAAAATCAAGTGCAACTTTTTTCCTCTTTCAGGGTCAAAATCAAGGGGGAGTTTTTTTTACATTTTCAGGGGTAAAATTTGAGCGGAGATATTTTTTTGCTATTAGGTGTCAGAAGCAAGCATGGACCTTTTCACCTTTTTCAGTCAAAAGCAAGAGGCATTTTCTTTACGTCTTTAGGTACATAAAGCAAGGAGAGAATAGTGTTGTTACATTTGTTTCTTGCAAGCAATGTTAGCCTCTCTCTCTGTCTGTATCTTTATCTCTCTCCGTCTATATATATATATATATATATATATATATATATATATATATATATATATATATATATATATATATATGTGGTGTATTTTGTCTATAACTTTGGAAAGGTCATTAACATACCAACCTTTTCTCGGACAATCTTTTTTTCGTCTTCGATGTACTCACGACGTGTCATCCGATCCATTTCCACGGCCCTTTCTAGGTGTAAAATTTAATATCTGTAAGGCAAGAGAATCTATCCGACAAAACAAAATTCTAACGTTAATTGAAACGTTTATAACCATCCTATTTCAGGTCAGCTCATTCCATAATTCTAAGATGCACACGGTCTCATTATTCTCCTTGTTGAACAAAGAATTCCGTCTCGAGTCTTTTTTAGAAAGGAAGAAAACTATGGTCATCGATATCCAAACAATTTACCTTTCAATATTCTGTTTGTTACTGTTTATTTTGCCATGAATTACTGAAAGAAGAAACAGATTCGAGGGACTCTCTTTCTTTATTTTTTCCTTATGAGTTCAAACTGCCCCCACCCTAACAGTTGGCATATTAGGGTGACCAAAAAGTATTCTTGTTTTATTTCACAGACCTTAACTCTAAAACTTATTTCATGTTCACATATAATTCATCTAAGACTCCACTTTATCATAATATCATGTTTTGATTGCTGCCATCGGGTTCCCCTCTATCTTGTTTGTTGAACCATCATAATCGACAAAATGAGGGTCAGCTATTTCCTGAGTGAGAGATATGTACATGCAATAGGCTTTTGAATAGGTGTTTGCAAAAAAAAAAAACAAAAAACAAAAGAAAATGCTTTTTTGATATACCAATTCGTTGATAGAATGAAACCATGTGCTGTTAACCAATCGGCCATTATAACAGAAAACAATCGAAAAATAAGGATCAATAGAAGGAGCCGGATAGATTTTCTTTCAGGCAATGATCCGTCTGATTTTTGGTAGTCAGTATGCAGGGGCTCAGGATCCATGGTCCGAGAGGGCAATGTACCCCTTGATTTTTAGTAGTCAATGTTCACTAATATCTTTTGTCGTGCATTTTTTCCAATGACATAAGTATGTGCGCATTGAATTCTTGTGCAAATGTGAACTTGAACTTGTTTCAAGATCATTCTGGCACAACCACAACCTGAAGCCTAACGGAACTGTATTGGCATGTTTTGACACAACACAAGTATGATTGCATTCAATGTATTAATGTATTCAGTCAAGATTTTATGTTATACTTTGAACTACTTTTTTCTATTTACTGTTCTCCTAAATAAAATATCAGAAAGTTTTTTCTCATTTTTATAGGATGCAATGCGTATAAATGTGGTATCTGAAAACCTGATTAACAGAAACAGTGCGTTATCACTCGCCGTAATATTTATCGAATTCAAAAAGGCCTTCGACTCAGTGGAAATCCCAAGTTCATGGAGGCCATCGCTCGACAAAGTGTAGATCCAGTATATGTTGAAGTGCTGAAACATACACACAATCAAAGGAGCTCTTTTATCAGGCTACATAAAGACCAGGGCCCTAATCAGCTCCAGAAAGTAGTAAGACAAGGTGACGACAGCTCACCCAAACTTTTCACAGCCTGCCTCGAGATGATATTCAGAAGACTTAACTGGGAGAGTACAGGAATCAGAGGAAGCGAGTATCTTAGCAAGCTCAGATTTGCAGACGACATTGCCCTTTTCGCAGAGAACTTACACAACCTCTGACTAATGCTAAATGCACTAAATGAAGAGAGTAAGAAAGTCAGCCTACACATGAAGCTTAGCAAGACGAAGATCATGTACAACAACCGCATGGGAGATGAAAACACGAAGATCAAAATCGAAGACAGAACTGAAGAGAGTAGATCACTACATCTACCAAGGACAACGAATCTCCATGAGACCCTAAAAAAGAAGAAGAAATCAAGTGAAGAATCACACTAGGATGGCAAGCCTTTAGCAGAGCAAGGTCAACCTTCAAAAATAAGAAGATGCCATTAAGGGTATACAATCAATGCATCCTCCCAATAGTCACTTATTGAGCTGAAGCATGGAACATAACCAAGAGACAGAACTGCACATTGAGAACCACGCAGAGTGCATATGAAATAATTATGCTGGGCCTCTCATGGAGAGACTGCAAGACAGCACAGTACATCTTGGAAGATACAAGAGTCATGGACATCATAGAATCCATTAAGAATCTCAAATGGCAGTGGGCTGGCCATGTTGCAAGAATGGCGGAGAACAGATGGACATTGCAACTCATGACATGGATCCCCGGAGATCACATTCGCAACTTAGGCTGGAAGAGTATTAGATGGAAAGACGAGCTAGATGAATTTAAAAAATATTGGCTCCACGACACCCACGATAGAAAAGTGTGGCGAATCCTGGGGAAGGTCTTCGTCCAACGACAGACGTTGAAAGACTGATGATGATATAAGTATAATCAGTATCTAATACATTTTTGATAAATAACTTTTTATGCTAATAGTAATTTCATTGTACCTTAGTTTTGAAACGTGTGTGTACACGCACACACATGCAGCTTAGAGCTGAGGTGACAGATAGTTGGGGATGTTTCTGATCGAAAGCACACAAAAATGGCCCAAATAATAATCCTTGCTAAGATAGAACTATGTTGTTAGGTCGGCTTTTCTCGTTTAACTAATTCCATTTATAATTCACATCTTCCTTTTCCTGCTTGGAATCTATCTTCATTCAAAGTCTTTCTTTAAATACCTGGGACATCCGATGTTTTTAATCCTTATTTTCTTTGTGCGGTCTTCATATCCCCATCTATTCGGATAAGTAGCGGGGTTTGCAATCTATTAAAAAGAGAAAACAACAACGATCATTCATTCAACTGGCTGTATTGTTGAACGCAGTTTCCTCTTTCCGGAGTGTAGCATCGGAGTCCCTAAAAAGCACTGCTGAGTTCGATTGTTGACTGTTTAGGATTGAAATCAATATTCAGAAGAAAGTGTAACCCCAACCTTTGCAAGTGAAATTCATTATTCAAAGCTCTTCAGATGACATTTCATTACGAAGTGCTTTTGCTATTACGGAAGCTTTTGACTGTCAATGAGCTCAGATGAAAGGGAAAACCTTTATATCTTTCTTCAGGATTAAGAACAGATATTTCCTTTTCTCTTCTTCTTGTGCAGTTCTATTGAAAAGTTCTACGTAGTATTGTGCCATAATCCTGGCGCTGTTAGAATCTTTGAGTTGACTAGTGACACCAACTGAATATGCTAAAAGCACTTTCAGTGAGTGAAAATAACTTTTACTCCGTAGGATTTCGTCTGCAGTATCCTAGTCAGAGGAAAAAATTATCTCAAATATGTAGATATTGTATATCGCTAGAAAGGGAAATTCATTCTGAGTTTAAATTTTATGTAAGCCAACAGACAGGACATTATCAACCATTCAGATCGAAGCTTCTTGTCTAGTCCTGGTGGTTCGTTAAATTTGTCTGTTTATCTTCAAAAGATCCAAATGAATTTCAGTGACATTTGCAAAACAGTCGAAGAAAGAAGTCTGGACATTTTGGAGCGGATCTATGCTCTTTTATCTCCTGCATGCCCTTGCTAACTGAATGCAACCAAAAATATATCCCCCACATCACTGTTTATACACACGATATCTCCAAATGTTCTCAATTTACATCAATTATGTATAATAATAGTCAATAGATCATGAAGGGAGTGCTTTGATTTATGAGTAGATCGATGCACTATTATTTCCCCTAAAACGTAGCTCTCTGTCCACGCCACAACTTATGTTCGAAAGTTCTCTGTTTGCTTACTCAATACAACCAGAAGTTCTCAATCAATTTTAAGGAAATCGTGTGAAATGACGAGCAGTTCGATACAGACAAAAGAATCAGTGCTATACTGTGACTCCGAGTTCCACTCTACTGTGATTTCCAGATGACCTGAAGAGTGCAACAACATGAAACTCGGTGTCACAGTGAAGCACTGAGTACTATGTCTATATCTATTTACATGTGTTCTATCCTTGATATCAAGTACTCTCCGTTCATAGATAACTAACGCTTTAAAAATGATAACACTCCCCCTCTGTCTCTATCTATCTATCTATCTATCTATATCTATCTATATATATATATATGTATATATATATATATATATATATATATATATATATATATATATATATATATATATATAAATATATGTATATATATATATATATATATATACATATCTATGTATATATATATATATATATATATATATATATATATATATATATATATATATATATACATATGCACAGTGGATATCAAATCATTACACATATGTTTTTCCTTTCCACAATCAGCTACAACAGAAGAATTCTGATAATTATTTACACAAATAGTTACACAGCTTTATAATGCAAAGACTGCAAGTATTGAACTTAAACAAACTGGTGGTGAAAAATACGAGGTATTTTTTTCCGAAATTCCCCAATTTTTATCAAGTATGAGTAGAACACACAGTAAAACACTTATTATACATTGATTGAATCATTAAAAAGCTCACAATTAGAATCAAGAAAGTTCAAGCAATTCGTAAGAACTCATAAACGTGAATCACGTTGGTCTATGAATTAACAGCATGCAATTCTTAAAACAAGAACTATACAAATCATTTAATTTGAAATGTAAGATCCTTGTTCAAAAAACACAGATATTACTTGAGTTCCATTTTGTTAATTTCTTAATTTATTCAGCTGCAATATCTCCCATAGATACATCTCCCATTAGAACATTTTGACATGAGTCTTTTTTGGTAGAAGACCAACACCCATTCTCATACGCTTTCCTCTGGGGGGTGCTACAGAAAGTTGGGATTGAGCTGAATTCTGGATGAAATGGTGGTCAGTCCATTAATCTACCATTTCTGAAACCTATTTTAGTCAGGTAGTCGACCATTGCGTGCACACGTACATCTTGCATGAAGATAAGTTTGGTACGTGGGACGAGAGACTGTTCATAAATCAAGGCTGAAAATTGTCTTTCAAAAATTCAATATAAGCCAGGGGGCTCATTTTTACTGCAGCCGATACACGCCAAGGTCCAACCAACTCGTGTGTTCTACAATTCCAGGCGAAAATATAACCCCTCCTTGCACATACTTTCTTCTTCTTTTGCCACCCAACCTGCACTCCATCTATCAAGTCCATCCAGGGTATCTCGGCACTTGTAAGTAAAAGAGCAACATTAGGTCAATCTGCTAATATGTTCTAGCCCATTCCAGATGTTTGTGTCAAAGGCGGTCGAGTATCAGGCCTGACACATTTTGCAACACGACGGAGAATATGGCATCAAGATGTTTGTAGACGTTACCTTGATTAACCGCCTCGAATATAGTTTCACTGCTAAGGGCTGTTTTCCTGATAATACGCTTCGTTCGAGACTCTTCCTGCAATGTTATCACCCTGAACTTTTCCTTATCTAATGTTAAACGTGATGTACCATGGTCTTTATTCTCTATTCGATCGTCCCTGTTAATCAGTTTTGCTTTTTCATAGATTGTACTGCCTTTTCAAGCCGTGTCATGAATTACTTTTGCTGCTCATATTGCAATACGTTTGCAGTGGTGACCTGATCATTCACCACTTTTCAAATACAAGGTTATAACAAAAATATAACAAAAATGGCTTCCGTTTGTTTACTAAGGCGCAAAAAGTCTTCATTTTTGCTTCGTTGGCGCGAATCAGTGCTACCAATGTTTGTGTCAAATTATTTTTCTCTATTTTACTTGAAACTGAATTCAGACCGATATATCCCTTCTGTATAATGATTTGACACTATGTATGAATATATATATATATATATATATATATATATATATATATATATATATATATATATATATATAGTTTATGCGTGCATTTAAGAAATGAACATATTTGGTCAGACAGAATGAATTATGAATTGCGTTATATTAAAAAAAAATCTTTTTTGAAATGATCTCCCGTCGTTACATGGTTGATATATCACTCAATTAAGACAACCCCAGCAGCCCTATTTTCATTAATTGTTTATTCTATTTACGTTGTCTAAATTGAGTGATATATTTACCGTGCGACGACAGGAGATCATTTTCTATATAATATAACACAATTTATAATTCATTCTGTCAGACCAATTACGTCCATCCATTAAATGCGCAACTTTCGCTTTGAAAGAGACGAATAAACCGAGAATAAACGAGATGAAAATTTGGGTTGAAAGTTGTTATTTGGCCTTGGCATTACCAGTAGCTGTTTAGCTCAATGGTAAGAGCATCGCTACCCTGAAACAGCTATCTTATCGATGGAAAGTTGGATTCTTGTGGCAGTCCTATTTTCCTTAATTGCTTATTCTATTTACACTGTATGATTTGAGTGATACATTGTCCGTGTAATAATAGGAGATCATTTAAAATAAAGCCAAGTTGTTTTAGAGTAGAGCTGAAAGTTATATGATAGGATGTGGATTCGCTGCACAAACAAGTTTATCAGAAACATAAACTTGTTAGTGTAGCGAATCCACATCTTTATATATATATATATATATATATACTTTAGTTAAAGTGGGGTAAACATAACATCTGTAGCGGACACGTCAAAGCTGGAAATTTGCGTGTTCCGACAGATTTCCGCAGGAACAACGGATATCTCTTGAACGAACCTTGTATTCATGTGTCACTGTTTGTTGATATATTTTCCGTTTTTCCACAGAAGAAAAAAGCACCTGGTCGTTCAATTTCAAAAGATTTTCGAACCCCCTCCACAACAGAGAATTTTTTCAAATATCGTTCTTTCTTCAATTCTTTGCTGGTGAAGAAGTAGAATGTCTCATCAAAACTTTCTTGATGATTCATTATGCAACGTAGAAATAGATTATTGTTCCATAAAGGATTCAAAGCTATATTGAACGTCATAATATCGTGAATATCTCATTGTTGTTTTCATTCGTTTGAACATAATAGTTAAATACAAAAATTGAAGCATCCCCCAATAATACCATGCACTGGGCCCCATCAGTGTTGAATTCGGCGTTGCACACCGACGTTACACGAATGAGTATTAAAGAGTCAGATTTATAAAGTAATTTGCACCTGAAAATGTGAGATAAGTTCTTTTTTGATTAATTCATTCCATTGTGAAGCTCCGTTACAAATTTTTGAGCAGACTATGTTTTCATAGAGTGACAATAACAAGAACCAAATCAGAGGTGTAAACAGATATCTAAAAAAATACATCCCCGTTAACGTAATTTTAACTTACGGCTACCTGATTGCCAGCAGGCTCTCTTACTGACTGAGCTAAATTGACAAATCTTGGTTATTAACGAAAAATTATGATTCAGATGTGCACGGACTCATTTCATTTTAATAAATACATAAATAGATGCTCCTTTCACAAAAATATATTTTCAATGTTTTTTTTTTATAAGAATAAAATACAAAGGCTTCTCTAATCATCTTCAGTCAGAATAAAAGTTGGAGTGGAATTCAACCCCAAAGCAGCCAGTATTGCTATAAATATGTTTAAATTTGTTTGATGATTTATTATGTTACATGTAGATAGATTATTGATCCATCAAGGACTTCACATGAAGTTAAAACACGATAATTCATTTTGATTTTGCTACGTTTGAAAGGAATAGGTAAAAATGCCAAAAATGAGGTCCCTTAATGAATTTTATACCCAAGTCCCCATAAATGTTAAAATCGGCCATGTTCACAACCGGTGTCGCTGTCATTTGAGTGCATGTGTTTCGATCATTAACTGCGCTTCTCTCTTTGGATATAAAAAAAAGATCCGGTTTTCCAATTTCAAAGAGAGACATTCTTCAAAAATTAATGTCATTTAAACGTTCCCTTTTAAATCACAATGCCTTGGAAAAACATTTCCTGTTGATACAATTTTAAAAAGTGCTAAATCGATTTCACGTAGATGAATAAAGAAATTCTGTTTGGTTGCTGTAAATATTTCAAATCTTTTTTGCTTGCGGCAAATATATCGGTTATTAATCTTTCAAAAGCTTTGCATCTGTTTCTTTATTCATTTAAAGTTATTTTAATTTTTAATGATTATGTTTTTCTTTTTTTCTACTTCCATTCGATGTCCCTATTCTTTTTCTTCTTCATTTTCTTCTTTTTTCAAATTTTCCTTCTACTTTTTCTTCTTTGTTGTGATCAGATCTTCCTTCGTGTTCTTCTTCTCAGTCTTGTTATAGTTGTTATTGTTCTTCTTCATTTTCATCTTTTTCTTTGTTCAGATTTTCCCTCTACTCTTTTCGTTGTGATCAAATCTTTCACCTACTTCTTCTTTGTTGTGTTCAAATGTTCCTTCTCCTTCTTTATTCAACTCAAATTTTCTTCTTTTTTCAGATCTTACCTCTTTTTTTCTCCTTTGTTGTGATCAAAGTTTCTTCTCCTCACCTTTCTTCTTCTTTACTCTGTTCATAATTTCCTTCATCTTCTTTTTTAACCTTTTTTTGTCTTTTTTCTCTTTATTTCCTCCTGGTTCTTCAAAATCATTTTCATCGTCTCACTCCGGTTTTTGTCCGATCACCAAAGTTGAGCAACGTCTCGCCTGGTTGCCACCAAGATTGGTGAACACTTGCCAATACCAGGTGCTGTAAACAGCCTCCTCTGGCGACACCGATAATTATCCCTGAAAAGACCGACCCTTAGACCAGACTCAATAATTGAATGAAGGCCCCCTTCCCTGAACACTTAAGCCAAGCTGTGAGCGACAAAAAAATGAATGAATTAAATGTCTAGCTATCTCTCCTTTATCATCTTCTTCTTCCTCAACATATTTTTAAAAATATATATATTATTATATATTATCCCTCTCTTCAACATAGAAATGAATCGTAATTTAGTTCGGCAAATCTCCAAATTCACCTGCTGGTTGTAAAGTTCCTTTTATTCTACTTTTGTTTTGTTAAAGGATAATTTTGGCTGATTGTACTGGAATAAAGACACAGTCTTAACACAATGAACATTGGATGTATTTCTAGACAGATAGATATTGAGATATCAGTGATATCATGATTGTTCTTTTGTTCAGATTCAGTGAATTCTGAAGGTGTATGAAGATGTTAAAAGAAACTTATTGCAATACATCGTATAATTTTTGCACTCACTATATATATATATATATATATATATATATATATATATATATATGTATATATATATATATATATATATATATATATATATATATATATATATATATATATATATATATGTTTGTATTGTGGATGTGAAGCGATCCGACAAAATGCTGATGAAAATAACAATCGAAAGGTGAAAAGAAGAACTCAAGAGATAGGTGATATATCTCATATCTTTTTTATTGTTCCGTGGGCGGATTTCGATGCATTCCGACGAGAGCAGCCATCTTTTCTAGAGAAAAATATTTACAGTGGTTCACAGAAAAAAATTGCTTTTTACTTGTTTAATACTGGAGAGCATCATACATGCAAAAAGTAATGTTTTTTGTGAATCGCTACAAATATATAAATGCATCGAAATACGCCCACGGAATGATGAATTTTTTTTTCTGAGATGTAATACCTATCTTTAAATTTTTCTGTTCACCAATTGACATTTCCATCAACACACACACACACACACACACACACATATATATATATATATATATATATATATATATATATATATATATATATGTATATATATATATATATATATATATATATATATATATATATATATATATATGTATGGTCTAAAGCTTTTAACACTGAACATTTGAAATCTGTTAATGCAATTTATGTAAGGTTTTCAGTGGGTTCTATGTTAAGCACATTATTAGATATTATGGTAATATGTGTAAATTTTTCTTGTTGTGATCATCACTTATTTACCACATAACCATTCTGGAAATTTGAAAACGATAGTTATATTGACATGGTTCCCTGGATGGTTGATCACACACCAATATATACATAGAGAGGGAGGAATAGACACCTTTTTGGTGTGTCTATTTCCTAATCTCTCTCTATATGAAGTTTGTTGTCTTTGCGTAGGTGGGTGTGTACATAAAGCAAAGATTAATAATTTGGGAAAACTTGGTAGGATTCGAACGTCTAATCTTTGAGCTTAGTGCGCGAGTATTTTAACTAACAGATCACTGATTGCTTTATAAAACTTTAGTAAATTGAGGAATAAGTTTATGTGCTCTCAGATACCTGTTAATGGCAGCTGTAACGGTTGTCAGTTCAAGTCTGTTGCTGGATTTAACTTTGTTTCTTTCTCAAACATAACATGAACAAGAGCAACAAGAACCAGAACAAGGAGAGTGAACTTTTCACCGTTTGTCTGTCCAGTCACTTTTAACTAAACCGATAAATAGAATTAAGATTTTGCTACCGAGAATTGAAATCATGAACAACTGGATTGGTAGGCTGCTCTCTTACTTACTGGGTCAAACTCACAACACTTATGTTAGAAATACACGTGGACTTATTTGATTCTGATAAATAAATGCACCCATGCCCCCCAAATTGAATAAAATATATGTTCATTCTATATACTATACAAAGGTTGCAATAATCATTTTCAGTCAGAATAGTCAGAGCGACCCTGCAATAGCCAGTATTGTATCTTGTATAACGTCATCTACTTTGAACGAATCTGGCTTTCACTTGATAAAGAGAAAAGTTTTCGTCCGGTTTAGCAGACATGAATCTAGAATATTTCTTTATATTTGTCATCGTGCAAAAACGATTAACTGGAACACAACACGCATTTAAAGAAACATTTTTTAAAAATAGATATATGACTTGTAGTTATATTTTGTGTCCTGGTAAACGCTGGGAATTTCTACTAATAAGTAAGTAATTAAGTTGCACCTTCATGCTGGCTCCACCTATCACACTAATACCCACTCGACCAATTCGATAGGTGAAATAGACTTACAAGCGACAAGCTCCCAAAGTGGCAACACTCACTTTACTCACAGCCCCTATTAACCTTAATCCCCTTAATCCCCACAAGGAAGTGGTGTAACCCAAAGTAGGTTTAACGTGTGGGTAGGAACTTTTCTTCTTTTTACTAGTCTTCTTATTCTTTTCCTTCTTTTTTGATCCTCATGACTATTGTTGTGCGAACACGAGAGCGCTGGATTTTGAGTCTCACGATGAATTCTGAACCTTTCGGACCAGTACTATACCTCATGGGGTAAAACCCCATTGGCTATGCCACCACATCTGTTGGTAGAGGTATAGGTGCGAAGATAACAAAAACTATCACAGCCAGAGCTTGAAGTCGGCTCGCCAAGTTGATTCTCCAAGCCCTTATCTGCACCTCATGGTAATAAACCCACCGAAGTTAGCCTCATCTATGACAGGGACTTTTGTCTCTGGCACCTACCAGGAATGTGCGAGTATCCCAGTATTGCCTTGACACACACATAAAGCATATACCCACACACCTACACCGGTTTTCAAAGGATGTTCATAAAAACTGGGCGTTAAGCTAGATGATCGAATGAATAGGGAAATATGTTTTTAATTAGTATCGGGCGTTAGCTGAAGTATGTGCTCTCTGAGTGCTACCTAGTTTCAATCAATTTTTGATTAGTCCCTTGTCAGTTTTGTTGGCTGCCTAGTGTTCATCTCTCAGTTATTCATCGCTGGGAGATCTTCCTATTTCCGACGAAGAGCATACGGTTATTTTCGGCTACGAATGAAAATAAAGAGAATTAATAATGCATTTAGGTAGACATGCCCACGCACTACATAGACATACTTACGGCAAATCAATAACTGACAAAAAAGAGAAGTACATCACCCGTATGAAAGTTAATTTCATTGTCAAATTATTTGTACCTATAGTAAGAAAAAAGACTGAAGCAAAATCCGGTACAAAAAATATTTGTTTTCACCTTAGAAAACCGGAGATATTTTTGAAAATGGATAGCGTAAAAAATTGTGATGATATAAACATGTTTGCATTTGAAAAATGTCCAAATCTTTACTCTAAAAACACGTAGATTTTGAAATTTTAAAACTCAGAAACATTTTTTCACGTGATTATCTCCCCCTTAGTCCATTTGGTGATTTATCTCACTTAATCTTTATAATATAATGGGTCTTACACATGAAAGATGAGTTCATGGAAAAATAAATCCTGTATACCTTTTCGAAAAAGGATATGGGGATTCCATTCGAAAGCCTCATTCAGGATTTGAAAAGAAAAAAAAAAATGAAAAATAAATTAAATATATCCCTTCTTGGCGGCTTTTATACTTATTTGCTAAGATATATTTTAGGGTTATTTTATGCAAAAAGAAAAATAATGTTAACATAAAAAAAAACTTTGTAGATATCTAAAAAAAAAAAGATAATATTTTGATTGAACTGATAATTTTTGGAAATCCTACTCTCTATTCTTGCCCTTTGCTGGCTTGACTGGAAATCTGAATTGTCAGGAATCAAGCAGACACAATGTAAGAGATCAATATTGCATACAATTACATTGCAGACTGAACCCCCATTTAAAAGCCTCTCTAGGGGAGAATTTGGAAGAAACAAAGCGTTTTTCTAGACAAAATAAAGAGTAAATGTTTACATTTTCAGTCTTCTGGTTTCATTGTTCTATCCCGTGTGCATATTGTTTGTATACATACATACATAGCCAGCCAGCCAGCCAGCCAGCCAGACCAACTTGAAAACTGGATAAACCTATGTTGACTGTTTTAAGGAGAGTTTTGTTTGATGGTTTCTAATAGTAGAAGGGCCTTTCGCCGTGTAATGGTGGTCATCAAGATAGTCTTGCAAACCTTGACTACAGAAGTGAATTCAAGTTGCCGACTCTAAAATATTTGTGTCCTCGGCAATTACGTACCGGTCATTTGCATATCTGGACATTTTCGTTCGGTATTTTTGCGTCTTGATCAATTGCGTCTCATTAAATGCCCTGTTCGCGACATATTAGCATGTTGACTTTGTTATAGTAGTATTCTTGATAATTTAAAAAAATAATCTTTGTGTAGATTGTAACATTGCGATGTTTTAAAAACAATCAGTAGAAAAGAAAAACAATTGAAAGAATAGAATTATAATTAATAATGGTACTAGAAATAGCATTATTAATAAGGATGTATAATGCTTTATTTAATAAAAATAATCAACAAAAATCAAAAATAAAAGTAAATAATGGAATAATTGCTTTTATAAACAATTTTCGAGTCCGACCATTTTGGCGAGATCTTTTTTGTCTAGAAACGTCTCCAACTATTTGGTGACACTGGTTCCGACTGAGTAAGCGGTAAGCCGCAGTTTTCTTATTCAATACTATTCACACGCTCTCTCCAATGGTATCACAGCATTTATTTTCTTATTTTATGTTTGATAAATGAATAAAAGATTACTCTCATTATTGTCAATGGTGTATAGCAGGCTTTAAGGACAATGTTACTCTCAGACTTGACAAAACAAAAACCCCAGGAAGATTCTACTCATTAGCCTAGACAGCTTTTTTTTATCACAACTTTACAATGACGGCCAGCATATCAAAGTTGTGATTATTAAAATCCACTGTAAAATTTTGATGAAAGAGAATGGTTGTATAATATAATAAACTTCATAAAAGCAGTAATGTATTTATCATAGAAAAAACGATTGAAGGAGTGCTTGCACAGTACAGAACAATGAACAAGTCAATAACATTCTTAACGCAACTTTACAGTGACATGCAGAATATAAAGTTGCAATTATAAAAAAACAACTTGAAAATCAAATAGACTTGAATAGTAAAATGATAAAATTATTAGTAATGATCGTTTAAAACGTCGTGATGCTGCAGCAGACACACACACAAAAAAATCTTTAAAAATACTATCGCAACGAAGTCAACATGTTAATAAGTCACAAACGATACGGTAGTACGCAAATGACTGGGACGCAAAAATAGTTTACGCAGATGACCGATATGCAATTGACCGGTATGTAATTGTCCAGGATGCAATTGACCTGTCACCGTGTAGCTTTGTGCCAAGTTAAGCATAATGTTTAAGCTATTTAACTTAAATCCTGTTCCAGGGGGAATAAGTGTTATTTTCTGATTGATTATACCTAAAAAAGTACAGCAATGTCAATTATTCCCCTTTAAACTTTTTTTGCAACCAGGGCAGTAATGATTTGAAATATTTTGATGCTTGAAAAAATAAATCGCAAAAGGCAAATTTGATCATTTTTATTAATATACAGTAGGAAAAATGATCACTTATGAATATCACTGCCTTAGTCGCAAAGGCATTTTTTTATAATCTTCTAGACCTCAGCAATCAGAAAATAACACTTACTACCAAGGAACAAAAATTGCATTATATGATGTTTTCTATAAGTCACTTTTTTTTACCTCTGCCGACGGAGGGGTATATGAACTCAGCCATGTCTGTTTTTCTGTCAGTGTGTCCGTCCGCAAGATATCTCCAATGAATTTTCAATGAAATTTAGTGGAAAGGTGAACAATGGCATAAGGAATACCTAGTTTTGAAGTGGACTCAGATATTTTCTTTCGATTGAGAGGTATTTTCCGTTTTCTTTCATGCATATATGTATACGCTCATGGCTGCCATCACAATATCTTCAGAAGATCTCTATGAATTTCAATGAGATTTTACAGAATAGTGAACAGAAGTCTATGGTGAAGAGATTAAGTTTTTGGGCCGATCCATACATATTTATACACCCTAGTAATAGCGTTGGCAGAGGTATGTGCCCCCTTGATGCTTCCTAGTTTGTGAGAAGAATAGAAAGAACAGGGTATACAGTGGAAAAGTTTCAGTCCTGACAGCTAACCCACAGCTTGTGTCAATCTAGGGAAAACACAAAACTGGTTCCGTTCATTCAAAGTCGGTTAGTAATACCCGTATGCTGGTAACAGCTCAAACCATCATTTCTTAGGCTCCACATATCACTAGTTTTCCCCTTGGTTTTGGTTTGCAGTACGTGAAATTGGCAACACGCATCCGAAGTTGCATCACTCCACCTATCAGTTGGGGAGATATGGATTCATGCCTTCACCGTGAGCATTTGTGTGCAGTAAAGAAAAAATGATTTTGGCTGGCGTTTTCACTCTATACTGTCTATTATGGTAGTCATTTGTTACTTTCAACGGCCTAAATTGATTAAATTTGGTACTAAATGAAGCTATACGCTTCCGTGAATAAAGTTTTGGCGCTAAAGGAAAAATTCTAAAAGATAACAATGTCTCATTCACGATTAGATACGACATTGATATTCCTGAACGATGGATTAAAATATTACTGCAATGTCAGTCTAGGGATGGCTTTAAAACTATCAAATTATGTTGGTACTGAAGCTTCTTGGTTTGATCCCAAGACCAAATAGGTTTGGTCTGATGATGGATTTTAAGATATTAGAATATTTTGTTACTGAAACTATTCAATTAGGCCCTAAGATCAGATACAATTGGTCTGACGATGGATCTTAAGTATTTTGATTGTTTTGCTAGAGAAACTACACAATTTGGTCCTAAGACCATGCAAATTTGGTACGATTATTGATATGAAGTTATATTATCATTTTTCTGCTTAAGTTACTTAATTTGGCCCGCAAGCCTCACAACTTGGAACTGGAGATTGATTTGAATTTTATCATGTTGGTACTTAAGAAGCCGAATTTGATCCCAAGACCATACATATTTGGTCTGATGATGAGCTTTAAGTTATCTGATTATTTTGGTTGCAAAGATTTTCAATTTAGTCACGGACAACATAAATTTGGTCTTGTGCGACAAAAGACATCTGGGCACCTTGATTCCTTGATATCTTTTCATCATGACTTATCCTTGATAGATGACGAAAAACAAACCGGGAGTTGGCCAAACACACGTTGCCATTCCATCCATTGTCCGATTTTCACACCATTCTCTCTCCCTAGAAACCGTTGACACAAACAAAACATTAACCTTTAGCAGGTCAATCGATCTCCTGACAGAATCAGCAAATGAATTTCTTTCTCTCTTCTTCCTTTTTTCTTTCTTTTGTTCTTTTTTTCTTTTCCTTTCTTTCCTTTCCGACCCGTCTTTCTTTCTTTGCTTTTCCTTAGCTTCATTGGCTTCGAAAGAATTTATTAAATTCTGGGGCGGATCCAGAAATTTGTTTTTGAGAGAAGGATATTTTATTATTCTGCAGCAACTGAAAACAAAAAAAAGTAAATAGTCAATACAAAAATCTTTCTTTCTTACTTTTATGTTTGTAGAAACAATGTCTCAAAAAGTTCTCAATGAATTTCAATGATATTAAGAGGAAAGGTCGGGCATCATGAAATATGTATATAAATATATATATATATATATATATATATATATATATATATATATATATATGTATATATATGAGAATTGATAGTATTTTGGGTTGCGTCCAGGATTCATTTTACAGTTACCCCCCTGCATCAGAGCAATTTGTGAATCGATATTTCATTCAGATTTAAATGACAATGATTTCACTCTCTGGGTGCTTTCTGAATCAAACATTTCCCACTTGCATTCCGAGATGCTTTCCTTCAGTGCTCCAATGATTCTTCACAATCCAATTCAGTGATCCATCAGCAACAAAAAAGTTCAATGCGTTTTTGTTTTTCTATTAGATTTGTAGATTTTCCAGCTGCCTCCCAACCTGGAAACCCCTTACCAACTCCCTAACGAAAACCCAGGTCTATCTGATCAACACCATCTTTCTGTTTACGTTGATCCTTTAGAGTAAGATGTCGTCACTTACCAAAGCACGCGAAGTGCTTCAGACGAGCTGCAGCTTATCAAACGAGGAGGGACTTGATTACCAACAAGAAAATCAGAAAAAAATTGTTGGGGAAATACCGATTCAGTAATTGTTTGGGACACCTGATGAGAAAGACAACTGACCAATCAGCGTTCAGAGGTTATAAACTAACGTTCAGGCGTCTAGTTCAGGGAAGCCGTTGGATCAAGGGCGTGACTGACGATCAAGTCTCATGACCTGAAAGGCAATACATCGAGGTCAGAATAACAAAAAAACAAAAAAACAAAAAAAAAAACAACTTAGAATTAATCATCAGAATAAAGTTGCAGTAAAAATGGATTAAAGTACACATTTTTTTTAATTTTAAACTTTGTCGTTCCTGGGCTATTAGCATTAGTTTCTGAACGATTACATCTGAAAAGTATATAAACTTCGAATCATTCTCTTCAAACTTCGTTTTTGTGATCAGCGCAATGATAATCTGAAATCTATTTTTAATAGGACGAGGGACGAATTAGCACAATTTTAAATACCTGAAGTAGTAAGAACAACAACATACGTATGCTACTGTCCTGGCCATGAAAGCAAACTTTGGTTGGGAATAACAAACATTTCCTCTACTTTTCACACGTAAAACATTAGAAAATAACACTTATTACCAAGGGACAAAGACCACGTTGATATCTTTTCTGAAAAAGATCAACCGAACTTCTGCAGCCGGAGTTTGAACTCCGTACGCTGAGTCCATTCGACGGGTTATCAACTGCACGGCCACTGTGCACTGCCGGTTTCCAATTGTCATTGATAATTCTTTGGGAAATCAGCAGCCGTTCTCCGACAAAAGTTTGCTCAACAATAACAATCTTCGGTAGACTTCTCGTTACAGAATTGATTAATCTATAAAAGAAGTCATTTCTTCCACACACTAACTGGCTCGACTTTAGGTTGTCGAATTCCAAAATGATTTTTCAACCATTTTTTTGTTTGTTTATTTGCTTGAAGAAGGGAGGTTTTATTATTCCTAATGCCAAGATTTTTTCGGACTTTTTATGAAAGTTCACTCGCAGCAGCCAACCAGTGTTGGCCAGCAGCCCGGAATAAATATTTAGAAATCTCGGATGGAACTTACCGTATTCTATTGTCCGCCCTTTCCCCTCCGACTATCGACTGCTGTTTGCTAATAATAAATGGTACAGTTAACAGGAATGACATCGGCCGGAAAAAGATGAAGAATGAAAAGCCTTTGTCTGGACAGATTGGAATGTTTTAGAATCGGAACCATCTGCCACTTTTCAAGAATAACGAAATTCCTCTCTCACTGTTTTCTTTATTTAGAAGCCTTCCCAACGTTTCCCATAGCTCGTCGTATTTACAGATCAGGGGAATTATTTTTGGCGTCAATCCTTCAGATGATGAATAAGTAAACGATTAAACAAGCAAATTGCAATTCCATCGAATTTGATAATCGAAACATAATTCCTCGAACCGAGAATGTAAAAGACGGACGCAGTCAGCTACACATAAATTTCGGTGAATGAAACATGAGCGGCTGAAACTGGCTTTAATTTAAAAAAAAAATCTGCAGCAAAAAACTTATTCTTATTTCTTCCCCCTTGACAACGAAGTCAGAAAAGACATACGTATTTAATCGAATTTGTTTGTTTACACAATATCTCCGGAAGTTTTCTGAGAATTTCATAAAGATTTTCTTGAAATGTTAATCATATGCTGTAAAAAGAATTGGTTAAATCTTGAGGCATATCCAGGAATTTCTTTTGATTGAGAGAATTTTCTCCTACATTTAGACTATAATCCAAATATTGAAAAATCAAAACTTCCATATACCTCCCCTGTATCTTAGCTATATATGAAATGAGTTTCACTCAGTTTTTTGTTTGTAGTGTATGGTGTTGTTACTATTTTGCGCTGTCTGGATGCGTTATAGTTTATTAAATATAATCATCATTAAGTTTATTCCAAAGTTTTTTGCAAATTATTATAATTAATTTTGACTTGTTTTTACTTTCATCCTGATTTCAGTTGCTTTTTATCGCAACTTTGAATCGAACTTTAATCCTGCAGCAACGTTTAAACAGTCTAATCAGAAAAGAGGGAGCACACCCAAGGTGAGGATCAGAATTTATACCCTCTTACCAGAGGGGGTCCTGTACACCCCTGGTCGCTTTTAAGTATTCAGCCAAGGGAACTTCTAAGTTAAACAAAGGCTGATTTTTCATCTCGAACCAAACTCCTTACAACCAATATTCCATACGGAGGATCTTCACAATTGAGACATAGTTTTTTAATAAAACTATATTGTCAATCTATTCTTGGTGTAATATTGCAAGATTATTATTAATTTTGACACAGGATTACGGTACGATTCAAAGTTGTAATAAAAAGCAACTGAAAATCAGGATGAAGTTAAGAATAGCCAAAACTAATAATGATGTTGCAATACTTCTGCCAAGAATAAAATTTGAAAGAATTAAGTCTTTATTTCATTTTGTGAATGTTAAAAGAATCCCAGTTGATATCGTTGATGTCACGATTAGAAGGGATCAGGGTATTTCCTGTTTCAAATGTGCATATTTTGAAGGGACCGGACTTTATGATATGTGGAGCAGCCTGTCAAAATTGATAATCGATTTTCTGTCTGTTTTATGAAACTACGGCTTCCAACTATTTCCGTAATAGAATTAGGAAAACAAAAAAAAAAAGTCTTGTGAATCACATAGACTTTAGAGATAATGACTTGGAAAAAAAGTTGACGGATGGAAAGGGCTCTGTTTGGTCGTATGTCTTGGAATCGGAATCATATACCATATTGTTCAAGAATTACAGGGGCCTAAGAGTTTAAGACCATTCCCCAAATATATCTTTAAAAGTATTTTCTAAAAATTTTAATTCCCTTTTTTCGCCTGTAAATTTATTTCCCATATTGCAAAGGGGCCAATAAGAAATATGATATGAAAAACCCAAGCAGGGACATCTGAAGCCGTAGCCAGCTTTAGGGAACTATTTACCTATCTTCAATATTTTTTAGAAATATCTATTCATTGTTTCAATCTGTCGGAGAATTTATGTTACACAGATAGATAAGATATCTATGAAGGACTTCATGTCCAAATTTAACTCGATTCGTTGATTCCATTCTCCTTATCATTAACCGTTAGGCCACCTGCAACCTGTATGTTGAATATTGTTATTGATAAGATTCTTTGCTTCCAATTCGATTTTTTTATACTGATTGACTTACGATAAAGATGAAGGTAAATAGTAGCATAAGAACTCGTCAATCGAAACTGTAAGCAAAACTTTCAACATAGGTTTCTTCAGGTTTCAAGTTGATCTGGCTTCATATCTACGTGCGTATTTATGAACATATCACACGAACGAGTCGCTCCAATTGAGATAGAAGGCTGAAAATTTGTTTAAAAAACAACAGTCTCTTCTTTTTCTTTTTTTAAATTCTCACCCGAAATTGTTTTTTTAGTGGGGGTCTAATTTGCAATGTATGCTTTTGCTAAATTGATCCCTTAGTTTGTGTCCGTCAATGATAAACCTTTTTTTTCGAAAATTCTCCCCGTAAATAGGTTTTTTGAGGGAGTTCGATTTGCTATTTATGTTCATGCGAAATTGATCTCTAAGTTTGAGTCCGGCAATGATCACGCTTGCTTTTTGAAAATTCGAGGTTTTTTTAGCGATCATCACTGAGAGAAAAACTCATACATTGATCACTCTTCTTTCCATTCTTATTTGATCATCCCTAACATAGCTTGCTGCCACAAGGCATTTATTACATGACAGTCTCTATTGAATGACCAAACTGATTATATAGAAGTTGATAATGATGATTCAAAATACATCATCTAATGGAAATTAATACTAAAATAATTGCTTTTGTAAACAATTATGGCATATGGCTATTTTGATACATTTTTTCATGGCGGATGTTTTGGGCCAGAAACGTTTCCGACTTTCTGGCAACCCTGCCCAGTCAAATGATAAATAAGTAGACGATTGAATGAGCAAATTTTATTTCCACCGAATTTGATAATCGAAACATAATTCCTCGGGAGCAAAATGCAAAAGACGAAAGCAGTCAGTCACGTGTAAATTCCTTCAATGAAACATATACGGCTAAAACTTTCTTTAATGTTCAACTGCACCGAAAGTTAACAGTCCTCTGAACGGAGTGAATTCACGTGGAGACCAATATTCCAATCGGTTAACAGCGTTTGTGAGAGATTAGGTTAACCAAAGTGAAAGTGGTCAAAAAGAGATGGACAAAAAAGTCTATTCTCGCAATAAGGAGATAAAATGTACAAGAGAGAAAGAGAGAGAGACCGAAATGAAACAGAGTACACGGTATTTATATGCACTCCATGTATATATTTATTACACATGCATTTCGGGCAATATGTTTTGTTTTATGTTGATGCTTGCATTATTTGTCTTCGACGTTTCAACGGGGATCAGCTTGAAAACTAAATAGGAAACAAACAGTTTTATAAGAGACTCAAATGTAGATAAATGCAGTCCAAAAATTTATATATAACGTCGAAGTTTTTGAACAGGTTCTGTACTTGCTTCTGAATAAACAGTGAAAAATTATTCCCAATTAAAAGCTGTCAACATAGGTTCCTTTAAGTGATTCCAGCTGTGTGGTTATCTCTCTATCAATCGATATGTCGCGCGTACAGGCCACACTAATGGGGTTGAGAGAATGATGTTTAACATTTATTTTCAATATGTCAAGAAAGATCGGTTTAATCATCATCGTCATTATCAACAGCCTTTCAGCGTCCGTTCATGAACATATCTTTCTCCAAGATTCGCCAGATTTCTGTACTGTAGGCACCACGGAACTTGTACTCTCTGAATCCATATAGTTCATCTCACCATCTCCAATTTTGTGGGCCCCGATATCCCATGTGATCCCCTAGGACCCACGTTGTGAATCATGATGACCAGCGGCTGTCTGACATTCTTACATGGCCAACCTTTTGCCATTCCAGTTTTTATATTGATTCTATGATATCTTGGACCCTGTCTTATGTTTAATATACCGTGCTGTCTTGTGATCTCTCCATGTGACATTGAGCATGATTTTATCATATGTACGTTGCATGGTCATCAGTTTGAGGCACAGTCTTCTGATAAGGTTCCATGTTTCAGCTCCATAGATAACTATTGGGAGGATGCATTAGTTATATACACATTTTTTTCAGTACGGAATTTTTTGTTATTGAAGGTTGAACTTGCTCAGCCGGAGGCTTGCCAACTATGTGTGATTCTTCGTCTGATTTCGTCTTCTTTTGGGAATTTCATGGTGACTTGTCGTCCTAAGAAGATATAGTGGGCTGTTTTCTCTAGTTCTGCTTTTTCAATTTTGATTGTTGTGTCTTTGCCTTCAGTATATTTGTTGTAACTTTAAAAATCCCCTCCTTTAAAATAAGGGCTGTTAATGGAGCTTTCAGTCAACAATTCACCCAATTTAGTTTGTGCTCAACAGAGTTAATGCTGTTTTTTTCTTCTTTCTAGACTTTTTAGTGATGCAACAAAAGGCAACAGAAATAACTTATTTATTGATCATCCCTCTTCCTGATTTTTTTTTTATTGATCATCCCTAAAAAGACATACTGGAAAAAGGAGTCGGTCATGTGACCTTTGTTGGTATGATGACTCACCAGTTATGTTTTATTTAATTTTTTTCAAAAACTTTACGAATACATTATGTCTGAAAATAAACTAGACATGTTCATTTATTCATATTCTGTTCCTCTCTTACTTGTGTTCAAATGTTTCGCTTTCAGAAATAGTGTAAGGGTTAAGTTGTTCAAAGACAGGAAAAAAAGTTTTGTGGCTGAATAAAGTACGTTTTGGGTTTGACTACTAATAATGCAACAACCCAGACATAACACTGTTATATCAAAATGAATCTGAAAGATCTAAACAACCACAGGCCAACAAACTTATCCAACTGCATCTACAAACTTTTGTACAAAGTTATGACCAACCGAATCACCAAAAACCCTCGATGAAAACCAACCACAGGAAACAAGTTGGAAGAAGAAGCTAATCGATTATTGACCATCCGCATCCTATAAATCGACCAATCGAGAATGCAGTAGAATATAAAATTTCACTTACTGTAGCATTCGTTAATTTGAAGCAGGCTTTCGAATCAATTGAAACCCATGAATTCATCGATGTAATCATACTGCAAGGCTTAGACCTTGTATACGTCAGAGTATTGCAGTATATATACATACACAGATGTTCTTTTATCAGGCTACATAAAGACACAAAACCCTCTTCTCGAACAAACGATATGACGGCACTGTTGCACAACTGCTATCAAGTATTAAAACCACTATTTGAGTCTATTTGAACTCTTCTTATCATCTTCAATGTTGACACGACGTTTGATTTCAAAGAGACAAAGAGTTCAAACCATTCGAAAAAAAGTTGGTATGTTAATGACTCTCTTCAAAGTTGTAGACAAAATACTAACCATGTTTCATATACATTCATGCACACACACACACACACACACACACACACACACACACACATATATGTATATAAAAACACATGTATACATGCACAAGTATATATGAGTGTAAGTGTGCGTGCGTGTAAGATCAAAATAGTACATACGACTCCGGTTCACTATTGCAATCTTATAAAGTGGTTCTCGAACTCTATTCAATGACGACACAATAAGGAATATATTTGACCCACGTGGTGCATCAATTGTAAATATTAAAAGAATCAGACAAACCCATTCCAGTAGTCAGTAGCCAAAACCTTTAGATCAGCATATTGAATACATAATAATCCTCTCTTTTTCCTGCCATCTGACACCAAAAAGGTTAAGATGTTCACAAAATCTAGCTTTAAAACTAATAGAATTAGCAACTCTGTCGTGAAGGCGGGACAGGAATGATACTCTTACACATTAAAGGCTCGAAATACATGTTTGACTATTCGGAAGAAATAACATGAAAAGAAACCACTCCTCCAAGATATAGCTGAGTAATCAGTTGTGAAGTGGGAAGTTTTTTTTATTACTGTAGTTCCAAGAACATTCATTTGTGTCATCTGAACACTAAAAAGAAGGGACGTTTCTGAAGATTAAAATTGTAGTTTCTTACTGATAATACGACAGACACTTTGAATATTTAATGGGATAATCTAATTTGTGTAATTTCCGACTGTTTCTTTGATGAGCGCAACCGTATATGGACAGAAAATGGAAAGAGCTTATCAACACCTTCATCGCCAACATCTTTGTGGTGACGTGTGTTTGCCAAGCATATAATGATAAGGATTGCATAGAACAGCACTTTTCTTCATTGAATGACGGCATACTATTTTCAAATACATATGACCTGAACGGCACACCGACTCTCAGCTCCATTAAAATATGAATATCGTCTGTATTGCAAAGAACATGTTATAAGATTTGATCCTCGTTCGGATCCCACGTAGCAGGAGGCTTTGCTGTAGTAATGAGTAAGTGTACTGTAAAAATGAAATAAATTTGACAAAATCATTTCAGTAGACATTGAACAAAACTTCAACAACAACATACTGTGTACACTCATCGAACCTCCCCCTTTTAAGTATCTCTAAAGAGGTTGATATATCACCAGACCTAGTGATAAATGCCCGTGACAGGCAAATCTGTGGTGCAAGCGGAACAGCCATGATACCTGTGCAGTACTACTTCATAGCTCAAAGTTTTGATAGTGTATTTGGAAATGATTAACGTGCGCATGAGATAATCATGCACAACCTTACATGGAGAGATCACAAAACAAAACATTATATAAGGAAGAATGACATCAAAGGAACTATTCAAAAACTCAAATGGCAATGGGCAGGCCATGTTTCAAGAATGAAAGACAACCAATGGACATCACGTCTCACAACATGGATCCCCAGAAATCACATGAAAAATCGAGGCCGACAGAATACAAGATGGAGAGATGAACCAGACAAATTCAGGAAATGCTTGCATGATGGAAAATTGTGTCGAATCCTGGGAAAGGGCTACGTCCAACGGCAGAGGTTAAAAGACTGATGATAATGATGACAGCACAGTTTTGTGTTACAGCGCACAGTTTGAAAACCACAGCCCCAGAGACTGTTGCATCGCTGGAAATCAAGTATTAATCCCATCAGTGTCTGAAAGACAAAATGAAGACAGGGTGCAAATTTCAAAAAGGGGGAAGGTCTTACGTGATTAAGGTGGTTTGACGCTCATAAGGTAAAGTAGCAAATATTAATCAACATCCTTTGGTTTTGAACGTGTTGAGAAAAAGAAATTGCCAGATTTGATCTCTTGAATTTCAGTAACTCAGACGTAGGTGTGGATGGGTAAATATTTATTCCTCAAATAAGCGATGGAAAAATATCTATTCTACATCAGCAAGTATTTTTTCTTACTTAATCTTCCTGCAACGTAAAGATGAGAAAAAATGTTTGAATCATTTCAACTGAAGAAAACTCGAGTTTACGTGAACTTCCTGTTGGAACTAAAATAACGTTATTCTTTCCTGCTTTAATTTACTCTTAAAAAAAAAAAAAATCAAAATGTTTTTTTTTGACGGACAACTTAGTCCCCGTTGCTACTATGGATAACTTATTTTTACAGATGCCTGCGATTTGCACACGCCTGAAGTGCCAGGCGGTCTCGCGCAGTTCATCGTTACAATGGGCAACTTTGGAACCTTTTCAACGAGTGTGAGATGGCTCGACCGTGCACTGGTACAAACTTTGTTGTTACCTGTCGTTCAGTGAGGGATACTTGGCCATATTCTGCTCATTGGATGACAATACTTGGCTCAATGACCAACGTGATCAGATTGCTGTTTGCAAAATAATTACTACAAGTGGCATTCCGGAAAAAGAGATTTGTCGGTTGCGATTGAGAGAAGAGTTATTCTGTCGGGTATTAACCACCTTTCGGGCGAAAACTGCAACAAGAAAGGAATTCCAGCGGCGTCGAGCCTTCTTTCAATAATGAAAGGGCAACACGACCAGGATAGTTCCTTTGATTGTTCTTCAGATGTGAAAAAAGCTATATGAAATGGTAAATTAAAATTTTCTTACTTATATACATGTATATCATTATCATGGATTCTCTTTCTCACTCTTTCATTTATACATGAATGCGTGTGTGTGCATGTGTGTGCAAACGTGCGTGCGATGGCTACCAGAGTTAACTCTGAAAACCACAAGATAACAACGTATGTAAGAAGTGATGATTTATTCTGAGTATGTTCAGTAGCCGACGTAAAAAGACAACGGGAAAAAAAGCTCCGAATGGCGGCAAGTGAAACCTTGTCAATATAATGAGATTAAAGATGACAGAGAAAAGCACAGTAAAGATTAGAAAAAAAAATGAACAATTATGATGTAATTCTGTTCACACTCTCGATAGAAAACAATTAGGTGATCAACGTCTTTCGGCAGCATGCCTTGTGGGGGTGATCAATGAAAAGAAATCGAGAGGGAAAAGGTTTGCCAATGAACAAATTAATTATTTCACCTCATGTTCGGTGGTAATTATTAAAAAGTCCGAATTTTCAAAAAGCAAACGTGCTCATTGCTGGACACAAACTAGCAAAAAAAAATGGGATATAAATTGAATAACCCCAAGACGCACTTCCGGGAAAAATTGAAAAAAAAAGTTTCTGTAGACATAACAAGGAGAAAATTCTCAGCTCTTAGGTCCCATTGATACGGCCTGCACGCATGTTAGAAAGGTAAATAGATTATCTGAATCACCTAAAAATTGAAGAAACGTATATTGACAATATTGATGCATTTGGTTGGATGTTTCTTATGATGTGTGAATATGGCACGCAAGGTGTGTTGCATGAAATTTGAAATCCAAATGGCCAATGCCAGCAGGTCCACTTTGGAATGCTATTATTTCAAGTACTTCTCAGGAGGTAGGAAAATTTGAATGTTTTCTTCTAGTAATTGGACTTGTTACAAAAATGAGCGGGAAACAGGTTCCCATTTCGGGAGCATCAGGTGTGCAGTCTTTATTTCTCCACGATTCTACAAGATGAGCGTGTCGCTTTTATATGTGTCTCTTCGTGATTACTGTGATTGCACATGCGCCCCAAGCTCACTATTGCTCTTCAATGAATTTGTATTCATTAGAAATTGTTAACCAAAGCTGTCATCAAAACTGTCGTGATAGGTTTCTTCAGTTTTGTAGTTGGTCTGTCTGTCTAGCTGGCTGCTGGGTTGGCTGTGTATGCATCAATCATACGCCCAGGCAGCACCAATGAGATTAGAGGGTTGACGATTCAAACATTACATGTAGGAAAGTTTTTTTGTTCTTTCTAAATAAGGCTTTAGTGGGGGAGGGGCTCAATCTGCAAGGTTTATACTGAACCGGTCCCTTGTTCACGCTTGTTTCAGACTGAAATTCAGACTGATCACTGCAGCAGCCAAAAGACGTTGGTTACTTGACGGTCTTTATTGAGTGACTATTTACACATGTTTTTTTTAAAATATTTATTCCTGATCCAGTATTCAATGATCCAAGCGACCCCATCAACAGAACCATATATTGAGGGTGCCAAAGACTATCAACAAGCAAATAGCATCATGAAAAACAGGAAAATGCGTGAAAGAATCAACAAAACTAGAACATACTGAGAAGACAGCATATCAAGGGAAGTACTATAAAATATGCATTAGATGATTAGCCGGAAGAATAGCAAAAATATTGGCCTGTGCACTGGAGAAGAACTTGTCATTAGATGTAATCGAAGGACGGCTCCTAGTCCTTTAAAATACCCAACAAACGAAAAGGATGTTTGTCTGCACAATATCTCTTTCAATGAATTTTCATGACATTTGTTGAAGATTGGCCCATGGGCCGAGGAAGAATTGATTTTATTTTTGGGCAAGTCAAGAATTTTTTTTTATACATCCCTGGAATCGTAGCTATATTTAAACATTTTTTCTTATTCAATCCCCTGTGATAAGTGCACTAGCAGAAATATACTTTCGTTGAGAGATCTTATTACTGGGTTCTGTGTTATCATGTTGACATTTCACTGCAAGGTTCACTTATTCAATTCCATATAACCTTATCAAATCTGAATTTATCTCGTCGTCACTTACAACTCAGTCTTAGCAGATTGAAAAAAATATGCAAAGATAGGTGAGAACGATATTTACCTGGAAACAAAAAAGATCACATTTTTCTCGATCGAAAATAAATATTTGAAGTAAACTATTTACTTATCTTCAGACCAACGTTTGTTTTCAACGAAAATCGCCGAGATATATAACACAAAAGGATAGAAGCAATGAGAATATAAAAGGTTCTGATTCTTTGGGGAAATGAAATGATTAGAAATTGTATTCATGGACCAGAAAAAATATGTGGAAGACATAATACCAGAATACACACACACACACACACACACACACACACACACACACATATATATATATATATATATATATATATATATATATATATATATATATATACAGAAAACAGCCATCACTTTAACAATATATTTGATAAACCCTCTATATCTGTGTGTGCCTGTGTGTCTGTGTGTGTATATATATATATACTTTTAGGAAATATTAAAAAAAAGCTGTACACATATAAGTATCTATGAAGCTAATCTTTTCATTTGGAGTGCTCAATACCACACCAAATATAGGTAGAGTATCAAATGATAAAATAAAAAGTAGGAATTTCTCACTATGCTCTACGGACCTTCATCTAAATAATAATCATACACAAATTCTTTTCAGAAAGCAAAAGACCATGTGTATGCATATATATATATATATATATATATATATATATATATATATATATATATATATATACATATATATATGTATATATATATATATGTAAATATATATATATATGCAATATTTATATATATATATATATATATATATATATATATATATATATATATATATATATATATACATATATAGTAATTGATAATTGAATAATCAAATTTCCTTGGAGAGAAATAAAAACCATCACATCAGTTAATCCTTATTATAATGAAGCTAATGCAAGTAATGATGACCAAAACTACGTCACCACGTTGGACTCGCGGAAACTAAACACTGTGTTCGTGTGTCTTTGTGTCCGTGTTTCCGTTTGCTGACTGCTTCTAATATAAATAAAACGCCAAGAAAGAAAGAATGAGAACAAAATAAATAAAGAAAGCTTGATTCATTTACACCAACATTGAATTATATGATAATGGTGAGGGGATGGGAATTAAATTTTTCTGCTTCAACTTTTTGCTCACATATTTCTCGCACTCAGTTTCTAAATACTTGCTTCAATGAAAATCTGCCGTGTATTCTCGTTTTTCGAATGCTGTTGTAATCGTTTTGGCGCGGAATATCCATATTATAATTGAGATAACGTGAGTATATCTAACTTTAATCAAATCATCGTGACGAATACCCGAAAAGGAAACACTGCTCTGTGTATGTCTTTGTGTCCATGTTTTCATTTGGTGTTTTCATTCTGCAGTTGATAAAACTATAAGAAGGAAAGAATAAAAGATATAAAGAAAGAAAAACTGAAACGAAAGAAAGAAATGAAGGAGGTAAAGAGAGAAGGAAAAAAAAGAAAAATGGATGGAAGAAAGTGAAGGGAAGGGAGGCACAAAGAAAGAAAACTTGGTTTATCCACATCAACATTGGTTGGTTGGTTGAAAATTGAAAGACGGGAGATAACGAACAAAGAGAAGTATCTGTCTGCTGAACTCGCTTTGGCTTTGCGCCGATACAATACCGTCGCCGATGATGGCTTACTGAGGTTCGATACTGCCCAGTGCAAGAGGCCTAGGGTTCGTTTCATGACCTCAAAAAATTGCTCGGCCCAGTCTCGGGGGAGCAGTAGACCCCGAGACAGTACTGTCCCATCGCACTAGAAGGGATGACCTCTTTGCAACACTAGTTACGGGCACAGGAGCAATTTTCGTGGCTATCCCGCAATCGGAACCCCACACTAAAAACGACCTTGTGTCGTCAAATCCTGTCTTGAGATTAAACAAGCGAATTTGAACAAGGGAGATGATAATATTTACAAGGAAACAAAGAGAGAAAAGAAAAAGTTGTAAGAAAAAATAAATATCTCATTGAAACACTGTTTGCTTATATTCAAGCCAACGTTTGTTTCTATTGAAAATCGTCGACGAGTATAAAAATAAAGGATGTAAGAAAGAGAGATATAAAATTACCCCTTCCTTCGCATAAAGAAAATGAATCGAAATTTGATTCATAAAACAGTAATAATCTCCAGAACTCGTAATATTTGGTACATACATCCATAAATACACAAAAACTGTTATTACATTAATAACATCATCAAAATTTAAATAACGTATGGATGGTGGAGGCAGTAAAATTATTATTTTACCCTGTAGTGTTTTGCATTCAGGCTTATTTACATACCATTTATGCAAAGATTGTTGATTAAAATCTTTAATATTAGACAAAATCTAAAAGTTGGAACGCCACGAAGTCCCTTCTGTGAAAAGCCCTGTGGATTAACGGTGCCGTCTCTCATTTGTTTTGAATTCAATATTGTATAAATTAAAATCTCATATTTCTCATTCTTATACATCAACATATAATTCGGTTTGGTTTATTATGTGGTATGAAATATTCAAATCTTTATAAAATTGATGTACAAATCCAAAATTAAACCTAAAATGGAAACAAAACACACAAAATTTGCAGAATAACTCGTCTGTACAAAGAACATGCTGCTAGTTGTTTTATGATTTTTATGATGATAATTAAGATATTTAAGATATTTCAGTTATTTATGTGAGTAATAACTTGTGTACGTTGTGGCTGTAAAAGTGGTTCATCTACCATCAGCAATATAGGTTGATGTTCAAGCCTAGCTAGGGATTTTTAGTAACACTCCTCTTTTGAAAGATCTGCAAAGCATAATATTCATTCGACTTTTTGTTTTGTTCCTGAGGTACACTCGGCAAACATCTAGAAAAATGATTATCATTAAGAACAACAACGGTAACAACCACATCAACGACAACACATGGCGACAACAATTATATTACTTTCTGAGAAATAGACAGTTGGAAAACACTAGGACCTGATGCGATCCATGGATATTCATTGCATGACATGGACAGAAGGATCCACCAACTTCTGTGATTTCTGGATGAAGGTGATATCCTAGAATGGATGACCAGAGAAAGAACAAACCTCACCTAAAAGACACTGAAAAAAGAGATCAGGCATGCAACTATAGACCCATCACATACCTATCACTTATGTAGAGAACCATAACCAGACAAGTAAGGAAGAGAATATATATCTCCAAGGAAAGGGTAGCTAGTGTTATGCTGACTGCCAGAACGATTAAGATTCTTGGGATATTACATTTGATTGTGGCATTGATGATGGTAGTGAAGACAATAGAGATATGTACACAGGTTTGTCCTCCCTCAAGTATAACTATTTGATTATGTTCATGTTTTAAAAGTCGAATTTTAAAATATGCCTCTTTCCAAGTCAAAAATGAGTATACATGTATTATGGACCATCTGTACTGATTGTAACTAGCATCAGTTGAACCCTTTTTGTTGAAATGTTGACTTGGCCTCGAGAATAATGACCCAAAGTAATGTAGGAGTCAGGAAAATGAGAAACATTCAGTCGCACGTATGGAAGATGCAAGATGACCACTGATGAATTGGTCATTTACCATCTTTATGTATTTTTAACAAGCGTAGTTAGATACTTTTCCTCTCCCACAAAATTATAGATTTAGCAATTGTAAACTTTTTTCTTGGTTATCTTGGAATTGAGATATTGAAAAGCTATCGAAAAGTCACTATTTTTAAAAATACAATAAGGCCGCTATGCTGACTTCTAGGAAAATAGAATCAAATATTTCCCTCTTTGGTATCTTATGACGCTTTAAAAACTGTACTGCCTCTATTTGTACTAACCATATTACCACTAAACAGAATCTTGAAAAACAGCAAAGGATACCAATCTTCTGAAACAAAAGAGAAAATTCGACCATCTTATGTATATGGATGACATAAAACTATTTGCAAAGAACAGGGAAGGGCACAAACTGTTCAAGAAAATTGAAGAATGCAAAGATGACACTGGAATCGAATTTGGAATAGAAAAATGTCCACTATTGGTAATATTCAGTGGAAGGCTTCAGGTGGTGGAAGGGATAGACTTATCAAACAACAGGACTTTTAGAGCATTCACCACACATGAATGTGAGGGCTTCCGGATGTGACTTGATAAAACAGGAAGGAATGAAAGGGAAAATAGAGAGGGGATTCAATAGGATAATAAAAAACTAAAACTAAATAACAGAAATTTGGTAGAAAGAATAAACTCATGCTTCGTATGGGTTGTGAGTTACAAAAGTGCTCGAAGCACTTTTTTAGGAAACCCCCCCCAGATAGAATAACAAATGAAGGAATAGTAAATTGGATATCATTGCTTGAAAATCAACGCGGCTGTTCATTTCGTGATGGAAGCAATGAATTTGGCAGATGTGTTGTGGTACATTGGGAACGAAATTGGATATTACGCCATCATTTCGTCCCCTGGGGGCCATGACAGCCATTTCCCAAAATGACCCGCAGCACTTAGTCAAACCTTCATTCCCCAATTAATATAACAGAAATAATTAAGATAATAGTAACACTGAAAGTTGAATAAAGCACTGACTTGCAAGTGTAAGGGCTAGATTTGATCTTCTACCTGGACTCTCGTAACCCAAGGGGTTGAACAGAAAACGGTCCTTCCCGAGGCAAAATGTGAATTAGAGTCCTGCCAGCGGCACATATTGTCTGCACTGAGTGTTCCATCCGAATCACAGCACCAATTTTATACCTTCTAAAGTGTTGCATGCATAACCATGACACAGGCTCAAACGATGAACCTTTGGGATTTGACAAATGGTACTTGAAGAGCGACGACAGTTGTCCTGGATCCCTGTACTGAGCAAAAGTCATGGCATTGAAACTGTGTTCACTGGTTATTATGCAATTTCTGCAGCAATCAACTCACTCACATGTTTTGACAGAGCTTGTTTCCTTGGTCTTGCACCACACATCTCGGTGACATAACCGAACTACTGAGATGACAGCCAGATATTGCTCATGAATCAGAGAACCAACAGTCTCGCTGACAATCCCAATCGATCAAGCACATGGGCAGAATGATGCTTGCATAAAGATTGATGGACAACAGACACACTTGGTGCCATCCTGGCGATGGATGGTAGCTTGTCCTGATTGAAGAATTCGAAGATGCAAACTAGTTCATAGGAAGACGAAAATAGATAATCCATCATGACCGGACAGTATGTACCCAGAAAGTATTTGAGAAAAATGCCTGTTCACTCGACCAAGAAGAACTGAGAAAGCCCTATGAAGAGGAAGGAGGGGCAAGGAGATCGCATATTCATCTGCATTGGAGACTGTTAAGAAGACACGGACGATTAACCAACAACAGTCCAGAGAATGTCAGACAACCACTAGACATCACAACTTGAAACGTGGATGCGAAAAGATCCTATGCACTGTGACAGGGAGACAATAAGATGGAATGACAAACAAGAGAGGTTCGGAAAGCATTGGCTTTACGACGACATGGTAGAGAAATCTGGCATATCTTGCGTGGAGAAGTCTATATCCAACGACGGACGTTAGAAGGCTGCTTCTGCTGATAATGAACGCAGGTCGCAGTTGGAGATTGGAGATTGAACTTGGTCCACCGTTCCCATTTCATGTGCAGCTAACCGGTTGACCAATGGCAACCGTACCTTCAAAATATGTATAAAATAGTTGTTGTCAGACAGCAAAGAAATGATTTCATGTTACCTTTCACGTCGTGAATTTGGGTTTATTGTAATCCTTTGTCTTATGTACGTGAAGCATGTTGAATATAGCATACAAATGCTTCAGAAGTGTGGCTATACAATGTATTGGTCATATGTAAACGCAATAATTGCATCCCATTATAATAAGTATAATAATATCTTAAAATTTAACTTATTGAAAAGAATATCTTAGCTAGATGTTAATTAATCTGTTTTTCAAATGTCACATTTATTTGTTTTTATCTTTAATACTTTGTTTCATTTTTTATCCCTAAATTCAACTTTTTGCTGTATCATTAGCGCAAAAATAAAAGTTTACATGACTGTGTTGGTTGTGTCTTTTAGTGTGACAGAAGACATCTGCACATTCCTGATTATTATACGTTTGTATGAAAGATCGGCTGTGTCAAAATTATTTGGAAACAAATTCAAGTTTACAATTTCTCAAGCTTTCAGTGCACACATACTTTCGTCACAGAGAAAAAATTGCTCAATATGAGATTTTTGTTAACACTGGCCACTAAAAACTACGCGGCAAATAGTTTGAGAACGACTGAACTTGCGTTACCAGAGATCAAGTGTAATTAACCTTAACCAGATTCCATCTTGCAAGGATTATATTTTCAAACCCAAATACGAATTTCTGGTTAACCTCAGCTGACTGGGGTCCTCACTATTAGAAACCGTCAACCAAAACTGTCAGAATGGGATTTTTCAGTTTTCAAGTTGATCAGGTTAGCTATCTGGCTATGTATGTATGCATCACACATGCAGGACGCACCAATGGAGCTAGAGGGCTTAAATTTTTAAATAAAGTTGTTTCTTGAAAGTACTCCCCCTGAAAAGGTTTTCATTTAGGATAGTTCAATTTGCTATGTAAGTCTTTTGCTCTATTGATCCCCGAGTTCATGTGTTGTTGCTTCCTCCTGCTTTTCTGCCACTTTAGATTTATCAGTGACCCTACCAAAGACGAGAGAAGAAATTCGTTAATTGATCACCACTTATTTGATTTTTAAATGATCAACACCAAAACAGGATTCTGCCAACAGACGTTGGTTACATAACGGTTTCTATTGAGCGATTAATCAGACCTATTGTGTTAATACCTGATCAATGCCTTGTATAGTTATACCTTTGAAAGCCTTTTGTTATGCAGTGTTTAACTACCAAATTTTATATTGAAAAGACCACGAAGTAGCATTACTTCCTATTTAAGGCGGGAAGAGTAAGATGAACCAGACACCGAGTCGAAGAAGTTAACGACTTTTTAGAAGACAGCAATCGGTAGACTTAATGGCCCATTTTCTGATGGAAGAGAAAAAAAAACTACTCAGGTTGGTCAATCGATAGAAACTGTCATGTAAGCTGAAGCCTTTTGACAGAAAAAAAATAAAGAATGGAAGAGCTGGTTATCAATCCTTAAGTTACATATCTTGCTTTTTGTTGGGCGGTGATCATTAAATTTTTTTTAATTTTCCAAAAAGAAACAAGCGTAAATGCTGTTGGAAATAAACTAAAGGATCTAGTTAACATTGACTTACATTGCAAATAAAACCTCTAAAATAAAGACCTATTGGGTGGGGCTCAAAAACTGATTGTTTTTAGCCATGATAAGGATTAAATGTTGAAGATTTCAGCCCTTTAGCTCCACTGATGCAACTAAAGGCAAGAGCTGTAACTTATTCTTTGATCATCCCTTTTTTCTATATCTAATTGATCATCCCCAAAACAGTATGCTTCCAAATGGTGTTGATCACATGAAGATTTTTTCCGAGTGACAAATGAGACCAGTTTCTCTTTTCCATTAGGAAATAGGCCATCAAGTCAGCCAATTGCTGTCTTCTGAAAAGTCATTAAGTTTTCCAATCTGGTGTCTGGTTCATGTTACTTTTCACGTCTTAAATTAGTGATAATACAAATCCATGGTCTTACGATTGTAAAATTTGGTAGTCTAACACAGCAAGCAAGGGCTTCAAAAAGTCATACAAAGAAGTATAACCATGCAATGTATTGATCAAGCATCAACACAGCACGTCTGATTAGTCACTCAATAGAAACTTCGTTTTTTGCAGTATCTGAGGTTGGGGATGATCAATCAAAAGATTGAAAAAGTGATGATCAATGAATACGTTTCTTCTCTTGCATTTTTTGATCACTGACAATCTAAATTGTCGAAAAAAAACCCCCAAAAACAAAAAAGAACAAGCATAAATGCAGCCGGACATAAACTAAGGGATCGGTAAAGCAAAAACTTACATTGCAAATTGAACTATCTTAACAAAAAAGAACTATTTAGGGTAAGTATCTGAAAGAAAAAAAAATAACACAGTAGAGATGCTAAAGAGTAAACGTCGGAAATATCAGCCCTATAGCTCCACTGGTGCGTTCTGTACATATGATACATACATTCATGCATAGCCAACTAGCCAGTTGAATTAACTTGAAAACTGAAAGAAAAAATATTAGCACTTTTGGTTGACAGTTTTTAATAACGAGGACCACAGTCAGTTGAGGTTAACGAGAAATTTCTACTCGTTTTGAGAAAATATTATCTTTGCAAGATGAATTCTAGTTGAGGTTAATTACACTTGATCTCTGGTAACGTTAGTTCAGTCGTTCTCAAACTATGTGCTGCGGCACATTAATTCGCCTGAAACAATGTTCAATGTAGTTTTTTAGTGGTGAGTTTGTGCAAAAATGTGGAGTAGTTTTTTTCCCCTCTGACAAAAGTATATATGCATTAAATGTTTGCAGAAACCTTAACTTGAATTTGTTCCCAAATAATTTCGGCACTGTCTATCTTTAATTCACACGTATAATAATCAGCAATGTGCAGATGTCTTCTGTTACGCCAAGGGGCACAACCGACGAAGTAAAATAGAATTTCATTTATACCACTGAAGTTGAAATATAGAATTTCATTCATATTCTCATGTCGTAACAACAATCTGAATTTGAAAAAAAAAGATGGAAAGGTAATAGCATCAGGGAATAAAAACATGGTTTTCGAAAAACAGACTAATGAACAGTTAACAGAAACTGCTATCAGATAACTTTTCAATTAGAATATTGTAATATTATATGATACTTATTGCTTGATACGATGAAGGTTGGGATTGGTGTAGTAGGTCAACGGAATCAGCGACCTGAGTCAGAGCTAGTGCCCTTGGGCGAAGCATGAATCCATGTCCTTTAAAACCAAGGGTGAAGTAGTCGGGCAGATTAAGCTCTTTAGCCTTAAGATGACAACCAGTCTTGGAGAAGAAAAATTCAAGAGCAGGAAATGGTGGTATGATACTCGAATTGACGTCTCTCTGGCAGCTCCTGCAACCAAGCTCATGCAGGACATATCGCTTTTCGCTCTTCTCTGGACCACATTGTCACGACAAAGAGGAGGATTCTAACGACTCAGAACCCCAGGATCTTTTTACACTTCGCCCAGAACGGAGCCTATATGTACTTATTGCAAAATTATTGTATACAACTTACCTTTTGTGTGCACATTGATTTCTTTTCTGCGCTGGTTGCTCACGCATACATTTTTTTATTCAAAGAAAACGATGACTTCGACTTTCCCCAAGTGTGCTACGCTGTTTCCCTCAAATATGCATCATGTATTTAAAGCCTTGAATATATCCAATACGGGTATTATGTATGTCTCGTTTCAAATCTCCCAGATTTTCTGGGATCTCAGTTTTTCTCTAGCGACAGGTGGAGAGGAAAAGGGATTATGAGTATATATATATATATATATATATATAATATATATATATATATATATATATATATATATATATATATATATATATATATATATATCAGTATACTGATAAAAAGCTCCGTTCATTGACTACTGAAATGGTTTTGTATAATTCAATTCATTCATACTGTACACCGACTCAGCACTTATCCTATACCTAATCCTAGATACTAAACCCAACTTATATCCTTGATGCAGTTTTAAATGGTCAGATTTATTGTTTTCACTTGTACCGTAATTAACTTACACCCTCAGTTGTTAAGCCCTTCATTCCAACGTATCACCAAACACACAAACACACACACACACGCGCACGCGCGCGCGCACACACACACACACACATATATATATATATATATATATATATATATATATATATATATATACAGTGGTAATATGGTCTGACGTTCGGCCTTTTGCAGGACAGTTCAACTTATGAACTCTTTGTCGGCCGCCGAGCAAAATCTCGAGATAAACATTAATTTCTCCTCCTTTTAAAATCTAACCAACAAACTTATATAAATTACCCAGACATACTTTTCATCATTTTTAGTTGCCTTTGTCAAGTAAGTATTTTCATTGTATATAGCTGACGCTTTCAAAAAGGTCTGCCTACTTAACAAGCCCACGGACCCCGAGTAATATCTCTGTGGATCTCCCTCCCAGCGGTCAGCAACTCCCGGGTTTGAAACCACCGGTCTGGACCAACGTCCTTTTTAGAAATTCAGAAATAGCCATTCTAGGTCCTGTGCCACGTGAATTGATTATTTCATTGTTATATAGGGTTGCACAAAAGTTCTATTGATTTTTCAAAATCTTTTTTTTGCAAATGAAATATATGAACGAAAGGAATTTGATCAACCTATGAACGGAACATTGTTTCTCCTGAATGTCCGCCCTTTCCAACTTTACAAATTTTTGCCCTTTCAACAACATTCAGCATAACATTTCGGACAATATCTGATCCTCTTAACATGCGTACCATTTTCAGCATTTCGGACTGGGCGTGGTCTTCTTGTTCGTGGGTGACCATTAACGGACCCTACTTCTCAAAAACGCGCGAACTAACGATGAATCATGGGCTCAGAAAATGGTATTCGTTCAACCAGCTAGAATGATAAATGTATTCAAATTAAAATAATTATTTCATTTCGTTGGTCTGTTGTGTACTTTCCCATGGTGGATTCCCAAAGGATCTTTCATAAATCTGAGGAGAGGAAGAACAAAGAATATTAAAATTGAAAAAGTTATAACCGTTTTAAATCCCTTAGCAACTTTTGCGCCACGTATTACAATAAATCTTGAAAAAACACTGGATTACTTTATTCAGTCATCCCTCTCTCGGAACGAAAACGGTTATGATGCATTGAAGCGGCAAAAACTTGCAGTTTGCAAAATGGACAACATGAATTATTTTAAACATATTTTGTCTCTACAGCAGCAGTTTGATGCATTTATAGCTCAGTTTCAGATCTCTCTTTCTCAGAATTTCAGTGGCAGAACAACCATCACGTTAATTACAAATTTGCTGCTTTCATATGTTCTGTGTACCCTAACCTACACTAAACACCAACTGTAGCTCTAGCCCTAAAACTAACTCTAACATTACCCCTAACTTATATCCATAATATAGTTTTAAATGGTCATTTTATTCCTTTCGTGATTGACTTTGTACTTAAATGTATGCGTGTTCCAATGTTGAGATGTACATTGTCATACAAGTCGAAATAGTTTAGCATAGTTTGGACAAGTAACAACGGTGTAGGGAGATAATTATGCAAGGATCCGTTCCAAATTTGATAGTTACTCCGGAGCCTATTGTCTACTCTTCCACAGGATTCTATTAAGAGCTAACCAGAACTCAATATGTAGTTATACATACTGACCTGGTTTCGCCATTTTAGTGTATAATACCCAGAAGACATTATACTTCAAAGATAAATTCTAGCCATAATTGATCTTTACTAACGCTAGTTTCATCATTTGATATCAAAAAATCATATGGGCTGAGTCTTAAGTCTGGAAGAGGAGGATCCAAAAACAAAAAAATAATTTAGGTATGCATGTGAGTATTTTGGATGATATTTCGGTAATTTTCGTATATCCGCAGCTACAATATTAAGAATACAATTTTGTTTTCTAAATTAAGCTCCAAGCAAATGCTTAATCAGAAGAAATATCGTATTATTTCTTATATACATAGTACTGTAGCCTGTAAAGGACTATACATCATAGAATTATATAAGTTCAACATTTCAACGTCACTTAATCAAACGAGCGTTGAGAAGATGATCCAATTAGTTTTGAAAAGAAGGGTCTACAATCAATGTGTCCTAGGGTTGAGCTAAAGCATCGAGCTAAATAGAAAAAAAAATGGTTCCCAAACTAAGAACTGCACAATATGCACAAGAAAGTATCATGCCTGATACCACTTGAAGAGATTAAAAAGAATAAACAGGATTAGAAGATATCAAAGAATCCTTTAGAAAAATCTAGTGACAATGGGTAAGCCATGTTGCAAGAAGTCAGAAAAAAAGCTCTGAACACCTAACTCACAACGTGAATCCTCAGAGAAAGCAGAGAGTGACACATTACGGAATCACGACCAGCAAAAAATAAAAAGGCTTGACGATTTAGACAGGTTCAGTCAATCCAGAGATCTGACCAATCATGATGGAGGTCTATTCCAACGACATGAAGTAAATGATGATGATTATGATGATGGTGATAAGTGGTGCGGGGGTCACTTAGGCCGGGCCTTAGGGTCACAGTAGGTAGATAATCTGTCATTGCTAGTGTGGCACCAATACGAAAATGTCTTACAGAAAAACAAGACAAAACTGAAAGTAGGAGGCACTTACGGGAGACCTCTGCCCAGTGTCATTGTCAGCAGAAGTAATTATACATACACCTATCCCAAAATCTAATCAATTCTTCCTAAGCATGTTGTACATCCTTCTACGAAATATCATTGAAATTCTTTGAGAACTTTTGGAGATATCATAGGGGCAAGTATGATATTTTAGCGATATTATATGGTTTTGAATTTAACTTCGACGTAGTGAAGGCAATATTGCTTAAAAATACAACAAAATTCAATAAGTCCTTTTGTAGCTTATTGTCGACCCCGTGACAGAACTTCTTAGACATTAATTGAGAACGTTTGGAGATATCGTGTGGGTAGTGATGAGCATATACATGAATGTAATTGAAAAAACAAAAGAAAACAAAACGGGAAGATAACTCTCGATCAAATATCCTGGAATCGACCCAAAATCTTACTACTCCTTTCTTTCAGCATTTCGCACCTTCCCACAAAATTACATTGAAATCCATTGAGTACATTGGGAGATATCGTGTCACAGACGGATATAAAAACAGACTGAAAGACGCCACAAAATGCATAAACGTCTTTACAGCATCGTTGACGGAAGTATATCAGTAAGGGATTTGTTTTCGATCAGAAGAATGTTACATTAGATACCGCCATCTGCCTAACCCAAAATTAAGTTCTTAATATAATTTGCAAACTGCCACTTTGTCTGGGACAAAACAGACAGAAAAAGAGGAAAGCGGTAAGGCAAACGAACACAAATATATATATTTTCTGCAGTGTGAATTGCTGCTGATAATATAACCACTGCTACTACTGATGCACATGTTTCAATTTCATTTTTTTTTACTCAACCGTGCATTAAACTTTTTGAATAACTAAGTGAAGATACTGACACGGTAAACAGTTTTAGGTATATACTTAGCCACGCAACTGGTATTTACTAGCTCGAAACAAGTTTTTAAGTTTTTCTGACTGCCTATCTGAATGACCTGCTGGCTGGCTACGTATGAATGCATCACGCGTACAAGTCACATCAACATTTAATCCTTATGACCAGTAAAAACTCCTTTTGAAAAATCCCATCCTGTGAATAAATTGATCACAAGTTTCTGTACAGACGAATTCTTGTTTTTTTTTCAATTCAGACATTTTTTTAGTGAGTAGGGTTAAAAAAATTGACTATCTCCCTTTTCAATTTTTTTAATCATCCCAAGCACGACACGCAGTGAAAATATGTTGGTTATGTGACAGTTTCTATTGAGTGACTAACCAGACCAATTTGTAGTAAAAGTTTAGAGTTGGCTTATTTCAACATCAACGTTATGTTCCTCGTGAATCTTGACTTTAGTTGAAGCCGAAACTCGTCGCAAAAATTAGACAGAATAGCAACCAATCAAAAAAATTCGACTGAATATTTGGACGAAAAGAATTAAGCCAGCATTCATCATCATGGAAGATATCTTAGCACCATAGATAACAATTGGGTCAGCATGGAGGACAAACTGGTTTCGGAGAAAATTTGAGAACACTGACAATAAGTCAGAGACAAATGGAGCAACATTGAGCCGTACATTGTAGACGATTATCGGACAGCTAAACTGATCAGCTCTGTTTATCCCATCATAAAAAAACGTAATGTATGAACAAACACTACATGCACTGACGAACAACATTGTCGAATATCACACTCATAAATGATAGAATTAAAGTTCGTCCCAGTCTTTTTAACCGGAAGTGTGATTGGAAATCCTTGAATTTCTATTTCAAAAAGAATGAAAGAATCTGATTTTAAAACTAGGAAGATAGAGAGCCCATACCTCTACCAACGCTACACACTAACTAAAAACTGAATGAAAAAATTGGAGAAAAAACATGGAACAGAACTTTTAATGAACACGTATTGAGTTAGTTCCCATAAGATTTAGATGTAGCTTTCTTATAAACCTACTCCCATAGCCTATTGGCAAACCTTAAGCTGAATATCTTTGAAAACTTTTTTTATTTATGCAGTTGATCAATTCAATACTGTTAGTGTCGTTGGAAGTCGTATCTGGCTTAACCAACCGGAAGAAATATTTGGATACCACTCAATGTTTCATGTTATTGTTGCTACGCGGTTGAACGCCGGATACAACACCACATTGGCTGTCATGTCATATTTGAGGTGAGACGTATAAAAGATCAGAGTTTTTACCAGCTTAAAGAAAATTGAGTTACTGGTCGTGTATTTCCGCTGGGATGCAAGTCTGGTCAACCTTGGTTGAGTGGTCTGGGAGAAGGCGTCGTGTTGGGAGACCCGAAACCGCCATTGTTTTTAAGATCCTACTGTTGCTGAAGACATATACCAGCGCATCCTTGAGATGTATTCTACAGAATGGACAAATAAACAAACGAACAGATGGACTGATATCAATGGATACATTATACTTTCTCCGACATCGTTGGTGGAGGTAAAAAAACAAAAAACAAAAACATCTTGTGGGGGTCATGATTTTTACGATGACGGAATCATGGGTCGTATATTCTGGAATTTCTCGATGTAGAAAGTCAGGTGAACTGCAGATCAGGGGGAAGATTTGGGTGGGGCTTGTCTCTTCGGGGATGGCTATTTCAAACTTTTAGTGAGATTTGTCAGTATAGATGTGGTAGGTGAACTTTTTATAAAGCTTTTCGGTACCTACATCATTTTCCTTTCAGTTATACTCCTGGAGAGCTGCCAAGATACCTAAAAAGTTTACAACGTGTCGTAAAAAAACGTCTGCTTTTGAGTTTGATGAGATATGTTCCAGAAACACAACCCCCTTTAAATGCTGTACATGTTAAACGTAATCATTCCTGTCTTTCCTTATCGGAACGCCCGTAAGATTTCCCTCCCTTCGACTCGTTTGCATTTATTAAAAACCATCAACCCAAACTGTCAAACATAGATCTTTTTTCAGTTTTCAAGTTGATCTGGCTGGCTATGCATGAATGGATCCCACGTACAGGTCGCACTGATAGAGCTTAGGAGCTGGAAATCTCCACATTTACTCCTTATTATGTTAAGAAAAACCTTTTTGAGAATAAGAGTCCCTCTTCTAAATATTTTTTCTGTGCGGGAAGTGACTTCAATTCGCCATGTAAGTTTATGCTAAATTCTTGTCTTAATTTACTGCTCTTGGCATTTGCCCTCATTTCTTTAAGTTTTTTTTAAAAATTCAGATTTTTTTGATAATCACTATCCAACGAAAAACGAGAGAAGTAACTTATTCATTTGTTCTCTTTTCCAATTTTCTACTTAATCATCAAAAACATGACATCCTGCCAAAAAGCATTGGTCACATGACACTTTATATTGAGTGATTAACCAGACCTGTTTATTTATCTATTCATTATCACCCGTTAAGTCCCACTTTTGGACATGGGCCTTCTTTTCTCAATTAAGTGTAAGACATGTTTACTGCTTATATTTGCTAGCGAAGAACCCAGTGACCTTTGGGGGATTTTAATCTTCATCCTTGACATCGAATCAGTCTGTTTTTATTAGAAAATTTCAAGAAAATACAAGATACAAGAATGAAAAAGAGAGATGAAGCTGTTTGCAAATTGGTAAATAATCTTTAACGTCAACAGTGAAAAGGTCAAAAGCTTTATTTTCGTTTATTACTTTTCGCGGTTATTTTTATCTATATTCTTTACCTTGTAATAGAAAGAAAAAGGAGAAGAAGAAAAAATACAACCTCATTTTCTAGGTTCTTGTAATGCCAAATTAATAGCTTCTCGTTTGAGGAAACAATTCGGCTTTACTCTGATGAGGATTTGAAAAACACACCAACGAACGATCGAGTCTATTTGGTCCAACGAGTTATTAATTTATTTGAAATTTATTCATAGGCAGATGTATTTTAGCTGTCTTTCGTGACAAAAAAGTAGGATATATATATATATATATATATATATATATATATATATATATATATATATATATATATATATATATCAAACCCACAAGTAATGGGAGAGGGTATTGGGAACTAGGTATAGGCTAATGTCTCAATTAGTAAATATTAAAAATACAAAAACCTGGAAATTGTATACGCTGCACATACGTACCCCTTCACTCCCACTACTAAAACATAGACACACACACACACACGCACACACACACACACACGTACGTACGTATGCATATATGAGTATATGTGCTAAAGTGCATGTGTGTGTATATATGACCTGCATGTGCTCCTTCAGATGCGAGTATTTGGTACGTGTATACGTGTGCTTGTAGTATGTTTGTAAGTACGTGGAAAATGTGCGTCAATGTATGTGTGAGCACGTGTAGCCTATGTGTGTTTGTCTTGATTCGAATACGTGGTATGCATGCGTGTGTGTAACGAGTAGGTTTGGGCATTCAAGGTATGTACTTGTAAACATATGTGTAAACATAGGCGGCTGTTGTCAGCTCGTCTGGACTTGTGTTTGACTACGAGAGTATGTAGTGTGTATCTGCGTATGTGGCAAGCGTGAGTCAATGTGCACACGTGTGTGCATGAGGGCATGTGAGTATGTGTGCTTGTGTGTGTGTGTTTGTGTGTGTTTGTGGTGTGTGTGTACATTTGCACGCGTCTCGTGTATTTTGCATGTTCGTTGAAACGCCGCTCGATAAAAAGTAGTATCGCTGTCTTCATTTTCTTCCTCCTTACTGATTTTAAGTTGGAGTGTTTTTTCGTTGTCCAAAATCCTGCGTGTTTGACAGGAGTCTTTTTTCCCCCTTAAACGATGGATCAATGAAAATGGGGAAGCCTATTTGTTTTCATTAGCGTCTTTGCTTCGTTTTTCGTTTGGCACTCGTTCTTCATCCCTCTCCGTGTTTTATAATCTACACAAGTTTTATTCAAGTTTTACAGTGTCTTTGTTTCGTTTTTCGTTTGTTCCCCGTTCGTCAACCCTCCCCGTGTTTTATAATCTATACAGGATTTATTTTCATTTTATAGTGTCTTTGTTTTTACTTTGTTTTCTATCCCTCCCGGCTTTTATAATCTACACTAGTTCTGTTAGAAACGAAAACCAAAGCTGTCACCCAAAACTGTCAACAGAGGTTTCTTCCAGTTTTCAAGTAATTCTGACTGGCTACGTATGTATGTATATATGTATGTATGCATGTATGTATCACGCACACAGGCTGCATCAATGGAGCTAGAGGGCTGAAAGTGTAAACCTCTTCTTATTACGTCTACAAAAAACTTTTTAAAAACTTCACCCTCTGAATACATTTTTATAATACGAGTTTAATATAAAATATTAGTTTATGCTATATTGGTTACTTAATTTGTATCGTGCATATTTTTTTTTAATTCAGACTTTTTTTTAGTGATCATTGTTCAAAAAAGGCGAGAGAAGTAACTTATTCATTGTTCACCCCTAAAACTGCATGCAGTCAAAAGACGTTGGTTTCTATAGGATGACTAAACTGACCTGTTCTTATTTTATTTTTGTATTCCCTTTTATTTCCTTAGTCGTCCCTTTTTACTTTATTTTAATTTTCTCCATTAAGCCTGATGTGATTTTGGAAATCGGTTTATGTCAACAAAAATCTCCATTCGCCCGATCGAACGGTTTTCCCTGTTCTAAATTGGTTTCGATAACGAATTCAAGTGGATGGTCAATTCGAGAACTAACTCCATTGCCTCCCGACCGAACAAATTTCTTTTTTTTTTTTTTAAGCTCTTTCTTTTCTCTTTTCATGTTTCTTTCTCGTTGCCAAACTCTAGTCTAAGTCGGAGGCTGGAGTTGACTTTGGTTTTCCAACGTTGCAACTACTAGAACGAGAACAAGTACAAAAAAACGGTTCTCACCGAATCTTTTGTTCGTTGAAAACTGTGGGTTTTGAAATTATCTGCTGGGCAAGTTAAGAGAGAGAGAGAGAGAGAGAGAGAGAGAGAGAGAGAGAGAGAGAGAGAGAGAGAGAGAGAGAGGGGGTATTTAGTTGTTTATTAAAACATAATCTCTTGAATACACACACATACACACACACACACACACATATATACATATATATATATATATATATATATATATATATATATATATATATATATATATATATATATATATATATATATAACACAGATGTTGCGATAGTTATCTTCAGTCGGAATTGAAACGAGTGAATTTTACGAAGCATGTTCTTCTCTTCGTCTTGTTTTTAATCTCTCCTACCTGCAACCAAGACTGGTTTAAACGCTGTTTCTAGGTCAGGTTATTCACATGTTCTGACAATTATACTTATCTATATTTATGGATCCATGAATTTACGTATTTGGACTTCGCCCGACCGAAACAAATCATAGTAGAAACTTTAAATTCAGCGCACACACTTCAATGGGCGGGAAAAGCTTTTTTTTCAAATCCTCCCCGAATCAGTTATTTTAGCGTGGGATCAATCTACTATCTAAGTTTATGTTAAATTAGTTTGTGTCCGGCAGTGTCCATGCCTGTTTTCTCTTCTAACATTTTGACTTTTTTATAGTATTCATTACCCAACAAAAGGCGAGAGACATAACTTATCCAATGATCAATCTTTTTTCCGATTTTTCAATTGATCAACACGAACACAGCATGCTGCCAAAAGACGTTAGTTACATGACTGTTTCTAATGACGGACTGACTAGCTCCACATGCCTCTCTTTCCCTCTTTCTTTCTTCACATTTCCCTTTCTTTCACCATTCTCGTTTTTCTCATCTCTTTTTCTCGGTTTTCTCTCTCATTTTTCGTTTTTTTTAATTCTCTGTTTTTCTCCCACATCCTTTCCTTTTTCTTTGAACACAAATTTTGATCTTTAGTTTTGTTTCTTTTTCTTTGTTTGTCTCTCTTTTTTTTACCCTTTTTTTTCACTTGTTTCCTTTCGTTCTCCCTTTTTATCTATTTCTATGTACATGCTCATTCATTTCTCTTCCTTTGTTGTCATTATTCTTTCTCTCATTGAGATACTTTCCCCATTCATTAAATCATTCCTTTTTTTCTTTGATTTTTCATTCAGTCTTCCCTTTCGGTTTTATTCTTCCATTCTCTATTCTCTCTTCCTTATTCCTTCGTAAGTTCTTCCATTCCTTCTGATTTTTTGTCCTTTTGGCTCTTTATTTCTCCAATTCTCGCACTTTTTTTTTTACTTCCTTCCTTTTGATCCGTCATTCTTGCCTATTTCCTTGATGTTTTGAACAACAGTAGCCACCAGAGTTAGCAGAGTTATTTTTAAGTGTATTTCAGCGCTCCTGGTCATACCTTTTTGTCTACAGACTTTAAAATTGGTATCAGTACTCCACTAGACCCTTTCTGAAAATCTTTCTTCGATTTTTAGATAAAAAAAGCTTCTTTGATCTCTTGGGATCCTATTATGACGGGTTTGATGATAACATCTAGAATCTCCTGATTCTACATGTTTACAGTTTAAAAAAAAATCAATTTGAAATGTTTTCGGTGGAAAATAGCACTGACGTCGTAAACGAAATTTATCATGATCATATTCATTGTTCGATGGATATTTTCCTTACATGATTTCAAATTCTGACGCTCCAGTGGTCTAACGTTTGTGATAGTGAGTATTTCCTAAATTATACATTCCTTGTTCCACATTCGTTTTCTTTTTTATCTTTCTTTTTCTTTCCCGCCTTTCTTTCTCACTCCCATACTCTCGTCCTGTCCTTGAGTTCAATTTCATTCGCTTGCTTCTTTTTTTACATATTTTTTCTTTCCCTTTCTCTTCCTTTATTCAGTTTTTCCCCTCTTTCTCTTTCTTTTCCTCTTTTTATTCCTCTTTTCTACATTCCTCTTTTCTTCTTTCATTTTCTTGCCTCCTTCATTTTTAAAAATATTTTCTTACTTTTTTCTGTCTTCCCTCCTTTTTTCTAAAACTGTTTTCATTCTTCATCTCTCCTTTTTTCTTACTTTGCTCATTCCTTTTTTTTCTGCATTTTCTTTCTTGAGTTTTCATTCCTCTGCAGTTCTTTATTTTTTTTATCTTTCTTTTCTTTCTTCATGTTTCTTTCTTTCTTCGGTTCCTTCTTTATTTTTCTTTATCTTTTTTGCTTCCTAATTTCTCTTTCTTATCTCCTTCTCTTTTTTTTACACTTCCTCTCTCTCTCTTTTAATCTCTTTGTCCCTCCACTTTGTTTTCTATATTCTTGTCCTTCTTCTCCTCCTCTTCCCCTATCACTTCTTCCTGCATCTCCAATGTCCATTCATGTAATTAAATTTTTCCCTTCCTCTCCTTCAAAATTCCAAGAACCTAAAAACGTTGTCATCATTGATTTTAAGGAAAGAAAATGTTTGGCATTTTTATCTACGAATTCCTACTTACGCCTCAAACGCTTTGAATCTAAGAAATCGCCCATCACGAGACAATAATACCCATAGATAACTTAAACGTCTCGGGGGCTTCCATTCGAATCCAAACGCCTACGACATGATTGTACAGGCTTGTGCAAATGTCACTTCCCATTTTATAACTTGAATAACTATATTGTCTATAGTTTTGAGATGGGTTGTTAACTTTCAAAGAGTTTTTTTTCCCGGGTGATTGAACCTCTTCTTCTTACACCTGAAGACAGCCGTAGAATGAATCAGTCGAAACGTCGAGTCGACAGCACAAACAACAAAAGGGGGTTCAAAGTCCGAAACAAAAATGAGAACGAGAAAAATGTATCCCTTTAGATATATTCATTTTGGACCTTTACTTTGAGCTAATCATGGACTATTATGGACTGAAAAGCAGCAGCCATTATAAGTCCACGTCTTTCCGATTTCCCCCTTTGACAGCCTTGAATCTGTGGAATCTCAGTTAGCATTCTCGCTTATGTTATTCTTTAATTTTATTTTATTTCATTAGCCACAAAGATACCATCAATCAATGTCATGGAACGAACACCTGATAGAAGCAGCGCTGCATACTCATATGGCAACGAGTAAATCATTTGAATTAAAAAATTAACACCTAACCGGCTGAGGAAGATGAATTAGTCATCAAAACGCGTACCGAAATAAAACAGAAAGTATAATTCTCCAAATTTGTCATTAATTCATATCTTGTCGAATAATACTATTCCACACTAGTATATGTATTTAAGAAATGGACATATTTGGTTCGACAGAGTTGATTATAAGTTGTGTTATATCATATTGAAAATTATTTGAAATGATCTCCCGTCGTTACATGGTCAATATATCACTCAATTTAGATAACGTATATAGAATAAACATTTGAAGAAGACAGGACAGCTGGAATCAAATATGAACGGAGGTGAAAATTTTGGTTTTAAACAGTTATTTGGCCTTTGCATTACCGGTGGGTGTTTATCTCAACGGTAACCTGATCGATAGCAGGTTCGATTCCTGCACCAGCCCCATTCTCTGTAATCGTTTATTCTATTTGAGTCATCTAGATTGAGTGATATATTAACAATGTAACGACGATGGATCATCTCAAAAAGGTTTCTGTATAGTATAGCACAATATATAGTTCATACCAGTAAATATTTATTTACTGCCTAAGTGGCACATATAGAACACGGTATAAGTGACAGGACGAAATTGACCAGCCAAAACGTGATTGGAAATCCATGTATCGAAGTCCGATACGCTTGTCATACGGAATCAGAGAGAGAGAGAGAGAGAGAGAGAGAGAGAGAGAGAGAGAGAGAGAGAGAGAGAGAGAGAGAGAGAGAGAGAGAGAGAGAGAGAGAGAGAGAGAGAGAGAGAGAGAGGAGACACCAGAAATGAAACACTCCCAGCTGCACACCTATTACGAAATTGAAGAGCATCTTTCTCGGTATTGTCATGAAACCCATGACTCTGTGTAACAGACTCTGAAGATGCTTCCCCTCGACTGTGCATGTCATGGTCTATTACATCCCTCAAAGAAACCACTGGTTTTTCAGTATCTGCAACGGTCGAAGGTTCCATGTGTGAAGGGTAACCGCGTAGAGTGAAATGCACGCATATTTACAGCTCGAGAAAGCAACCAACCTTTAAAAACTACAAACTATCTATTTATTCCTCTTCTCGCTGCTTGATATCGCTATGGTCCTTAACTCAACAAAGACGTAAGTCGTTCTGCATAAAGTGTCAGACTTCGATTCTAAAGTGTCTGCTATATCAACATCGAACCTGACCATCTCCCGCGCGTTGCTATCGTGAACATTACTTTTGGGCCTTTTCTACCTGTAATGGTTTGCTTTATTCTTATCTCATCTGACATACTATGGATGCTTCAGCGTTCAAAGCCTTTCCACAAACAGCTTTTTATTAGGATTCAAATGTCACTTCGATATATATTCGAATGATTATTCTGCATACCTGGGACTTCCTTATCATCAATTCAATGGATATTCCAAACTCAGAACGTCTTTATCACTTACTTAAAATGCTGAACTGTAGGTTTTGTTTTAAAAAAAAAATTTTTCTAATCTAAAGTGAGGAAAATTTATCAAGGAATCTTTCGGTCTCCCGCTTGCAGGTCAAGTGAAATACTCTGTGAAGGCAGATTACACACCAAAACACTGACATACAAACACATACTTATGTACCAGTGGGTTGTGCTGCTTTATATTCTAGGTGTGTCTCGTGATAAACAAAAAAGCAAAATTATTCTAGTGTCTGTAAAAAGCAGCGCTCAGTAGAAGGTTTTTCGGTACCATGTAGGGAAGATGGAATCGATTGTAAATTGTCAAGTTTCACACCCTCGATTATTCGACGCTACAACGATGAACAAATAAAAAGGCATAAGAGAATTAAAGGAGGAAATACATTTTGGATACGACAGTATTAGCTGTGACTAATCGAAATTCTGTTTTTCATCAATTATCTAGTTTCTACAATTGGGACGACATATAGTGCCAAAAAAAAAAAAAGAAGTTTTATACATTTTTTTTCCTTTTCCAGACTTTTAAATATTTTGAGAATCTGTAGCACACAGTTCACAAAAGATACAAAACACTATACGCTACTGGTAAGTGCAAATATTGCTACATTTGCCTATTATTATCATCATTCAAGGTTTCAACCCTCAGAGAATAAGTCCACTATAATCTCCAAAATATTGGCTTATCAAAACATTCACAAGTATGTAAAGTGTTTAGTGTTATAGCACATCCAGAAATATACACACACTAATATGCACACACATACACACTTAAGTACTCACACATATGCATACACAAACAGATACTCATAAACACGCATATATGCACAGGCACATGAAAATTACACACTTACTCATAAATACTATCGTACATATATTCACTCAAATACAACCACAAGTATATATATATAGACAGATCTGCACCCAAATCATCAAATACATGTACAGATACAGACATATAGTTATTTACACATACTCAGACACAACCACAGTTGGATACACGCATGCACATACAGATATAATATATACACACATACTCATATATATACACCCATTCAAACACAATATATTCATATGTGTTCAAAGTGTAAATATTTTTACTCAATTGTTATTTTTCATCAAAGATCGTGTACACAAAGAAAGAATTCACGGAATTATGACAATACTTCCACTCAGAATTTCAGATAATGAACCAAAACCGTCGCCCAAAATGTCAACATAGGTTTCTTTAGTTGTTCTTTCCAAGTTGATCTAGCTTGCTAGTTATGTATGTGTTACAGGTCCTTCAGTTTCTGTTCAACAGCATTCACACTTGTTTTTTGTTAATTCAGAATTTTTGTGATCACATTTTAACAAAACAAAGAGAGTAACTTATTCAGTTATCATCCCTTTGTCCCCCCACTTTTTTAAAACTTTGTATCCCCCAACAAAGCATGCTGCCAGAAGACGCTGGTCGCTTGACGGTTTATATTGAGTGACTAACACGTTTTGTCTACCTTTTGGTGTGATTCAATCCTCTGATTGTCACTTATGGAGCTGAAACATGGAACCTAACCGAGACACAGACTCGCAAACTGAGGATCATGCAACGCACACATGAAAGAATCATGCTCAAACTCACATGGAGAGATAATAAGACAGCACAGTATATCAGGGAGAAAACAATAGTCCGAGACATCATAGAATCTAGTGGAAAACTCAGATGGCAATGGGCAGGCCAAGTTGCAAGAATGAGAGACAACCTATGGACATTACGATTCGCAACATGCAAAACCGAAGCCGACTGAATACTAGATGGAGAGATGACCTGGACAAATTTAGAAAATACTGGCTACGTGACGCCCACGATAGAGAGGTGTGGCAAATCCTGGGAAAGATCTACGTCCAACAAGGGACGTTGAAAGGATGATGATGATGATGATGATGATGATGATGATGATGATGATGATACTAATTCACTATTGAGCATGGATGGGAATCAGCTGATGAATATATGCAATGTATTTTTGCATGTGTGTGCAATGTCAATTTATGCTGAATGGAACTAAAGTGCTAAAACTCTACGTGGGTACGTATGAAAACAAGAGAATGAGAGAACTAAGTCGCTGTTGGCCAACCCATCACTTTACCGTACCCCTAACCCTAAACCTGTCACTTATGAAAGCAGACAAACAAATATTCTATTTACGTAATTGTTTTTCATTGAATGAGACTTGTTTCTCCGAACGAATTTGACGAAAACAGAAAACGCTCGTGGCAATTGACGTTCTTCTCTCAAGTCTGCACGAATTCAATTCTCGTCTCAACCGATAAACTTACGTGAATGTTCCAGAAGAAATAAGTGAAGCAATTATTTATATCATCTATTAGAAACTCTCAAGCTAAATGTCACCAAAACTGTCGACATAGGTTAGTTCAGTTTCTAAGCTTGTCTACCTGGCTGGCTGGATATCTATCATGCATACATAACGCATCGATGGGATTAAAGATTTGAAAATTTAAACATTTACTCTATATTATGTATATTATGTATGTCTTTCTCTGTTTTTTGAACCCCCCATCCTTAATAAGTTATGGGGGTCAATTTCCAATATAAGTTTATGATAAATTGATCCCTTCATTCGTTTCATTCTTGCTTATTGAAAATTCACACGTTTTTGGTTTTCACTTGCCAACAAAAAGCAAGAGCAGTAACTTTTTCACTGCCCCCCCCTGTTTCACATTTTCCATTGATCACCCTTAACGCGACATGTAGAAAAGAGACGTGACGGTTTCTAATGCGTGACTAACCAGACCTGTTGTTTACATATTTATTTTTCTCTGGAAGTGTTGTGAAGAGAAGTACTAAAATCATTATTAATAATGATTTACTATATTTTATCTTGTACTTTGTAATTGCTGTACTGACAGAGATTTTATTAGGGAATCGGTCAGATTAACTTTGCAATAAAAACACCTGAAGAATAAGGATTATGGTAAATAGCAATATAACATTTGTAAATAACAGATCAGGTTAGTTACTTATTAGAAACCATCCCACAACCAACGTCTATTGGTTGCATGCTGTGTTAGGGGCAATCAAACAGAAAAATTGCAAAAGGTAGTGATCAATGAATTAGTTACTTATCTCACCTTTTGTGGGCTAGTAATCACTACTTTCCAAATCCAAGTCTGAATTTTCAAAAGGAAAAAAAACAGACACAAACTAAGAGATCAAATTAACATAAACTTACATTGCAAACTGCACCTTCCTGAAACGATGAAGGGGTCAGAAAACAACAATATTTTGAGACATAGTAAGGAGCAAATGTTAATATTTTCCGCCCTTCATCAGTGTGCCTGATACATATTAACCATTTAGCCAGACCAACTTGAAAACTGAAACAAAACCCATGTTGGCTGTTTTGGTGACAGTTTTAGTTGACGTTTTCTAGTAAAAGAGAAGTAGTTACGCCTTTGAAAAGTTGATTAAAAACCGGGGGAATTAAGGTAATTCAAGAGAATGATTATGACAATAGTGTTATGAGGGAGTGGGTATGAGAATTTGGTAAGGTCAGTTGGAGAATTGATTAGAGATGGATCCATAGAGACGAGTGAGGTGAAACGAAATAAGTGACGAGGAAACGAGGAAGTGGAGGAAATGAAAAAGACAGAGACAGAGAAAGGAAGGAAAGGGAGACAGAGAAAAGAAGAAAAGGGAGACAGAGAAAGAAAGATAGAACGGAGAAAAAAAGAACAAAAAAGAAGAGGAAATAAGAAAAACAGAGAGGGAGTGGGGAAATGATAAGAAAGAGTGAAAGAAAGAAAGAAGGCCAAAATTAATATAGGTTGAGGAATTATGACAATGACTCATCTAAGAATTTCAGTGGGCTACATGAAAGGCGGGCGCTGCACAATCTTCATGATTCCATCATCATGTCGAACTATACTAAAAATAATACAGGAGGTGTTACCAAAAAAATTAAGAGAATTTGAACAGCGCCTTTAACCGTGGGTTGTATGGATATTTGCCAATATCCTTTGTGAGCAGTAACCTTTGCAAACAACTATGATGGTTCACATCTGCTGCACGGGTGGCCCTATCAAAGCCAGGTGACTCTGTCTGAGGGACAACTTTTACAAAAGAATTCGAGATAGGGGAGAAAAATTACGATGAATAAGTGGGAAAAGAAGTACAGAAGAAAATAAGAAATACGTCTGGTTAGCCACTCAATAGAAACTGTCAGGCCACCGACCTCTTAATCAGCATGTAGTATTGGGGGTGATCAATTAAAAAATTGAAAAAAGAGATGATCAATGAATGAATAATTCTTGTTGAATCACTACAAAATCTGTTTTTTTTCCTTCAAAAGAAAAGCACAAACAATGCTGGACACAAACTAATCGATCAAATCAGCAAACTCTCGTAATCTTAATTGGACACCAAAAAAAAACAGGAGCAAAACATCTTTCTGCTATAATAAGAGTTGAAGGTTTTGAATATCAGCTCTCCGGCTCCATCGGTGAGGCCTGTTCACGTGACAAATATACAGCCAGCCAGCAAGAAGGGCAGAATCAATTGAAAAATGAATAAGCATATTTTACCATATATATATATATATATATATATATATATATATATATATATATATATATATATATATATATATATATATATATATATATATATATATAAATGGTGATAATACTGATACATAATTACAAGTTCATATCATGACTATTAGTTTCTTGTGAACGGCTGAAAATGGACCGCATTCGTCAGGTAAAATTTGATTCTGTTTGTAGCTACTGTGACGGTAACATATTTCTTTTCCCTTCTTTCTCTCCCTCACTTCAAAATCTTTACTCTGGAAATATATATATATATATATATATATATATATATATATATATATATATATATATATATATATATATAAACAAAACGAGCAAATGACTATGTTTAGTTGTATATTTGTATGGTTGTTTATGCTGTCCAAGTCCTGTCATACTCTCAAAGTCGTAATGAATTTCTCGATGTGAAATAGATAGATATAGCCAAACATTTCTAGTGATGTGATAAAATTAGATAGGCTATTGTTGCATAATATTGGATAATACGTTACAGGAAAACTTATCGTTTGAAACTAAAAAAAGTACGTAAGCGACACTGTTAGGAATATTTAGTGCTGTGTTAAGATATTAAGAAATTAGAATATTTGAATTATCAAAAATGAGTTACCTAATCGATTAAGTCGAGCCCGCTAGTGCTGATCCATATAAGAATAACCCCAACAGCTCATACGGGTTTATGCTAGTACATCCTTACAATACTACATAGGCAAATTAGTATGTTTATTTAAATGTCTGTACTGCCAGCGTCTTTATAACGTGGAAGTTATTTTGGATTGGTCCATGTGATTAACGGAGCTAATAAAACTATAAAATGGTTTTAAAGTGGGAACCTCTGCTGTAACGGGATGTACGTTACAAAAACGCTGATCAATTGAAACTAAAATAAAAGAAATAAGTGTGTGTGAGTGACAGAAAGAAACATTCAATATTCAATGTTATACTTACGACTTAGTTCTTATATCCGATCACCCTTTAAAACAGGTTGAGTTGTGTTGCAACTTAAAATCAGGATACTTGATTTATTAAAAAATAAATTACCTAGAAATAGCTTTAGACTTTCTAGTGCCGATCCAAACATGAATGACGCTATAATATTTTACAGGTATATGCTCGTCTCCTATAAATCGAATTCTGAATTGACCTCATACTAAACTACTTACTCCTTTCAGCTAATTATTTCAGCAGCACAGATGACCAAAAATCCAGTGTGTATTTTCGTTGAGGTCGTGACACACATGCCACGATCATCATCATCATCATCATCATCATCATCATCATCATCATCAGTCTTTTAGCGTCCGCCGTTGGACATAGACCTTCCCCAGGATTTGCCGCACTTCTCTATCATGGGCGTCACGGAGCCAGTACTTCCTGAACCTGTCTAGCTCATCTCTCCATCTAACATTTTGCCGGCCTCGGTTGCGCATGTGGTCTCGGGTAATCCACGTTGTGAGTCGTGATGTCCATCGATTGTCTGCCATTCTTGCAACATGGCCAGCCCATCGCCATTTAAGATTTTTTATGGATTCTATGATGTCCCTAACTCTTGTCTTTTCCCGGATGTACTGTGCCACAATCAAGTTTGCCATAAATATGATCTGCAAACAACCTCCCCTACCTACCGCATATTTACAGTCCAACTGTATATACACCCGGTTTCTTGTAACATATTGATTTTTGATGAAGCTCGAAATGAGCAAAACGTTGAAATCAATTTGTTTTGAAAAGTCTTCTGATATTGTCATTTTACTCTGTCTTTCTCTCTCTCATACACACATATCCGTATATATAGAGAGAACGAGAGAGAAAGTGAGAGAGGGTTGGTCAAAATCAATCAGAAAATTGACGCTAGAAAATTTGACCTATGCCGGATATCACTTTTGACCATCGCTGTAGATAGATTGTTGAAGCCATTTTTGGAAAGGCAATATTTATCCAGAAGCTGATGAAGTCGTATCATTCAAGTCTTTGTCGTATTTACAAAGGAATTTCATTATGGAGACGCAGCCATTACTTCAGCTTGAACTGGAACTGCTGGCAATATGAGATTGTCCAACTGTCCAGAAATGCATCAATTCTATGGTGATCTGCTTGAAAAATACGGGTGTGTTTTGTTCCTAATCTAAACGAGCTTTTAGCAATGACTGAACCTTTTCAAGCAAGTCATTCGCTAATCAGATGAATTTCGCAGCTCGCTTTTCAAGTGGACCATAGAGAATAAGGTAAATTAATTTTTAGGAAGCCAACAGACATTGATGAATCATTGCACAGATTGTGAAGGAGAAATAAGAGTCTTCAGTACAGTACTCTCGAAGCAGTAACCAGCACAGAAAGGAAATTAATATGCGCACATTAAGCTTCTGGGTAAAAATATTCACAATCCGCGTATATATTAAATATAAGCTGACCCCCCCCCCCTATTGGGCAATTTTCAAGCAGTCCCTACGCAGGGCCGCATCTCCCAACTGGGGGTCTCTCAATCACCATGGATACTATGTGTACCTGGCCACTCTCCCAACCCCTGGGGACAAAGACATAACCTCTTTTTGGCTACCTGCTTGTTACATTTTTTTTTTGACAAAAAACTGAAAAAAATCTATTGAAATTATGATTTTTTTAATTGACTTACAAATGTGTGCTGGACATTGTTTGAAGCGTGATCAATTCGATTATAGTTTAATTATTTGGATCACATGTGTAATTCTTGAGTTATAAGAGTACATACATATACACATACATACAAACATTACAACTTTATATATATGTATATAGATTATCTCTTTCTGCATCAACTGGAAGGGTTCGGGATGAACGTATTCCAAGGGATAGGCAAGAGAAATTCAAATGGTATCAAGGTTCGTAAAAATACTGGAATTTTGAAGTAACCACGACTAACTAAACACAAGCTGTGAGTCTTGTAAACCTGACATACAGTTGGCAACACTGTGTACATCGAAAGGATGATTTAAAAAAAAACAAACAAATATATCTGGTGTTTACTTATATCCACACTCTTTTGACTCCCTTGTGTATATATTCACACTCTTTTGACTCCGTCGAGTATATCCACACTCGTTTGGCTCACTTTATGTGTTTTCACACTCATTTGGTTCACTTGTCTATATCCATACTCTTTTATCTCCTTATTATACTTTTGATTTGATATTTTTCATCACTATCAACCAAATTTCGTGCAAAACTGGCAAGTAAGAATATACAGATGTGTCTCAGTACTTATACTTGAACAACGTAGCCAACAAAGATGGGGAAGGATTTTAACTATTTTCATATTTGCATGTATTTATGTGTTTCTTTGTTGTAGCGCTCCCGGCCATGCTGTTTTGTATACAGGCTTGAAAAATGGCATCAATACTCTACTAAACCCTTCCTAAAAAACGATTTTTTAAAAATTTTGAGAAAAAGCTTTTTGACCTTTTGAGAGTCCTATTTGACCGAAAGAGTTTATTGACAACATCTAGATTCGGGAAAATCTTGACTTTTTTTACTGTATTTTAGATATTTTCCAGGGGAAAATGCTTGTGATGTCATTGATAGAATTTATACTAACTATATTTATTTTTCAAAGCTTTTTTACATGATTCATATTTGGATGCTACGGTTGTCCAATTTTCGTCTCTGATAGCAGGTTCAGTCACATGTTTGATACGACAAAGTCTCGTCATCTCATTAAAACTGGGACGTAAACAATTATTAATAAACATTTTTAAGGTATTCATACATTTCACGCTATATTCATCCAACAGATTGCTGGGCAGGGCGCAAGGTATTGCCTGAAGAAAAGTCTTTAAACCCCTTGAATTATTGATTACACTGATTATGAATATGAATCAAGGATCATGGAGAGAAATATCTGATATCAATTGAGTGAAAAGACAACTATCGTATCACACAAAACAAACACTGATACTGGCTTAGCATGGCTCAGCTTAGTCTTGTACAGTGGTTGTTAACTTCTTGCTTTAGCAATTGAAAAATGATTCCACCTCAATATCATAAAAAGTGAAAAAGTACGATGATATGATGCTAAAATCAGAAATTTACCAAAATTTAAGTGTTTTCGATCGAGGAAAAAACAATTGAATAAACGAATATCAATATCAGCAACAATTCAGGTTCTAAAATGTTTATTTAGAATATGCTGTATGTATAATAATACCATTTTAGGCTTAGAGTATCATTTGAAAAATTAAAATTTTCAAGTTTGTTGTCCCAGTTAGACCCTTGGACCTAATATTCACTTGGAATGGTCTTCACTTTCACAGTGTAATTTCATATAAAATATACAGTGGTTCACAATACGATACATTTCTGGAACCTCCAGCTCAAGGAGAATCCGAAAATTATTGTTGGAATTAGCTAAAATACCGGCATTGCTACCATTTCAGAATTTAAAAATGGCCACCGTAAAATTCATACTTTGCACAATCGTCCAGGTCCATCATGTATTTTAGCTGAAAAAATTGTATATTAGCAAAATTATACATTTTTGAATCTTAAAGCATGGGGAATAAAAAAGTATTGACAAAAGTAGACAATTACGTGGCTGCCATTTTTTATTTTCAAAATAGTCATCATTAAATACATATTTTATCGTATTCTTTGACATAGAAAACAGATGATTCGATTTGATTATGTTTCTCAGCTGATTAGAAGTCAAGATATATAGGTACTTACAATAATGCTTACATTATTTTTGATGATTCCCTATGCTCTGAATATTCGGAGAATATGTTATTCAGATAATGTACAAAAGCTTTCAATGAAAAAACATGACCAACTTGACAGTGCAATATATGTGCTCTATGTTATAAAGTTATATCACAAATGTAAAGATGGTTTTCAATTACCTTTCGATTTTCTATTATGTTGATCACCATTTTGAGGCCTTTAATGGATTCCCTGGCCAAGAAAACATAGGATTGTCGAATCAAATTATATTTCCAGGCTGACGAGAAGCCAAGATAGAGCAAATTATACATTTTATGGCGTCATTTTTAAAATTCTAAATGTCAGCCATGTATGTGTCTATGCAAATGCCAACATTGATTTCCCGTCTTCTGAAGATTCTAAAAATGTTCAAATTGGTTAATTTACAAAAAGTTTGTAGGGAAATACACAGTGAACCTATTGTGCAAAATATTTATTTTTTGGTAGCCATTTTGTAAATCCAAAGATGCAGGAGTCTGTGCAAATGCCAACATTGACTGAAAATTTTCCTATCCTCTGGAGATCCCCAAAAGGCATAGTTTGGCTAATCTCCAAAAGCGATATATAGAACCCCTTTTTTTAACATATAGAAACTGACCATTTCTTGTACGATTCAATTTTGAATCATGGAACGCTTTCTGTTCTTTACGCCCCAATTCCAATCGTCCAAATATATTTAAAACCCACGTTTTGAATCACTGATCAAGAACGAGAACAATTGAAAGTGCATAGCAATGAAATTAAACTATGTTTACTCATCAAGGTTTTTTAGACTGGTTTCTGACGCAGATCAAAAATTTTGAGTCCGTTTAACTCAAGCATGTCTCATTTATCATGCTATGTACACGTTCTTTTTTCAGTTCTATAGTATAGAGAGCAATCTAGACAAACATTGAGTGAAAACAAGATACGTATCAGTCAGAACTTTCTAATGCAGAAAATCAAAATCACGATGTAGAAGATATACACAGAAAATATTATGCAGAGGGACAAGCTAAAAACATTGGACACCCTTTGTTGCCCTATAGGGGATAAGGGAAATTAATTCACAGTGGATCAGTGGGCACAGTGGATCATTATGATTTTTTTTTACAGATACAAATACACAACAGGACTGAAATTTCTTCTTTTTATCAAGTCAACACATCCACCATCTTAATTCGTGAAAGACTTGCTTGCTTGAGCATTGCTTTATAGTGTGCAAAGTAGGGAACCTAATTTTGGGCAAAACATAACATCCAGAAACACTCTTAATTTCATTATAAAATCACAACTATTCGGAGCACATACCTGGAATAGAAGGAATAAATCTTCAAGAGCAAGAAAATCCTTTCAGTCATAAAAAGAAGGGTCTAAAGTCAAGGCATCCGCCCGATAGTCATCTATAGAGCTGGAACATGGAACTTGACGAAAAGAAAGACCCTCAAACTGAGAACTATTTAACATGCACCGGAGAGATTCATGCTCAACATCACACGTAAGGATCACATTACAGCACGGTAAATTAGAAAGAAATTAATTAGAAAACTCAACTGGCATTGGGCTGTTCATGTAACACGGACAGCACGATTCACAAGGTTGATCCCCAGAAATCAGAAGCTAAACTGTCGCCGGTAAAATATAAGATGGCGTGACGACCTGAAAAAATTCAGAAGGTGCTGCCCCCACGACGCACATCTTAGAGAGATCTGGCGAATCTAGAGAAAGGTCGATTTCCAACGACGGATGCTACAAGTCCAATGATGCTGACTCTATTCCTCTAAAGTGTGTGAGAGTTTGTTTATATATATATATATATATATATATATATATATATATATATATATATATATATATATATATATATATATGTATATATATATATATGTATATATATATACATATTTGTATGTGTGTGTTTAGAGAGAGAGAGAGAGAGAAGGAGAGAGAGAGAGGAGGAGAGAGAGAGAAGGAGAGAGAGAAGGAGAGAGAGAGAAATAGACATAAGCATATGAATGTATGAATGGTCATATATAAGTAGACTTTCAGGGCCTATGACAGATAGATATTAACAGGCTGAGAGAGGTACGTAGACATGCCGTCAGATATATGAGAGAGAGAGAGAGAGAGAGAGAGAGAGAGAGAGAGAGAGAGAGAAGAGAGACAAACAGACTGATAGATAAATAAAAACATATGGATTGATAGATGGGCAAATAGATAGATAGATGGATAGATTGATAGATAGATATGAATTGAGATAAATAGATAGGTATAAACAGACATGGACATATAGACAGAAAGATAGATAGACATAAATTGATATAGACGGACACAAAGACGAATAGATAGATAGATATTTCTTCTGAGATATTTCTACTGCAATAGATAGATAATAATAGACTGAGATAGATGGATCGATAGATATCAGCAGACTGTTAGATAAAAAAATAGATATATATTTACAGAGATAGATAGATATATGGATAGATAGATAAATATTTCCAAACTAGATACATAGATCGATCGATAGATGTACCAGACAAAACAAACATAAGTAAATATCTACTCACTCTTAGATATGAATCATAGTCTTTTTTAACATCAATGAAGACAGTGAATTTTATATCTGTATTATTTAAAAGAATTTTTTCACTTTGAATTATATTTTCCTCCGATCAATTGTACAATTTTTTACACTTTGGTTCCCGTCGGGACCGGAGAGACATTTTATTTTTTCCACTCATTATCATCAACGTATAAATATTTCAATAAGTCTGTATAATGCGAACACCCCAATGGAATCGTGCCTTCATTAAGTATGAATTAATCATTGTCATTTTCTTTGCATCTTTTCAATCTTCCCGATCGATACGGGACTACGTTTTATTGGGATAGGGAATAACTTGCTTGGTTTTTTTTTATTTAACAATTAAAATCTTTTGAAAAAAATCATTTTTCAGAATTCTGCATTCAAAACCACAAAATATGTCTGAATACTTGCCTTGTTATATTGATTGCAATGAAATTTGGTTATTCTTGCGTCATGTTCCCTTTATCAATTCAAAACCAACCGATTAGAAACAAACTGTCTATTTTTTCAATAATTATGATGAGTCCTGTACACGCACACACACACACACACACGCATATATATATATATATATATATATATATATATATATATATATATATATATATATATATACATATATATATACATATATATATATATACATATGTATATATATATATATATATATATAATGCTCCTCTATTCAGGGTTAAGCACTCTTTGAGTGAGGTAACTCATCCATTGTAAGCTTATGCGATGCCCTTCCATAAAAATAGAGCACTCTGGTGGATGAGGAATTTCTGTGTAAATAGATATATCGCTTAAATTCAGCCTTACTGATCGTCCAGTTCCGTAGTCCAGAGGTATGACGTCGGCCTTTGGGTCTGAAGTGAAGGTACTAGATATGATAATGTATAGTCAATAGCCACACTGAAGAGATGTAATACATCGAAACAGCTGTCTGTGGATGACACAATAATATATATATATATTTGAATGTGAAGAGATTATATATCGATTTCCTGATAATATGATCGCCTGCGTTGAGAAAAAATAGTGCTGGCATGGAAAGTGTATTAACAAAAGGAGAACGTTGGAATAAAGCGGTCATTTAGGCCTTCACCTTTCTGGTTATTTGGCACTATAGCTATCTAGTTACGTTGAAGCGGCTTCTTCATCGGTCGCTGGACCGATTCCTACAACAGTCCTATTTTCTTTAATTGTTCATTCGATTCACGATATTTAGGCCAAGTGACACCTTCGTGTGATGAAAGGGAGTCATTTCAAATAGAGTTCCGAATAATATAACACATTCAAAATTATATATATATATATATATACGAGTTCTATCCATGGATTCCCCACACACATACACACCCACACTCAGATATATATATATATATATATATATATATATATATATATATACATATATATATATATATATATATATATATATATATATATATAGTACAAATCAGTAATATAATACAATATCCGCTGTGTGATGGGTTTATTTCATATTTTGTCCGATACATTCATCATTAAACATCAAGTTGAATTAGATCAAAGCTCAAAATATGATTACGTAAAAGATTTGCAAAATAAACGCGTTCATGTTTCTACCCTGTTAAGCTCTTTCAGGCAGATGATTCAGTTTATTCAAGATTTCTATTTAGAACTTTTTTTTTTGTTGGGAGGGTATTTTTCAAGGACAAAAGATTTTCCTTTTATTTTATTTATGTATCTTTCGTTTTTCGTTTCTGTGTTATATATAGTGAAATTACAATGCTTGATGGTTGTTATAAATTATAGATTAGCATGAGATAGTGTGGGCAATTTCTCCATTTGTATGGTGTTGAACCGACAGCTCTTTGCGATAAGTTCCTCCTCAAAGAGTTTTTTTTAAATTTTCTCTTAGATCTGTTTCCCAGTGTTAGGGTTCACTTTCACAAGACCTTGGTTGTTAGTTTAATCATTCTAGGTTGGGTCTGTTTTTACATTTCAGAGATGATTATAATGATTGGGGTTGTTCTTTGAAGTGGCTGGTGGTATTAGATATTGTTAATAAAAGTGAAGGGAAAAAGATAGCTATAGTGGTTGATTTTGTGTACACATATATGTGGGGTATTTTGTTTTCAATAGAATTTTGCAGTGGTGCCAGCAATGGAACGTTACTTCATTTTTTCTATTCAATAATTCTGCTTTTTCGTGTGTGTGTGCATTAGTTCTATTTACAAAAGTGAGGATTTCGAATTTCTCATTTAGGTATATACAACATGGGGTTTCAGTATTCTGACAAATGTGTTTTTGTTTTAGTATTTTCCATTTTACTGTATTGTTGACTTTAAGGAGCCGAAACAAGGAAGAAACATAAACGTATTTGAGTAGCAAATCCTTTACTTCATCATATACATATATGTGTATAGTTACTGATAATTAAAAAAAACAAAAAAATCAATACGGTATTTCAACGCTTTCACATCAGGAAAATGGTTATCTCTCCTTGCACTGAGGTAAGTTTGAAAGGTTTTTTCTCATCTGGAACGAAAATGAATTTAAAAAGTGGCATATGACGTGGGGTTCTTCATTCCGTGCTTTGGGTAAATCCAAAATGTGTGGTGGTTGTAAAAATAGGAGAATCACAAAACAAAGTATTTTATGAGTATTGTGGTGGGGGTTCGAATATCACTGTTGTCCATTATTTTGGAGGAGACTGATGGATTTCCAATCTAAATCTGTTGGTCTATGATTGTTCAGTAGCGAATTTTGATAAGTATTTGAAGTTTCCAGTTGTGCATTTGTTAGCTACAGAACATGTGTATTTGTTTTGTAAATTGTTCTTTGGTAATAATTTGATTGCTGTTGTTATTGTTAGACTTAATTAATTTTTCAATAAGTAAATTTATAATTCTGTTTATGTTTTCGATACAGCTGTAACTGATTTTCAAAGTATTCCTGTTAAATATCTTATGTATTTGACTTTCTAAGGGAAATATTGATTGGTTCGGAGAAGAATTTCCTACATCAATATTAATTTGCTGACAGTAAGGTGGATTGAAGCAATCGATTTTTCTGTTTCTCTGTCAGTCTTTGGTGTTATTGATCCTGGTATTTTATCTCTGTTTTCTATAAATTTTAATTCATAATCATATCATAATTTTTCAAAGCGTTATATACATATATATACGAGAGTTTTTATGGGAGGAATTATTATTGATTTTAGTATTGATAGAATTGAGGATCTGTTTTAGGACAACTGACAAATTCACCGTGTAATAACTGGGTGAATTTCAAGTAGAGTTTCTGATAAAATGTCAGGTTAAATATCCATTTCTTCAAAATATAACAGTCCACATTGAGAAACATTAGTTCAGATATGGACAGTGAATGGTAAAAACAAAATATGTCCACGGAGCAGTTATTTCAGCACACTATTTAGCTCATTAGTTAGAGCTGCGTCACTTCAAGACGATTCATGCTGTCTTGACACATTCACCGTGTAACGGGAGGTCAGTTTGAATAGTGCTTTAAATAAAATAATGTATTCATAATCACACACATATATATATATATATATATATATATATATATGTATATATATATATATATATATATATATATATATATATATATATATATATATATATGATAAGAATACTATATGTGACAATATCATTATGTGGACAGTTTATTTTCAAGTATATATTCCATTTTTTCGAATCGAGTTTTTTTCGTAATTTTAAGTACTTGGCGTTTGTGTTCAAGCGTCATGATATTACATGGCATTATGTACTTGGATATCATTTTCGATTCATTTTCAATATTACCTCATTTAAAATTACAACTCAAACAAAGCCAGTCGGTCGAACATGCTTGATTTGAATACCTTTTTTTCCATATTGTTCACTCAATAAAACATCTATCTATCCATCTATCCATCTATCTATCTATCTATCAATATATATATATATATATATAGAGAGAGAGAGAGAGAGAGAAAGAGAGAGAGTGTGTGTGTGAGAGAGAGAGAGAGAGAGAGAGAGAGAGAGAGAGAGAGAGAGAGAGAGAGAGAGAGAGAGAGAGAGAGAGAGAGAGAGAGAAAATAATCAACTGTTAAATCCGAGAAGTGTTTGGTCCAATGAACAGTTGTATTGTAGTGATATTTTCCCAAACCGTCAGCATGAGTGCTCGATGACAATTTAATGACATCTGAGTTTTAAGCAGAATTTAGTAAAAGAAAAAATTATAAACCTGATCCGGTATTTCAATTTACGTTTAATGCATATCTTGAGTGGAACGGATTCTTCTTTTTTTTTTTTACTATAGATATACACATATAAATGGTTGTGGATTCTAAACAAACCATTTCAAAAAAGTTGATATTTACGTCATTCTCGAAGCTACATTACTGTTTTTTTTAATTTTGAGACATGAACAGTCTATAAATCATAATGAGGAGTTTTCAAGCTCCAAAATAAGAGTACATACACACTTACACTCACACACACACACACATACACATATACAAATATATATAATCTTAAATTTCATTATATTATATTGAAATTCCTCTTTGAAATGATCTCTTGTTATTACATGGCGAAAGTATCATTTAGACTATGCAACGTAAGTAGAATGAACAATTAAAGAAAATGGGGTTGCTGCAGGAATTCAAATAAGTGTCTCAATATATATATATATATATATATATATATATATATATAAAAGACAAGAATGTATTTCACTGAGGACATGCATTAGCCGTACACTGAAATACTGCATCGGTGTTATTTATTTGTCTTTCATTGTATTTTTTTGCTTTCATACCATTTCCGGTACCATTTCAATTCTGCCATTGAATTGTGTTTCACTAAGTTTTAGAATTAAGGGAGTGCTTCGATATTGAAAATAGGCATTTGAAATACTTGCTCTTAATATGGGTTCAAGTCCTGACCACAGGCAATTTTGAAAATCACGATGATGCATATAGAAAAAAAAATCGTTATACACGTGTAACGTAGGAAATGAAACAAAAATAGAATTGTAAAGTAAAAAAACCATCAGAGATGGAAAGAAAAACTTCAAAAAAGATCTAATTCCCAGGACGGGAAAATTTTAGAAAAGACTTCTAAAAAAATCATGCAACATAATTAATCATTTTTCGCCATTATTGTTTTTGATGATGCAAAGCATTGTGGGATATTCACTTCGCAAGGGAATTGCAGTTTTCATACTTCCAGTATCATTGATTTTTGTCAATTGTTGTCGTTTGTATTATTGGTGTTCAATGATCGATTTACACCTTCGAACATCCATTATTAATTTTGTCGCATTTAATAAAAATATACTGACATTTTCCCCACAGGCAGAGAAGAGAATAAAAAATTTATCATGTGTCTGTGTGTTCAGAAAGTTTCACAAGTTAAGATAAAAATTAGTAACAAATCAACAGAAAAAAAGTAAGACCATTAACTAGTCATCATTAGCTTTTTCTGCAAATGTTGTTGAACATAAAGCTTCTACCAGATCCGCCAGTTCTCTTGATTGCAGGCGGCGTAGACCCAATGCTTTTAAAACTTGTCCAGTTTGTCAAGCCATCTTTTTTTTGCCAGCAACATTTTCGCATATGATCTCTATGTCTATCAGTTATCTGATATTCTTGTCATATGACCAGTCCATAGCCATTTGAGTTTTCAGTAGATTTTATAATTCTCTGACTCCTGTTTTTTCTCTAATATAATGTGATATCGAGTATACATTGGCTCTATACCCAACTTTTTGGGACAAATGAGATTTTCTTGTTCTTGGAGGTTGAACTTGATGTGCCAAAAGCTTGCCAACCTAGAGTGATAATTAACAATGTGCAGATATCTTCTGTCACGGCGTAAAGGACAAATAGAATAGAAAATTATTCGTGCAACTGACATAGTAAAGTAGGATTTCACCCATGCTCTAATAACATAATAAAAATGCCGAATCTAAAGAATAATATAAAAATATAAGAAGTAATTAAAGAAAAACGAAAACGAATGAAAATCAGGTTTTGGTTAACAAAACACTATTTGCCAAGATAAAAATCTAGCAAAAAATCAACAAAAAGAAAGCAAAACCATTAAATAGTCATCATCAGCTTTTAAGCGTACGTCGTGGGCATAGAGCTCCCCCAAATCTGCCGGATCTTTTTATGGAAGGTGTTGCAAAGCCAATTCTGACTAAACTTGTCCAGTTCGTCTTGCCATCTTATTTTTTTGCCAGCAACATTTTCGCTTGCGATCTCCGGGTAAACACATTGTGAGCCACTATGTATACATCGGTTGTCTCTTCTATGTACGTACATATAAAATGCAATATTCATCTATATATTCCGTTTTTGAAGGCGCGGGTAAACCAGTTTTATCATAATTCACAAAAAAACATGTCCATCTGTCTTTCAACCGTCTGCGCCTGGGAACATACCACAAAAACACACACACAACATAGCCCCATGGATTTTTCTGCTACTAGGACCTTAAAGCACGTTTTAGCGAATTGTTTTTCGACCCCACTGCCAAAATGTTTCAGATGAGCAGGCGATTCACAATGCAAAATCATAACACTTTTTGTACACACATTCTAAGAGGCCTACCTGTTGCACTCCTGTTGACATTTTCAGGAAGAGTGAAGCCTTCTCATTATTCATAGTGAAGGGGCCGAGTGTAAAAAGGGAGATAACTCGCTAAGAGAGGAGAGGGGACTTGGGAAAAAAGCGATGTTTTCTAATATGGTAAAAAAAGATTCTATAAGCCAAAAAAGGTACACAATCTAACCCCATGAAATTTCCTGCAAGAACCAATGTGACCCAGGGAATTTTTTTTCGAATCAGTTTTTTCGAATCATCCATAAAATATGTTTTAGTAAGGGGTATCACTTACAATGCAGATTCATGCCAGAATTGATACATTTTGTAACCGTTTATACTGTTTATTTTGCTGTTAAGCGGTTGTTTTCCAAGATCGTAAAAAAACAAACAAAATTAGAGAATATCACTATCCAAAAACAAAATAAGTCCGTGTTGGATTGCCAAATCTTCTATAAAACTGACAGATCTTGTTAGTCAATCAACAGAGGCCGTCACATGACCAACGACTTTTGGCAGCAGGCCGTGTTTGAGGGTGATAAATGAAACGGATTGGAAAAAGGGAATGTCAATTGAGTTACTTCTTTCGACTTTTATTGGAGAGTAATCATTAAAAACATCCAAATTTTCCCAAAATGAGAAAACAAAACAAAAGCAAAAAACCCCAAAAAACAAAAACACTCCCCAACCAAAAACAGAAAAAACAAGCGTGAAAACTCTCTGATACAAAAATAAAGAGCCACTTTAGCAAAAACTTCCATTGTAAATTGAACCCCACGCTTAAAACTGATTGTAGGGAAATCATCTAAAAACAACAAAAAAAATGTTTAAACATTTTAAGGGGTGAATGTTTAGATTTTCAGCTCTGTAGTTTCGTTGCTGTGGCATGTAAACGCAAAACTTGCATACATATCCAGCCAGCCAGAATAATTCAAAAACTAAGAGAAACCTATGTTGACTATGATGGCTTATTTCACTGCATTTGAACCAGATTCTTATAAACCGGTATCGATTTACATCAACTCAGTATTTTACTCCGTGGCATTTCGCAACATACAATATCTGCTTACTATCTGTTTGAATTAGACATCGATGAATAGCCGACAGCCTCAGCAAATTTATCATCAAAAAAACTATCCGGTGTTGACTTGGAGAATAAATTTCTGATTCACGAGGAATTTTTTTTTACTGGTAACCATTGAACCAGAAAAATCATTTTTCACAGTTTTGGCATAACAACAAAAGGACTGGCTTTAATCGAACTCTACAACATTTTTTGCATAATTTTGACATCATTTGGCAACATTTGTTCCTGTAATAAAACTGTTCGTTTATAACTGATTAAAACAAGTAAAATAAGTTCCATGAGGCGTCCAAAACGAGGAGGACGGGAAAGAGGAAAGTGAGGAAGGTTCACCCATTAAAATATAGTTATCAAAAAAAGCAAACAAAACGATTAGCAAATTTGAATCAAATTGTACAATTCTGATCATTAACTTGTTTTGGAGTCTTACTTGCGACCAAGCAAGAAGCGAGGTCACTTTTAACTTATTTTGTAGTCATAGAACTGCTATTTATCTCTCAAACTAATACAGATAAAAGGATACAGTTTTTGCTGTTTACTGATAAGTGTTTGAAGATTCATCTAAATCTAAAAAAAAACGACACAACCCGTCCTATCCTGGCCCTTTGGTCACGCTTTTAGAAGCTTAATAAATAAGCTTGCCTTCAGAACTTTTGGAATTATATTCTCTTTTCTGAATCAATCGTTTTTTGGTTTTCTTTGCTTACACGTGTAGTAGCTAGGTACATAATACGGTGAATATCATTTCACACCTGTGTAACCAAGGTTTATCTCATTTTTATTGTAACTCGGAAATGTATAAAAAGGTTCTAAATATATTTCACTATATTTGCTATGCGAGATAGGCAGGTTTGCCAAATTTCGCCACAGTCAGCGGATTGAACGGCTTCTGAAAGGTGTTGGCAACTTTTTTAAATGATTAAAATCATTTTTTGGCATTATTTTTCCTTGAAAAATGTAAGAGTTAACCTGAGAAATGTGAGTGGGGATATCCTTTTTTTCAACTTCGTATTCTAAACGCACAAAAATTTGTTCTTCTCAAATCCATGTAGGATTTGACTTTGTTTTTTTTTTCAACAAGAACAAGAACAATGCTCACCTAATTCCACTGTTTGTTTATCCCTCCTCGTTAAATCAAACTACACACACACACACACACACACACACACACACACACACACACACATATATATATATATATATATATATATATATATTACATTACTTGATTAGCCTCTCTCTTACCTAATAGTCTTCCCCTTAAGGCAAAAATATTTGGAGCATCAAAATCACCAAACTTCCAGGGATGATTGCTTAGGTATATAAGATTAATACTTTCAATGGACCCATCAAAACCTTATCATATCATGGCCATGGTAGCCATTTTCCAAGATGGCCACCATTATAATTAAGTGCCTTTGAAAAGGAAAACAAAATTACTTACTTGAAATTATTATCAAAACACAAAATAAATGTGTTTACCTACTAATTTGTCCCTGCAGATTCCAAAATGACCACGTATTCAATCATGAATCATAAGATCCCTGTAAGTCATTTCATCTCTTTATCAACGCATTTTACCAACCAGTATTGACAAAAAAAAAAGAGTTTCACTTCTCACAAACTCACAATGAGAAAAACAAATTAAACAAGAAATATATCGTTTTAATTACTACTACGTCCACGATTTGAAATAGTCAAGTATGAGACCGTGTCCATGGAAGCATTCACCTGCGGCACTCAGGCAAGCGCTGTCAGCTACCAACTAAACCCACTGCCCACGCGTGATTCTCCAAGAAGAGACTTTTACACAGCTGGAGATTTTTTATTGCATTGCTTTCTTCACGGCTTTCCTATTTTATAGTCCTGGTGAGATAACAAGGTACGTGGATATCTTTATCAATTTTGACTAGCTTTGCTTTTGTCTGAATGTTTTAGTTGTTTTTATCACAAGTTCCATCTGTGAAAAATGTATATTTCACCCAATACTATTATTACTTCTACTACTGATAATAATAACAATGATAATGATAATAATTGGATATTTCAACATCATCATTAGCAGCAGCAGCCTTTTAGCGTCCGTTGTTGAACATAGACTTCCCCAAGACTCAACAGATTCCTCTATCATGGGTATGAAAGAGCCAGTATTTCTGAATTTGTTTAGTATGTTAAATCATCCTATATTTTGTCGGCTCCGTTATTGCACGTGATGTATGGGGATCCATGTTATGAGTTGTGATGTCCAGCGGTTGTTTTGATATTCTGGCAACATGACCAGCCCATTGCTATTTGAGTTTTTAATGGACTCTGTGATATCTCTGACTTCTATATTTTCTCTGATATATTGTGCTCTCTTCTCATCTCTCTCTGTTATCTTGAGAACGAATCTCTCCTGTACAGGTTGCACGATTCTCAGTTTGTGGGTCCATAAGGAAAAATCTCTCATCGAAAACAGTGACCCTTTCACTGCGACTTCTATATTCCACCCTTAGTTTGTCTTTTAAATGTGAAATCAATAAGAGTACCCCGTTTAAAAAAGGTGTTATTTTCAAACGAGACAGAAGTGTACGAGCAGCAATTAGATAGAATTCTGAGAACACCAAAATCCAAGAAAGACATCGCTGGGAATCAGGTTGCATCATTGAAATCTAATATAGCAATTTGCTTAAGGATGTTCATTACAAATCAGCAGAGACAAGAAGACTTCGCTGAATTTCCCACCCATGAAAATCAGTCACATTAAACATCCATTTCTTATTCTTGTCTATTTTACACAGGAATACAATCTGAACCACTTTCAGCAAATTAGCAAAGTTGACAGAATTTTTGATTGCTCAATTAAAAATGGTGGATTATTACAGCATACAATTCACCCAACGAGAAACACCTTTCAAGAAACAAAAACTGAAGACTGTTAAGAGGATGGATTTTGTCCAAGATAACTTCTTCCAGTCAAGCATCAAAATTGGGACCAATGACAACATAGGAGCGGGATGAAGAATCAGGATCTATAAAAATCACACAGAAAACTAATTTCAAAAACTTTTTTTAGAAATTTGAAGAACAAATGAGAACGTGTGTTGAATGAATTCATCAGTCATATACTTAGCAAGGCAGATTTCCCGACAGACAAAGATTTATACACAACACAAATCTGTTGTTCACCCTGGACCGGTTCTTGAAATGAAAGATTCACCGTGTGAAGAAGCTGATGTGCGCATACTTTTACACATGAAGCATGTACCTCACTGCAGGTACAAAAAACATCTGTACGTACATCAGGCACAGATATCCTGGTTTTACTTATTGGGCACTTCCATACCTTCAATGACACCTTTCCTAATATGGACGTTGTGGATGACTTTTGATCTGAAAAAGAGAGGAAGATGTATAACGTAAGAACAATCTGCACAAAACCTGGAAGAAACAAATTCATAGCACTTCCTGTCAACTGACTGACACAGCATCGGCATTCAGAGGGAAGAGAAAGAAGACAGTATGGTCAACTTGATGGTGCATTTGGGGAAGTGAAATAAGCATTTTTATTCATGGCAAATAACCCCTTCTTTTCTGTTCCTTCTAAGAGTGTCCATGAAAGAATTCTTGAGCACCACCCAGACAATGACTGAGGGACAGATGCAGTATGTGCCAAAAATTACAACGATCACTGTTTGCATAGAAAAGACGATTATTGGAACATCTACCGCCAACACAGGTGAGTTACTTTCGGAATTTCATAAATTAGAGAAAATTCTCACTTTGCAAATATGTTTTAGTAATCTGCCAAATGCGTTCAACACATAGGGGTTTCTTACACCATTTTTACAACACAACTACCGTATATGTAACTTAATATGATATAGTATGATAATATGATATTATCATAATATAATATGATAATGATATGCCATCGTAATTTGCATTATAACTATTTTGTGACCTCATTAAAGACACTTTCATTCCCTAATGACTGTGGCTAGAAGAAAGACAAAGAAAATTGACAACCTTTTTTGATAACAATTGCAGAGGCTGGAATGAGTTCCATTCTCACCAAGTGTTCCTGTAATAGAGCTTGCACTCTCTGCTTCTGCTCCAAAGCCGGACTTCAATGCACAAAATTATACTCCTGTGAGCTTTAATTGTATCGGACAAAGCTTCCATTTATTTGGCTTTGTAAAACATTTGGTGCCAAATATCTTCACAATATCAATATGTACGATATTTTTATAGTCACGTTTGGAAATGATAAATGTGTACCTAACATTCAATATGTTATCTAAGGGCTGGAGAATTCGGTTTAAAGGTATAATTGAACTATTTCGGTAATTATAATAATCTTTTCAGCACAGCTTTATAATTTATGGACCGGTAATGACAGTAACACTTCCATGGCCGAAGCAAGACACACCACACTTTATTTGGTGAGAAATTTCATTGGATTTCTTTTGTTCGTAAAAGTTTTTTTTGTTATCAGGATAGAACTATGATCTTTTTGGATTATGTAGATGAATTCTTTTCTCTTATCTCAATGAGGGAAAATTACGGACAATTGAAGGGAAACAGTCGACTACTATATCAATATTTTTCCATCTCACGCATATGAGATATCTCTGTTAGAAAGAGTTTTCCTTTTCTTATTTCAGGTGAATTCAAACCATAAGATTTTTAAATCATCCAACCACTTTTAAATGTCATGGATAAAAAAATTCAATGCTCTACAAAGGGCTTCTTTTTATAATTCATCTATAATGCTAAAATGGATACTTAATTTCTGCCATCTTTACAGAAGTGCAGCTCACCTGTCCAAATGATAAAAGTGCCGCAAGCCGGATGATCTTAAAAAGTGAAAAGAAATAAGAGAATTCAAACAAGATAAAATTGAATCAAAGAGAACATAATCAATTTTTGCCATAATTCCATCAGTACTCCCGTAAAAATGGCGGAAATTAAGTCTACAATTTAGCATTATTGGTGATGGGGGAGCATCATACCGTCACTTTCAAAGTCTATTGTATGACATTAAAGGTTAAGTTATTTCTTCCAATCACTCACACACTTTTTATTTCTTTTCTCTTAGTTTCAAACAATCAGCGTGACTGTGATATTTTCATTGCTGTAATTGACAACAGACTATCACATTTTACAACTCTTTTATAGTTTCACTCGCTCCATTATAAGTTTTAAGTTATGACAGGACTCTTACCAGACAGACAATTATACTACAATGCAGATATACCAATCTTCACGCACTCATATATATATATATGTATATATTGCATTCATAATTATTCGGTCGTATTATATATCAATTTCTCAATAGACATTGACATTGGATGAACGCAATAAGAAAAATGGGAAAAGAGCGGTTATTCGAAACTTCTCCTCTACTATCGGCCTTTTTAGATCAATGAAAAAATAAATTTGTAAATATAACAATGAATGCTCTATATTATTTGAAACTCCACTTGAAATAACCTCCCGATATTACACGAGAATGTGTTCGTTCGGCTTGATAGTATGAACGGTAAAAAAAAAATTAAAGAAAACGCGACTGCAGGAGGAATCGAACCTGCAACCGATAGATAGCCGCTTCATCATAGCATTGCTCTTACCATTGATCCAAAAAGCCCGGCAGGATGACAAAGAACCAAATAACTGCTTCTTACTCATGTTCTCCACATGTTCATCCACTGTCCATGTCTGTACTATTGTTTCTCAACACAGACAATTATATCATTTAGAAATGGATATATAATCCGACAGAATAACCATAAATGTTATTTATGTATGCGATCATCTACAAATGAAAAATATAAAAACAGTACATAACCGCCGATACATTATTGGAAACTAACTGATAGCAAACTCAAGCCTACAGTAAAATGGAAAATATTGAAACAAACATAGATATGCCAGAATTTTTTAAGCTCATGTAACCTATGTTCAAATTAGGAATTTGAAATCCCCTCACTTTTTTCTGATAGAACAAGAAAAGAAAAACAAAAGACAAACAGAATTACTAAACAGAAAAAAAGGAAGTACCATTAAAATGCTAGTAATCCTCAACATTTTTATAAACAAACATAACTCAATAACATATACATAGACATACTAAAAATTAATCTCCATAGATATTTTATATCCCAAGCCACTTTGAAGAACAACCCAGTTTCCATAATTATCTTAGTCATATGATAAAAGACCAAACCAAGGATAATTAAATTAATAACAAAGGTCATTTAAAAGGGAACCAATACATTGAGAAACAGATTCAAGTAACAATAAGATACACTCAGAGAGGAAACCTGCCACCAAGAACGGATTGATTAACTCCATTATGAAAACAAAAATACATACAACGTATCCTCCTAACTTATAATTCGTAACTACCAGCGAGCAAAGAATCCCCACCGAATAAAACAGACAAATGTATCGAGCAATGGCCAACAACTGAACAAAAATAATGATATATATAAACAAAATAAAATGAATATTCTATCACCTAGAAAAATAGATACCCTAAAAAATAACAAAAAAAAAATCAAGAATAAACTGAATCATTCACGAGAAAAAAGTTCAAACAGAGCAGAAAATGAACGTGTTTTAGCAAATCCTTACTCCATTATATCTTGAGCTCTACTCTAAATCAACTTAATGTTTGGTGCTGAATGGATTGAGCACTTTACGAAATAAACCTATCACACATCGGATATTGTATTATAATATATATTGTATTCCACATTTGTATTGTGTGCATATAAGTTTACAACGATATATTTCATATGAATGGCAGCCATTCGTGCTTAACAAACTCTTCAGCAACCGGCAATATGATTTGTTCTCGAAAAACAATACATATAGCTGGTTGCTGAAGAATGCTTTGGGAACGAAATGTTGATATTCATCCGGTTTACATCCATGGGTAATCTTATTTTCATTTATTAGCATCCCTATTTACTTTGATTAATATTGAGCATTGTGATTGAATATCATTAACAACGGATAAAATGTGTCTTCCATTTCTTTCTTTTTGTATTCTTACTTATTTTCTTATTGAAAAAATACATCCTGAATCCCCTCTCTCTCTCCCCCTCTCTCTCTCTCTCTCTCTCTATATATATATATATATATATATATACATCCTTTTTATTTTTTCTTCCTTTTTTCTTCTATATATTTACTTATCAAAGTCTGCACTTTTGGTTTTGTCTTCTTTAGTCTTCATTACCATAATATTCCTTTTTTATTGTTAGTTCTATAGTTGTCTGTGAGAATTCCCTTGTGTCATTGTTTCTTTTGTTTCACCTACCATTTCAGCTGCTTCTTAGATTATGTTTACGCTGAAGTAAACATAGACGGAGAATATTTGAACGATTCCAGCTACTGTGAAGATATTGCATTAGGAACAGGAATTGTGGCGAACCCAAGAACACACATAAAGTTATCAAATCATGTAATCAGAATAGAAAAAAAATATTATGATATAGGGTCAAAGATTAACAAAAGAGAGACAAAATTAATGTTCGATGACAAAGGCTTGAAAAAAAAAAGACCATAAGAGTAGATGGTGAAGCTTTGAAAGAAATTGAGGAATATATTTACTTTGATCAGGCGATAAAGCTAGAGAAAGACCACGGGAACGAAACGGTGCATGGAGATTGTGTAGTATGAATATCGTACAAAAAGAGACATACTGAAAAGCAAATTGCCAATATGCTTGAAACGTTCAGTATACAATCAATGCTTCATAATACCAGCTACGGTAGGTGGATACAAAACGTGGAAACTTCAGAATACCGCAGAGGGCAATGGAGAGTGTAATGTTAGGAATAACCCTTTGCAATAGAAGAAAAAACAACATGGATATGAAGCTGGACAATGGGCAAGGATATCGTACAATGAATTAAATGAAAAAATGGACGTTGGCAGCGCACATAGCAAGACAAAAGGATATCATAGAGAACAAAAAGCGAATAGCCAAGTAATCGGTGCTTATGCGACACTCTACGTAGCTGGAAAAGACGAGATTGAGATTGGAGATAGACAATTTTGCCAATAAGATAGGTTGGAGATTAGCACAATCACGCTCGTCATGGAAGTAGTTGGGAATGTCCAGAAGTGATATATATATATATATATATATATATATATATATATATATATATATATGTATTGTAAGCGAATTTTAGTTCTAATTGAAAACGTGCTGGATATCTTTTATGAAATAGAGTTAGTATATATACATGAATACGATGAAAGTCGAAACTAATGAGATTCATAGAAAATGAAACTAATCATTTTTACATTTACTCCTGTCTGTGTGTCTTCCTTTTTATTCATCATCTCTCTTTCTCTCTGTTCGTCTGTCTGTCTGTCTATCTATATGTATATTTCATGATATATTTTTCTAATTGTAAGAATCAGAAAAAATATTGAAAATGAATATATTCATTGTTAATGACATTTAATCACAATACCCAATATTTATTAATGAATCAGAGCTATTAGTATATATATATATATATATATATATATATATATATATATATATATATATATATATATATATATATATAAATTTACAAGGATATATATACGGTGAATGTCAATATTTCGTTCCTAACGCCTTCTTCAGCAACCTGTAATATGTTTTATCCTTCTTATCATCATAACAAAATCTTTTTCATTTGGATAACGTATCTTTCCACGGTGGACAACATAGAACGTGGGAGATTTTGAAGGTTTCACTCAATGATTCGATTTACAATGAAACTGTAAATTTAAACTGAATCCAACTCCAATCGATTCACTTCCGGCTCAGGTTGACGACAACTATTCAATGCTAGTCTAATCAGCAAACAGACGCCGGAGTTTTCAGTTCATTAAAGTAAGTTAATAATACTTTTCATTAAGTTATTCCGAATCGCTTTGACTGAAAAGAAATTATTAATGAGTTGAAAAAAAAAGGTTAAAACCAAGGTTTTGAGAAGAAACTAACACTGTAAAAGTCTTAGTTTAGTAGTAGAGGCTTTTTTATTCTTAGTCTTGATTAACCAATTACATGTTGTTTTTTTCAGCAGAAAACGATCCTATTTAGCGCCCGGCAGCAAAACAAACCAAAAAAACTAGGTATACGACAGAATGCTGCAATAGACGTCGGAGATTTCTCACATGAATTTCAGAATCTCTTGAAAATAAAATTACGTTCCACTATTATTCTGTTTATGCTTATTAATCAATTTAGAATTAGTAAAATTATCCTGCCGCAAGCTTCAGTGGATTACAGCAAGAGTTGTTACAGCTATATTTGTTCAACGAGTGCACATCTATGTATTACAATTATAACTTGATTCAAATTATCCTAAAAACATAAGAGTATACAACCAGTGCATTCTCCCGATAGTCACTTATGAAGCTGAAACATGGAACCTAACCAAGAGACAAACCTACAAACTGAGAATCATGCAACGTGCGCATGAGAGGATCATGCTCAATCTAACATGGAAAGATCACGAGACAGCACAATACATCAGGAAAGAAACGTTAGTCTGAGACATCATAGAAACTATTAAAAAATTCAAATGGCAGTGGGCTGGGCAGGTTGCAAAAATGGGAGTCAACCGATGGACATCACGACTCACAACATGGATCCCCAGAGATCCCATTAGGAACTGAGGACGATAGAACACAAGATGGTGAGATAAACTAGACAAATTCAAGAAATACTGACCCTGCGACGCCCATGATAGGGAATTGTGGCGAATCCTGGGGAAGATCTATGTCCAAAGACGGATGTTAAAAGACTGATGATGATGATGATGATGATGATGATGATGATGATGATAATTTACATTTGTTGAAGGAATACAAAAGACCTAGCAACGCCGGATATTTTTGCTTATATATATATATATATATATATATATATATATATATATATATATATATATATATATATATATATATATATATATATATATATATATCATTTAATGGATAACGAAAGATGAAAATATCACATTTTATAGATAAGAATAAATCCGGACTTGCCGGGTCAAAATCGACGCAAAATAAATTTCCATATTTTTTTAATTTGAAGATGTCAAGATTTTGATTTCCATATTTTCCATCACACACACACACACACGCAAGCAAACAAACAAATATATTCAAACACACTCACTCACACATGTCCGTTACACGCACTCCCAAGCACGTAAAAATAGACACTCACTCACGCACACGTACGCATACAGAGAAACATGCACGCATTTCCACACCACACACAATCTCTCACTCATTGATTGTCTTTTTCTCTTCTTGTCACATATACACACATTGACAAACACTCTCAGGCACACATACGAACACCTCTCACTCTGTCTCTCACACCTGCATACTCTTCCCACCCCACATTCTAACACAGACACCCTCTACACACAAATATACACACTCACCTTGACACTCATGATCTCTCACACTTTCACACGCATGCATTCACACACACTTACATGCACATTCACACACATACCCACAAACACGTACACACAAACACGCACACTCACACGGAAACGCAGATCTATGAAACGCAATCTTATCATTTTGATTGTATTTTCCGTTATTTTTTTTGTTTCGAACTAATTTTATTGTTTTCCCCCGCTTTTTAGTCTTTCCTAGATTTGAAGAGTCAAGATATTTTTATTCCTATATTTCCGATTACCAACCTTTCTTACCCTCCACACACTCTCTCTTCCCCCCTCTCTTTCTCCCTCTCTGACACACGCACATACGCACATACATCTATACATATACATTTTTATCTATTAAAGTCGATCCTATTTCATTGTTTTGCTTCATTATTTATCGTTTCATTTTCATTAGGGTTTTGTTTTGAACTGGTGTTTTTCTGGGTAAGGGGAGGGGTTGTGTCTATTTTTTTCTGCGGTCCGTCTTTTTCTCGACTTTCACAGTTGATCATCTCCAGCCGCTAAAAATAAATGTCGAGTGTCGGGAAGAAAAACAGAATTTCCATATTCAATGGAGTTTCATGTCACGCAATCAATCACTATACCCCCTCTCCTTCTCCCCATAGCACCTTGCCCCTGCCCCCCCCTGCACAGGATCCACTTTCTTTTCATTACGTTTATCTACTTTTCAACTCCTTTCTTTCTCTCTTCCTCTTTCTTCTTTATCATTCTCTCCTGTTTATTCTCCCTCTCCTTCTCTTCTTTCTCATTTACCCTCTCTATTCTTCCTACCACTTTTGATCCCTCTCTATTCAGTCTGTCTTTTCTTCCTTCTTTTTCTCCCTCCTCCTCTTCCTTCTCATATTCTTCTTCCTCTTCTTTTTTCTTCTTCTCTTCTTTTTCACGTTCTTCTGTTTCTTATTTCCATTGTCATATTCTTCTTTTTCTTCCTTTTTCTTCCTTTTTCTCTTCATTTTCTCATTCTTATTTTTCTTCCTTCTTTATCGCTTTCTTTTCTTTTTTTCTTATTCTTCCTCTTTCCTCTTCTCATATTCTTATTTTCCTTCTTTTTCTTCTTTCTTATTTTCTTTCTCATGCTCCTTCTCTTTTCCTCCAACCACTTCTAATCCCTATCCATTTCTACTTTCTTCTCTTTCATCTTTTTCTTTGGCTTTCTTTCTTTTACATATTCTTCTTTTTTCTTTTTTCTTCCTTATTTTCTTCTTTGTCATATTTTTGTTTTTGTCCTTTCCTCCTTTTTTCTTTTCTTTTGCATACTCTTCTTTCTCATATTTTTCCTTTTCTTCCTCCATATCTTCTCTCTCATATCCTTATCTTTGTTCTTTTCTTTCCGTCTCATCTTTCTGGTCACATTGTTATTTTCCTTCTTTTTTCTTCTCCTTTCTTTTCATATTGTTCTTTTTCTTTTTTCTCCCTTCTTCTCTTCTTTTTCATAATTTTTATTTTCTCCCACCTTCTTTTCTTCATCAGATTCTCTCTCTATTCTTCCTGCCGCCTCTAATCCTAATCCATTTCTTCTTTCCTCTCTTTCTTCTTTTTGTTCCTTTTTCTTTTCTTATATTTTTCATTTTTTCTATCCTCCGTCTCCTTTTCTTTCTCATATTCTTTTTTTCTCCTTTTTTCCTTTTCTTTTCTCTCTTATATGGCACTTTTGCTTCTTTTTCTCCCTTCTTCTCTTCTTTCTTGTATTCTCCTTTTTCTCATGTTCTCCCTTCTTCTTCACTTTCTCATATCCTTCTTTTCCTTCTTTTCTCTCTTCTTTTCTTCTTTCTGATATTTTTTTTTCTTTTCCTACTTTTTTCTCTTTGTTTTCATATTTTTCTTGTCTTTCTTCCTTAGTCTTTCCTGTCTCATATCCTTATTTTTTCTTCTTTTCCCTCTTTCTTTTCTTCTTTCCCATATTTCTCTTATAATTATTTTTCTTCCTTTATCTTCTCTTTCTCATATTTTACTTCTTCTTCTTCTCTTTCCCTATTCTCTTCTTTCTCATATTCAAATTCCTCTTTCTGTTCCTTCTCCTCTTCTTTCCTATATTCCCTTTTATTCCTCCTACTATTTCTAATCCATGTCTATTTTCCCCTCTTCTCTCTCTTCTTTCTTTCCTATTTCTTTTCTTTTTCATATACCTATTTTTCTTCCTTTTTTCCATATCCTCTTCTTTTTCTCATCCACTCTCTATTCATCCTACCTCTTGTAATCATTCTGTATCCTTTCACTTAATTCTTGATTTTTATTCTCGATCTCATTCTGGTTCTTCTCCGTCTTTCTTCTCTACCTTTCTTCTTTTTCTTGTTCTTTTTCTTCGTTTTCTTCTCTCCCAATTTCTATTCTTTCTTTGCTGTTTATACAGCCCCTGGTCTTGTTGTTATTGTTGCTGTTGCTTTTCTTCTTCTTCTTCTTCTTCTTCTTCTTCTTCTTCTTCTTCTTCTTCTTCTTCTTCTTCTTCTTCTTCTTCTTCTTCTTCCTCTCCCTCCTCCCCTCCCCCTACTCTTTTGGCAAATGCAGGGTGACCCATGATTAGTTCAGCCATTTTTTCTTTTATTAATGAATAATTGAATTTATTCCCAATTTAAAAAAAGAAATTTCTAGTGACATCGACTCCTTTAAACACTTCATTTTTGATACTATCAGGGAATCAATGATCACAAGCATGTTCTCCAGAGAGTATCTCTGAGAGGTAAAGATTGCTCACAAAAGAGAGTCATTATTCCATCTTCTTTCGACATCTTAATATAATGATGATCCCACATCTAAAAATTTGGACTGAAAATCGAATTTTACTTCTCCATATTTAACGTTTACACAAAGTTTCGGCCGATTCTGCAGACTTCTTCGGGTGCAATATCTGTAACAAAAGAGACTCTCCTTTATCGGTCTATTTCTCAGGTGGAACAAAACAAGAAAAGAATAACACGAAAAAAAACAAACAAACAAAACAAAACAAAAAAACAAAGACAAAAAGCATTATAACAAACAAACAAAACCAAAAACGGCTCCAAACAGGAAATTTAAACATTTATCAAAATGCTCATAAATAAATCATTCTATTTTAGTCACACATGCGGTAAAGCTTGTAACAATAAGAGACCGAAATTCTCTTTGAAGTCCACTTATATACATTTGTATACACTTTGACGCCATTTTGCATTTTGTGAACATCTCAAAGTATCTAGTAGAGTTTCGCTATCTTGTCAAAAAACAATGCACCATCTTGAGACGAGTTATCTCGTCCAGAGCAATTGACTGATGGCTTGTTTAGACGAGTTATCTCATCTGTGGCTGCAAACAATTTCAAAATCGAACAAGAACAATAATTTATTCCCGCTTGTACGTTCGTACAGAAGGTCAGCGGTTGTCAGAAAATAAGGGTTTAGTCGTAAAACTTTCATGTAGAAAACGTTTCAAGTAATAACTGAGTTTAGTCAGAATATTTTTCGTCATTATACGTACGTAAAGACATTCAGCCAGGTTTCAGTCTATCTATATCTGCTAGTACACTCCCCCGTCTAACGAAAAGGAATTATGCATATAAGGGATTGCAGGTAAAGATGAAGTATTTTTGTTAAAGCCTAGTGCATTAGGCATGGAACCGAGAAAAAGGCATTAGGACGCAGATCTGTCCACGATTAAATTCCATTCTGTTCATATCATTGGTTTTCGATGGCTATCATACTTGCCTTGATTGTATGCCTCTTGATATCAATTACTCCATATTAGTCAATTGGGAAGTCAAGTGTATATCGTTTATCGTATGAAGTAGTGCCATACATGATTGGAAACAACTTTGAAATTATCCTTGTCATATACTTAATACTAGAGAAGGGTGGAAGCAACTAACAACGGCCACCGGGATTGGCTTTCTTCGAGTTGAACTGTCCCCTTTTGTTAGACGCTGAGAGGAGATGATAGACGAACCAAGCAACGATGAAAAGCACTAACTTGTTTCCAAATCCTGCTTTGAGGTTAAATAAATCATTTTATTTCATGGTAAAGCTTTTATATCATTCACAATTAGCCTAATTAAATAAACTCGTCACTTGTTTGACTGTTCGATTGTAAATATCTGACCCTACCCAGAAAACATTATTACCAACTAGTTTGATTGTTGAAATTCCCCAGGTGTTTACTATTATTATTATTATTATTATTATTATTATTATTATTATTATTTGGAATCTCACACCAGTTGCCTGGTGGTAACCGCTGAGTGACAGCAAGTCTCCTCAAGTCTCCAGCCCTCCTCTCCTAGTACTCATAGGTCGCAGTAATTCTGCGATTTACAGTTTTGTTATTATTATTATCATTATTATTATTATTATTATTATTATTATTATTATTATTATTATTACTATTATTATTATTATCATTATTATTATTATTATCGTGCTTCTACTAATCTCTTACTTTAATCTTTCATATTCTCTCTCTCACCCTCTTTCTCTTTCTCTCCCTTATCCCTTCCAATCTTCATTGCCTGTCCATAAATTTTATCAAAATAATATTTATACATATTTGCGTCACAAAAATTGTCTTCCCTCCTCAGCAAGCTACCTAATTATTTAAGTCCCCCCTTTCCTATCGTCCTACCAAACTACCTAACCTCTTCTCCCTTTTTTCCTCTACCACCCAGTTTAACTATCAATTTCCTTTTCTCCCCTCTTCTTTTTCTAAATGAAATAAAGAATATTTTAAATAAAATAAGCTATATCTTTTTTTCAAAATTAATTATATTTCTATTTATCCAATTCATAGTTGATAAAAAGCCATGCAGTTGAACAACTGCATATCCCTAGGATTGCTCAGCTAGTTCACGGAATAATTTCTCACAGAAAACCTCTACGTAATATTTGATTGTCCCTTAACAAGTATTTCCCGAGGTAGCAAATGATTTGATAATATTTGTTTGAAACTAAAACTTGAACAGTTTGTTCCAATATTTACAACACATGACAAAATTTCTATTATATTCATCAGCTAAACATAATTTGCCATGAAAATACAAAAAGAAATGGTTAAATTTCGGATGAGGGTAGCAAAAAAACTTTCCATATGAATTTCAGCTTTATCCCCTAATCTGAATCTTATCACCCAAAGCTGATAGGAAACACTCACCTGAATTGTCGTCATTCTATGTGTCATTCAATGTGAATAAATATCATTTGCTAAAAAAGGCAATATTCCGTTTCGTGTTCACATATCTTTTAACCATTGTCAAAATTGAGTAAGGATGCCCCAAATGAAACAAAGTTGATAGCAACTGATCAAACATTAAAATTAAGTAATCATTATTCAACGATTTACAAAATGTTTATCCGCTGTTCATCCGTATGTGCTCTCTTATTGTAAAAACACACACAACATAAACCCATTTATTATCAATGTGTATTACTGGGACCCTGGAGCAGGTTTTTCGCTAATTAGCTTTGGAAAATCACCCCAGAAATATGTTTTTGAGGGAGCATCAGCTTAAATTCATGCTTAATGGAATACATTTGTTGTACCCGGCTTCTGCCAAAATTAGTTCATTTGCAGGGAGAGTTGGTACTTTGTATTGTTCTTAGAGAGGATGGGTGAGTAAGAGGTAGAGCACTGTTGAGTTCAGGGGAGGGGGACTGAGAGAAAAAATATTTTTTCCAATATTGTGTAAATATTGCAAATTTCACCAAAAACACCCAACATAATACTATGAAATTTTCTGTCCGTTCAAATGTGATCACGAGGAAGATTATCAGCAGATTATTTGCGGAAAATTAGCCCCTAAGATATGTTTTTGGTGGGGGTTGTCGATTTACAATTTTGTGACACCTCTTTAGAAAACGACATCGAAAACTGTCAATAAGGTTTCTTCAGTTTTCAAGGTTTCCTGGCTAGTTATGTATGTATTGTGCCAACAGAGGGCTGAAAATTCAAACATATAGAAAATATTATGCCAAGAATAAACTTTTTCTTAAAAAAATAACAAAAAAACAAACACAACAAACTTCTTAAATAGATTTTTTTTTTGCTTGAAGGGGTGAGTTTGATATTTCCTGCTAAATTTGTCTCTTACTTTATGTCTGACAGAACTCACACTTAAAAAAAAATCGGACTTTTTTTTTAGTTATCATTGCTGAACAAAATGTAAAAGAAAAAAATGACTTATTCATTGATTGATTCCCCCTTTTTCTCCTTTTTTAATTGATCACCCTAACGCAGAGTTTTGTTAAAAGACGTTGGAAAAATTTTTACTTGTATTTTTAAAAATTTCAATTAGAAAGCGTAAACCAAAAGCGTCACTCAAACTGTCAACACAAGTTTCTCCAGTTTTTGGGTAGGTCTGTCTAGTTTCCTATTCATGTATCATGCATACCAGCCACGTAAATAGAGTTATATTGCTTAAAATATGATCATTCAATACTGATTTTGTGTTAAAAGCAGTTTTTGTTTTATTTTCTAAATCTTTTCCTCCCAAATGAGTTATAACAGGGTCAATTTGCAATGTAAGTTTTTGGTAAATTGAACCTCAAGTTTCTGTCCGGCAGCACTCCTGCTTTGTTTTTCAAAATTAGGACTGTTTTAGTAATCACTACCCAACAAACGGCAATAGAAGTGACTTTTTCGTTGATCAACCCTTTTTTCAATTTTTTTAATTGATCACGGCTAATGCAGCATTCCTACCAAAAGACGTTGGCAGTTTCTTTTGAATGACAAACCAGAACTATTTGTTGATTTGTCTGAAGCCAAATTTCTTTTGCCGTTTCGAAAATAGTTACAAAATGATATTTTTTTTTCCAAATAGCAAAAGTATGCAGTATCGATTAAAATTTCAAATGATCACCGGGGTGTGGAGACCAGTCTCGATAGCTTAACTTTTCCTCGGGAAAATTCTCATGTTTCACCGGTTCGAAACTGAAAAACAAAGCCCTATTTTTTTTTCGATTTTCCTTCTCATTACGCACAAATATCGTTATAATAAAATTAATATATTACAAGTTTTAGACTCCCTTTTTCGACACATATCGAAATTCATTTCTCAAAAAGAAACAAAACGCACGATTACGTAGCAAATAATGGTATATTTGAACTGACCCTCACGTTTTTATTTTCCAAAAAAATCCTACCCACGCTCACTTGGTGGGAAAAGGTAATATTCTGGATGAATTGAGTAATATTTCAATGCATGCTTTTGTAGTAACTGAAATAATCTTTTATTAAACAGAGGATTTTTTAAAAATTCATAGCAAAAACAAAAGTAATACATTTTCGCAGAGAATACTCTGGTTTGTAATACCGAACCGTAACCAAGATATTTTAATAAACTTGTAACTAAAAAGAACGCCCGTCTGTTTTATTCAAAAATCTGCGTTTAAAAATTTTCCCAGTCGAGATTGATAAGTTTTTGACCAATCACGGCGTAACATAACGTACAGAGGTCGTGACAAACGTATCAATGGTATAGATCGCTTGTTTCATATCTCCAAAATGCATTAAAAAAATCGAAACTTCAAAGATAAACCTATTTTCGGAGAGATTATATGTTTAACAGAGAGGAGTCAATAGATTACCCTCCCTCAAAAGATACATGGATTACTGATAGATTAAAGATATCGTTCATTAATCATTGATGAGTGGAATATGAGCAAATGAAAAAAAGACGTTCGAGGCCGATAGATTGACAAAACCAAGTGAGAGACGGAGAGAGAGAGAAAGAGGAAGAGAAAGAGAGAGAGAAAGAGAAAGAGAAACAGGTTAGTCGCTCAAAAGAAACCGGCAAGTGACCGACAGCTTTTAGTGTGCATGACCCGCTAGGGGTGATCAATTAAAACATTGGCAAAAAGTGGTGATCAATAGATACGTTAATTTTCTTGCTTTTTTTGGCATTGATTACTAAAAAAAGCGGAATTTCTAACCATAAAAAACAAGCATATATGCTTGCACACAAATAAAGAGACACATTTAGCATAAGCATACGTTGTAAATTGAACCCTAACTATGAACCTGTTTTGGAGGATGGTTGAAAAAGACAATTACTTTCGTAGATGCGATAAGGAGTAAATGGTTAAATTTTCAGTTCTCTGCCTCAATTAGTACGGTCTGTGCGCGTGACAGATAAATACATGTATACATAGCCAGTCAGCAAGACCAACTTTGAAACTTAAGAAATACATGTTGATGTTGATTTTGTTGTTAATGACGGTTTGGTTTTACGGTTTCTAATCTATGGAAACAACTGACTTAAGCATAGGAATGAATATATAATTCGATTCCTCTTTCTGGTTTTCCCCGGTTGAACGCACGACGGCAGAAAGAAGCCAGCATTAGTGTTTGGAACGAAAAACCATTACGTTGATCTTTGAACAGAACACTGATGAGATAAATACGATAGTTGAAGGACAAAATTGAAAGTCATTGTACAGTGTCTTGCAAAAGTTTTGAAAGCGCACTCAAAAATCACGAAAAAAAGATGTTTTACGTTGAAAAAATACAGTATTTTCTTATTGTGTACAAAAACCTACAAAAAAAAATATGTATCAACTTGAATTGAGAAGTAAGAATTTACAAGGAAATTATTTGTTTTTTGATCTCTGCTTTGATCCTGGATTCTCTCTATCTGATGTACAGATCATCGATGATTTCTTGTGTTCAAATTGTTTTTATAACTTTTTTCAGATGATCTATGGTGGTGATTCCCAGCTGTGCTATATTGTGAGTTTGACAACCGTTTCTAGAGTTCGATATCATGATCTCTAATTCATTTTGTTCACATGTTTAATCGTATAGCACGTTTGATAAAGATGGTGTTATTTCTCATCTGCTCGAATGGTAGTATATTTTCACGGTAGCCCATTACCTCTCTGGGTCCATAGTGACTTTTGTTGGTAGAGAATACACGCAGAATGTTACTTCATTCCATACTGTAAAACATGCACAAATGAATCCAAGATCATTGTGATATGACTGTGAAACTCACCGAGCCACACTCCGAGAGAGAATGTGCAGAATATCATGAAAACAAAGATTGCTCCGATGAAAAATACCATCATAGATCATCTGGAAGAAGTAATAAAAATGATTTTGACAAAAGAATTCAACGGTGATCAGTGCTGCAGCTTTGCTGTTTCAGTGCCTCCCCAAGTCAAGTCAGTGATCAAAAAACAAATGCTTTCGCTGTAAATACTAACTTTTCAACTTAAGTTAATACATATTTCTTTTCTAGCAATTATTTTCGAATTGAACAAATTTGTAACTTACTGATTTGTTGGCGGGTTTTCGAAACTTCTGCAAGACTGTCCGTCTGTCCGTCTGTATGTATGTATGTATGTATGTATGTATGTATGTATGTCTAACCCTTCACCACTTGTACAAGCAATTTCCATCCAGTATGCTGCGGTACATTAGTCTATTGTAAATCATCTTCACGTGTGCTGTGATAGTTTTAGGGATGGTTGATCCTCCCTCAAACAAGGGCAGTTGGACTGTGTCCCCAGTATGAATACAAAAAGGATTTTCATTTATTCAATAATTAAATGATTGAATGTATTGTTCATCAAAGGCCCAAATGAGAGTTGAAAATTTTCTCCAGAATTCCGTATTGTAGAACTGTTGTTCACATATTATCTCCCATTGAATGGTATTTTCTTGCTTCAATGTGTAATAATAACGAATACGCACAGAAGTTTCAAAATCTTCTGAAAACCATGATCAACAATATATTTTTGGCAACAAAATTAATAAGCTATCGGTTAGTTAAACTTATGAACTCATTTTTATTATTCATTTTCTTTTAAATGGTCAAATCTATTCTCGGATACTGATGGTGTATTTCGTCCATTGAAAATCTCTAGCTTATACTCTCAGCAACGACTTTTCAGGGTGAGTTACGCACGGGCAATCGTTAGTAAGACCGACTTCCAGCTTTCAAGGCCTGTTGAAGCTTCATTCTACTTACGACACGTTGTTCTCTAATGACCACCATCTCTGCACTGATCAGGATCGAAGTTGTTTGACTCGTTAATTTGTTGTCATTGTCATTTTCATTGTTGCTACTAAGGGTAAATTACAAAGCATTCAATTCCACCCGAAATTGAATCAGTCTCTCAAAAGCGTATAATCAGCCCTTCTACAAAATATCTTTGCAATTTATTGAGAACCTTTAGAGATATCGTGTGGATATATTGTGTATACAACATTGATTTTGCCGTAACCCCGTATGCCTTGGTAGAGACCAATCAATTGTAGTTCCCTGTGTTGAGTGCTTTGCAGAGAAGCTTTGAGTGGCAATTTTAAAGTCTTTGATATGGTCATGGCAATGGATTGAACCTTGGCCTACCGTACAGGGTGGTATTTCGAAACCATATCTTGTTCGAAATACATAATGATCGGAAAATCGTAAAATATGTCATAAAAATCTCCCGATAGAATTTTAGTGGTTGGATATGGCTACAATCAATATTCATAAGGAACTTGAGAGTACATCTAACGATAATTGAAGAAATGTGCATGTGTGTGTGTGTGTGTGTGTCTGTGTGTCTGTGTGTGTGTGTGTCTATGTGTGTACCGTGATAACTCAACAACTGGCCATTGTACGAAGTTGATATTTGCAGAATATATTAGTCAGCATACCGGGCATTGAAGTGTTGAGTTTGAAGTTGTTTGGGTCAGTAGTTCTTAAGATATCTAATGCACCACGAATTACTCAACAACTGGTTTTTGTACGAAGATGATTTTAGTCAGCAGGGCTGTGTTGCATCTAATTCGAAGTTTTTTTTTTCATCAGCAATTCTTGGGAAACCAATTAAAAAACAATAAAAAAATAATCAATAAATCTTCTATTTAAAATTATAGATATGAATTTACATATGAAACATATAGATTAGTAATAGATATGCATTTAAATATCTAAATTGGCAACAATTAGATAAGTGACTGAATTAATTCGGAGCCGTAGTTTCGAATGAGAGACGAAAAATTATTTTACATGACAATTATGGCACCCAACATAAAACCCAGCCCCTTCCAAACTTTTGCCTTTCGCTCGGACACTGTCGTAGTTCAATACACAAATATTGGAAGCCGTCAGCCAAACTGTCAACAGGGTTTTCTTCAGTTTTTAAGTTGGTCTGTCTAGAAAGTTGGCTGGCTGGCTGACTGGCTAAGAATTCAAACGTTCACTTCTTATTATGTCTATAATACGTCGGGGATATATTGCCATCATACTCGTTCGAGCACAAGTGATCGTTGGTAGCATGTGGGCCAATTTATTGGAAGTCACGTGATATCACGTGTCCTCGCTAGTCTATTCATGTGACTTCCTACCTCACATATTCCTTGCTTCTGCACACATTTTATCATTACATTAATAGCGTGAGGATTGTCCCAGATCTAAGACTAACTTTCAAATGGATGTGCATCGTATAAGATTTAGTAATCACGGATGAACTCGAGTGAGTTCACGTGACACGTGTGGATTTCACTTCGAATGTTTCATGTTTTTGAAGCCTCGTGAGTTTGCCCAAGTTCTCATGACGTGGTAGCAATATGTTCCCGCCTTTAGATCAGATTACAGTTATACATATTTTACAACTGGCGATATAACTGGAAGAAGTATATGTATTCATTCATGTTTGTCCATATGATACCTCTAAAAGTGCTGAATACATTGCGATGAAATTTTGTGAAAAGTTGAACAATAGGCCATCGAAAGAGTGATTAGGTTTGAGGGCTGATCCAATAATCTTCACTATTACCTATCCTGCATCGATGATATAAATACGCTAGTTGATGGACAGATGATCAGAAGCTCGAAAGAATTAAAATATCAAAAAGAATAGAATAAAATACTTTTGATGTCATATCAGTGGTTGCAAGTGCTCACAATATCCATGAAGTTTTTAATTTTTTGAGAAATCATTCAATGTAACAAATTTGGAAACCAGTCTTAAATGCATGAGTTCTTTTCTCGTGTGATGATCTAGGGAAAGCAGTGTTGCCAAATTTATTCTCTATATGTATCTAAAATTGAGCAAAGAAACATCTTAAAGTACCTCAAAACTTCTAGATTCTCCGGATATGTACCTAAAATGTAGAAAATATATAATATATCATTAATAAACTAAATGTGATTCAATCTTCAACATTTATTCCATCAAAATACTACTCAATTTATTAAGAATATTATTTATCTAATGTCTATAAATTTGATTTGAATATAATTTATTTCTTAAAAAAAACCCCATCTGAATAGCAATTTCTAACATCTACACGCAACCAAAAACGTCAAGATTTAGTTGAAAATATCAAAATTAACAACTCTGAGTAAAAGACGTATCTTAGCAATACCTAAATTGGTGACTCTTATCTTAGGATCTAACTAAAATTCTGATATGTCAGTCACTGACAGCAATTAATGTTTTCAAAATAGAATAAATGTCTCCCGATAGCATTTCAGTTGTTACAAGTGGTCTAAATTGTTTGGGGACAAATCCATATTTGCATCGTTAATATGGAAGGAGATCAGAAGCTCAATAAAATTAAATTTAAAAAAATATATACAATAAAAAATCTCTCAGTGAAATTTTAGTGGTTGCAAAGGGTCATAATTGATATTTATGAAGTCCTTATGTTCGTTGAGAGCTTTTTGATAAAGCAAGCCTGACAGTCAAACTATAGAAGCGCTGGTTCTTTCCTCGAACAGCAATCTAGTAAGGACTGTGTTAGCCACTACATTTTCAGTTTACTTTCGAAATTGAGTTAAAAAACAATATAAAACATTCAGATTCTCCTTATGTATGATAATAATTAAGTCATCCACACACTGCTGTTTTGTTGTATTACGACTCTTTTGTGCGACGATAGACTATCCATTATCCCTTCCAGTACTGCAAAGTAGGATCGAAACATTCGCTTTAGACCCAGAGGCTGACATTTTACTCCTGCCCTACGCAGAACTGGGCGGTAAGTAGGACCGAATTTTAGCGATATATTTACTTACGCACGATTCCCCATCCACTAGAGTGTTCCATTCATATATATATATATATATATATATATATATATATATATATATATATATATATATATAGTGTCATTTTTATTGTGTCCTCCATAGACAGTTGTTTCGATGTATTACATCTCTTCAGTGTGGCTATAGACTTTCCATTTTCCCATCCAATTCAGCAGAATTGAAATCTTCACGTCAGACCCAGGGGCCGATATCCTACCTTTGGACTACGGACAGTCAGTAAAGCTGAATTTAAGCCATCTATTCATTTACACAGAAATTCCTCATCCACCAGAGTGCGCTATTCCTATGGAAGAGTATATATATATATATATATATATATATGGTAAATGTTACTTATCATCTATAAATCAAATATGACTTTAATTTTCAACATTTATTTCATTAAAATATTACCCAAATTATAACAAATATTACTCACTCTATAAATTGGATTAAATTGCTACCTTTTTTTTTAATAAAAAATCATCTAAATAGCGATGTTTGATATTCCAACATAACCAAAAGCATCAACATGTAGACGAAAAACATCTAAATTCACAAAGCTGAGCGAACATGCCAGTCACTGTCCATGATCGATGCTAGAGATGCTGGTGCTTCTAAAAAATAGAGTAGAACTATCCCAATCGCATTTTAGTGGTTGCAAGTGGTTGCAATCAGTATCTAAAGGGTACTTATGTTCCTTTAGGGGTCACTTGATTTAATAAGCCTTGGAATCGGAACATGGATGCACTGGTTCTTTTCTGGTGTTAAAATTCACCGAAGGCAGTATTACCAGCTTTATTTCCAAGTTTACATCTAAAATTTTGTGAAAAACATCTAAAAACTTCAACCTCCACCATATATATACATACATACATACATACATATATATATATATATATATATATATATATATATATATATATATATATATATATCTGTATATTAAAGGAAATATAGTATATATTGATGACCTGACTTCGATCATCTACATTCATTTTATCAAAACACAACTCAAATTATTAGAAATATTTCTATTTTATTTCTATAAATTGAATAAAAGTATTACTTATCTCATCAAAAATCATCTAAATTACATTTTTTGACATTCTGACGCAGCAAAAAACATCTAGACTCAGACGAAAAAAATCCTAATTGATAAATCTGGTCAAAGGATGTAACTCAACGGCATCTAAACTGAACACTACAAAGCAAAAGGACATATTTAACATTTTGCCATGTCAGTCAGTGAGGATAATCGAGACGAGAGATGCTGACGCATCTAAAAAACAATAAATCTCTTTTGATAGCATTTTAGTAGTTGAAAGTACTTACGATGAATATTTAAAAGGTTTTTAAGTTCCTTAAGTGTTCGTTCGATCTTAGAATATTAAAAACAAAACAAAAACAAACCATAATGAGAGATTGAATGATTAATGTTTGATATCTAATTGATGATGGGCATCCACTGCTACTTTTCAGACAGGGGAATGGGGTATATACCTACTCCCCGTTTTTATTATTGTATCTCGAAATGGTCGTAAGTCGGACAAATATCATTTTATTATTTTATTAATACTTATCACCAATTTTTCATTTTTCAAATGCAATTATTTTTTCCAATTCATTTTAAAAGATGTTCAAAGAATAAAAGAGCAAAGGTCATAATTACATACGTACATATGTACAAATGACTTATATAATCTTATACACATGTGGAGCCAAGAGTAATATTTACGGTATTTACGTAGTATGTATATATTTCTTAGTGCATTCCTAACACACTCTTACATTCATACGGTTCTAATACACAAATACAACCAGGGGTGTCTCTATATTTACTTATATTCGAAGTAGCATTACCTTTATAAATACATAAATGTCCAAATCCACGAATTTCGGTCGTATGGATGGATGGTTACAAGTTGAGTACGTCGTAAGTCGAAGAGCAGGTGTATTCAGATTATATTTTAGTGGCAACTCCGTTACTAGCGACTGATAATATTATCTTTTGATATGGGAGTTACATAAACAATTGTAATGCACAATTATCCTTTATTGCCTATAACATTTCAACCGTCATATCCATTCACCTCTGGTAAAGACGTCCGATAAAGAGCTGGAATATCAAATGTCATGTTGCCGCTGCCCCCCAAGTAGATTGCCATTAATGGTTATATAGTGGTTGAGTCATTAGTACTATAAGAGATTAATAGATTTTTTGACCTCCCCTCTCTTATCACAGTCAGCGAAGTTGAAAGATGTCTGCCTGTTTGTCCACACGGTATCTTTAAAGGTTCACAATGAATTCTGATTACATTCCGTGGAAGGATCGGAAATAGGTTACCTAAGACGTGATTGGATTATGGGGCAGATCCAGGAATTCCCTCCCCCCTCTACATAGTCATTATATGTCTACGCCACACAATATCTCCAGGAGCTCTCGACGAAATTCAATGGCGTTTTATGGGAAGACATGTAATTGGCCATGGAAGAAGTGATACACTTTGGGGCAGATACAGTGTTTTTGTTTCTTTTACATTAACTATGTTCACACGACACAGTATCTCCAAAAGTTATCAATGAACTTTGTTGGAAGGGTAGTTCGGGAAAAAGTAAGAATTAGTTACAATTTTAGGGCGGATTCAGGAATTTTTTCCCGATTCACAGATTTTTTTCTTCCATGCACTTATGTATTCACTCATGTTCATCCGCACAATATCCCCCAGAGGGTCGCAAATAATTAAAATGGCATCATGTGGAAGGATCGGGCACTGCTGGAAACTGAGTTGCAGCAAGTCTTCTCAGGTCTCCAGCCCTCCCCTTTCACTATCTTCCACTTTACAGCGGTAATATGGTTTACAGTTTCACACCAGTTACCCGGTGGTTATCGCTGAAGGCTGAGTGACAATAAGTCTTCTCGAGTCTCCAGCCCTCCTCTACTTTCTCTTCCCCCTATCACAGTAGCGCTGTGGTTTGTACCTCCACCATTATTTTTTTCCTTTCCCTCTTCCCTCTTCCCTCTTCTTCCCCCTGTTAACAATGGCCTAACAGCTAGGGGTTGTAGATCTCATATTTCTTGCACTCTCCTCAGTATTCGTGCAGTCCCTGAGAGTGCTGTGATCTGGATAGTTTCAATCCTTCCTCCTATCGTACAATATCGCTTTCAGTATCTTTGGTTCCGAGTGCACCTTTTTTCTTCTTCTTCTTCTTCTTCTTCTTCTTCTTCTTCTTCTTCTTCTTCTTCTTCTTCTTCTTCTTCTTCTTCTTCTTAACATTGTTGTTGTTTGTGTTGTTGTTGTTGTTGTTGTTGTTCCAAATGTTATTACAATTTTTGTAATAATCTACCGATGACGTGATCCATTCCCGGGCCATAATTCTTGCTCATAACCCGATTATATCGCCAGTGGCCGAAGTACACGAGAGAATGTCATCTGTGTTCATAAACAGAAATATCATTTTGAACAAGACTGACTGTTTCAGGCTCAAACTCAACCCGGACAAAAGCTTATGGGTTTTTAAAATATTTCTACTTTTGTGAAAACATTCTTTCCTTCAATTGAAAAAAATCTTTAAATTTGGCCATGGAAGGGAATTTGATGAAATTAGTATCTCCGTATTTTTCTAGATAAATAGCATGAAAATCTAGATAGTGTTAGATGCTATTTGAGGCACTTAAGATATTAACTGAAAATTTGGGTCCATGGCTTTCAATTTTCTTTATTTCCAGTTTCTCTTTATTTCTCTATTCATCGCTTCCTCTTTCTCTTTCTTTCATTTTTCTCTCTTTCTTTCTTTCTTTCTTTCTTTCTTTCTTTCTTTCTTTCTTTCTTTCTTTCGTTCTTTTTTCTCTCATTCACTTTCTTTCTTTTGATGATTGATTACCTCTCTTTTCCCCTCCTTTGTCTATCAATCATTAAAAATTTTTCTCTTTTGCGTCATAACCAGAAGTATGCAATTGTCATTATTGTTAGGTGAGTAAGAAAAAGTCAAAACTCAGTTGGAGTAAATCAAAAAAGGAAATCAGAGAAACTTGAATTCATGGAGCACCATTACAGGAAACTTGATTGTTAAAAAGATAGAATTTTAAAGATACGAATTAAGGACTGTCATAGTAATAGGTTTTATTAAGAAAAGAAATTAAAAAAATTGAAAATTCAGTCAAAGAAAATCGAAAATTGACCGAATTCTCCAAACCAAATATTCTAAAACAATAACTTTCCAGACCAAATATTCTAACACAGCATTTTCTAGTCCAATTATCCTAAGACTGACAAATTTTCTCCCACCAAATTTTTCTGAAAACAGGTCAAATAGGTCAAATAGGTCACTCTCACTCAATTGAAATTATCACGTGACTAATGGCTTTTGGAAGCATTCTTTTTTGGGGTAGATCATATTAAAGCATTGGGGAGAAAAAAAGTTTCTTTCAATACGCTACTTTTCTCGGCTTCCGTTGGAGAGTGTTCACTAAAAATGTCCGAATTTTCTAGAAACATTACCAGACATAAACTGCGGGACAAATTAGCGGAAACCTCGATTGTAAATTGAAACTACCCCAAAAAACCCTTTTCGGGACGGTTTGGACAAACCAACAAAAATCCTTTTTTTTTCTGGACATAATAATGCGTAAATGTTTAACTGTTCAGCCCTGTGGCTCTGTGTGTGCGGCCTGTACATGCAATGCATACATCGATAGATATCCAGCCAGTTAGTACCAAAAGCGTCCATAAGAGTGCATCATTGAAGTCAGTAATTCCATCACATTTTGCCTGTTCTCTCTTTATCTTTTCTCGTCGAACAAGCAGCCAAAATTAGACTAGAAGCCAACGAACACACGTGCACACATAGAATTAAGCTTAACTTATTCTAGTCAATTTTCTGTTTGTGTGCTTGCATCACTCCTTCCCCCTATTCCTGTTTATTTTGTGACAGGTAGACTGACATGACATTATGATATAGATCGGTGATTCGCATTAACTTAGATTGCAAATTGAAAACATCTTTAACACTTATTTAAACGGGGATCTAAAAACAACAACACATTAGTGAGCCTCGAAATATCCATAACAGTGTCTTGGAATTTTTGAGGATAGTCTCCCGAGTAAGGATACGAAAATAACATTTGGATAGGTTTTGACATTACCTTTACGAAGCATTTTAAACTCTTTACTTCCGATGATGGATCAAAAGAATTCAAGTTGTTCATTAAAGGACCTAATGGCTATTTTAGATCCTCTCCTGAAGTCTGTTGAGTAGAACCGCAGATCAAATCTACTCTTTGATGGTGTCTCTCGACCATTCTGTGTTGTGAGATGAAAAAAGTTCTTAATAATTGTTATATATTAGCAAATCACAGATTTATAACTTTTTAAAAGCTTTATTGATGACGTGATTATTCTGAGGGCCACACTTCTCGCGTCTAATCTTATTATCACCAATAGGTGAAGTACACGAGAGAATATCATCCCGTGCTTATAAACAAGAATATTAATGACAAGGCGTTTGTCATCACTGGAACCGTTTCAACTGAAATGGTGACTCAATAATCTATTTTCTGAGAACAGCAAGGTCATGTGAGAAACAACTGTGGCTGTTACAGATAACGGGGGTTGGCTAAACAATGCTTTCACTCTCGAATTTCAGTCTGGATTACGCTCATATATGACTTTTTTTATACCCCTTTCTCTGTCAGTCTGTCTGTCTCTCTCTCTCTCTACAAATATATATATATACATACCACTCTTGAAGAATCCAATAACCATGAAATCTTTGTAATCTTCTGTTGATATATATATATATATATATATATATATATATATATATATATATATATATTAACAGAAGATTAGAAAGATTGACTCTTTCATGGTAATTGGATTCTTTAAGTATGGTAAACAATATCTTGCATTAAGCTATTGACGTTAAAATATCCCAATTAGATACATTATTTAAAATCAAACCAATCAGAATTCATTGGCTAAGAAGAGACATGATGAACTCCCCACCCCTCACTTTCATTTCAAAATTATTGAAATATTTTACTGATGTTTTTTTCAAATAAAAAGAATTAAATTTCCTATCGAGAAATCCAACTGAAACTTTGATGTGTATACCTTACTTTAAATATCATTATTGACTTCTTTTCCAAATAAAGTAGTATTTGTTGATAATGATTATTATCAAATAACCTTTGGATTGAAAATTGTTTCTTTTAAATGTTTGCCATTTTCAGCTCCATAGATTCTTGCTCTTTCAATAACATTCTGTTTGACATTTTCCGAAGGATATCTGCTCTACTGCACACTTATACAATTTTAAGCATTCTAGATTGAACACAGTCTACCCATATGTGGGTGATCACTAACGGAGCCCAATTCTCCGAAACGCATTGACAAACGTCGAATAATAGACGAAGACGGTATGCGAATGTCCAAATAACGGGGAAATGCTCTTTACGTTAACGCTAAAGTATTCAGTAAAAGTAAAATTCTTTTATTTGAGTTCGTTGCCCGGTTGTGTACTTTTTCATAATGAATTCCCAACGATTCCTCAATGTAAATGAGAAGAAAGAAAGGAAGAGGTAAAACAAAAGAAGTATTACAATAGAAAAATATTATGATTGATTTAAAACCTTTTGCGACTTCGGTGCCGCCCTGTATATATAATCTATCCCCCTGCTCTTTCTCTCCTATGTCTCTCCCTCTTTCTATTACTTGCTTGCATTTCTCTTTCTTTTTCTTGTGGCTATTTTCTTTCTCTCATCATTCTTCTCCCTCCTCCTCCTCCTCTTCTTCTTGTTTTTCCTCATTTAGTTATCATTATTCTCTATTTCTCTTTCTCTCTCAAACACACACACATACGCACTCTCCTTTCCTCTCTCTCCACCTCCTCTCTCTCTCTTTCCCTCCCTCTCATAATGAAAGTGAAAGATTTGGCCCCATGCAACTTCCAACTTTGCCAAAACTCATTTCGGACCGTAGACAAGATTATGAAAAACGCAACGCGATAGCTGGTGGCAATCCAGAATGAGGACTTCACAAACTGGGATAATTGTGTGAGGTCTCAATGAGAGTGCTTTGGAGGCAACAAAAGCACCCTCGCCCTAGGTAGGCTACTTTTGCTTATTGTTAAATGGCTGGATACTTTTCGGACATTCCCCCATATTAATCATGTTGCACATCCCGATTCGGTTTGGCCTTCAATTAAGGTTCCTAGCTGAATGATACGTGACATTTGGCAGACGTTCACAGCAACAATTCCCTCCACCAGCAGCCTGTAATTTTCAATTTGCTCTTCTCAGAGGTAACTATGGCGATATGAGATAATTGTTTTTCGAACATTCTAGAGCCGCTTTCCCGTTGGGGATTTCGTCCATGTTTAACGTTTTTTTTCTCTCTCTTCATTTTTATATAGTCTCTTTCGGACGCCTTTCTCCCTTCGTAAATTTCATTCTTTCTTTTTTTTTCGGTTAAGATGCAATCGTCAGCAGCTCACAATTTTCACAGAAGAATTTTTTTCTTTCATTTTTCAGTGCTTTCAAATCATTAGACCAGTGGTTCCCAACCAGGGTAGGAGGGATCCCCAAAAGGGGGTAATTTAGCAAGTCCAATGCTAAGGGGTGGGAATAAAGCTTAGGTGAAAAAAAAAAAGATGTGTTCCCAATTATTTTTGCTTGCTTCCTTAGAGTAACAAATCCAACTCAGTAGCAGCTGTACAATTATAAAATCAAATTATTTCTCATTATAAAGCTGTCTAATTATACATGAAATAGAATGATTATTCATTTTTTTCTTTGTTATAACTTATTCAAATAGAAAGGAGAAACTAGTTGTCTTATCAACATAAATGGGGAACAACCTTGAAAAAGATGGCAATCATTGCGTTAGACCTTCGAAACATCCGGAAGATTGTTGGTTGTCAGAACAAAGAAAAAATGTTTTTCGAGGGAGGATCCTATTTACAACTTAACAATGATGATATATTGAAGGCATGCTTCACACCACTTTAATGTGGATGACGTTAGTTACTTCCCTTTTGGTTTCGAAAATGGCACGAACATTTTGTAAATGTTTTGAAATTTCTTCGAATAGTTCTAAATTAGTTTAAAGGATGGGCGAGTAGTCCTTTTATGATTCAACTGATTTTCATTTCGTAAAATATTGCAAGATGAAATATCCTGCTAGTATTATCAAGTAAAAACCGTAAATGGCCATTTCTGACTTTTTTGGACATTTTTGGCTATTTAGTTTTTTTTTTCTGCTCGAACATCATTTGCAATTGGTAGAAAAATGGTAACGATGGAAAAAATGGTTAAAGTATCATGCCTTCTAATGGCACCCCACTTTCTAATCATAGCAAACCGCTTGATGACATCACACCTCTTCTTTCCTACATTTTTTAGGTTGTTAAACCTAAATGGAACCGACAGACCGATCGAATAGCATTTGATAGAGATGTACAGACATATCTGAACAATTATTTCAGGAGAACTGCGTTCTGATAAAAACGGATCTCACCCTTTCTCTGTCTTTAAATTTCCTAATCGGACTTTCTCTGTTTGTATATTCCATTGACACTAAAACTGTTACCAAAACTGTAAACATAGGTTTCTTCAGTTTTCATGCTGCTCTATCCATCTGTCTGTCTGGCTGGCTTGCTATCTATATACGTATCATTGCATCAATGGTACTAAAAGTCTAAAAATTGAAACATTTACTCCTTAGTAGGTCTAGAAATTCTTTTTTATATTATGAAAATCGATCCACCCATGATGGGTTTTTATTTGGGGTTCAATTCAGATTATAAGTTTATGCTAAATTGATTCCTCACTTTGTGACCACTTGTTTTTGAACAATCGGACTTTTAAAAAAAGTCCCTGACCAACAAAAGGCAAGATAATCAACTTATTTACTGATCACCCTTTTTTTATTTCTTAATTGGTCACCTCAACAAGGTACGCTGTCAAAAGACGTTTGTCATATGACGTTTTTTGTTGAGTAGTTCTGTACATTTCTTTCTTCCTCTAATTCGTTTTTATCCTTTTTTTAGGTCACCTGCTCTAGAGAAATGTTTAACATGTTTTTCACCAAGAATACTCAATAATGCTGGATCTATATACTGATCATGAAGGTGTCATTGATGTTAAGGTAACAGCAAAGATAATAGCAATCAGCTACCTGAGTTACAACTTCTATCGGGGCTGTTTATGTCCACTTCACTCTAATGTCGTTGGAAAAGATATAAATCCATCTCTTTGCTCCTAAATATGGTGAAAAATGGTGAAGCAAATCGGGGTTTCTTGCTTTTGAAAGGCAACCAAGCTAAGAGAAGGACAGCTGCGATTCAAAACTGCTCTATTCAAGACTACACCGGTGAGGTTGAGAGAGGGATCTTGACGACTTGGAATTCTAGGATCTCCGTACACTTTGTCAAGGTTTGTGCCCTGGAGAGAACGTTCGATTGTCCGTACAAACTGAACTGGGCCATTCATTCTCTTTATATTCAGTGACTGAAAAATTTATCCGATTTTTTCCTAAAATGTTCACTTCAACATACTTATCAAGCACCTTTACCATTGGTAGAATTTAAACCAAATATTTTTGATTCATCTAAATAACATTTCATCGTTCGATTTTATGTATCAGATGTTTTTTGCATTCACTGTATCCAATGTTTGAGATACTTTGAAAGGAAGCTATGATTTATCAAATCACTCCTGTTTTATCGGTCAATAACCATAACCTTTCAGGGATGATAGCGCCGATTAAGATGATGTTTCAGCTTCTCATCCGTATCCACCCTTTGTGCAAACCATCTGCTATTACATAAAACTCATTTTTCATCACAATCAATTAAACAGTGCAAAAGAGAATCAATTGCATTGTCTGATTTATTGCTCCTCGTTCAATTCAAATGGGACTCAATTTCCAATCTATGGATTTGAAATATTGGGCTGTATCAATAGTATCGACAATCTTTCGGTAAAGCGACCCACGCTGTTTCCAGCATTTCAAAATTCTGGCAATAGGTAAATTTCTTCTGATTTTTGGAATACTGTTTTCTAAGAAAATAGCTATTCATATCAATAGCATACAAAAATGTTTGAAACAGGAGTAGTTGATAATAATTTTTTCTATTAGGAAAATAAAAAAAATGAAATTAATTAGAAAGAATCAAATATTGCTAAAAATATATGTGAATCTTCACATTAACATTTTTGGGATTCGAAAGGTAACCAATCAAATAATATAAACTGTCACATGTCTATAAATGCGCATGTGAATTCATGTAATTTTTTTAATTTGATGAAACGTTTTGATGCACAGATTTTCCAAATATTTGAATTATTCAAATATTCAATTTCCATATATATATATATATATATATAGCAAAAAGTATACTCGCTACACAAACACGTTCATGTTTTGCCTTGTTTGGGTCTCTTCAGGCAAATGATTATGTATGCTTAGATTCCTGTTTGGGGATTTGGAGGAGAGTCTTGTCAGTGTTGCTATGGTGGGAAGAGTTTTTATTTTTGTTTTATTATTTTTTTGGTATTGTGTATTTTGCTGATGGTTATAAGTTACACGTCAAAGGGAGTGGACTAGGTGTAGGGGTTATCCATAAATGGATACTGAATTGTGTGCTGAAGAGATGTTTTGATCTCAACCTTGATTTTTACATCAAATTTATCGCCTATGTTAGTGTCCTTTATGGCCATAGTGGATTGTATTGTTTTTAATTTAATTAGACATGGGGAAATAGTAGCCTGAGTGATGTGCTGGCAAATACAGTGTGTACGCGTTAAAAAGCATCAATCACTGGGAATTTCTATCGGGTCAAAAGCCTTCTTAGAGTTTTTGAATGCTACTGCGAGTGGCATTTTATATTCTGCGTATTTTTCTCTTAGGTGATTCAACAGTTGAGTAGCTACTTCTATAGCCAGCTTGTACCCATGGTTGGTTTCCGTCTATTGTTCTGGTGGTTCGGTCGGTGATAACTCTATTAAAAATTTTGTTGTTGCAGTTAAGTACACTTATTGATTTATAGTTGCTTAAGTCTTCGGGGTTTTCATTTTTATGTAACAGCATTATGATTGCCGTGTTCCAATCTCCTAGGAAGTTCATTTATTTTAGGCATGAGTTAAAAAATATGGCTAATTTCCTAGTGATGACCTTACCAGAAAACACGTCGGGAATAAATATACAACGACCAAAATCGAAAATGTAGAACTGGAATTAGATCCTTACATCTTCCTAGGATGACGAACATCCACAGAATCCTCAAAAAAAGAAGGGATCAAACAAAAAAATCACTCTAAGATAGCGAGCCTCTGGTGAAGCAAGAATAGGAAAATCTTATTAGTTCTAAAAAGATGAGTATACAGTCAATGCATCGTCCTGATAGTCACCTATGAAGCTGAAGCATTGAACCAAGCCATGAGACTGACCTGCAAACTGAGAACCATGCCGCGTGTACATGGGAGAATCGTGCTTAACATCACCCACAGAAACCATAAGACAGCACAGTATATAAATGGAAAAAAAAGGAGTCCGAGACGTCATAGAAACCATTTAGAAACTCGAATAGCAATGAGCTGATCATGTTGCAAGAATGGGAGACAACCGATGGACATCATGACTCACAACATGGATCCCCAGTGATCAAAATATGAAACGAGGCCTAATACGATATGATATGGTGAGACGAGCTGGACAGGATTAGAAAATACTGGTTCCACGATACAAACAATAGAAAGGTCTGGCGAATCCAGGGGAAAGTTTTTGTCTAACGATAGACGATAAAAGACTGATGATGATGATGATGATGATGATGATGATGATGACGATGATGATTTGAGATTAAAAAGTTTATAATGACTTTTCGAACACTATGTATTTCTTACATTTATGAAAGGGGTCGATTGTAGATTCTGGTTAAAAGCACTCGACTCGGTACGGTGAAACCTATTGATAAACTTCGTTTCATAATTTAGCCACAGGGTACCTAAGATAGAACTGAGAGACGAACAAAAGCAACCTGCCTCAAGTTCTCACGATATCGAAAACGATTGTTCCTCTTCCGGACAGACTTCATGCATATATCATATATTAAATGTATGTATGTATGTAAGTATGTTTGTTCATGTGTGTTATATTCACTAAGGTTGGCCTACGACAGCACAGGATTGCAAATGTGTAGCACTCAGTGAGGATCAAAGTCACTAGAATAGTAACCCATTCATTTCTCGTCATTTACTGAGGTGGGGGGGGGCAGGTTGGCAAGCATTTAGTGTAGAGATCAGTCTCCTCCCAAGGAAGACTTACAGAATCACCACGGGAGGCTCTCTATATGTTCCACTTGGTATTTTTAGACTGTCACCCATTTTGATAATGATCAAGCTCGATGTTGCTCAACTTTGGTGAATGCACGAGAACCAGTGTATCCAACGCAACTAAGCAGTACCATCTGCACTAGTATGGTGATTGAACAAAAGTAGATGAAATCCAGCCCTACCCCGAGTGTTGGGCTGTGGCGGGGGGAAGAGGTCATCTGAACTCTTTTTGAACAAACTCAGACGTCTCACCACATTTGCATACGGTTGACATAAAATCAATAGTATTTAAATAACTATTTAATGATGATCGATTTTCCGTGAACTTCAAAAATAACATATACGGTCCTACTCTAATATCTTCTCGTTATTGTTGCCAATAGTCCACTAAAAGAACTCATATACATCACCATGATCAATATCAGCACCAGCCTTTGAACGTCCGTTGTTGGACGTATACCTTTCCCGATATTCGTCAGATCAATAGATCACTGGCGTCGCGGCGCCAATATTCCAAGAACCTGTCTAAGTTGTCACACATTCTTATATTCTACCGGTCACAATTTAACATATGATATCTTGTGATCCACGTTGTCTGACATTTTTGCAATATGACCAACCCATGGTCATTCGAGGTTTCTAATGGATGTTCATACAACATCTCAAGAAGTTCTCACAGGATTTAAATGACATTTTGTTGAAGGATGGGTCATGGTCGAGAGAGGAATCGATGAAATTCCGGAGCAGATCTAGGAATCCTTACAGTTATCCACAGTATTGTAGCTAGATATCCACACAGTATCTCCAAATGTTCTCCGTGATATTGAATGAAATTTTATGAAAAGGGTAAGTTAGTTAAATTTTCCAGATTTTTAAAAATTTATTTTATTTTCATATATTCATCTTCAGTCATTCCTGTTTTGTCGAATTTCAGTGACATAAACCTTTTCATTACCCCCAAAACATTCTTTATAATATTTCTAGTGCAACATATAGTTGTAAATAGGCATGTTTCTTTTCACAATGTGGACATAAAAACGGACGGAACATTGCTTATTAAAATATACACTAGTTCACTATCAAACGTGATAACACATGCAATATATTGATATACACAATTCATTTGATATGCGTAGATAATTGAGATTTACATCATTATGCACTTAAATAAGTCCATTCAGTTGACCAGCAACATAGATTGTTTTTGTTTTACTTTAAACGTTTCTTTAACATTCTTTGAATTCTTTATTTTTACCTCGTCATCAAAGGTTACATCCAATAATGTAACAGTGTACCAAGAACCATTGCTAATTACTAAATGTACAGATAAGAACTATTATATGTTCATCAAACTGTTTGAAAAAAGATGTGTTGGGGTGTATTGATACACGTTTTGGCCTGGCGAACAAATAAAAAAGGGTAATATTAGTTTTAGGCGGGAATAAATTGTCGTATAGGCTGGCCAATCGCAATCTCCCTTACGAAGAGTGTGGGCTCGCTTGGCCAATTAGCTTTAAAAGTAGCCCTCTTTTCATATTGGTTGACGTTCCAAAAACTAAAAACCAGAAACATCCCGATCGAATGCATCTGCAACTGGGAAATTTGAATTGTATCGTAGCAATCGGGGAAGAACCTTGGAAGAAATGATAACTTCTGAGCTCATGGTTGGTCAGGGAGTGGTACCGTTTGAATTTTTTCAATTTGTTTCCCTGGGGTTGTTTTTCGCATGTTGCTTCCATCTTATTTTTCGGGGTCTGATTTTGTGACCTTATCTTGCTGTTAAATTCACAAAAGCTTCTCCTTGGATTGTTGCGTCACGTGCAAATGTATTTTCCACGAAAGTATTCAGCACCAATAATCCGAAATATTTGCCAATCATTCAAGAGACACCCAAGCATCACGGTGTCAATACGAACATGTCATCCTATTTTTTGCCGGTCATAATTTCCAATATGATCTTGAGGGACCGATGGGTTCCAGTGTTTGTCTGATATTATTGCAACATGGCCTACTCATCGTCATTCAAGTCACCTAATAGCGTCTAAGGTATCTCTGACGTGCTTGCTTTCTAATGTGCTGTGATATTAATCAAACATGATTTTCTTCTGTTCTCATTTTTGTTTGGTAAGATTCCCTATTTCATCTCCATAGAAGGCTATCGAGAGGATGCACTGGTAGTAGACCCCTATTTCCTCTGATCGCTGCACAGCAATCAGTTTGAGAACCAATCTCTGTGTTAGGTTCCAAGTTTCAGCTACGTAGGTGACTATTGGAATGCAGACACCTTGGTAACCTCACATTTGTTGGCTACTTCGTTTCTTCTTGCGGAAAACCTTTATGATTTCCAAACGATGCCAGACCGAAGAAAGTTGGAAAGTTGATCTACACATGAACACCGGAAGAGTAAGCACTTGAAACTACGGACGCTTGAATAGCTCTATCAATCAAAAGTGACTTCGTAGTTAGGAAACTAACGACGCCAATGTAATCAAGCTGAGCCATGCGTGTCCGGAATGATGACACCGGTTCTCTCCCCTTTCTAACCACAATAATGGAGTGCTTATAAAGCGTTCTCCAGTCGAGATGCCATTATAGATACGTGCTCCATCTTTCTTTCACGGCCCACAGAGATAGGCGATCAAGTGTTACGAGATTTCGCTAGCTCAAAAGGAAACTAAAGTAATCGGAACAATAAAAGAGTTTTATTACTTGTCGCCTGAAATGAGAGATCAAGTTGATAGCGCCGTCTCTCATTTAACTGGAGCAACAAATTGATAAATCATTTATAATTTTCATTAAACAGCCGAGTATCGACAGGACTGGTTGGTCGATCAATAGAAACCAACACGTAAGCAAAACCTTTTCTGCCGTGTTGGAAGTGAAAAAAATGTAAGGAGGGGTGATCAACGAAAAAATTATTTCTATCGCATTTTATTGGGCACCAATCGCTAAAAAATGTCTGAATTTTCAAAAATAAAAAAGCGGATACTAAGTAAGGGATCAATTTAACATAAAAATGCATTGCGAATTGAGACCTAAAAACCTACAAGGGTTTAAAAAAACAAAACAAAAAGAGACATAACGAGTAAATGTCTTCAGCCCTTTAGCTCTATTGCTGCAGATTGTATGCATGATATATACATATCCAACTGACCAACCAGACCAACTGAAATAAACTATGTTGGCACTTTAAGAGAGAGAGAGAGAGAGAGAGAGAGAGAGAGAGAGAGAGAGAGAGAGAGAGAGAGAGAGAGAGAGTGTGTTCTGGTTGACAATTTCCTACAAGGAGGCCCCTTCTTATCTCGGTAGATAATGGAACAACTCTCAAATAACATCCACAGGGAGCAAGCCTGAACAAATTGCATTGATTCTCCGGTGCGTAGCCGACCGAATCACCTTTTTGACCTTGCTGGTGTTTTCCAAAATAATGCGGAAGACGATACGTTTGACATCAGCTTGATTATAGGAACAGCTGGAATCCTTTATAAACTGTTCGCCTTCCCAAATCCAGAGAACCTAGTCTGCCCAACTATTTTAAACATCGCTGGAATAAGGAAGGGACAAGAGATAGATTCCTGCCTCTCAAAAAGCATTAGTATGAGGTGAACCTTCACAGCCCTCGGCAGTATTCGATCCATATTTGGATAATCAATCTCACAGACCATTGGTAGTGTAATCCAACTGTTCTCTGTGTGTATTCTCACAATAATGTACCGCGAGTAAATCATAAAAACAGAAACATATATTCCGAGCTTTGAACGTGTCCAGTACAGGTGTCGTTATCTCTGTCATGTTACCGTCACAGAGTTGCCAATCTAGTGATTTTATTAATAGGATTTGTGAGATCTTGCAGTGAAACTAGTGTTTTCAAACCAAGCGAAGGAAAAAAAAACTATTATTTGTGGGATCGGTCGACCAATGAGACACTCCTTTATGGAGAGTTTTGATTCACATGGCCAATCGAAGTATAGCTAAAAATACCTCTCTCTTCTCATTAGATGACTCTTCAAACAGAGACGCCATGATGACGATTTCAGCAGTACAGTCATTTAGTAAAATAATAGCAGGCAGTTGGATAGAGACGATGGGAACTTTGGCACCCCCACAGCATCCGGTTGGTCAGGAAGTGGGAGAAGCGAAGATGAATAAGCTAACAGGTTATCAACTACGATTGATAATAGGGGTTGGAATATATAATGCATCATACTCAACTTTCTCGTGGGAAATGCTAATCCGTTCGGTGTTTCCTTTTAATCGTCATTTCCCTCTCAAAATCATTGTCTGGCTTTTGTTGTATGTGTTGGTTTCGTCTCTTTATTTTTTGGAAGCCGTACTTGTGAGCTCAACTAAACTGTTCAAATCAGAATATAATTCCCTCAGGTTTTTGCGCACGCTGTAACATTACAACATCAACTTTTCTAATGACAGATTTGAGCAAAACGAATGATGAGTACATATATCAGTATACAGATATAAACGTATCTTTCATTAACTACAGAATGTTTTCATCTGATTCATTTCAGTTTTACAGTTCATTGACTCACAGTACACACTCTTTATATTACTCCAACGTTTACTGCTATGAAGAAGCAGGAAGTAGATCAAATAGTGATACATGTATTCATATTTAATGAAGTAAATAGTTGGTGTGCCACGTAAACCAAATCTATTTCTTAGTGTATCGTCATACAATAAAGTTTGAGTGTGCCTTCACAGGTGGTAAAATTAATTCTGCGTATCATCACTCGTTTCATTATTATATCTCGTCTCTAGATTAGCTTAAGCTTAGCAACCAATTATAGACGACTAAATGCATAGATTTTAAACGCTGGGGAAAAAAAATACAAAACTAAAATTCAGTCAAGACCAATAAATTGAGAACCATGCAAAATTGCAATGTGCACATGTTGGAATTTTGCTCAACCGCACATGGATAGGTCATAAGACAGCATAATGCATCTGAGAGAAGACAGGAGTCCGAAACATAATAGAATCTATTTGAAAACTCAAATGGCAATGGGCTGGCCATGTTGCAAGAATGGCAGACAACCAATGGACATCACGACTCACAACATTGTTCCCTACAGATCACATGCTCAACTTAGACCGGCAGAGTAATAGATGGAAAGACGAGCAAGACAAATTCAGAAAGCACTGGCTCCTCAACGCCCACTATAGAGACGTATGGCGAAGCCTGGGGAGGGGTTATGTCCAACGACCCACGTTTAGAGACTGATGATGATGATGATGATGATGATGATGATGAATCAACCAGACCTCCCTCTACCACCAGCATGTGGCATCGCCTTAATGTCCACTGTGCACGTTTTGACATTTAAACCTGGTTTTTATGCTTCCAGTCTCGTCTTTCCGTACTACAGTTTAGGCAATGGCTTCACCACATCAGAGTTACCACGACCCCACTCTGGAAAGAATATAATGAAAATACAAATAGCGATAAAAATAGAAATTTTGATGTTCCAAAAAAAAATGACTCTGGACAGTATTTTCTTTCTAGATTCGATATCAGCTTAGTTGGTATTTTATTTTGACTGACCCCTAGTGTCCTCACAATAACAACAACACGAAGACAATTTCAAGAAAAACTGTTAATTGTGGGGTTGATGAATCAGGGTCCAGACATTGGAATTCAGAATAATTTATGGTTTTGACAATAGATAATACTATCTGATGTGAAAGTCACATGTATGCATCCAATGAAAAACTGTAATTAAAAATGAATTATCGTTTGTCCAAAAGTTCCCTCCTCCTGTAGGTAAGTATCGGAAATAGTTTCAAGACTGTGTCATTTCAACGGAAGGGCATAGGAAATAAATACACTGGGGAAATAATTCTGCAAATCAAATTTTCTACTGGAATAGAGGATTTACCAGAATTTGAAACGAAAAAAAAATGAAGCCAAAGAAGCTTTATATACATATCCTGTACGCATGATAAATATATCAAAATTCTATTATTATATAGATGTGCATTTCACATGAATAATGTGCTTAGGGGTGCCAATGAAGTTTCAAATAATTTTAAGAAATTATTTTTGTAATGGAATTATCCCCAAACTTTTACCAATGAAACCAAAAGCTCATTGAGATGAAATACCAAAATGTTTTCCAGGTATAATACTAAATTTATTCTCAAGTTTACATAGAGCAGAAGAACCTTACTAAAAGTCTTCGCAAAAAAATTGCGACCCAAAACATCTAAATCTAGATCGAAAACATCTAAGACCATTTGGACATTGGATTTGAATTTCCCCCCTTCAATTATTTCCTGTCTACTACTTTATTTCTGAGAAAAACCGACGCTGCTACATGGTCGGTGTCAATGACAACAATTCAATGCTGCAAGAGATTTATTACTGTCTTGTGTAATGGGGGTTGGAAGCAAAGTCATCAGGCTGAAGGTTTTATTGGGATCCAGAGACATGCAAAAAGTGAAAGATATCGACAGTTTTTTTTCAAAAATACAAAATGAATGTTTGAAGAACTCATCAAAATGAGACAGAAATAATCACAATCATGCAATTTGAAGTATTTTGAACCATGATTGGTGTAAGAGATGTAGCAAATGTGAACGTGTTGCTGGCTTTTTAGAACTTTTATTCAGGTTTTATTTAATATTGCTCACATATAATTGAATAAAATTCACGACAGTGGACTGACTCGGCAAAGGAAATCGTTCGATGCAGTATCTGAAGATTGAGCAAATTTTGATTTGCCAGAAAAAAATATTCTATGCCACAAAACTAAGGGTTCAACACTCATGGCTACTCATCCATAATAATCAAGTTGATGAAAATAGGTTTTAGCTGATCTTTGGCTAATTCAATATTTGCCACTTACAAAGCTTTTGAACTAAGAATGTTTCCAATATAGAGAAATGAACGCTGTCTATTTACTTCTTACATATCTCTGTGTATTAAATATCAACTTTGTATTTATGATTCCCCGAGACAATTTGAGTTGTTTGTGCTTGTATATAAAGTAGTAGATATATATATATAAAACCCTGAAATATTGCTTGTGAATTTCATATTTTGGTCGAATAGAACAATTCACTTCGTTATATGTGAATAAACTGAAAGGGAATTGGATATGAATTTCCAGCTATCTGCACCCATATATGTAAAAATGACCTTTGACAAAATTGCAGTTCAGTGCCAAATGAATACATTAGAATATTTCTAAAGGAATGATAATATTTTAAGGAGACTTCTTTGAAATATTTTGATCGTTTTGTGTGTGTGTGTGTGTGTATATATATATATATATATGTATATATATATATATGTATATATATATATATATATATATATATATATATATATATATATATATATTAAGCTCAGCATAATCTGGCTTGAGGCCAAATAGAATAAAAAGATATCGTGTTCTGCCAAGTTCCAAGTGCCTTAAAATCCAGCCTTCGAAATCATGGCTTTTACATCGGGTTGAGCACCCGACCACAATCGATTGTTGGCGTTCATCTCTCTTCCAAAAAAATTGGAGTGTTTTCACGAGGCAACAGTAGTTGGGAAGGGTTTTTTCATAACTGACTTCTTTCTCTCTCTCTCTCTCTCTCTCTCTCTCTCTATATATATATATATATATATATATATATATATATTCATCAATTGCAATAAACATTTCAGGTCCACTGCTGGACAAATGCCTCTGCCTTTCTCAGAAGTTAGTGGTTAATTACACTTACTCCACTTGCATAATCTCCGAAACTAAATGACTTGTCCTCCAAAGCTGTCCGATCAGCTATTCCACACATACTTACAGGAGGAGAAAAGATGGATTTGTGCATTTCCTATTAGAATCAGTTTGAAGTGAAGGTAAACAGTTTTTGGTCAGATTTTGAACTCATCGATTCCATTCACTGCGATGTTGATCGTCATGTAACTCATACTTTCATATATATGCATACTCACACGCACACACACACACACACACACACACACACACACCAATATATATATATATATATATATATATATATATATATATATATATATATGCTTGCGTGTGTATGCATGTGTATCTATTCATGTGTATATATATGTGTGTATAAATGTGTATACACATGTTTATAAATATTTATGAACAGACATACACACATATATATAAGGAAAAAGAAAATACAAGTATTTTAAATTAAAAAAACCAAAAATAAGTACGGATGGAGACGTGTTTAATCAGTACAGCAAGGGGAAGCCATGGTAAAATGCCTGAACTGTTTTTAATCCCCAAAATAGGTCTGTGATTGAACAGCGGATGATCCCTATAATTATATTGAACACACATTATTGGAATCTAAATATAAACAACAATAATAAAGTTTTATTTTCCTTGTATCACGCAAACTATCTGAACGGAGTACATTAAAAGGGATTGGAAAGTAACTGACTTGCATGACATGACTCTTAGGATGATCAGAATTATTCTGCCGGGTTATATAGTATTTCTTATATATATATATATATATATATATATATATATATATATATATATATATATATATTCCAACTCTGGAATAGAACACTCTGGTGGATGGGGAATAGTGTGTAAGTTTATATATGGCTTAAATTCGGTCCTACTGGCCTTCAGGGGTAAAATGTCAGCCTCTGGGTCTAAATCGAAGGTTTTGATCCTACCTCGTAGTACTGGATGGTGTATTTATTTACAGTCCCACTGCAGCAAAATGTGACACAAGGTCGAGGCTTAACGTGGGAAAAAAAGGAGATGTCCATCCAAAAATGGCTCCAGCCGACGCGGCTTTGGTTTGCTAAGCAACCAAAGCAACCTCCACCACGAAAGTGTCAGGACAAGTCACGACCTGCTCCGTTAAGTGCAATGGAACTGTGCTGCCCCACGGTGCCATATTCCCCGCCGCTGGGTCGAGTAATAGAAAGGGAACCAGAAGGTTCCCAATGCGTGTAGCAATGCACAGCTTCAGTAAAACCTCATTGGTTAACGCACTGCATCGGCTCACTCGATCTTCGTACAAACCACAACCCAATTTCCGGCCCTGAGTAAGACGAAAATACATAATGAAACAGTTTTACTAGTAGCTGGTTTCTTTCATTATTGTTATTGAACAAATGTTAAACAAATTAATTTTTCTGAATATATTTGGAAAGATCGTTTGTGTATAATGTTTACTATAATTTTGAAATTGAGCTTTGGTGGGGTTCTTGAATGACGGCCTGAGCTTTGGAAAATCAACTGTATTGTGCTGAAAATGTTATTCTGAGACGGGGCTTAATCGAAACTTCCAAGATATGAAATGGTTCTACAAAGTGCAGAATTCTAATGTTTAATAAGTCAGATAGAGCGGGAAAAATCACTATTTAGTTGTATTGAAAAGAAAACTTGATGCGTCAATTAATTTTTTTTCATTTCCATTCACCGATATTCTGATCAATTTTGATTCCAATTTAGTCATAAATGCGGCATTGTCACAAAATCCGGGGTATCATTTGATTGTTTATCATTCTGAGATTAATGCAGATTCCATGCATTTCCATTTTATTCTGCTCTTTCCATTCGTTCTTTTCCCATTACACAGGCATTTTTTTAGGTCAGAATCATGGCCTTCCTTATTTCATTATTACACTTGAGTACTGAAGGTACCGTCCATCTTCAATGAAATACGAGGTTTCCCTAATGCATCTCTTGTCGCAGTCCTTGCATGGTATCTTATAACAAGTTATCTATTATTTTATAACAAATTAATTATAACCAGAGACACGAATAAATTGTTGATTTCAAACGTTTTGTGGTTTTTTTCAACACCGTCAACTTTTAAGATCTTGTCAGATATCTGATCATATATATATATATATATATGTGTGTGTGTGTGTGTGTGTGTGAACGTGTTTTTTGGCTTACTTAAGCAACATAAATTTTACGTAATATTAATTGAATAACTGTTCAAAAGTTCTCAATGCACTCAGATCCAAGATTTCATTTCATGGTGAAGCTATAATAGTAGAACATCTAAATTCTACGATACCTCTGAGGCATGAAATCGTTACCTATAAAGTTTCATTGCTTCAATGTAACTTTTTATCTTTTCCCTCACGAATAAATACATAACATTTCAGCATGAATAATTTATTGATATGTGGTTGAAATTATTGAAGCAAACGTAAGATAGGAGTCGAAAAACCGCCCAACCATCTCTGCCAAAAGAATTCAGCTTGCGTTAAAATCATATTATTATTCATTAGAGGCTAAGAAGTTTTTTTTAGCCACTTATGAAAAAAAAAGGAAAGGCTTTGTTGATGAAGTAGAGGAACTCTGACCATTCACTCAGGAAGGAAAACGGACAAACAATAAAAAAAAAGAACTTTCCCGTCATATCCTAAAAAGCATTGAATGTTTCGTGCACTGTTTACTCCTGAATAAAATGATTCATCTATCCGACAATACATCGCAGTCCTGATAGAATAGATAGAAAAATTATATTAGGATTAATATATGAGAAAACCTATCGATTTTATGCAGGTCTGGTTAGTCACTCAACAGAAACTGTCAGGTGATCAACATCTTTTAGAAGGATGTTGTGTTGGGAGGGATCAGTTAAAAATTTGAAGGTCAAAGAAAAAGTTTATCCTCTAACCTTTTGTTGGAATCCCTCAAAAAGTCAGTACTAAAAAGCAAGCATAAACGGACACAACTGACTTACCATAAATTTGAATTGTAAATTGGAGCCCCCAAGACCACTTTCTACGGGGAATTAAAAAAAAAAAACACAGAACATTTTTGTTAACATAATGAGGACAAAATGTTTGAATTAAGCTCTATTTCTCGAGCGTACGATACATAGATGGATAATGAGCTGGTCAGTCAGAATCACTTAAAAACTGAAGGAACCTGTCTAAAAAGTTTTTTTTACAGTTTTGGTTGATGGTTTTTATAAAATTCTAATAGTTGGGTGTGTTTGTCACACACACATAACTCTAATATTTGCAGAACTTTTTTCTACTTTGTGAGGCAGGTTGGAGGTTGGGAAAATCATGAAAGAGATCGGCGATTTTTTCCCGCCCAGGTATCCTAAATTGCAAACTCCCTTCCCTCGCTCCTCTGTCTCAGGTAGATATCGAAGTTTCTGGATGTTTACGATAAGTAATGGTTGACGACAAACATCCAAAATATCGTCAGTAAAAGAATCCTTTTTTTACCCATAACTTACGGCTAAGGATGGGGATGGATTCCTGACTTTCCCAAGGGCATGATTGCTAAGTGAACGCTGAGCGTCCAAGTCAGAGTTTGAACTCAGTTTTCAGATTCTACTTTTTGTGCCTCTGAGCGCTTGGCTGCATGAATCCCTTTCTTAGAGAAATAGTTCTATTAACCGTCTGACCCAAATCCTTATCCTGGAGCCCTATCCTCAAGTGACACTATGTGTATTTCATGGTTCGAAACAAACAAGAAAAAAAAAAAGCGAATTTTTCGTTGGATGGATAACTTGCAGTTAATCATGCTTGAAACCTCCAAACGGTTCTTGGTTGCGGCCCAGATGATTGGCACTTGATAACGATAGACTGTAACGGCTCAATGGACACAAATTCAATGAAAAGCTATTTTTCCTGTTCCCCCTTAGGCAGTTTGAGAAACGCCGTAGTGATGGAGACTGTAAACATTAAACTAGCGCTTCTCAAACTTCATACAAGCCTCTCCAGATATAACGTTATAAAACGGGTGGATGGTGGGGCCTCACAATATTATTATATCTCCTTGAGAGTAATATGCAACTCCAAAATTGCCACGCCGCAACAAAATAGCCAAAACTAGCCTCAAAATTGCTAAATCGGCAACCGTTGTTATCGTTGCTCGGTTACAACGCGGTTTTGGTTTATGATGCCGTCGGCTTTCTTTTACTCCAGCATCCGTCTTATAACAGAGTCCACTTGTAATACGACTGCACATTAAGAAATATATATGATTTATGTGGCATACCAACTTTATACTCCTTAAAACAGTAATAAACAGCGATATATATATATATATATATATATATATATATATATATATATCGATATATATATATATATCGCTGGTCAACGCAGTTGTCAAACTGGATGAAAAAGGGTGTTACGAGGATTTTTGTCAAACCGTTACTATTTGTGTTTCGACTTTATTTTCGCATGTTACAACAATGATAATGATTTCACCAAAAACCTGTGACGTCATGTACGCAAAGACCGATGACAAAGTCACCCCTTCAACTGAAGTCAACTTTTTTGCTAAAGTTTGCAAAAATGGATTACAGGAAATGCTGATAAAAAGAATCGAAATGGGACTCGTAGTTTCGTATGAAAGAATGAATTCTGTTTTGTTTACCTTTTAGATTTTAATGAAGCGAAGTGGTTCGACCTGTTGTTGAACCAAGCTTGTTAAGCATCATTCTCGTCATGCTCATGACGCAATCAGTTTAAATCATGCAATAATCACGAGATGGATGAGTGTTCATTTTTCGTGTATTGACTCATCTGTTGTATGCAATTTTTTCATAGATACTCATCATCCGTTTTTTCCTTCCGTCGCTAAAAGGTCTCATAGAGTCTACTGTTAGAACCACCGGATTAGCAACTCTGTGATGGAAACAACACTGATATAATAATCTTATTGGACACGTTAAAGGCTGGAAATACATTTTTGTGTATTTAGATGAATTTGCGCAATACACTTATGATATAGTGGTTGTAAACAATTGTACCCCAGCACACGTTTCGAGATGAACTAAACCAAGAAAGAGAGGAAAGCAAAAGAGTCAGCCTACACATGAACTTCAGTAAAACGAAATTCATGTGCAACAATCACATCGAGAATGAGAACATAATTGTCAAAATTGAAGATGCAAAACTGGGGAAAGTAGACCACTACATCTTCCTTGGACAAAGTATCTCTATGAAATTCATGGAAGAAGGAGAAATCAAGCAAAGAATAATCCTAGGATGGCAAGCCTTTGGATAAGCGAGCTCAACCTTTAAAAACAATGCCATCCAAATAATCCTAAAAAGAAGGGTATACAACCAATGTACCCTCCTGATAGTCAAATACTGAGCTGAAACATGGAACCTGACCAAAGTGAGAAGCATGGGGAAATCACAAGACAGCACGGTATATCAGGAAAAAAAATGGGAGTCCGATATATCATAGAATCTATTAGAAAACTTAAATGGCAATGGGCGAAACATGCTGCAAGAATGGCAGACAACCGATGGACATCATGACTCACAACATGGATCCTCAGAGATCACATGCGAAACCGAGGCCGGCAGAATACAAGGTGGAGAGATGAACTTAACAAATTAAAAAGGTTCTGGCTTTGTGATGCCCATGAGAGAGAAACGTGGTGGATCTAGGGAAGGGCTATGTCCTACGACGGACGATAAAAGACTGGTGATGATGATGATGATGATACGTATTGAGAACCACTGCCTTAAACAGTAAAGAAACATAGTAGTGTTTGAAACCGTGAACATCAAACCTCCAAAAAGGTTGCAACATGGGATTGCACAAGAGAATTTCTGTCTATATTATTAGAATGACGATAAAATGATTTGCATTTCATTTTTTCTTGTCTTTATGTTTATATTTCATGCATAAAAACAACACTATAACTCGTTGTTATTCTAAAATATCTGTTTTTAAATTATAAATGTTATTTTCTGACTGATTAAATCTGAGGATCATGAATATCACTGGCGTGTTCATTGGAAAACATTTAAATAGAGTGAAAAACAGCACCCAGAAACATCTATATTCCGGATAATGTAGATGCTATTAATAAACTCGTCAAAATACACCCCCAACCCAAGTAAAAAAAAAACCTTTTTTTAAAAATCTAAGTATACACTTGGAGGGGCTTAGTGGAGTACTCATGCTAATTTTCAAGTCTTCAGACAAAACGGTATTGCTAGGAGTGCTGGGATATACAAACAAACAGATACACGCACATTTAAAAAATGGATCAAACCATTTGTCATCTTTGATGGCTACGGTTGTTCGTTTTCACATGATACTTCAAAATTAGCATATCTGGAAAGTGGAAATTTTGATTTTTTTTAATCACCAATCGGACAATGAGCAAATTTGCACATTTTAATCCTATAAAGTGAGAATAACTATTACATATGAATATCACTGTTCCAGCCATAAAGGCAAAGTTTGAAAATGATAGCCATTTACTATACTTTTTACACATAAGCAATCAAGAAATAACACTCAATACCCCGAAACAAAAATCCGCTTGCATGGTGTAATCAGTATCAGAACTTTCAATCAATAGATATGTACTCATAAGAATGACACATGTAAAAAATATTTCATATAAGTGTACATCTCTATTTCCATAGAAAAAAGGCTCCCTACTGTCTTAATAAACTATAGACCAACACTGAATAGACCTCTCCAGAGCCGGGATGAAACGTTTGGGAATCGCGAGACGCCCAGTCGACAGGATGCTGCTTTTAGCTTCTCTGATGTAATCCGAAAGAAAGCAGGGCGCGACGTGTATGATATCAGCATGACTGTTGGATTAACTGGAAAGACGTAAAGGCAGGCATCAACCTTCCTCAAGGCGAAGTTCACCCCTTCTTGGTTATGAAAAGAAGTCGTTTTTTCCTAAACTGGTTGCCTTCCCAAGGCTAGAAAGTCATGTTTGCGCTGTTATGTAACCCATAGCTGGGGGTGGGAAGAAGAGTCAAGTTAAAGTCAGAGTTGATTGTTTTTCCACCATAAAAACATCAAAAATCCTCTCCTAATTTAGGCGAAGCAACCCTTCACTGTTTATCTGTCCCGTCACGTAAAACCAAATCGACATAAGAAATTAATATTTCCCAACCGAGATTGAAATCGCCATCAAACAATCAGTAGTCGTCTGTTTCACTGCCTGGACAAAACTAAAAAATCTTAAACGTCTGTGAAAATCTATGTTAGAAATGCGCAAGCACCGGCAAATTGATTCCATCCTAATAAGTACTTACTTTTGTTTTAAAATTTATCATGCAAGTACAATCGAAGATACTCGTATGCGAGCATGCAGCACAATTACTCTACAAAAGGACAAAGTGTGAAATTAACATTCACCATATATAACCAGGACAGAAGGCAGTGCACTATTGAGTTTGAATTTTTCTTAGTTCGTGGTCCTCAAGAAATCTAATAAAATTAAGAAGTATCTGAATTTAGATATAAGATATCTAAATTAGCAACACCGTTGAGAAGTGAATTAACTACTTTGAATTCATAGTTTCGTACGGCAGACAAAGAAAATTGTTTTATATGATGATAACGACAGGCTGACCCACACAACGTGAAGTGTGCTCCCTTCCAAACTCATATGTTTTGAACGGGCACTGATTTTGTTTATATATATATATATATATATATATATATATATATATATATATATATATATATATATATATATATATATATATATATATATATATATATATAATCTTCTGTCGGAATAGAATTAGGAATAGAGTTGACCCAGGAACAACTGGGCTTGTTATTGACCCAGTCCTTCACACGTCAATGTAAGCAAATTATTGATCTTTTGCTTTGACGTCCGGTCAAGTTCAAGCTAGTCATACGAAACAGGTCAATCATTTACTTCCGCGCTACAGCCAACTCGAGGTGGAGACACCAGTTCTTATATAATCATCGAAGTTAAGCGACGTCGAATCTGGCCCCCTGTCAAGGTGGGTGACCTTCTGGAAATACCAATAGGGACCACGTAGAGAGCCTACTGCACCGATCCCTTTATTCATCCCAAGGGGGTGGTTCTTTCTTCTAAAATAATGCAAATTCAAAATCCTTTACTCTGCCTCCTGAACAATCTTACTGACCCGGCTGCGAGCGACTCGAACTTCAATAACAAAAATAGCAAAAGCTCAATTTTAAGCAGATTGCGATTATCAACTACGTCATCCCTCGTAAAAAAATTTATAAGCCTTTTGCATTGACGTCGAATTGAGTTCTAGTAAGAACAAAACCTGTCAATCATTTATTATCTCGTAATGACCGACTCGCAATCATCGAAGTTGAGCAACATCGAGACTGGAATACCAGTTACCGTAACGAAGCACGAGGATCATGTTGTGTGCCCCACCCCCAAGGTGGAGATCGATCTTCACCTGACGCCTAATAACGAATGCCAAAGCTCACTCAGCCTCATCCCAAAATCTCATGGCTGACCTGTCTGCAAGCGACAAGAAATAAATGGAAAAATTTCAATGTAACCATTGAAAGCAAAATGTTTAGCAGATCGTGATTATTAATTCAACAGTCCTCCGTACAACAATTTACATCAATTAGAAAATGTTAAGCAAAACTGTCACAAAAACTGTCAACATGCGTTTTTGTCAGTTTTCGAACTGGTCTGGCTATACATGTATCACGTGCACATAGCCAAGCCAAGCTAATGGGTTGATAGTTTAAACATTCACTCTCTTATGTTATTTTTTTTCGTTTTTTTTTTTTTTTTTTTTTTTAGATTCGACCCCAAAGTAAGTTTTTATTCTAGGGGGGGTTCAGTCTGCAATGTATGTTTATGCTGAATTGATCTTTTCTTTTGTGTCCGCCTGTTTTTTGAAAATTAAGACTTTTTTAATTGATCACCTCTGATATGACATGCTGCCAAAAGACATTGGTTACTGGACGGTTTCTATTGAGTGACGAAGCAAACCTGTTTATTAGTCCTTTACGCTGACGTCCAATCGAATCCAAGCGAAGATAGCTACACAATACCTGTCAGTCATCTACTTCCTCGTTTTGTCAGTCCAAATGATTTAGCCGATACAAAAGGACTTAATCAATATTTTTGATCGTGTTATTATCATCATCATCCAATTGGTGGCCGTCGTTTGGCATAGATCTTCTCCAAGATCCACATCAGGAGCGCTTAAGAGCCAGTACTATTTGAACTTGTCTAGTTCGTCACGTCATTTTATTCTTGCCAGTCCCAGTTTCGCATATGATCTCTTGGAATACATGCTGTGAGTTGTGATGTCCATTGGTTGGCTGACATTATCACAACATGATCAGCCCATTGCTATTTAAGTTTTCTGATGGATTCTATGATACATCTCACTCCTGTTTGTTTTCTAATATACTGAGCTGTCTTGTGATTCTTCCATGTGATGTTGAGCATAATTCTTTATCAAGTAAGTTGTATGGCTCTCAGTTTGAAAATCAATCTTTTGTTTGGGTCCCATATTCCAGCTTCATCGGTGACTATCGTGGGGATGCACTGATTCCAATTCCCAAATATATCAGTAATTTTAAGGAACTCCTTGTTTATCAATGTAATAATGGTTAACAACTTTGAGATACTGTCTTTCATTTCTATAAATAGTTCAATCCTCTCTGGATGCTCCACTACTTTGACCTTGTGTTAAACTAAGCTAAGCTCAGTGAATATCTATAATATTCTGTTTCACTATTTACAGGGTATATACAGCTTCGTTTGACACAAGGCCACTCTAATGGCGGGACATAGTGAGGATTGAATGTAATACAGTAGTATTCAACCATCAGAACACCAATTATGAAACTAGGGATTTCAGGCGATTTCTGATGTATTTAGAGATTTAACAAAAGGTGTTTCACGAGATTACAAGGGTTTCATAAAATCACTAGGGATTTCACGAAACCACTAGTTTGATAATCCTACCGTAACAACTTCATATGATTCATTTCATGTGAAGAGAAGAATTCTAAGAGCTGCCCCCCGCCTGTTATCGTTATTCTCAATACAACACGGGTGGGACATTGGATTGGGGAGAGAAAATTCTAATAAACGGAAATGGTTCTTGCAGGTACGGGTAGGGCGAATGGTTTAGCTATTGATTCAGCAGTCAATCAGCTCCCTGATCTCCCGTTCGATCGGCGATAAATTTGGTTAGAGAAAAACGCCTATAATGAAGTGTTTATTGATTCAACCAGTATCATTGTTTAAATTTCGAATTACTTGGCAGGAGTGTCCACTTGCATAGCACAATGGTTGGCACATCTGACTAACTTGCAGAAGGTTTCCAGCATGAGTGGAGAGTGTGGATAACTCTTCATCAGATCAGATCCTCTGTGCACTCAGCAAGCTGGTTGAGTAAACCCTAATCTGTTTCATCAGGGGTGAAAGTCCCTCTTCGTTGAACTTGCATCTTGCCCAGGGAAAATCATAAAAACTTGTTAGAATAAAGTCCTGGCCTCGGTAAGCTGACGAGGGTAATGGGGACTGAGACTTTGTCAGTGACCGTTTATACTCCAATGGGAGTTGTCTTTTAAGAGATGGACGCTCAACTTACTTCGTACTTTTTACTGTAAGAATAATTCAGTTGAAGTCGATAAACTCCCCTGTCATAATCACTGTGGCCCAGTAGTTAACGTTCCTAAACCAGGTTCGACAGACCGTGGTTCAATCCATTGCTGAGTTTTAAAAACGACTTTAAATACGTTACTCAAAGCTCTGAACACTGGGAACCTCTCCTCCTCGATTTAACAGTCAACGTTTGACAAAGCAGTTTTCGTAAGATCACCAAATTTGAGCAACGTCGAGCCTAGGAAGTAGCTAAATGGGTGAGTATTTTGGAATACTTAGTGCTGTAAGCAAAATGGATGTTTGACAGGCCTTGCAAACTGGATCTTACTAACAGCTTCTTATGTCCTTCAATGAGGGTTTAAACGGGGAACAATGACACACAACTGCATACAACTCTTTTTTTTATTGAGGTAGGATTGCGATAAAATATTTGCCGATCAAAATTTCGATTTCAAGAAGATAGCATATAATGATAATTGCCTTTGTTCGATACAGGTTTTGATTGTCATTCAATAGAAACTGTCGCCTAAAGAACGTTTTTCGGAAGTATAACGTGTACCGAAAATCCCATTTGTCCTAATTAGAAGAGTCTACAACAAACTTCTATGTGATAGTTGCAAGTAAGGTAACCAGTCAGCAATTAGAGTGTAATATTGTAGTCGAAAATATGTGTGCGTACCTATTATAAAAATGGCTGTGTATGTTGTTCTGTTCCCATCCCTTTCCCATGAGAAAATGGAGCCAGTGGTCAAGAGCAGCTGACTTCTTCCGCATGATATTTGGCCTGTGGAGGAGCGATTTATGAATTTGAACTGACAGGGAGGGGGGATAAGAAACCTAAGAAAGTGTGTGAACGTATGCGTATATATGTTTATGGATATTATCAGTGACACATAGATAGATATATGTGGAAGCATGTATGTGTATACATAAAAAAATTAAGTGAGATAGAGAGAGGTACGCAATTAGAGAGATATAGAGACAAATCCTAGAGTAGCAGGTTTGGGTGGATAGCAGTCAGCCTCTGGACCTAGAGGCCAGCAGGTGTATTTGAGTATCTCAGAAAAGAGAGTCACTTTAAAAGGATTTCAGATACCGCTTGTGTAAAATCCAATGTAGGGAAAAGTAGCATTTTAAATGCAGGAATCTTTCAGCACCGTTTCATTCGGGTTCTCTTTCCCCAGATCTAAAAACACTTGTCCTTCCAGAAAATAGCATGGATGGTGTCATTTTGCGTACATGATATGTACACATAAAAAAAAACAAAAAACATATAAGGGATATTTAGGGATATAGCGGTCAGCCCCTGCAGGAAAAGATTCGGACAAGAAATTCTCTGTCATTGTCCCCACTGTTATCTAACATGGACGACATGTTACACGCTGCTATCATCCTACACACTGCATCCCCAATACTGATAGTCACCTATGGAGCGGAAACTGACCAAAAGATTTGGTCTCAACCTGAGAAATAAGCTCAGCATCACATGGAAGGATCATAATACAGCACAAGATATTATTAAGAAACAGGAGTTTGAAATATCATAGACTCTACTGAAAAACGCAAATAGCAATGGGCTGGTCATGTTGCAAGAATATTAGACAACTGCTGGACACCACGACTCACAACGTAAGTTCTCAGAGATCATATGCAAAACTGAGACTGGCAAAGAAGAGAAGCATTGGCTCCCTTGGGCCATTGATAAAGAGTTGTTGTGAATCTTGGGCAAGGTCTATGTCCAAAGACGGATGCAAAAAGGCTGACAATTTCAAAATATTGGAAGCATGAAAAAATAATGGAATCAGATGTAACCAGATTGAGCTCGAATTGCTACGCATTTGCAGATAAATAAGGGAAAGTACTCTCCCCTGCATGTAATATCCATCTCCCTTGACAAAACTAAGTATGGCCTTGAGCAAGACAGGGCAAGTCCGGACGGATAAGAATCGTATCATCTATTTTCCCTCGACATCGAATTCCGAAATTGCATAGAGATTTCCATTATCGATACGAGAGCGATTAGAATTAGGTCCATGTCGCAAAATGAAACCGAAGCACGCATCGCCGAGAAACATTAATCTACTCCAATACTGAACGGTTTGAGTTTCGTGGTTGACTATCCGTTGCAGTGGACACTTTCGTGCAAACGAAGTTTTCTTCTATCTTTTTTTTTTTTGAATTGTCTCTTCTAGAATTCGTTTTCAGGGAGTCCCCGCCATTTTTTCTCAGGTTTTCGAAGAAAAGAGATAAAATACAAAAAAAGGTATTCAACTTTTGTTCTGCAGCAAACTAATGCATGCAGCACAAAACCTCTTCCTCTCTCTTCTGTACTAAAGTGTGGTGTACCTCCTATATATATATATATATATATATATATATGACGGGACAAAAAGACGTTTTGTAGTTTTATGGTGACCGTCTTGGAATACCAGCTGCCTAAAGCAGCTAAGGATCATGTAAATTGGCGATCCCAGTGATCTTCCTAATAAGGGGGACAATCTATACGATTGTACGCTACGCATAATAACAGTAGCTAAAAGCCACACCCTGCAGTAGTCCACATCTGGGATCCCTGACAGAAAACAGATGGATGAATTAGAAACAAACACCGAATCTTAATTTCAAGTGAAAGTAATCGGTGCGAGAGACACAATTTGTTATGACCGTATGTAGAAAAACTTGAAAATATACGTAATGGTGAACACAAAATTTTCATCTATGGTTATTCTCCTCAAAAAATAACAATTAAATTTTTTTGTGTGTGAATTTAAGAGTTGAAATACTGCGTCAATCAGAATTCAAATCGTTTCTCCCGTTCCGACTTCCCTCCCAACAATAGCAGTTTGAAACTTCATTGATAAAGGTCCAAACGTAAGAGATCATCCTAATGATAAAATTATACATCCTTAAAGGGTATAGTGGCCGGTGACAAGGCTGCAATTTTAGTAGCATGTAAAATCTCAATGATACTTGCAAGTTTCAAGTCTGGTCGAGACCAGGACTTTACGTACATGTTTTATGGTCACTCCAGGATGAAAGTCCACCGAAATGGTACCTCCAAACTAATTATACCACTTAGAGTAAACTCAACGGCGGAGTGGAGAAAATAAGTTGTAATAACAGATGGGTTTTCTGTACATTTCGCACATACTGAGAATCGAACAGGGGATCTTTTGCATGTGAGGCTGATGTGTTGACTATTACACTATTAGAGTGGACTTATCTGCACACTACCCTGTGCTTATTTATTTGTACTGGAGACCTCCACAGATGTTAGCCCACACAAGTAGACAAACATGAAAATACTGAGATGAAATACTAGATATAATCAGACTTATACCCCCACACACATATGTATATATATATATATATGTATGTGTATGTGTGTATATGTGTGTGTCTGGTAATACATCGATATATATATATATATATATATATATATATATATATATATATATATATATATATAAATGTATGTATGTATGTATGTATGAACATGTTGATCTAATTGAACACCCTTGACACTCAATCAACAAATCACAAGTGTTGATTTCTACTAATCAGGTCAAAAGGATTCTTGTCTTTCTTTTCAAGCAGTGCACCTGTCCGCTCTCCTTGAAATCAAGTCCTCAACAATTCATTTCCTCCAGCTGCAATTTACATTCTTCCCTTATTGTCTGCAGATGAAAGAAAATCAGATTGGACTTCTTGTTATCCTAGCTGGCTCTCTTAACTAATTGACTTTACCACAACCGTTCGTTACGAGAATATCTTATCTATCTATCGAACAACTGTAGCCACCAAAGATGGCGAAGCGTTCAATCTTTTCCTACACATGCATATGTTTTCGTATTTGTTTGTGTGTTTCAGCGCTCCTGGCCATACTGTTATATCCACAGACTTAGAAATTGGCATCAGTACTTCACTACACGCGTTCTACAAATATTTTATTCGTGATTAAAAGAACAACAATTAAAAAAAATTAATTAAATTATATTTATGACATCCCTTTGACGGATTTATCAATAATATTTAGATTCTCCAGAATCTTGATGTTCGTTGATGTAAAGAAACTATTTTTAGATGTTTTCCAGAGGAAAATTCAGGGAAATTTAGATATTTCTAGATACTATTTTCCTATAATCTCGATATTTCCCAGTGGAAAACGCCAATAATGAATTGAATTTATTCTGATCATATTCATTCTACGATTGAAATTATACTCGCGACCTTTTTGACGCTACAGTCGTTCAATTAATAACTGTGACCCCGAATCTATCTATCTGTCTGTCAATCTATCTATCTATCTTTTTCATATGTATCGATATACATATATATGCATGTGTGGGAATTTGGTCTATAGCAACAGTACAATGTTCGTTAGCTCGTTAGATGGACAGTGTAATTAAGCCTACTTATTATTTATTGTTGGGGAATTACTTTCACTTGAAATGTGACGGTTGGAGTGAAATGTAATTATTTACCTCGCAACGCTTTATATGAGTATTACATAATTTACACACACACAAATATATATATATATATATATATATATATATATATATATATATGTGAATATATTTAGTAAATGGAATTTATGTGAATGTATACACTCCTGGACAGAAGATGAGCCAAACACTTCCCATCATATAGAATATCATAACACAAAAAAAGCGTATGCATGCATATCAATTTCAAGCAGACTGGGAGTAAATTTGGGAACATTGACCAGCTGTAGGAAGCAGAAATGTACGGGGCAGCAATTGCGCAGCAAACTGTAAACAATTATCGGACTGCTTGATCAAACGGCTCACTTTTCTGAAGGAAAACATGGGAGAAGCTATCCATTACTGAATACTGCGTACACTCCTGTATGACATAGTCGAATATTTTACTTATAATTGTTATAATAAGAGAGCAGTTGCAAAAAATGATCGAAAAGCTTGGCTCAGTTTTTCTTTTGCTCGGAAGTGTCATCATCATCATCATCAGCAGCAGCAGCAGCAGCAGGAGCCTTCTAGCGTTTGTCAATGGACATAGACCTCCCCCAAGATTCGTCAAAGCTCATTATCTTGAGCACCAATACTTTTTCTTGTTCGCGATCTTATATTCTGCCAGCCACTGTTTCACATGTGATCTCTGGGGATCCACGTTGTGAGTCGTGATGTCCAGCAGACGTCTGCCATTCTTGCAACATGACCAGCTCTCTGCCATTTGAATTTTTTCACTGGATTCTCAATCAACGACTCTTGTTTTCTCTTTTGTATAGTGCGCTGTCTTGTGATCTCCCCACGTAATGTTGAGCTTGATTTTCTCTTGTGCACGTTGTATGGTTCTCAGTTTGGGGGACTGTCTTTTGGTTAGGTTCCATGTTCCAGCTCCATAGGTGATTATCGGGGCATGCTTTGGTTTAATATCCTTTTTTTCTAATGTACTCTTGATCGAAAATATTCAAGTAATAAAAAAAAGCAGTTTTTATGGACTTGTATGATGATTGTTTCATTTTTTATTCGCCTTGACCCACAAGACATAAAAAATATTTCTAGTTTGGTCTGCCTCCAAAAAAGTTGCCGACCCCTTGCCCATACCATTAAACGATTATCGCCCATTCTTCTTTAATTTGCTTTGTTGAACGCTAAGTGCCTTACACATTCATTTTCATGTCTCTCTCTCTCTTTATATACCATATCCCTTCAAAAAACCCTTACTCTAACCCCTTTGTCTCTCTCCCTTCTTTGCTATCTACCTCTTCTTCTTCTATCACCACATCTCTCACCAACTCTCTCTATCCCTTTCTCTCTCACCCCCTCTCTCTCCCTACCTCCCTTTCTCTCTTTCTCACTCCTATTTCTCTCTCAGACCCTCTTTCTCTCCTTTAGTCCCTTTTCCACCCTCTGTTCGTCCCTTCCTCGGCTCCTCTCTCTACTCCCTTCTCTCTCCACCTTTCTCTCTCCTCTTCCCTTTTACCCCCCTCTCTCTCTTGACCCTTTTGCTTCTCCCCCTCGATCTCCCTTTCTCTACCTCCTCCTTTTTTTCCTCCCCTCACCCTCCGTTCTTTTTATCCATACCTTATCCTAAGTCTATTTTCAGCCAGTTCCATCAACACTCACCTGTAATTAGCCGTTGGCATTTCACCTGCATCCACTCGTTCGTGTTGCAGTGTCGCAAAAGACGGTAAGGAATGATAAGTGTGTTCTGTTACTTCCCAAAAGACACATTCTTGGACGCCGAGGATTGGCAGGGGGTGGGGGGCTGTGGCACAAAATATCTCTACAATACCTGCTGGCAGGAACCAGGCAAAAACGATGGATAATACACAGAATTGGATTTCACATGATCTCACTCTTGATCTGGGACGGGCGAGAAAATCACAGCTAGCTAGTTTCCATTACTATAGCTACAACATCAGCTGTCCCTCTCCGGGATTTCCATATCAAAAGTTTCTCTTTGTTGGCTTTCGATTCGTAAAACAGACTTGGAGGCGACAAACACCCGGAGTGGCGTCACTCTATCATTCTCGCTTACGGCCGTAAAATCTATGGGAATCGCAATGAAAAAAAATATTGTTATTGATTATGTTTCCTAATGCTCACTGGCTGATCTTTCTTTAGTTTGATAATGTTATATTTTAACAACATTCAAAATGAATAATTCATCATGCAGAAGAATAATTAGAAAAAAACTGTAACAAAAAACTACATGGTTATTTCAAAAGACGGACCAATTCATAGATTAGACAAAATAGACAAGGCTACGCAACGGAGACCTGAAAAGGGAAACTGCATCACTACTTATCTCAGACCAGAACAATGCCCCAAGAACTAACTATATGAAGGTTAAGATATATATCTGTACCTTTCATGAATGGATCACCGTCACCTGTACAACGTAATAGAGCTGATTAACTAAAAGAAATTATTCAAGATTTTTAGATCTTTTGTCTGGAATTATCTAAGCAAATGAATCTTTTATCTAAAAAAAAGTCTAACAAGATTTGGACAGTTAGACAAAAATGATCATGAATAGTCCCCAATTACCCTTTTACATGGTGTCTAGTAATGTGCTTATGCTGATTTTCGGGGTTATATCCCCAAAAATGTGACAAGGAGTGCCTGAAGACACACACACAGACACACAGGTGAACAAACAGAGAAGCATCTAATGTCAACTTCACTGTTTGGATGACCCGGACATTTGTGGGGCCACAGTGATTCGATAAAACCTGGCAATCAACTTCAGAGCAAATTATTGTATCAAATTAGCCAAGAAGATGTTCAAGAACAAACATGACTTGGCTGGGAGCATCGGCCACTCGGAAATGTGCAAGCAACTGAAGTTTAACCACACAAATAGATGATACATGCAAAAACCAGAGTCTGTTCCAAAGAATTGAATATATCACCAAATCCAGACCAGAAGACCAGATTTTGAAGTAATAAACAAAGAGAAAAGAACTTGTCAGATCGTGGATATCGCAGGCTTCTCTGGTGGGTGAAGCTGATAGAAAGTACTTCGACCTTGCCAGGCAACTGGAGAACTTGTGGAACTTCAAAGTGACGTCAGAGTCCTTGGAACAGTCTGAAGAACCTAGCCAAATGGTTGGAGGAACTTGTAATTCTTGGAAAAGATCATTGTCTATCCAGACGCAAGCAATACTTAATTTTAGTGTATTGAAGAGACTCGTTCTCACTTCAGCTCTTGTTTAGGTAACCACTCACTTTTAGTGTCGGAACTCAACTAGTGCAATTATTGGGGAAAATAATAATCTGAAGCTTAATAACATTAGTATCAATAGTTACTGTCATCATTGTTCTCTTTTAACAACAAATGCAAAGGCTTCAGTTCCATTATGAAGCTTATATAAATTCGTCTGAAAAAAGTGAACGAAATCATATTATTTTACGAACACTTTCAAATTTTAGCGTTTTATGTTATATTACATGGGTGAATAAATTAATTTTAATCAAAACCCTTCTTCTAATGATTCTAAAGTTAGTAGAGGAAACCAAAACTGATGCTGATATTTGATGTCTGCTACTGATATGTAATGGCTGTTGATGATAAATGAGATATTCGAGCATTTTTCCGACGGATGCTTTATTGACTATGAGCTTTTTTGTTGAAATTATCATTTTGTTATTGTTAAAATATGTATTTTTTAAAGGAGAATTTATCTTTTTTTTCATTAATGGTTTTACTCTCGATTCTATATGGTCTTTGAATGTTATATTTCATATTGCAAGAATCAAACAAACTGCAAAATGCTAGACTTTCATGGCATTAAGAAATCGAATTGACGACCATCGATGATGAGTCTTATTAAGACTAATTGACCAGTTTTACATTCATACATACACACATACATACAAATACATCTACATCAAAAATAAATAAAATGACGACAATCACGATACTGGTAAAATAATCGATACGAAAAATTCCATTAAAATCAATATTGGATGCAATCATAACGGTAGGTCTGGTTAGTCACTTAATAAAAACCGTCACATGACCAATGTCTTTTAGCAGCATGCCACGTTTGATTTGATTTTTCTTTCTTCTTGCTGGATCACTAAAAAGCCTGAATTTTCAAGCGTGAATGCCACTAGACGTAACGTAGGGAACTAACTCAGCTTAAAATCAAATTGACCTATTTTGGGTTGGGTCCGTGGAGAAATTGAAGAATAGATAAAAAAAAGTTAAATATTCATATAGATAGATAGATAGATAGATAGATGGATGGATAGATAGATAGAACCAAAAATTGAATAAATCTGTGTTGACAAAGATGATAGTATCAGTGGGTTGTTTCTAAAAGAGACGTATGTTGACTATGTTGACAGATCTGTCTGTATCTATGGTACATCTCGATGTTTGGCAAATGGAAAAATCTTCAAACTATTCACAGTTGATAATCTAACTTATGTCATGAAGTTATGACATTGAACTCTACCAACCTTTAAGAGGCTTGCTCACCTATCTATAAGAGATTCAGTTCGTTGTTCGGTCCCTATATTGTTTCCCAGCCATTTTGCGTAAGATGTACCTAAAACCTTTTAAAGGTTCTTCTCAGGAAAATCAACACGGGGTAACGTGATCTTGCAATAATGGCGTTCGGATATTTTGTTTAAAAATTGGTAAAAATCGATTTTATCAGCTGTTTGGAGTTAGATTTACTTGAAACGTGGTAGGAAGGTGTCCATTGAAAATATTCTCCTCATCTATAAAAATCTTTCACTCAGGATCGTGTGACCTGGCAAAAATGCTTATGTTTTGAAATCAGCTGTTTTCTGTCAGATTTACTTGGAACTTGACAGAAAGGTGTTATTTAATGGAATCGGTTTCTAAATCTGGCAGTAATAGAAATTAATCTTCATAGTTGACGACCCATTGGATTTCCGTTTCTCGTTTTTGGATAATCCAATCTTTTCTTGATATATTTAATGTTAGCACAACGTTTCAGTCGATTTACTTTACTGCCTTCTTCAGGTGTCATATGAGGAAAGAGAATCTCTTTCTCCGAAACATTAAAGCCAAGAAAAAATAAAAAACACCAAAAGCATAAAACACCAAACAAACAATATTAGATAGAAAATTCGAATGTTATCAGTTACCCATAGGGTATCATAGTGTATGTTCGGACGGCAATATTGACCTTAATGATTCAAAATGATATTTCAGATCGATTAAAGTGTATAGAAGAAATATTTGCGGACTATGTAAAGCTATCAATTGGATTTAATGAATGTAAAATGGCACTTGCAGAATCAAAAATGATGGGGTCTACGTGGAATCTGAAATTTAATTTAGGTGTAGCGTATCTTGGCAGAGAAAATAAAACCTACTTATACAAATTGGGAAATCAACCATTGAAAAGGTATCAGAAGAGACAGACTTACGTGTTAATTTAACGGGCAATTTAATACTTGGAAACACATCTCTTCAGCCGTAACTGAAGCGATCACCAGAATTGGTTTGCGTAGCAGCAACATTTGATCAAGGGATCCTTATGTTATGCTAAAACATTTTAACCCACTAACACGACCACATTATAAGTATTACGTACAAGCTTGGTCTCCATGTACAAGACATGGTAAATGGAGTTTAATTTTGAAATTGGAGATAGTAAAGAGAATATACACTGGACTGATATGTTGCATGGGAGATTTAAGCTGTAAGGACTAGAAAAGTTAGCCACGGCTGTATTGTTTGGGTGTTGGGCAAAAGGGAATTTCATTGAAACTTTCAGGATATTACATGGCTTTACTTATTACAGAACTCTAAAGTTTGATCAGTCTGATAAGACAGGAACTTTAATAGCCAAGTATATCACAAAAACAAAGCCGCTAAAGCAAATATATTTTTTTCTCAAAAAGAATTTTGACGTATTGGAAGAGGTGATAATGTTATGTAAAAAATAGTATAAGTATAACTAATTCTATGAATAACTTAGATAAGTTTAGATCGCCTGGTTTAGCAAAAAAAATGATTAAAGCAATTTTGGGGGTTATCAACTGGAATATCAAGAAGAATTGAAAAAAAAGCGCCTGGTAATGCTTCTCTATACTGATTAACGAGAAATCAAGTTTCATACATTTTTATTACTCAAATTAATGCGTATTTTATGTTTAATACGTATTTTAAATGTAATAGGGAGATTCCCATAGAGAAATTTTTATGTGAAACAATAAACAAGCTCGGCTGCCCTAAGGTCAACTCTCTTGCTTCATCAATATCTAATTGGTGAACAAAGCACAATTCATTTCTCCATTCATTACCATTCCAAAACTATGTATCCCATTTTAACTTCTTTATTAGTGGTTCTTGTAATAAAACAAGTCGACCTGAATTGAGGAAATGTTTCTGCGTTTCTGTTTTTGCATATATAGCTCTGATTCGTGCCGTCATGGTTTTTTGGTGAGGTCATTGTCAATGTTGTGAAAGACGAAAATAAAGTTAAAACATAATAGAAAAGATTTTGTCTAAAAAATTATCTTGAAACGCTCATAATTAAGTTATTCTATTCTAGCAACGCGTACAGTACTACTTGTTCTATAAGTTTCATCATAGAAATGTTTCCAGTTCCTTTCTTAAAAAAAACCCAAAAAACAAAAGAAAACAAACAAAAAAACACAAATTCCGTTCAAAACCTGCGACGTTGAATACACAATTTTTGACAGCATTTGGTCATAATTGGTAACATTTGTTTCTTTAATGAAAATATCAGTAATATTGGAAAATATCTTATTTTCAATAGATTTTCAAGTTAATCCCCTATAAAACACCCTAAACAGTGAATTGTCATCATTGCTTAAAAAATAAAAGGCAAATATCTTCCAAAATGAAATATAATCCTAGGGCAAAGGGAACAGTTACAATATATATATATATATATATATATATATATATATATATATATATATATATAAGAGAATGCAATCTGAACAGTGTTTATAAGTAATGCATTCACTTCGAATATATATATATATATATATATATATATATATGTGTGTGTATATATATATATCTATATATATATATATTTATATATATTCGAAGTGAATGCATTACTTATAAACACTGTTCAGATTGCATTCTCTTTTTCTCTCTTCCTCTCCCTGATTCTTGTATTCAATTTTTTTCTCGAGAATTAACTTTTGAAGAGGAATAATCTGAGTTAGTGTGATAGAAAAGAGAAATGATTTATTTTTCTTTCTCTCTCTTTTTCTCTCTTTCTTTCTTTCTCTTTCTCTCTCTCTCTCTCTCTCTCTTTCTCTTTTGATCACTTAGCCTTACGAAGAAAACAGTTTCCTTCCTTTGATCAATCTCTCTTCGGGTCACTTAATTCCCTACAAACGTTGTAAACCTATTCAACTCTAGTAAACATAAACTTTCTTAGAACTGTCGACTTATGTTAACGACTTACTTAAAGAGAATTTCCGCCTTACGTCTCTGCTGAAACCAGCTATTTGAAAAGACATCAGAATATAACAAACCACTTTGTTTGACTTCCACGGGCTATGGAAAGGGTCTTGATTCAATAGAACTCACAGCAGCCTTCAACTCAATGCAAGAAGAAGGTATCCATGAGAATTATATAAAAGTCACTGAGAATACATACGACATTGGTATTGCAATAATTAGACCACATGAAGAATGATGCTAACAAGACGAAGATTGAAAAAGAAATGACTCAAGGGTATATAATATCGCCAAAACTCTCAGCGATCCTTGGAAGTACCTTTCAAAAAGCAGACTTGGATAATATGGGAGTTAATATAGACCAATAATATTCGAAACAATTTAAGGTACTTTAGTGATTATGCATTTACTGTGGAGGATCTACCAAACGCGTTAAGTGATCTAAATAGAGAGGGTAAAAAGATAGGGTTGAAGATAAATAAAACAAAGATAGAAGTAATGTGTAATGATAAAGTCCTGGAAAAACATACTAATAGACAAAAGGCCTTAGAAAAAGTTAAGGAATGAGTTTTCCTTCGTCAAGCGTTAAAGTAAGGGAAAGATCACATAAATGAAACAACACTGTGCATCACGATTGGCAGAGAAACATTTGGTATAGTAGAGACGTACTGGAGAGTAAGTAGCCAATATGCTCAAAACGTATAGTGTACAATCAATGCATAAAATCTGCTATTATTGACAGGTGCAAAACCTGAAAATTCACAAAACCAGTCGAATACAAAATCAGAAAAGCAAGAGCAATGGAGAGAGTAATGTCAGGAATAACTCTTAGTGACAGGAAGAGATGAACATGGATCTGAGAGGAAGTAAGGTGAAGGATGTCGTACGAGTAATTAAACAACAAAAGAAGAGATTGGCAAGACACATAAGGAAACGGGAGGATAACAGATGAAGGTAAAAGTAAACCAATCGATGCCCGTGGGGGCAGTAAACGCAGTAGGAAAGACTAATTCCAAGATGGAGAGATGAGATAAAGTTAGCCAGTAAGACGTGGCAAAGATTACCGCAATCATGCTCGTCAATGGAGGAGATGCGAAAGACCTTTGTCAAGCAGTGAACCTGAAAGGCTAATGGTGATATACCGACTGAGACAATACATTGTTGGCAGTGTTTGGTTATAAACAAAATTGAACGAATCTCAGTATTCTCGTTTAAATTTTACACATCTGCCAAAAAAATGTATCATTTAGTCACAGTACATCTCACACTACTAAAATGTCCCCGTTGACTCGGTATGTAGTTTAGTCGGAAAAGCAAGGTTCAATTTGTTAGTGCCACTCTTAAGAAAGGGTGGCAAGGGGCTCTAACTGCCCAGGTATTTACCTATAGATTAGGGAAGTAGCAGATCCAAGTTTTTTTCTCGAGTGTATTAGTGCAAAGCGAACGTAAATGGCCTCTGCCGAAATTTGAACCTGGTTGGTCGATTCTGTTTTACGTTACTCTGCTCTTCCGCCCACCGGTTTCGTACGATCACTGAGTTAAGCTACGTCAAGCTTAACAAGTACGTAGATGGGTAACAGTCTTAGAATATCAGGTGCTGTAACAAGTTTTGGAGGTTTCCCCGCAGCTATACCATAGCAGCATGAGAAAGGGAAGGTGAACTTGGGCACTTCCCCCCTCTCTAAGCTTAGGGGCTTAGCTGTTAGAGCTGGTCAAACCTTCGCCGATGGGAGCCACAGATAATGAGGTACATGTAGCCAAGATATTCTTATTCAATGGATAGATTATCAAAATCAACCGAACCTACTCAATTAAAAGATTGCAGTTGTCAATAAAGCTACATTTTATCCCTGGGGGCAAAGTAAAATGTAAGTTCATGCGAAATTTGAACATTAGTTTGTGCCTGGCAACATTCGCACTTGGTTTGTTTTTGCAGGTTGCAAGATTGCTTGTCTCTTGACGTTTTCTATGGATGGACTAACCAGACCTGCCTACTTCTGATATCATTGGGGTTTTAAAGACCCCCCCCCCAAAAAAAAACAGAAAAAAACAAAACAGATAACGCTTTTACTTATGAGCTCACTTTCAACTTCAGGACAATGTTTTAAAGCTATACACTTATTTTCACTAGCTGAATACATTTCATATGGGCAGTATTTTTCTTGAGTAAAAAGATAAGATTTTGTTCCTCAAACCCGAGGGACACAAAGTCAGTGTCTAGTTCAGCATTATACTTACATTGAAAATCGAACCCTTCTCTAGAATCTCTGTAAGTTTAGGAATTGAGCTGAAAACATGCGTAAGGGTTTCAACTGAAACCACAGAAAATTCAGAAGCCATGGTTTTGTCGACCTTCAGTTATGCTATGACCGATAGACGGACACACAATTGGTGAATTATGCTGGCGTTCCATTTTTTTGAATTTCGATGTTCGGATCCAGGAAAGCCACCGAGTTGTAAGTGAATCACCATAACCAAAGTCGCCAATCTAGCTATTTTAAAGCTAAATCTAGCTATTTTAGAGCAAGAATAATATTTCAGGGTTCACCATCCACCTGCATTAGAATGCAAATCGAGCTATGACAAACCGTGTTATACGAGGGAAGCCTATTTTTGACCTGAATTTCTTTTTGTAGTTAATTCTTCAAAATATTCCAAAACATATTTTGGTGTTATTTTGCTTCTAGACTTTTCATAAATCTTGGTTTTTCGTTCGAAAGCCATTTTTTTTCAAGAAGATTTATCTTTTGAAGAATTTTCATGGCGTCAAAGAATCGGGTCTTTGATAAAAAAAAGATTTGCTAGACATTTTTTTCGTTGAATAAAGATTTTAAGCGATTTCCTTCGTTCTATGCCCAAACAGGCTGCACACCTTCAAATACGACAATAAAGAAATCTCACAATACAGTTAGATATCTTTAAACAGCTGCCATGAAAAACTCACTTGAGCATGTTTTCTATTTAGAATACGATAATTGGAATTCATATACCTTGCAATACAGAAAAATATCTCATTACTTACATTTTTAGAAAATGGTTTTGGTGTTGGTAGTTACGGTTCAGACTCGGCGAGTTCAAACTCTGGCAGGTACAGTTTGTGTTCCAACAACTGTCTTACGAAATCAATGATATTTTAGATTCATTTCAGATTGATGATAGATTTATGTAACAAATCATTCCTTATTCACAAGTATGTTCTTTTCTCCTAAACAAATTGCACTAAAAAATCGTAAATACTTCTTGCATTTAAATCTGTATTACAGGTATCATTCACTCAGTGGCTGGAAAACTCCATGCCCATCAATGTTTATATAATTAAACTAAAGTAAAATGAGATCACATGCCAGCACAGTATATAAGGAAGAAAACGAGAGTCCGTGACATCATAGAAACTATTAAAAAACTCAAACAGCAATGGTCAGGCCATGTTGCAAGAATGAAAGACAACCGATGGACATCACGTCTCACAAGATGGATCCCCAGAGATCACATAAGAAACTGAGGCCGACAAAACACGAGATGGAGAGATTAACTGGACGGATTTAGGAAATACTGGCTCTGCGACGCCCATGATAGAGAATTGTGGCGTATCCTAGGGAAGGTCTATGTCAAGCGACGGACGTTGAAAGACTGATGATGATGATGATGATGATGATGATGATGATGATGATGATGATGATGATGAAAATGTAATTTTGAACCCAGGACTGTCCGTAAACCCAACCTAAGAAAAAACAAAAACGTAGACCATGTTATCTCATTCCCAATGCCAAGTTGACATTGGAGGCCAAAAACTATAGATACGAGTTGGTCAAAATCAGTCAATCTCGACATTCAATAAAAAAGTTTGTCTTACACTCTATATTTGTTGGAAAAGTTGGTTCCTACAATTATCTGACGAAAATAAACGATGATTCAGATTTATTTCAGATTAATCCCAAAGTCAAGGAACAAATCGTTCCTATTTACAACAATAATACCCTTGGGCAAGGCATGTATCTCCTTTCCTTTCACAGCCATATGTGAAACTATGCTGGGTGGAGTGAGCAATGCCACTTCGGGTTTTTGTCGCCTCGGTCTAATTAATACCGCAAACAGATCGAGTATCTAGTAATGTGATGTGTAGAGCTTGAACATGGATGACTGAAGCCATAGCCAGCATAAGGGCACTACTAACTTTATAAGTCTGCAAACTAGTCAACACAAATTACAAAATGGCTACATAATATTATTTGTGAGCTGTCTGTTTGTGATATAACGAACGAGAAGATGAAGGGGTAATGCTAACACCCGAACATAAAATAGCAATTCTGCTCTGTGTGTGTATGCATGCATGTGTGTGTGTGTGTGTGTGTGTGTGTGTGTGTGTGTGTGTGTGTGTGTGTGTGTGTGTGCGTGCGTACGTGTGGGTTCTGGGGGGGTGGCTATTGATGATATGAAAAAATGATAGTTTTTATATCATCAGTAACCACACACAACTGTTACTCATGGAAAAGGTGTTGGGTCTGCGTTCGCACTTATTCCGAAAATGATGATCAGATTGCTATCTATTTCTTTATAATACTTAAAGTCTGATTTACTCAACCAAATTTGGAATGCCTCATCAATGGACCAAAAGAGAAAAGTTTCCAAGTAAAATGGTTTTAGATTTTCGGAAATTTGCAGAAAAAATATTGTTGACCCACCCCCTTCAATACACAAATCAAATATGACTCAAGAGTTCATGATCATGAAAATTTTCATAGAAAGTATGATTCAATAAATACATAGTTCAAATCCATGATCTCTTTTTTGAACTAGTGACCCCATTTAAGGCCTTTCATCCGAACTAACTGAAAGTTTGTCGGCTGGTTGGTCTAATGGGAAAACAATGTTTCAACCTGATTTTTACAACCCATTTGGCGCCAGTATTCAAAACCTCTCAACCCTGATACCGAGTGATCTAGCGAATATCCTTTAAAGCGAGCGTATGTTAAATATGTAGTCAGACCATACACACAATAGTTTTTATTTGCCTGAAGGTTTAGCGAGGCCAAGTTACCGACTTTATCCCCAAGTTTACATTTGAAATTGAGTCAAAATCATCTTGAAACACGTAAAAAATTTAGATTCTCCAGATAACTATCTAAGAACTAGGAAATATTTTTCATATTATTAATCAATAAAATGTATATTTCATCTTCAACACTTATTTTATTAGAACACCACTAAAGTCATTAGAAATATCATTTATTTCATCACCATAACTCATCATCATCCTTCCTTATTCAGACACTTTGTGCCTTCAGGGTGTTTTTGTATTTGCCCATAACGTCGGCGTATGAAAAATATGAACATCTTTTTATTTCTCATTTTCTTTCGTATTTACATGGTAGATAAACTTAACATTGTTCCAATCGTTGGACATGAATTTCTAGGGATTGTTTCTCTCATCGGCGGATAGCAATTGTTTCTGAATGTAACAATCAGATAGTTTTGTTACATAGGCTGTATATTTTGAAATTTGTATTTCTCAAAAATCAGATATTGACATTGTGTTTGTTGAGGTCTTCGTTTGAAAGATAAAAGGGTCAATCTAATGAAACAGTTACCTTGGTTGTAGCTTTTACTCTTTTTATTCTGTGTCAAGTGTTGTTTTTTCAACAATTGCCGTTTGAAGCCATCTTTTTCAAGAATCAATGCCACATTCCCTTTAGTTCAAGCTTTATATAATAAAGAATATCATTTTGCTATGAATTATCTGAAAGCCATTCAAAACATCTAGATTTTGATGAAAAACATCAACAGCAGCAACACTGAGCAAGGGAGGGAACTATCATTTCAATATGTCAGTTGGGGGATCACTGCTACAAATGCAAGCACATCTAAAGTAAGCTCTATGGTGTACATCAATTTTCGTAGTTAATCATTGCCTTAGCTTCTTACTTGTACATTAATAGAGCTAGAGCGCTGGCGGATTACACATTTACTACTTATTATGGCATTGATTTCGAAAATTCATCCCCAAAATATGTTTTTAGTGGGATGGCGATTCAATTTCAAGTGTTAGTTTACGCTAAATTGATTCCTTAGTTTGTATTCGGTAGCGTTCGTGTTCTTTTTTTTCGATTTGAACTTCTTTAGTAATCACTGCCCAACAAAATGCGATACAATAACTTGATCATTGATCACTTTATTCCGATTTTTTCTATTGACTAATACCCGAAAAGGCATTCAAACAAAAGACGTTGGCCACATGAGAGTTTTTATTCCGTGACTAATCAGACCTATCTATTTTCGTGGTAAATCATTGTTCCAGTCTCTTACTGTTCTCAAGGAAAACATGTTCTTTTGTTCGGAAGGAAAAGCGTAAGATTGTGCCACAGATAGATGAACAAATGTAACGGATGCACTTCAACTCTCACATTTGTATAAAGGGATTCAAATAGTAATTCAGATTCCGATCAAAGTTACTTCCTTGCTTATTTTTTGTATTTAAAAAAAAATCCTCTATTCAATTCACAGTAGAGTTCCATTCTTTGCATCCCATTCATTGAAGAGTTCCGTGGCAGTTACTATCAATTCATGAATCTTACAGCCGAAACAAGCGTACATTAAAAAACAACCCAGTACTTTATATCTATTTTCGTGGTTAATTAGTGCCTTGGTTTCTTGCTCTCCGTCTGGAGAATGTGTTCTTTTGTTCAAACGACGGAGCGAAACGCCGAGATACGGACAAATAAACATCGGCCATAGAAAAGTAAAGCCCAGTGGTTAATTAAACAGAGTGGCAGACGATTTTTCATCCGGGTCGTTTCAATCCGGCCAAAGTAAATTACGGACGTCAGGGGAAAAAACTAAATAAAGAAAATGGCTTCTTCTCAAGATTGCGGTCAAACGGAACCTAGAGAATTACTTCCGGTAAGAAAAAGTGACCGTCTCATTTTATCTCGTCAAATCTCGTGTTGTCTCGTTTTCGCATCACTTTCGCCTGGAAATGAAATGTTGTTTTTTTTTCATTGCCATGAACTCTTTTTTCCTGTTCAGCAACTCGTTTTGTTACTGTTTGTGTGTGTGTGTGTGTGGAGGGGGGGGGGGGTAATGAAAAGATAAGATATATAAAAAAGTAATAAGAAAAGAGGGTAAAAGAATGAAAAAAGTAACTATAAAATTGGTAACGCCATTGTTCAATTTGATTATCGTGATAGCATCTTTTCCGCATTGCTTTTATCAAAGAATAAAATGATTTGTTTCTTTTTACAGTAGCTTAAACACTTTTCACTGATAAGTGGATCTATTTTTCTCCTTTCTAGTTTTTGTATCAGTCTTTGTTTTGTTATATTGCAAAAAAAGCGATGCATAAAATAAACGAAAAAGGATGAAAAAAGAATGAAAAAAGAATGAAAAAAGAATGAAAAAGAAACAAAACAATCTACAAAGCATTAGTTCAACTTGATTTGAGTGATAATATCTTTCACATTACTTTTCCCCTGAAAATAAAATCGTACTGTCTTTTTTCACTGTATTCAAAACAGTTTTTCTTCTCTGTCGTGGTTTGTCTTTTGTCAAACTCCTGTATAAAGTCTTGATTTGACTTGGTCCTCCCGTGGAAACAACATGAAAAATCGTCACCACGAGGAGGGCTGAAAACTCATGTGTAAAACCAACATTCCCTTACCATTAGTTACCCTACAATCGATTGCCAAAGGGCTGTTTTACTTACTGAGCTAAATTGACAAGTCGTAAAGGTTAACAAAAATTCATCATACGGATACATATAAGCTTTTTTCGTTCAAATGAAAGGGTACATTTCCCTGAAAATATATGATGTTATGATTTTATTATTCATAAAAACATTACAAAAGTTACGGTAATCATCTTGGATCGGAATTGAAGTTTGATTCTGTTGCAACCATTCTTTTCTTTTTTCTTGCTAAAAAATAAAGACGAATAAAAATGGCAAAAAAGTAAAGAAAACTCGCCATCACATTCAATAATTGAACAAATGTAGCATCAAAATTTGATATCAGGAAAAAACAAAATTCCACCGAAGAGAAAATATGATCATAAAAAATTCTATCCATGACGCCACTAGCATTTTCTGCAGGAAAGCATCTAAAATAGAGTTAAAGAAACATCTAGTGACATGTAAGTACTTAAGAATTTAGATGGTAATAACAAACCCATAGAAACGTGGCCTTAAAATGTGGAAAATTTTTTTTTTCCAAAAATCAAAAAGAAAATATTGATATCTTCGGAAAACATCTAAAATAGAGTATGAATGATATCTAAAAACATCTAGATTCTGGGTAATCTAGATGTAATTGATAAAACCGTCAGAATACTCCCCCTCCCAGGACACAGGAACTTTTATTTCCAAAGACCCACGGAATATTTTCAGAAAGGAGGGCAGTGTAGTACTGATGCCAATTTTCAAGTCTATGAACAAACTGGTATGATCAAGAGGACAGGAGCACACAAACACACGAAACAAAACAGAGACAAACGCATAAAGACACACAAAAATAGAAAATTAAAGTAACCACTTCCATTTATTGCTCAAGTTCATTTATGTCCTATCATATACTGGGTGTCTCATGGAGAGACCACAAGACAGAACAGTACATATGAGAAAAAAACAAGAGTCAGGGATATCATAGAATCCATCAAAAATCTCAAATGGCGGTGGGCTGGCCATGTTGCAAGAATGGCAGGCAACCGATGGACATTGCGACTCATGACATGCATCCCCCGAGATCACTTGCGCAACCGAGGCTGGCAGAATATTAGATGGAGAGACGAGCTAGACAAGTTCATGAAGTACTGGCTCCGCGACGCCCATGATAGAGAAGTGTGGCAAATCCTTGGGTAGGTCTATGTTCAACGACGGACGTTAAAAGACTGATGATGATGATGATGATGATGATGATGATGATGATGATTATGATGATGATATCATTCATGTGAAAGGCATTGTTATATTTTGTAAATTTTTCTTCCAAACCTAATCTTCATTTTTGAAACCAATAACTTTGTTCAGTAGGAAATTTGCCAAATTTTGCTGTACGGTTTGTTTATATGCTGTAATGTCTGGTTCATCCTACGGTGTTCTTCAATTCCTCAAGACCATGGCACCCGAAGCAAGAGGATTAATGACGATGGAATTTGTTTGGGACAAGGTCAAACCGATGCTTCTCGGGAATTGGCCAGCAGAAATGTTGGTGGCGGTTGAGGAACGACAGTATCACTGTTGATATCCTGATCTGACGGAAATTTAGTCTCTAGAATTTCGAAGTTTCACGAGTCATTCGGGAGGGGGGGCAGTGATTCATAAAGTGGGAGTAAGAGCCCCCTTGAATGTGACAGCAGATGGGCAATCGATGTTACTTGTAGCTTTTTGATCAAGACAGAAAAAAACACTCCTCGAGAATAGACTGAGGTACTTTTATGGAATCTATTCCGAAATCTCTTGAGTCGATTAATTCTTTTCACAGGCATTTTAATAGGTAGACCAACCGACACAAGGGGATACTTTTGGAGAGTGTGTAGCTCCACCAAGGGCAATTCAAACAGTACCTCGATGAAAGAATTTATTGTTTTTACAGCTTTCGTCTCATTGTATAACTAGTTACACTGGAAGTTACAGTATTTGTCGCAAGTATTTGAACGAACAGACATTTTGCTTTTACTTGCTTGGTTTTGAGAGTTAAATACAATAATGAGGAGAGCTATAATCGCCTACATTCTGGCTCCACGTGGCACATAAAGCGAGAGAGACAGAGAGAGAGAGAGAGAAAGTGAGAGACGGACAGACGGACAGACGGTCAGAGAGAAAGAGAGAGAGAGGGAGAATATCATTCTCGAGACATGTCGAAATGAGAATTCATCTAATTGGTTTTATACGTAATTTCCTTATTGACAATCGGACATTTTTATCGCCCAAAGAATTTTATTCGATGGTCTTTCAAAAGATTGACACATGAAATAAAGAAATTGCCGTATCTTTTAAATTGAAACCAATCAATTCATCACTTCCTGCATTTATAATGCCTACGCGCATGCGCATATATAAATCCTTTTGCTTTTCTGTTTAAACCGTTCTTCCTTACTTATTTTTGACTAGACTGAGTATTCGGCGTTGCCCAACGGAAAATAAGTATACGAAATGGGTAAATAGAGGTATTATATATATATATATATATATATATATATATATATATATATATATATATATATATCACATCTAAATATATATATCACATCTAATTTCGACTATCACATTTACGCATCGCGTTTGATTTGGACACATTCCACGTTTCTTCGTCATTATCAATCTTCGTCATCAGCGCTCTACTGCCTCATGCAAAGAAAATGGACAATTTATTCTGCGAAATTCGACCAAATATTTGTGCTGTAAGTAAATTGAGGCATGATGATTCCAAATATACCATTAATTATATCTCAGGATATGTAGTTCTCAAATCATAATAAACCTCGCACAGAAATATACAATTTTTATCAAAATTACGGTACGAAGTCTCAAGTTGACTATATTTTCGTGCCATTAGAACAAGAAAAACATCAAGATTAATCTTCATTAAAATCAGGGGTGCAAACCAATGTATAAAACCCGCGTTTCGATACCGTGATTTGAACTCATGATCAGCTGATTGGCAGGATATGTGAATGTATGTTCCAATACATCCATTTATGTAGACATAGATGTGTTTATGAAAGTGTCGTATCTTCTGTATATGTAAAAGCCTTAGGTGTGTGGATGGGACTAGGCTGATGACTTTCATACACTGGAATCAAAACAAAGATAAGCAACAGCAGCAACTTCATAGAACTAAACATGAAATCGGCGATACAAGAACTAGAGAAAGGATAGTTGTGTAAGTATCTAGGATTTAATGATTGAATAACACAGAACGCCAGTATGAAATAAATCATTGGGAAAGAGCGCTTCAGAATAGTGCATGCAGCACTGAAAACTGAACTGAATTTAAATGATAGAGTAAAGACCGTTAATACTATAGCTACCTTTATTGTAGCATATGGTTTTAATATAATCAATTGGAATCTAGATGGAATTAGAAATAATAGACACATAAATAATAGAGAAATCAATTTCAAAAATAAAAGCATTTGATGACGAATGTGGATTTTTTTTTTCTAAGATTGGTATTTGTATCTATGCAAGGTAAGCATCCGTCCAACAAACCACTTTTTAATAGGTAATATTTTTGTTATTTTTAGAGCTACAATTCTTGGCCTTTTCAATTTCGAAGCGTGACCAGTCTGTATTATGATTCATAGTGTTCAAGCTTCAAATTATAAAAAAACGAGTAATCCAGCTTTAAAAATAACGAAAATATCAGTAAAAAAAAAAATAGTTCGTTGGACACTTATTTTCCGACCAAGCCACGTTCCCAGACGAATGTTTGTTCATAACCAATTGATTGAATAATTTTTGTCACTTTATTATTTCCATGATATTTTACTTTGCTTTGCTTTCTGAGCAATTCGATTTTTTTTTCACTCATTTTTATTGTGTGCGTATTTAAAAGTACACACACACACACACACACATATGTATATATGAATGTGTGTTTGTGCATGTTTGTATATAAACAAAAAAGATACACGTACGGGTGTAATCAGACATACAGTCTGCTTCTTAGTATTTCAACGAACAGAGAGGTTGCTTGTATATCTTGGTATCGAAAGTTGAAAACGGGAAGTTTACGCAAGGATAAGCAATTCCTATTATCAGAACAACAGGGAGGCATATTCTATGATTCTTGATATTGAATATTTTGAAAAGTTTTTTTTGATAGAATTATATTGTTGAATGGATCAAACGAAGTATTCTTCTAATCTGCTAGAATCTTGTTCAGAATCGATCGAGGCTTACAAACATTACTTTATAAAAAAGATGTCAAACAAGTTATCTTGCCTTTATTATAAGGTTTTCAACTCTCAAAAGTACAAGATACGAGTAAAGGTGTCTTCTTCAAATACTTATAAGCAGTAATATATATATATATATATATATATATATATATATATATATAGAGAGAGAGAGAGAGAGAGAGAGAGAGACAGAGACAGAGACACAGACAGACAGACATATAAATATATATCTGCATGAAGATACAAAATATCAAACATGATAGATATTTAGATAGATGAAATCTGAAAGAACCCGTAGTATCATATTGTAAGCGCATTGTTGACCATGTGTCAGACTTATCAAAATTTTAGCAAACGTGTATAAGACCATGCAACGCAATTTTTGTTCCTGTGTAGTGAAGGTTATTTTTTGATTGATTTTGTATAAAAAGTATGCAAAGTAGCTATTTTTCCCTTCAAATTCTGTCTGCATGATCAGGGCTGTAGTATTCTTCTTTAATTGTTTCTATTCATTAACGTGATTATGAATGTGCAAATTCGCTTGTTGTCCACTTGAAGATAAGTAGATTTGAAATAATCACTGCTCTGGTTACGAGAGCAAATTTTGAAGGGAATAATTGATATTTTCTCTACTTGGACATAATCAATCAAAAAATAATGCTTATAGCATGATGTTATTGACATAACATATCATTTGGTTCAGAATTCTTCATTGAATTTTGTATGTATGTATGTATATATGTATGTACAGTAATGTCAAAATTATTATACACTACTTTCAAAATTAAGTTTCATTCTCAAAACCTAGTTAAACTGAAAAGATGTCGACAGTAATACATATTTATATGCATCTTGGATTCTGCATTTATTGTAGTACACAGAACAAAAAGGATTTCAACAATTGTCGACCTCATGTGACCTCAAATTCACCTCAAGCAAACTTAGCCTCTCCTTACCCCGGGATGGCGGCTGATCCCCAATGAACTAGCGAACCCTTTTAAGACTTCTTCTGGTCTAAAAGCAAACGTTTTACTATTGTAGTTGTGATTACTGTTTGTGCTTGTCTAGTATTGTCATTATTGGATCTTGTAAAGGTTTTGACCTCAGAATGTCTCAGTGGAAGTTTATCTGAGAGCTACATCCGTTCTAAGAAACAGTCAGGATATCACTGAGAATCGCGTTCATCATTAAGATGAAATTGAAAGATTGTGAAAATTTGTCTCCTAGGCGTGTCGGGAAGCATGGACCGAAGCGTGGACCGAAGTGTGTTTCAACTCAAAGACAAGACGAAATATTGGTTGCCCTTTTCAAGAAGCAACGATCACCATCATCTAAGGACTTGGCAAACATCTTGGTCCTTTACAAACCAGCCATTTTCGGGTGTTCTGTCTTCCGTCTGATTTGTTTTCGTCAGGCTTTTCTTTAATTTCAATTTTGCTCTCAACGAAAACAAATCACTCGGAAGGAGACAGAACGAAAACAAAGGAGACCCGATGAAAGCCAGAGGGCAAAAGACCGAAACATAGTAAGAGAAATAACAGTAGAGACGTGGAAGACCGTCTGACTACAACACACGCACTGATTAAAATACCCTATCTAAGAAAATACAGACAAGAATTGGTAAGTCTTCATCGGAAAGGGGGAAATTAAAAAAGCGCCAAGATCCGACTGAGGCTTCATCTGTCATTTCTGCATTGTACCTGAGAATGAACCAAGTCTGGTAATATTATGAAGTTTTCCGGTACTATAGATTAATAGTAATTATGCCTAAAGCCTCGAACAGGGCTGCCAATTTTGGTACGTTCATACCAAATTTGTACTTTTGATCCCTTTTGACGTACTAGTTACTATGCTTGGAAAACGTACCAGGTTTTGTCAATTTCCTTTGAAAAATATATTAAAAGCCGTCAACAAAAACTGTCAAAATCGTTTTTTTTCTGTTTTTAAGTCGGTCAGGCTGGCTAGCTGGCTGGCTAGGCCTATATCAGATTGCACCAATGGAGATTGAAGGCTGAAAATCTAAATATTTGATCCTTATTATGTTTGCAAAAAAACCCCAAACAAAACGTTTTCCTGTTTTTCGAAAATCCTCACTTAAGTAGCTTTTTTAGTAGGGAAAGAGGGAGGTCGATTCACAATGTAAGTTTGAACTGAATTGATTCTTTAGTTGTTGTTCTAATTCACCCTTTTTTGTGATTATTGCCCCACCCCCGAAATAAAAGTGTTAGAGAAATAACATTCATTTATCACCTTGTTTTTAATTTTGAATTGATCTACCCAAACACGACATACTGCCAAAGGACGTTGGTCACATGACAGTCTTTACAAAGTCTTTAGTTCTACAATCTTACTGCAACACACATGCATATATATATATATATATATATATATATGTATATATATATATATATATATATATATGTATGATGTGTATCTGTATGTATGTCTCTATTACAAGATAGACAATTAAAACCAACAAGATGTGATAATTAAAGAGACATTTTAGTAGGAACTATGTTTTGTTCAGGCCTGGTGTTATCCAGTTACAAATTAAACGGCCCTAGGTCGTGTAAATAAAGAACTGAGTGTTGTGCAGGGAAACAATCTATACAAAGATGAGTGTTATGTGGGCTTTTTCGTACTCCCGATTTGCCGGAGCGCCGTTAGCTCAGTTGATAAGAACTGGCTGCATCCTGGTGGAAGCAAGTAAAATTGTATTAAAATGGATATTGAATACGTTTTTGGAGTAGAATTAGAATTTATGTCATGTAAAAGAAGGAATTAAAGCCCGTCTTCAAATTGGAAGAAGAGATTTTCTGTAATTACACCGTTTACTTAGTCGCATAAACCTCCTACCCAACCAACCGACACACACTCTCTCATGTTGTAATATTTTTCTCTTGTGTGAATCTGAGCTTCATGTCCAAAAGAAATCGATGGAAAACTATTTGTTATTCCCATGTCAAATTCAGATCAAGTCGTTTGGGAAGGAGAAAAATTAGTCTTATGACCTCCAATCACGTTGTAAGGAGGAATCGGAGATGTTTTTCTACTTTTTACGCGTTTGTTGTTGTCACCGACATGGTTTTGATATCTATGTACTCGTTAATCGACACCATCAGCAGTATCATCATCATCATCATCATCATCATCATCATCATCATCATCATCATCATCAAAAGCAGTTGTTATAAGTCCACTGCTGGACAAAGGTCCTTTACATTTCCTTTATTGATCACCCAATGCTAATCTCTGCTTAGTCTTACTGACGAATTTTTCTATCACATCCTTTCGTCTTGTACCTGGTATTTTCCTTCTGTGTTTACTGTCCCATGGGCACCAATCAATTCTCTTTCCTTCTGGCTAAAATTCCAGTCCATCTCCATTTTTGTCGCTCAACTATTTATATAATATCCTTCACCCTGGTCCGTCCTCGTGATTCTTTTCTATCTCGGCGTTATCACTGGTGTTGCTCTTCTGATGTCTCTCTGTGCGATACTAAGTTGTTTTTCCGTTGTCTGCACATCTCATTCAATCCAAATTCATCCCAGTCTACTCATATCAATCTATTTATCTGTCCTCCAATCATTCTGTGAGAGGGAATTCGTGATGTTTTTGCACTTTGTACGTGATTGTCATTGTCACCGACGATATAGATCATCATCAAAGACCGTCGTGCCAGCCAGCCAGCCAGCCAGCCAACCACTCAAGTGTTATTTCGTTGATATTTAGCAGGTCAGTGTTTGCTTAATAAGGTTGGTAGCTTCGCAGAATGTGATCAACGATTTTTCCCTTCTCATACACTAACGGAATTCACAGGACTTTCAACCGAAATTCCTGGGCTTGGTTTCCTTCATCCGGTCCAGGATTTGTCCCATGGCCTCAAACAAAATCGACACAGTTTCAGGGGATCAGTAAGCCAAGGGGCACTACCTCTCTATTAAACTAAGGGGGTTTGACTTCACGTCTTTATTGCGCTATGCATCTTTTGGTGGGGTTCTTGGATTTTTTTTCATTGCTGAATTCCCTATGTTTGTGGAAATGTTCCGTATGGCATATCGTTTGCCATGGTTAAGCTTGCCCTCAATTTTAAGCTCTTAGGTACTGGCATATGGGGATGTACTGGGTGCCGCGATTCTGTTCTTTTTGAAGTGATTCAATACGGGGTAAAAGGAAGACGTTAATGTTTTGTCACAATGTTACCTAAACCCAAATAGGATCTTTCTGGATGTATTTATGATTCTCTCCTATGTACCTCTCTGTTTCCTTTCTCTATTCTCCCCACATCCCACTTTTGGTTCCTGGCCGTTCCTATCCATCTTGGCACCACAAACTTGTTAGATATGTTGATACCATTCTTTTCATATCAATTCAATATTTTTCAGTATAACTATCTAACCAAGCAGTTCATATTTACCAATTTTTTCTGCGGTTTATATCTATCTATCTATCTATCTATCTATTAGCACGGCTGTTCATATCTATACATCTATCTAGCTAACTAGCTCAGCTGCCCATATCTATCGCAATTGGTTCATACTTATCCGTCTGAATATCTATTCATCTATCTACAACCTTATATATATATATATATATATATATATATATAAAGAGAGAGAGAGAGAGAGAGAGACAGACAGACAGACAGACGGACAGACTTGACACCAAATCAAGATGACAGTAATATTCATGAAATTAATTTTAGAAGATATGCATGACAGAACTGATAATAGCGTTGGTTGACCGAATCTGTTAAACAGTCTGGCAGATCAGGTAGTCTAGAAAAGTGATATAATTTGGTTCAGACAGACGAATCAACTACGGGAGAATAAACTGATGTTATAGACAGCAGAAGGAGAACAATCTATCCCTGTGCATTTAATAAAATGACAGACATGCAAAGAAGGTCAGAGGATGCAACGATTGAAACGTTGTGACAATTTCAAGCAGGATGAGAACATTGGCCTTGGTGAATTAGTGTAAAGCATTTGTAGATTCATCTCAATTATCTAACCTTCGGTCTTTCGTCATCAAAGTCAATGTAAGGTAATTTTTCTTCATTTTTTAAATGCGTCTAAATGACACTAGAAAAGGGAGGAAGGAAGGAAGGAATGAAAGGGGTTTGTATTTTATTTCCTTGTTGCTATTATACCAGTTGATAAGGTATGATGTCATTCGAATGTGTAATGTCATTGAAAAATACATATATTCGGGTAATTTTTTCACCAGCTGATATCATGTCAGAATACAATTTTCATTTGAAAAAAAGCCCCAAATGCCCCCCCCCAAACGCCAAAAATGGCTTTCACGATTGAAAATTAGTAGTACTCGCGAAATATTTCCCTCTTGTAATCCCATGATAATTAATAAACAAAATGTTTAAAACATTGGATCCGACGTGATCATTTTGTTTAAATGATGAATATTTCAAGGAATGAGAATCAAGTCATTCGAAAAAAAGACTACTTGTTCTCCTTCCTATGACTTCCCCTCTTCCCTTTGTTACTACTACTACGAGAAGGAGAGACAGAGAGAGAGAGAGAAAGAGAGAGAGAGGGAGAGAGAGATGGAGAGAGAGGGAAAGAGAGAGAGGGAGAGACGATAGACACATCGTTGAACCTGGTTCTTGGTTTCATTTATGTGTCAATTGATATTTGTCCACCAAAAGTGCTATATATGTCCAAAAACTCTGAATGAATTTCCTTTATATTTTGTAGACGGCTTGTCATGGACTAAAAGTGAATATAATCATTTTTGTGGAGCCAAATCCAGGAATTTCTACAGTTACCTCCCGAATATGATACCTACATATGAATTGATTTTCACTCAGTTTTTACGAACAGTAGTGTTGGCAGGAATATGAGCTTTTTATTGTCCTAATATATTCAAAAATTGTTGTTTGGAATTAATTTGTTATCAAGTTGGATATATTATATTTGTTCTTCATTCGTCTCAATAGAATTGAATACAGTTTGGTAATACACGAGAACCAGTTCAACGATGTGTCCATCATCCTTACGTCCATATTTGTGACTTTTGATTTCAAAGGGATTCTAAATTAAGTAGTAGTAACATTACTCGTTGTGGTAGTATTAGTAGGAGGAGCACGAAGAAACAGAAGGTTATGATCATTAAAACAACGATTAATAAGTTTCAATTTTGATTGCTCTGTTCTCTCAGTCGAGGTTTCGGAAGATCATCTCGAGGCTGACTGTGAAGAGTTTGGAGGGACTGGTATCACATTGTTTTACTTTTTTTGGAGCTGGAAGGGTTCAGAGTCTTTATGAGGCCTGATAAAGGAGTTGCTGTGAATGATTATATGTTGCAGTACTCTGATGTATACAGGGTCTACACCTTGTAGAGTGATGACCATCATGACCATGGGAATTTCCGTCGAGTCGAATGCCCTCTTGGAGTCAATAAATGCTACAGCGAGTGACATTTTGTATTCTGCTGCTTTTTCTTTCGGCTGATTGATTGAATGAAGATGGTCCGTGGTTGAGTAACTTCTAAATCCAGCATTTTTCCGCGGTTGGTTTCCATCTAGTATTTTAGTGATCCGGTTGGTGATGATTTTTGTGGAAAGTTTGTAGTTGCAGTTGAGTAGGTTTATTGGTCTGTAATTGCTTATTTTTTCGGGTTTCCTTTTTTTTTATATAGAAGCATTATGATTGCCGTGTTCCAGTCTTCCGGGACTTTACTCTGTTTTAGACACAAGTTGAATAGAATAGCTAGCTTTTTTTATTGACGATCTTACCAGCTTTTTTGAGTAAATTGATAGTGATATCCTCTGGTCCAGGGTCTTTTCCTTTTTTTTAGTTGTTTGATGGCTTGTTTTACATCTCATGGTGTAACTTCTAGGAAGTCCTCACACTGATTGTCTGCGTCTTGTGTATCCTGTTCGTTGCTTTGTTGTCCATGTCCAGAGAAAAGTTCCTGGTAAAATTCTTGGGCGCATTGTACAATCCTGTCTCTCTCTGTTGTTATATCTCTGTTTTCTTCGAGTATGCTAATTATTTGTTTCTGTCCTATACTGAAATTTTTTTTATTGCTCTAAAGCCCTGACATTTTTCTAGAGTAGCTGTGATAATTGCTGTCGTATGTCTTCTTTTTTCTTCTCTTTGCTTTTTTAATTTTTATTGCTTTGTTTAATTCAGTCTCCTCTTTTTTCTCTTGTTGTTAATGGTGGTTTGAAGTTTCTGTGGTTTTAATGAGCTTCCTGGTTTTGTCTGAGATTTTACTTATGGTTTGTGTATTACTTGGTTTTAACATAATGGCATCTTCTATAAGAAAGGTTATTATTTTTCTGTAGAGTTCGTTGATGTTGGTATAGTTCTCTTCGGTAAGGATTTTATATCTGTTTTTCAGTTGCAGTTCGGTAATGAACATTTTCCTGCGTCCTTTATTGGTTTTTACTTGCATCTTACATCTTAACATTCTATGGTTGCTTCCTATATTTACTTGGTTTAGAACTTGAATGGTGTCGCTTTCGTCCGTTAGGATATAGTCTATTTCGTTTTCGATTTCATGGTTGAGACTCTTCCAAGTTCATTTTTAACTTAGTTGTCCAACAAACACATCAACAAATAAGGACACAACTGTCAAAATTGAAGATGTAACACTGGAGAAAGTAGACCACTACATCTACCTAGGACAACAAATCTCTTTGAAACCCACTACGAAAGAAAGGAAATCTAGCAAAAAATCACTCTAGGATGGCAAGCCTTTGGCAGAGCAAGCTCAACATTAAAAAAAAGACGATCCCATTAGTCCTAAAAAGAAGAGTCTACAACCAATGCATCCTCCCAATAGTCACTTATGGAGCTGAAACATAGAACTTAACCAAGAGACTGATCCTCAAACTGAAAAGCATGAAACGCGTGCATGAGAAAATCATGTTCAACCTCATATGGAGAGATCACAAAACATCACAGTATATCAAGGAGAAAAAAGGAGTCCGATACATTATAGAATCTACGAGAAAACTTAAATGGCAATGGGCCAGTCATGTTTCAAGAGTGTCATACAACCGATGGACATCACGACTCACAACATGGATCCCCAGAGATTACATGTAAAAACCGAGGCCGGCAGAATAAAAGATGGCGAGACAGACGAGATAAATCAGGAAAATACTGGCTCCACGAACCCCAAGATAGAGAAATGAGGCAAATCCCAAGGAAGTTCTATGTCAAACTACGGACGATGAAAGATTGATGATGAGGTTTAAATTAAAGCGTACAATTTTTATCAATAATTTAATCTGAAGTTTTTTTATGAGTTGGCTTCAATGAGTATGTCTAACATTTTTAGCTACTAAGTTGGCTGAAAATTGATGTGTTTTACCAATTTCACTCAATTCGAAGATTTTCAGCTACTAATGACAAACAATACCTATCTGAACAGTGTAAAATACAAACAGTTAATGTCATCTATTGATCAGAATAGATGTCTTCTAATGATGTCACTCATTTTAGCCCCTCCTCTTTCTGTTCTCCAATGAGACTGGAATCAACCAACCGACCTGAAAGCGTCTAAAACAGATATGTGGACGTATGTAAATCCTCAAATATTCGAGGACAGGCCCCAGAAGATATGTTTAGTGATTTAGTTTCTCTAATCCAGCTTTCCGTTTCTGACACAGGAATGTAATATATAAAAAATAGACCAATCATTTGGATTCAGTACTAAAACAAGGGGGGGGGCGTATCAAAGTATTGGGAGCCCTCTACCAAAACTGTTAACATAGGTTTCTTCAATTCCCATCTAAAAAAGGTTTTCAGTAGGTAGTTCAATTAGCAATGTTTGTGCTAAATTGGTTTCTTAGTGTGTGTCCAGCAACATTTACGCTTGAATCTTGGAAAATCAGACTTGTTTTTAATGATCACCGCCGAGTTGAAAAGATAACTTCTTCATGGATCATCCCTATTTCAATTTTTAAAAAATTCGTCCCAAACATGGTGTGCTGCAAAACGACATTTGTCATGAACCGGTTTCTATTGAGTGACCAACGAGACCTGTTATTAAAATGACCATAAAAATCAACTTATAACTAATGACATCCGTTAAAATACCTACGTATATTGCTAATAGGTTAGTTAAACCTGCACGAGAGGCTACACTGTTTTTGTATGGAAGCGACAATTTTCAGCAATTTACAAGTCAATTTCCTTGGTGTTGCTTTCTTTTCCCAGCGTTCCTGCAAAAATGCATTTCTAATTGTTAATACATTGTTTGAGTCTCCCGTAAAATATGAGGTCTATACTGGACGTGTAACTAAGGTTGGAGGCTATCTGAAAATGTCCGTCAGGACCAGAATGGAAGGGACCCTAAAAAACTTTATAAATAAAGATTCACATTGCTTTTCTATTGACTAATCTCTATAAATGCTGGAGGCTGTCCCCCAACGAATTAAGCCCCTTTTATATAAGATTTTTTTCTTGTAGGGCTTGGAGCCAGTCTAGGAAGAGAAACAATGCAAAAGGAATCTTCCTTTTGATTAAGAGAAGTGAGCAGTAACTCATATCCAGACACATGGTGGAGAGACGCCATGTTGTCGTAGTCGTGAAGTACGCTTTCCAGCTCCACAGCCATTGAGCGCACAATCCCCCCAGCTTCAGGATCATTGGTTAGCGAGTTAAGGTCAGCAGTCGTTCTTTTCCTTAGTCTATCTTTCTGACATCTTCCTTATGTAGGACAGTATGTTGGTTTTGGTCTCCCAGCTGTTTTTCTAGAGGTGCAATCATATTCAGTAGGACTTGCCTGGCGGGTCTGGGCAGTTAAAATCGCTGTAGGTTTCCCAGCCAATTAAACCGTCTCTTATCGATGTTTCCACTCTTCAGGCTTGCTGAAAAATCATGACGCAGCCAAAATATGATTCTGCGTGATCACTGGTGGCCTAGTCCCATGAATGAAGGAAGTATTATGAAACAGCCCCCCCCAAAAAAAACAACGCAAAACAAAAGAGACTTCCTTTCTGCAATATGCTTATCATTTCGTCTTTATATTCACCATAAGATGAAGCATTATCAAACATTATTGATCTTTGAAGAGAAATTTTCTCACTTTGATTTTGATTGTTTTTCATTGTAATTTCTCGTTCAGACTGTCAGTCTATGGTCGTTTGTAGACAGTCAGCTTTCCTTCTTCCTTTTAGCGGTTTTTCTTTTTATAATCCCTTTTTCTTTCTTTCTTTCTGTCTTTCTGTCGTCTTTATTCCCTTCTTTTGTCCTTTCTTTCTTTGAATCGTCCCTCCCTTTCTTTCATTCTTTTAACAGTTTTTTTTTCTTCATCATACCTTTCTTTGTTTTTTTTTATTTACTCACTTCTTCATTCCTCTCTTCCCTTCTCTCTTTCTTTCATTCCTCTCTGTTTCCTTTCCCGTCTGTCTTTCTTTCTTTCTTTTTCTCTTCCTTTTTAAGTTTTTTCTTTTCATTTTCCATTTTATTTTTTCTTTATTTTTCTTTTTCAATCCTCCCCCTCTTTTTCCTTCAATTTCCACTCAGATTCTCACTCCCCTCCCAAAATCAATTTGTCTTCTCTCTTTTCATCCAACAGATTTGAATAAGATTCTTTTCCTAATCCATGACATTCATCGATTTATTTTCATCGTTACTCAACACGTTTCCATTTCCCCTGATTCTTCAAATTTTTCTTTTATGAAAATCTCTTTAGACAAGCGATCCAATATTTCCACAGCATTTATAAACACGGTGCAATGTGATTTTCGTTCCCGGGTGTTATTTTTTGATTTCTTATGTGTAAAAAGTATAAAAATGGCCATTATTCCTTTCAAACTTTGCTTTTGTGACCAGGATGATGATATTCATATGCATTTTTTTTTACTTTATGTGATTAAAAATGTGCAAATTCAATCGTTGTCCAAATGAAAAAAAAAAAAGAAATTTCAGATTATCGCTGTTCTGGTCACAAAAGCAATGTTTGAAGGGAATAATTGCCACGTTCTATACTTTTTTTTACAAAATCAATCAGAAAATTACATTCACTATCCATGAACAAAGATCACGGTGTAATAAATGATGACCCCCATCAACAGACGTTTTTCACGCATTATGTCGACTCGGGATGATGTTGAAATTTTTAAAAAAGTAAATAAAAGTTACTTTTCGATTTGCTGGCGGAAAGAAATAAGCACAGTTCTCCGAGACTGAATCGTTTGCGTGTTTTGTAACTAAATTCTGTTCTGAATTTTTGAGATGAGGAATTGTTGCTACGGCGTGCTCGATCAGAAGGTGCATATTTTGAAGAGAACAGATTTTGTGTTGTGTGGAGAAGCCTGCCATAATTGCTATGTGAATAATGGAGCGCTGTTCTTTGTTGTATCTTTGATAGCTACAATCAAAATAGAAATATCGTCATTAATAGTAACAACCACCGAAATACAAATTAAAGAAAATACCATTACATTATCTAAACTATTATTTAATCTCGTCATATCGGCAGATTTGGCAGAAAAAAAACAGATCCTCTCTCTTTCCCTCCCTCTGTCTGTCTGTCTATCTGTCTGTCTTTCTCTTTCTCTCTCTTAATGGAAATTTAAAAAATGCTATCTTTAAACCCACTCTGGCGAACGTATCCGGGCAAAAACAATTTTAATTGTAAATCGAGCATCCCATTCATATCTAGAACTGTAAATCCAAACGACTTCCAACTTGGAACCGAAATGTCCGGAACAACATATCTGGCGAATATCAACCGATCAACTAGTTGCCTAGGTATCTCTCTGCGTGCAAACACACACACGCGCGCTCAAGTGCACACACACACGCACACAGATATAGTGAGATTATAATCAGACTAGTGTCCTCATTTTGGTTGTGATAGTCCGACCTTCTGCAGATGACTGTCCAACACTTTCATCAACCCGACCATGTGTGGATAACGGCGTCGGTTTAGCGTATCTGGTAACCTGCCTTGTGGTCGCAAGTTCAATCCTTGTGTCGGGTATTGTGGAAAGAATATTAACTGATTCAAGCTGAAAAGTTACATCACAAGGATGAATTACTGATAATACCTATTCTCTTGACAGCGGAATAAGATCCATCTAACCTGTGGATTGGATCAGAGGTTCGTTTGGAAATTCCCCGGAAAACGCTTCGACTACAACTGACACCTGAAGAAAGCTGAAGAAACAACGATCAATACGTGATGATTATAAAAAACAAGATGAGGATATTAGTCTGAGTGAATCGGAATATAATAACAAACGTCCTATGTGAATTATAATGTTTTTGAGTGAAGTCATAAGAGACTCGGATGCAGGTACAAACTCTACATGTACTTACACTTTCTTGTAACATAAATTACCGTAGATTCATGTCCAGTCCAGCTCAGTCGGTAAGCATGCTGCTCACCAATCGTGAATGCAAAACACAGTAGGGAAATGTTTATTTCATATATAAGTTTGGTTTACCATGACCGGCTGCCAAATAGTGATGAGTTCACTCCCTGAATCAAATGAGGATTGTTCTTCTTGTAGTCAACACTATTGTCCGGAGTCAATAGGGAGGAACCCTTCAGACTCCGTTATGGTCAAGATGAACTCCACCTTTTGCAGTAGTTTCTACCAGATGACGAGACTATAAAAATGTTGCAGCCATAATTATAAGTCTGATAATGAATTTAGAACAAGGACCACTGGTTCTCGTAAATAGACTGGAAGGTACATTGAAATCTCAAAAGTGGCTAGACATAGAGCTTAAAGGCCGCCTGAATGGCTTGTTACTGATTAATTAGGGATTATGCATATCTATTAAATCACTCAATAGAAACTGCCAGGTCCACAGCGTCTTTTGGCAGCATGGATTGTTATGGTGATCAATTAAAAGATAGGAAAAAACAGAATGATCAATGAATAAATTATCTCTCCCGTCTTCTGTTCGGTATTTATCGTTAAAAAGTCAGACTTTTCAAAGAACAACAGAAAAACAATAAAGAAAACCAGGTCAACACAAAAGCGTAGAGGACAACTGTTTCGTACTTGGGGCACGTAGAAGACAAAAAGAAATTGTGAATTCGGTGCGAGACGGTTGAAAATAAGAAGAAAATGTCAATTTGTAATTCAGAAGCCATGGAAAGGGTTTAAAAGATAAGAAACAGTAGTTTGAACGTAATGCACATGAACCGTGATACTGTATACCTAGACATATATAGAACTTGAAATCCATCTGGGTATCTGCCAGTCTGTTTGACTCCGTAGACCACAGTTTTCAACGTGAGAAGCTGATATTTTACACAGCAGTACATCTTTCAATGAGAAGGGCATAGGATTAGTGTTGAATAATGGGTCTTAGAGTTAGGCTTTATTTGCAATGTATTTATAATGATAAACTGGACGCTGGCTCTCTGTCCGACGTGATCTGAAGTTAATTTTGCATCTTGGAAGCTGAAATTTGGCATAGGAGCATAGTCTTTCCTTATATGAAGTTGTCGTTTGAGGTAATTCGAGGTTATGGGTCATTTGTGGTCATTTCCATTAGAATTGTAGCAATTGTAGACTATGATTTATCATTAGAAACTGTAATTTGACATTGAGACACATTGTTTTACAGTGAGGGTCATGGGTTGTGTGAAAATGAACTCGACGGTCATACGAAGTCATCATGGGTCATTTATAATAATTCTTAGCCAATTGAAGCAAGTGTAAGATATAATTTCCCTATCTAAGAGCTGATATTTAGCAAAGGTAATTCCCCAATGTGAGATTGGCATCAGAGGTCATCCAGTGTCAGAGGACATTTCTGATTTTTGATTCGATAAATGTAAGAGAAACGACACACTGTCCCTAAAAATCGACAAAATTGTTAAAAATTGAAAATGAATTCAGATATTTATTGTTTCAAAAGACTTTCAACTGATAAATATACTTAGCACTCAATAAGATTCTAATGATTTTTAACATTTTATTCGACAATTTCTGTTTTATTTTTAAAAATAATTATTTCAATATTTTCCGATGATTTACCCATGCATTGTTTACCAATATTCCATGATAGTTTTTTCTGTATTATTTCCGGCAATTTGACAATACATATGAAAAATATGTTCTTTGCTTTTAATTTTTATAAGAACACTAGTCGCCCAGCCAAAAACTAGTAAAATTGATTGCACACGTGGGCATTTTGGATGATATTGCTTAATTTTCACAAATCAAGGGTCGGACAAGCCCATACGCACTTCTGGGAAAATAACCTTTTTAGTCGAATATTTAAAAAAAATATAAATAAAATCATATTTGCCAGTAATTTTGTCTTTGCTGTCTATTTTCTTCTGGTGATTTGTCACTTTCGGAAAAGATGAATTTTTTTTAGGAGAGGGCTTCTATTCATTATGTAACGACAATGATAAACTTGACGTAGGAGTGTGAACAAATAATCGATTGAAACGAACATTTAATTTTATGAGAAATTTATGAAATATGATTTATTTTCCTTTGTTATATTTGAAATTATTTCCCCCCAGGCAACAACGGGTATCTCTGCCAATACAGATATATATATAATGAGAGAGAGATAGATATATAGAGAGAGAGATAAATGGAGAGAGAGAGAGAGAGAGAGAGAGATTGGTAGATATAGACGCACTGAGATAGATAGTAAGAAGGTAATGAGAGAAAATGGGTAGAATATAGAGAATAGATTTGGAGAGAATGTGGAATAAAGAGAGAGAAAAGGCCAATGGAAATAAAGAAAATTAAAGGAAGAGAAATAAACAAAAAGAAGAAAAAATAAGTTGAAACAAATAGGGTAGAAAAATCGAAAGTGGAAGACAAGTTGAAGGTGTGAAGAAGGCAAGATAGGGGAAAAGAAAGAACATAGAATGAATAATTTTCATCCAGAATTCACAATTGTTTTGCCCCTGAATCTTTTATCCTTTCTCTTGTTTTTGTATGTTGAAATGTCGAATCATGTTTTGAAGAGTTATGCACTTTCGCTGCCATGGACGTCATATCCGGTACCTGTGTATGCAAGCTGTTAAAACTGGCCTTCCATAGCACACGCATTGAATCTTTGACATTCCAGTGAACACCGCTTCTAAGGAATGACACAACAGGAAGCTGTGACCTTCCAGTGAACAAGGTCCGACATTCCACAATACAATAGTCATCCGAGGAGGCTGGAGGGTATAGCGAACGAAACGTTATCTCTTCTAATATTTTTTGTTTTTTTTTTGTTTCTTTTGTGCCTCGTCTTCACCAAAACTACAAGGCATATCGAAAATATTCTGCATGTTGATTGAGTTGTGATAGGTCATCTAAAGTCACCAAAGGGCCATTTCCTGGTCATATATGGCCATTTTTTAGGATTATTGGCCACAATTTTGCACCAGGGATGCTGAAATTCAGCACATGAGCACATTTACTAGTGATGGATATTGCAATGTATGTAACGTTGACTTCTTAGTTCATCAAAGGTCACCATTTTTTAGTCATTCTAAAACCATTTTCAAAGTTTGGGCCCATAATTTAGAACCTATGAAATTTGGCGTAAAGATACGGTTTTGCATGGCAAAGGTCATATGCAATGTGGAATTGAACTATAAGGTTATTTGAAGTAACCAGAGGTCATTTCTTGTTATCTATAGACAATTTTCTGAGTCGCCCCCGAGAAAGCTGAAATTGAACTTATAGGTACATCTCCTCAAATCGGGGGTAACAGGCTAACAAAGTCTTAACTTGGATGGGGATCGGTTCTACTCAGTTTTTCGAATTTTTGGTAATAATTTCAACTTATGTAACTGAATTTTGGTATAAAGGTAAATCCTTTCATAACAACGATCAAAAGTGATCCTATATTGACCTCAAACATAATTCACGTTGTTTGCCGCAATTTTCCACCTATAAAACTGTAATTTGGCATATAAGTACATTTTTTCCATGACCCAGGTATTTAAATATCCAATTTTGACAATTTGGATCACAATATACCATTTCTGGTGAATTTCCCAAGTTGTTGCCCCCAATAATGCATCGGGGCTGCAGAAATTAAGCATAGGGATAGATCTTTACACGATGAAAGTTATGGGCAACGTGAGGATGATGCTGGAAGTTACCATAGGTCATCTGAGGTCATTCCTATTAATTGTAACTAGAGACACGGGGCAATATCTAAAGATCGCTGGAATTTACCTGAGTTCTCCATGCTTTTACCATGGTCATAGGTTGTTCGAGAACTAGATCCAAGAACCTCATTGCAGAAACAAATATGTTGTGTATCCAAAAGCCTTGTCGTCCTAAGCAACGATATCATTTGTTCCTTTCGTGCATCCGGGTATTTTTTCCGTTACAACAGGCTTTTATGTGTAGCTGCTTGTTTTAACATTGGTTGTATTGAGAAAGAAGAAATATATCAAAGAACATATTTCCCCTTCTTATATATATTTTGAGTTATTTTTCACCCGGGCAACGCCGGCTATCCTTATTGGTAATATGATAAATAGCAAAGACGAAGAAATTATTCCCAGTGAAAGGAAACAAAATCCTTACCATAATCCGCCTAAAAAAATTCGGTCAAATTTTCTTTCTTATGTGATATAATCTTCACATCTGGAGCCAAACTGACTAGTCTTTACTGACTTCGAAAAATCATGTTAAAAATATGTGGGGACTTAATAAATTCTGACAAATACATGTACACTAGGTTTAAAAAATATATAGATTTATACAATTTTCATCCATATACAAGACGGATTTTTCAGTAATCATACTCAGGCAGAAGAGAAGTAAGAGTTAAAAATTTTTGTTTTTAGCTTAGTTTAGTATGGGTGTAAGGCCATTGGTACAGGACACCCAGTAAGGATTAAATTCACTCGTCAGAAAAAAATAATCCATGGAACCAGGTCATTAAGCATTACAGCACATCAAGGCAACCACTTTAAATTATACTAGTTCAACAAAGTATGTGTAGGGGTGGAAATCTTAAGCGCGGCTGTATCTGAAGAAAAGGAGTTTAAAGGACAAGTCGTATTTAATAGAATGGTAATATCCTTATTCTTACATCTAAATAACTAAAAAATGCATTGTCTTCATTTAAGTATCCGAAGAAATAATAGAGGTAGTAATAGTATTGATAATGATAGCAGCCGAAATCAGATAACACACGCTTGCACACACACATCACCGTTGTCCTTTACAGATGTCTTTCTACTTAGACCTAATTCTTTTGCGTACCCTTAACCGACTTCTCTCTCCTTTGCCATGGCCACTGAATTCAATTCCACCTCAGTTTACTTTCTCAGCATTTTTCTTTTCTTGCTTAAATCAAATCTGACAAGCAGTCAGCAAATGTACTAAATGGAACTTGCTTTGTATCCGTCAATTTTGAGGTTGCATGTTTGCATCATACCCTTCACCTCTTTCTGTTTTGACGCAACGGACAGACTGACACTTAACAATTTATAATATAGATTTAATGAATAAATATGCTTTGAAGGAACATCGATTTCTATCCGTCTTAACAAATAAGTGATCGTTATCACGAAGACGTGAACTTTGCAAACGACAAATGGTTGGAACAAATCATGTTTTACCATCATAAAAGTGATAAAGCGACGAAAAGGGAGAGGAGCAGGACACGTAGCAAGGAGACCAACAGGTACTGCAAAAAGTTAGTGTTATGGTTCTCAAGGGGACAGCAATCGCAGTAGAGGAAGACTAGACGGAGAACAGTGGGACTAGAGAGAAAAAGTTTGCCGATACAACATGGCAGATGATAGCTCAATCAAGGACGGAATGGGAGGAGCTTAGAAAAGATTTTTTTCAGCAGCCGACCTTCATTAGCTGATGACATATTTGGAGAGAGAATTTGTGCGTTTGTGTATATGAGAGATAGAGAGATTGATGTGGGAGAGGGAGAGAGAGAGAGCAAGCGTGTGTGCATGTGTTTCATTTCTAATACAAATTAATGAAAATTCTATGGACAAATGTCCATTTCCACCTGTCTAGTCAGTAATTGAAACTACGTGGTCACAATGTCTACTGCACGAACGACAAATGCTTAAAACACTTTTCATTTGTTTACTCATAGTAAACACTTGGTTAATGGGACGAACCCAATGTACAAATTGATTCGTACGCAGACCACAGAACATGGTTCGAACAAATCATTTTTGATTTCTTGTGCTCTCGTCATCCCCTTCCTCTCTTTCTGTTTGTTACGTCACAGACGGATTGGCACGTCGAATATTGAACAACCGTAGTCATCAAAGATGGCAAACGATTCTATCTTTCTTAGATCTGCGTGTGTTTGTTTGTGCTACTGCGCTCCTGGTCATAACGCATTGTCTACAGACTTGATAATTGGCATCAGTGCACCACTACACACCGTCTGAAACTGTTTGTTTTGATTTGTCAGAAAAAAAAAATGTATCTCAGGCTTCAATTTGACAGGTTTATAAATAAATTCTAGATTCGCCGGAACCTAGATATTTCTAACTTTGTTTTGGTCTATTTTATAATTTCCAATGGAAATCACCAATGATGTCATAAATGGAATCTATTCTCACCATATTTATTTTTCGATGGCTTTTTTTCCCCATGACTTCGAATTTTGACGCTACGGTTGTTCAATTAATGACAAGGATGGCCAGTACACACACACACACACACTCACTCCCCCCGTATATACATATATATATATATATATATATATATATATATATATATATATATATATATATATATATATATATATATATATATATATGTATTTATATATATATATTTATATATGTATATATATATATATATATATATATATATATATATATATATATATATATATATATATATATGTGTGTGTGTGTGTGTGTGTGTGTGTATTTGAATTAATTCTACGATCAAAGAACATTAATTTGTATCCGTCTAAAATACTTCGATGGAGATATGAAATCTAGCGCACAAACGACAAATGGTCGAATCATTATTCAATTTTTTACTCACAGTAAACACTGAACACAGAGTAAACATTAGTCTCAGAGGATGGACCCAGTGTCTAAATTGATTCACGAAATAAACCTGAATATACCGACGGCCAACGAAGATACGAACAGACAGAAGAAATTAAGCAGTCAACCCTGTGTTCGTGTGTTGGCATTACCCGCTCCCTCCTTTTCTGTTTGCTCTGTCGCAAACCTACACTTACATCGCATATTATAGTGTACACTACCATCATCATCATTATCATCATCAGCAGCAGCAACAGCAGCTTCTGTCGTTTGATATAGACCTTCCCCAATATTCGGCAATCCTCCTCATCAGAGCCGTCAAAAAGTCGATACTTTCTGAACTTATCTATCGTCTGGCCAACTTATTTTTTGCATGCCCCAGTGTCGCATATAATGCACTTTGTTAGTCATGATGTCCATTGGTTGTCCGATATGTTGCAACATGACCATTTGAGTTTCCTGATGGAATTTATGATATATCTCTGACCCCTGTTTTCCTCTAATAAATCGAATGTATCTTTCTATGTGTGGGTGAGCACGATTCTCTCCCGTGCACGTTGTATGGTTCTTAGTTTGAGGGTCAATTTTCTGAATAAGTTCCATGTGTCAGCTCCATGGGTGAATATCAGGTGGATGCATTGACTGTAGAGCCTTTTTAAAGGACGAATGGGATGTCAAAAATGACCGATAGCAGATTAGCTGCATTATGGTAACAAACTAACAAATATACAGAACTCGGAGATTTTGGTAGATTCAAACCAAAGGTCACTGGGGAAAAAGAACCGTGTCAATTGCAGTGTTTGTGGCCTCTATCTTTTAAAAAAAATTAGCTTCAAAAAGAAGATGAAATATATTCATCATCAGTCTTTCAACATCCGTCGTTGGACATAGACCTTCCCCAGGATTCACCACACTTTTCTATCATGGGTGTCGTGGAGCCAGTGCTTTCTGAATTCGTCTAGCCCGTCTCTCCATCTAATATTCTACCGGCCTCGGTTCCGCATGTGATCTCGGGGGATCCATGTCATGAGTCGCTATGTCTATTGGTTGTCCGCAATTCGTGCAACATGGCCAGCCCACACCCAAACTCTTCACAGCCTGCCTCGAGATGATATTTAGAAGACTATACTGGGACAGTAAAGGAATTAGAATAGACGGCGAGTATCTGGAATATATTACTGAGTTTTAATTGAAAAAAGTCGGAGTTGCATCATATTTGAGGCACAATATATTCGAATAGATATGGTAATAAATATTAAATATTAAATTAATGGAATTAGATATCGAATTGACAAATATATTGTAATTGTAGTCTATTTAATGCCTTTCCCAGCCCTGCTTAATTTGCTTGTCAAAATGATATACGATTTCCGGGGAATTATTTTCTTTTCTGCTTTTTTTTCCTCAGTTGAGCCGTCTGTCTAGCAATTTTCGCTGTTTTGATATCCGCTTCCCCCTTCCAAATCTGAGGCTTATTTCAAGAGTATGTCATCAGTCTAATAAAGTGTCCATCAGGTGATTAAATCGTAGTTGTTATGAAAGTTTTTAATTTTAAATATCGTTTCAAAATAACGTGACAGACGAACAGACATCTGTACGAAAAAAGAGTGGCCATATTAATCATTCTTATACTTGGATTATTGAAATTTACCAAGTTCACAAACCAGATTAAGGAAATTGCAAGGTGGAATTACCGACCCCCAAAGTAAGAGGGCCACTCTACCAAGAAAGTTAGCATCCAAAGTCCTGGCTTAAAAAATCTGTATTAATCTTTTCGCAATACCCCCTTTCTCTGTTTCTCTTACTTTTATGTCACAGACAGACTTACACATCGCTAGTTAGAAACTGTCAACTAAAACACTCAATAAAACAATCAACATGGGTTTCTTCAGTTTTTAAATCAGTTGGGATAGATTGCTGGCTTGTTGGTTATGTGTCTATGTTTCAAGCGTACAGGCTGCACCCGTAAAGCAGGTGGATTGGAAGATTGAACATTTATTACTCATTACGTCAACATAAACGTTTTGCTTTTCCCCTTCCTGAATAGGTTTTAGAGTTAGTTCAATTTTCAATGTAAATTTTTGCTAAATTAGCACTTTAAATTGTTCGTTTTTTGAAAAAGAAAAAGGTTTTTTATTGTTCTCCAAGATGAGACAAGAGAAGTAACTAATTAATAGATCTTCCCCTTTCAATTGACCCCCAGCTTAAAAATGATATGCTGCTAAAAGCGTTGGTCATCTGACGATTTCTACTGATTGACTAACCAGACCAGTAGCAATATAAACTTAAATGAATGAACATTCTATGGAGATATATCGATTTCTTCCTGTCTCAATCCAACAGTAATCGAAACCGCGTAAAATCTACTGCACCGACGACAATTGGTTGAAACATTATTCATTTGTTTGTCTACAGTAAACACTGAAATTCAAAGGTCGATCCCTGTGTTCAAATCGATTCCCGGAGCAAACCTGGTTTGACATCCCAACGAGACAAAGAATCCATGTCTGTCCATAAACCTCAAGCTTTGTTTTGTATTCAATTAACTTACATTTCTCAAGAGAGAAAATCGTATCGAAAACATTTAATCGAGCTGGGTGTTTCAAATGTCATGTACATAACATTCCACGTTTACCGAAGGGAAGGGACACTTAAAAGGAACATATATATATATATATATATATATATATATATATATATATATATATATATATATATATATATATATATATATATATATATATATATATATATATATATATATATATATATATATATATATACATACATATATGGTGCCCATATTTATCTTGTTATATGTAAAGAGAGAGAAAGAGAGAGGGAGAGAGAGCAAGGAAATGGATGTGATTTATCCGACAAAATGGTGTATTTAATAGACAATATGGAAACACTAAAGTTCCGATATTGTTTCCTCTTTTTCTGTCACATATTTTGAAAGGCTTCTTTCCCTCGTTGTCAAACGTTGAATATTGAAAAGTGATAAAATTTTGTGAGTAACAAGGTTCGAAGAGAAGGGGACTGAGATGATGCAAGTTTAATTTTGTTCTAGATTTCTTATCTTTACGGGTGAAAAAGGAGAAGATGTATTCGTGTCAAAGTTCGAATCATTGTGTATAATGTGGAAAATAAGAGAGGCTTTGTGTGCATGTGTGTGTGTGTGTGTGTGTGCGTGTGCGTGTGTGTGTGCGTGTGTGTGATTGTATCTAGTAACTGTTTTTGATAAAAGAGTGTATGTATGTATATAAGTGTGCGTTATTGTGGGTGCGTTGCTGGGGGGAGTGTGTCAACAATGACATACGTTGTGTGAATATGAGTGGGTTCTCCAAGATTCTAGAAGAGAGTTGGAAGTGTCCTTAACTAACCTGTAGTAAAGGAGAATGCGTCCTGATTGCTATTTTGCTGTATAAATATATGTGAGAGTAATCCAAGATTTTGGAAGCATTTAATCAGTACATTTTTAATTTGAATTTCAAGACGTGTCGGTTTTTAAATTTTGATTTTAGTATTAACCTGTTCAAAAGGTGAATGTGTCTACATTGCTATTTCGCAGTGTGAATATATGTGTTAGGGTAATTCAAGTGTGTAAATTATTTTTTTGATATTATGAATTTTGCACTAATCTGTTGGAGAGGAGTATATTTTCGCATTGATATTTCGTGGTGTGAAGATGTATGTGGGTAATCCAAGATTTCTGAGGTGTGTGAGATATTTTGATATGAAGGTGTGTTGTTTATCTATCTTTGAATTTTGGACTAACCTGCTTCTATTGGATAGCTTGTGTATTTGGATTCGTATGTGGTAAGATGGTTTTTGTATCGATACAATCCTTGCAACGTATTCAAATATATTGTAGAGAACTGGAAGCTGTTTTATGGTATTATTTCTGGTGATAAATGCAGAATCTATTATCTGTCAAGTTTTTACAGTGTGCGTTTTCGCACTTTTGACAACATAGACAGGCAGAACACACCCAGATTTAAGGAAAAAAGAAGCTATTTCCTTCCCACAGCAGGGATATATAAACTGACAATATGATTTGTTTCCTGGGTTTTTCCATATTTGAGTATCATTGAGAATATACCTGCTCATAAACATATCAAAAAAGAAGGTACGTATTTATATGTGTTCATATGGGCAGAAAGCGAGGTTCCACTTCAGCCCTATAGTTACAATGTAAATAGAACCTCCTCAAAAACCTTAAAAGATTTTTTCCTCATGCCAAATTTGGCTTGGCTGCGCCCTTGTTTAGGTGGTTTCTATTGCATGGTAGACAAATAGATCAGAGCGCACTTGACAGTGTGACACATCTCACTTGACGATTCCGTTATTGATCACAGTATATTTGGCTTAAGCATTATTGCGATGATGCAATGTTGGACAAGCGATGGTCGAAGTGAATTATAAGTACGAAGAGTTTTCTATTACAAAAATACGATCAAAAGTTCCTGACTAAGACCGAAGAAAATTTTATTCAGTCTTTGATTTCCGTCTTTAATAACTAAAGCTTTCAAAATCATTATTTTTTTTTCGCAATTCATCATGTATGTTGTATGGGTCTTATCAACAAATGTTTTGTCGTACAAGGAGTTGTATTTATGTTGTACGTTGTATTTTTATGTTATCTTATGATACTTTGGTCTAATAGGTGTCATGCTAGGTGTTCAGGAAGGTGGTAGTTGAGTCTCCAGTAGGGGTATTTAGGAACTGTGGTGGAGGTCATGAGGGGATTTTAATCCATAACTAACCTGATGTTCCTTGTCCACCGTATTTAATTGGACATATATGAAAGGAGGGTTGCTGCCAAAGTATATATCCATATATAGACATCAGTGCACACACACGCACATGCACACACAGACACACTTATGTATATACTGTATACATATATGCAAGGTTTGCTGAAATTTATTTTACCATAATATTGTATTGTTAAAACAGTTATATTTCAATGTTCAATGTTCATTTAAAATCTAATTCTTTTTTCATTTTATCTCATTCGATTTTGCGGATTCAGGTGATGTCCAAAGAAAGTTTTCACGACAAAACCATGAAATTCTCAAAAAATTGATAAAATATAAGATAATTTGACATTTTGAAAAATGATTCATTAATTTACTTCTTGTCGCTAACAGCCAAGGCCTGGCAGAGCTCTTTTGGGCGTGTATATAAAAAAAGGGTTAGGGGCTTGCTTATTTTATTGAGAGAGAAATGTAGGGATCGGTTTTCTTCTCAAGAGGATCATCAAGATTGCCATGGGAGCCTTTGTACATGATCCTCAGCCACTTATGCCATTTTGTATTTCCATCTTATATTGTGTATTAATGAAATCTGTGTGAATGTCTGTGGAGGCCATAACATCTGTCTCTGACATGAAGTCTCCGCGGACATTTCATCGTATGAATATATATACATACATTATATACATATATCTATATACAACTAAGCCATGTCAGCAACAAAACATTTTTCTGGTTCCATTGTCCATGTTGCTGCCAGACAAATCCTTCAAATGCATATTCATCAATGTTGACTCGGAACTTTAGAGACTGAAAAATTGCAACTGCCTCGAGGAAAAAGACATTCATCTGTGTTACTTAAGAACCGAATAGATAATTAAAGGAAGTGCCAGTTGCTCAGTGGTTTGTAGCAAAGAAAATGAAATCTGAGAGCCATATTCAAACTCCAGCTAAGATTATTTCCCCGTTCATTTTCCACTAATACCCTTGCAAAAGGTATGAATCTAAGTCTATTCCCATCAACTATTGATAAAATTTCGAGTGCCATTTCGATCGCTTGTTGCTACTTAGTCAATTTCACATATTGAAATAAAAGAAATAGATCATCTTATCCTCTATTTCTTTTAGTAGATATAGTATTATATATCATCATTATCGATATTTGCAATAAAAAGCAACAGCTATTAAGATGAAGGTAAATTAATAATGATTTATAATATTTCATCTACTTGATTCAAAAAAATTGAATTTAACTGAATCGCAAGCAAATAACAAATATGGCACAGGGGATATCGTGGATAGGGAGTGGGTTTGAGGGTTTGATTTAGAGTGATGTTTGCCACTGAGTCCCAGTAGTTTATTCGTAAGAACGGTCGCACGGTAGGCGAACTGCCCTCTGGTATAAAGGGTCGTGATATCAATTCTAACCTGGGACTTTTTTTTTTTGTTCTGATTTGCGCTGTAAATTATTTACTCATTGCTGAAGATTAACCAATCTGATTTCAGTTTTGATATGAAGCAATAAAAATCAAGATGAAAGTAAATAATAACAAAAATTAACAAGAAGAAATAGTTAAGTTTCATTATCTAGTCGAGATCAGGGATATCATGTTCATACTATTGCTCTTTGAAAAGGCATGAGTCTAACCGTCCCTGTGACTTGCCTGAATGGTATCGTTATAAAACTGAAAATTCCGGATGTTAATTATGCTATATCCTTTATTACATTTTTGTAGGTGTTTATTGCTGATTTACAACAGAATTATTATAATTAATCATTATGATCAATTAGTCCTCACTATTCTTTCTCTTATCACAACTTAACTCGATCCGTCGATCTAGGGCTGGAAGTAAACAGTACAGTCAGAAAATAAAAAATAAGCTTTCGACGAGACTCGAACTTAAACCCCATCAATTGCAAAATCAGCTCAACACTTGTATCATCGAATGTGCCGTGGGGTTATTTTTTTGATCAGTTATCATAATCAATTTCTGACTTGCTAGGCCCACTGTAGATTCACTTGAGCCATGTTTACCGTAGCATTCGAAAACACTTTTCAGACTGCTGTCTATTTTCAACCTCTGAAGCCACTAGTCGAGGGGTTAGACTCTTGAATTCGAAGTTGTATGTCTGGTCTGGTTTGCAAATCAATGTCAAAGTACCCTATCGGCCTATGGTTGAAGGGCGAAAGTAAGCTACGAATTCATACCTGCCCCAAAGGCATTAGTGAAGATAAATAGCATCAGCTGGAGCTTGAACTCAGCTTGTTGATTCTATTTCCCATGGTATCAACCGCTTACCCAACTGCAACCCCGTGGGTACGATGTTCATATAAATACAGCTTGAGTTAACAGGGCCAATAAAAATGGCACTCAACGTGGCTGACACTTTGGAGGTTGGGTGAGGTTGTTGGTCATGGTAAGGGTCGGGGTAGTAGTGACTTTATGACATTCTCCAGCTGGAAGAAAAGTGTCTGCGAGAATCTCTTCGGCCTTTCGACTATCTTTTAACTCTATAATTAGCAATAAAATTAGCAGATTGTTTAGATCAAGTCAATATCGATTTTTCTCGGAACAGAATCCATCATCCAGGGAGGGGACTGGCAGGAGCGATTTTATTGTTTAATTTGGCACAGAAAGATTCGGTGAGAAGCCTCGTGACTATCAGCTTTTGTTGAGCAGGGGCAATTATATACATATATATATATATATATATATTATTCATATAAGTCGTAATTTCAATTCAGGACAGTAAAAAAAAAATGAAAAAAAGCAACTAAAAAATTAAGCTGGAGGTAAATTGTAGTCATAAAAATGAATAATAATAATTCATCAATGGAATTAAATGAGAAATATTTTCATTTTGCCACATTTTAGTTATATGCAACCTTTGAATTTTGGGAAAAAAAGACCCACTGCTTTACTGTGTTTCTCTTGATAACTTAAAGCATATCAAAATAAAAGTATCTGAATTAAAAATAGAATGAATTCTTTTGAATTGTGAATGGAAGTATTGTTATTTGGCGAATCCCACAAAATACTGCAAAAGTACTCGAACGATTGTTTATGAATTTTCAAATTTGTGCAACTAAAATAAATAGTTCGTACGTTAGATAGTAAGAACTATATTTTGCTTATTTCATGAAACTGCCAATCTTACCAATTTGGTACAGTATATATATATATATATATATATATATATATATATATATATATATATATATATATATATGTATGTATATATATGTATTGCGTCGTAACACTGGATGGGATAATGGATTGTCTATAGCCACATCAAAGAGTTGTAATACAACGAAACAGCTGTCCGTGGATGACACAATTATATATATATATATATATATATATATATATATATATATATATATATATGTATGTGTGTGTGTGTGTGTGTGTATGTGTGCGTGTGTGTGTGTACTGTTATCGTGTTTAGAAATTAATGAAGTGAAATGCACTTTAACAGTGGCTTGAAATTATAGATTTTTGTCGCATCATTTGTCTCTCAGTCTAATTCGATTTTCTTGTCGAACGATAATGATCATGTTCATGATAAGAAGGGAGATAAACGAATTCCTCCCCCTGAACACTAGAGGAGCGTCCCACATCTACATACTTAACGAGAATGTTACCTGAATGATCTTATGTAATAAAATGTTTGATAATAGTCATTGATCTGCTTCTTTCTTTAGCCGATGATATTCTCGTTGGTAACAAAACATTGCATCCTGGGTAACTGTGTCCCGATCTCATATATTCTGAGCATTCGTGTCAGTCCGTTTTTTTTGCATCTGTAGCATTTGAATCTTAGTATATGTATACTTCATATTAGATTATATATGAATAGATGTAATTCAAAAAGTAAAATCTCATTTTTCCTGAATTTTTTCATATAAGTATACAGTGAGTACAAAGATTATTCGATATGTTTAAAAAAGTTACCCTTCAAGATGACAGATTTTTTACCAAATATTTCGGATTTTTATACATAACTTTTCATTGTTCAATTTTGTATCAGTATTTTTTGAATTTGTATTTATAATTCATTGGCTAAAATTCTATTAAATTTAAGCTCTATAAGAATGTTAAAATGAATATTTTAAAAATATCGGATATTTTTCATTCATTGTATGTATATTCAATGTTGGATAGGATTTTACATGCATTCTTCAACCTGAAATCATTACAAAAAAAGGGGATTATAGCATGCATTTTATTGATTTAAAAGTTGAATGTATGCTTATACGAAATTATGAATTGCCGCCACCCATATAACCTGTTTTTTTACCATAAAAATCATCAGTGGTAGGGTTAAAATTTAGTTACCCCGATGAAAATACTACCAGTACAGTTCGAATCATGAATTTAAGAAAGTCTGATTAGTCATTCGATTAAGTGATCAATTAAAAAACGGATAGGGGGCGATCAATAATGAGTTACTTTTTTTGCCTTTTGGGGGGAGGAAGGGCTACGATCATTAAGAAGTACAAATTTCTAAAATATGAACGCTGTAAGACACACACACATTTGGGATAAACTTTCATTGTAAATTAAACCCAAGCAACAAAAACTTATTTAGGCGTTGCAGCAAGATTTTTGAAAAGCAAAAAAAAAAAAAAGTCCCTACTCATCCAGGGCGGGTGGATGTTCAAAATTTTAAGTTTCTCCTGCCAACAATTAGGGCTGGGTGAAGTCCGATTGAATAGATAAATAGGTAGATATAAATGTCGGAACAAGTGAGTTACCTAGACCCGGCAACAGTGATTAAACCAGTCTGTTGTGGACAGGGTGATTAATATATAGAGTTCGTATTTTAATGGCTATGGCATTGATCCAGACGAAATTTCACATAATTGATAAATACATGTACAGGACGCCTGCTGTAGAGTGATGTTTGGCAATTTAGTCTTGTATACCATTGCTCGAATCATGATTTCGATGCACACGAGAGGCTCAGCAATTATGTCCATGTGCCAGACAAAGCAAATCCTAACAAATACAACATAGCAGTTGTTCAAGAGCAAATATTAGAAACAATTGTTAATGTAATATTTCATCCCAAACGAGTGCTCTGATGTCATTGCCATGTGCCAGACCCGTGCTAACCCCTATAAATAATCTTTGAATGCTTGAGGATTAACTGGATCATCATTAGAGGCTCTTTAAATGACCCCAGCTGCCAATGGCACCTTGTATTCTCAGACTGTCACCCATCTGGGTACTGACCAGGCTCCATGTTGCTCACCTGGTGAGCATACGATCCAATGGGATTTGGTCGTATCGGTCTAAATGTGTGATTCAAGGGAACTCATGTTTGGGATTCAGCATAGCTGTAAGGGTGCCTCTCCTGCTGTTTACGGCACGTGATATTCCCTGAACGTCACCCATTTAGATATTGACCAGGCTCGATGTTGCCTCATATCAGTGATCGTATGACCTTTTCAAACGAAAATACATGGAGTGTTTGTCCATTTCATCATCTATTTCCGGTGATAATTACCGTCCGGTTCCATACGGGCAACACCGATAATTTCAACGATTGAAAAAATTCAATTGATTGTTTTTAACATTTTAATCAATCAGCTAATTGTTGTTGATATTCTTTTTAAGAGAATAATTCTTCAATTTTTTCTCTGTCGGCTCTTGACCAAAACCAGGTGGTTCGTTTTGATAAATGGACATTTTCCCCCTAAATCAAACGACTGGATTTTTCGTTTTTGTTTTGAAATGAACAAGTCAGGCTGTAGATGCTCAAGTTCTCACGTTAGCGCTCTCAGAGCTATACCGTAGAAGGGAAGAGAAACGAGAGAGGTATTGCAATATGTCAATCAGTCAGTCAGTGACCGTCATCACGACTTGAGGCTTGTTATTTGTATTGTTAGATTGCTTCTTTGTCTTCCCCTTTCTCACGAACACTTGTTCACACAGATACGTATCATCATCACCAGTTGCAGCTGCAGCAGCTAACGCAGGTTCACTGCTCGACAATGGCTTAAAAAAAAGGCAAAGAGAACATGTCGACCATGACAGTGCTAACCTTTGCCATGTTTTACCGATAAATAGCGAAAAAGTACGCGTGTCCCTCAAAAAGTATTGATAAATCAAGTTAAATATCTATCTGACTCATTAGGTCTCTCTCGATATAAGTATTTTTAAAATCATCATCATCATCATCATCATCATCATCATCATCATCATCATCCGTCGTTATAAATCTACTGCTGGGCAAAGGTCTTTTTCATCTGCTCCCATGACGAGCATGATAGTGCTAATCTCTGCGATGTTCCCTCGGCAAACTATTCTATCTTTTCTCTCCATCTTCTGCCTGGTATTTTCTCATTGTCTTCACTGTCACACGGGACACAATTGGTTAGCCTTTTTGCTCCACCTGTTATCATATCTGCTTGCTATGTGCCCAGCCCATCTTCATTTTTTTGCTTAAATATTTGTAGGATTTCCTTCACCATTATCCCATTTTTTCATCGCTAAAAGATATTCCTAACATTGCTCTTTCCATCGCTTTTTTCGATGTTATTCAGAGTTTGTTTTCGTACGTCATAACTGGTATTATACATCGATTGTATACCATACGTTTTGAATACATTGGCAGTTTGCTTTTTAGGATATCTCCATTTATTCCAAATTCTTTCCAGCTAATTCTTATGCGCTGTCAATTCATATCCATAGTTTTTCTTTAGCTTTATTATCTGATCCACGTAAACATATTCGCTAACTACTTTTAAGGCCTCATTTTCTGTTTCGGGACTTTGTAATTGATCATCACTCTTGTCTTTGTTTTATCCATCTTTAACCCTATCTTCCAGCATTCTCTATTCGAATTGCGTAACATATTTGGTTGATCCTTCGCGGTTTATGCTATCAATGCATAATCATTGCCAGACCTCAAATTGTTAAAAAAATTCCCCTTCTATGTTTAGTATAACTCTTTCCCGGTCCGTATTTCGTTTGGTGCTTTCAGAGTTCGCTGAGAGTTTTGGTGATATACTCTCTTGTCGAATTCTTTTTCTAATCTCTACCCTATTGGTATCTTTATGAAGCCTGACCATTGCAGTGCCACTTTTGTGTATATTCTCAATTACTTTCATATGATTCTCATTTGTATCTTGTTCTCGGATTTAGGTGAAAGCTGCATTGTTTTGTAATGAACCAAATGCTTTTTCTAAGCCTACTTGAGCAAAGCAAAGCGGTTTGTTATATTCTGGCGTCTTTTCGATTAGCTGGTTTATTGCGTTTATTTCGTCTGTTGTCGAATAACCACTTTTAAAGCTTCTCTGTACAAGCAGTTGGTTTCCATCCAATGTGTTTGTAATCGTATATCTGAGTATTTTCGTGTATAGTTTGTAAATTTTACTCAGAGAAGTAATAAGATACATGATTCAAGGTCATTATCGTCTCATTTTGCGTGTAGTTGGATCACTATTCTTGGACAGAAGTTTTGAATATTCGAGATAGTCTGTGTGTATGTTAATGTACTCCACTATCTATCTATATATCTATCTGATATACATTTGAGATAATCGTGGATATGTTCACCTTCACTTCCTAAACGAAGCATTGAAGTCAGAGGTATGCAATCAAGGTATCCGTAAAATGTTCCAACTTGAAGAAAGCATTTGACAGGGCTGTCATAAAGGGAGCAGAAAGCCATTTCATTTCTGCCGTGGAAAATAACATTCCACGTGAAATCCAATGGGGTTTCATTATGCCGGATATGCCTTCGTTAACAGCGATTCCTGGCCATTCATTTGTACCTTTCAGCATGAGCAATGACAGGCATTAAGATAGAATTTATGTTACGCCGAACTAATGAAATTGCCCAAGTTTCGGCCGTAAAAAGTAACTGCTTTTAGCTCTGCCCTAATAAAAAAACAAAACAAAACAAAAAACTAGCTAGCTAGTTTTTGTGAAAATCTCATCCGTCCAAAAAAGGAGGGTATTCAAGCAATACATCCACCCGTCAGTCACTTAAAGATTTGAAACATGGAATGTTATCAAAAGATCGGCACTGAGACTGAGAACCATGCAAAGTGAACCGGTGAGAATCATGTTCGACATCACATAGAAATAACGAGACAGCTGAGAGTATTCGAGGTAAAACAGAAGTCAGACCGGTAATGGGCTGATCATGTTGCAAAAAGGTCAGACAACTGCTGGAGATCAGAACTAAAATTGTTGCCGCTGATTGTAAAATAGTAATCGTTTCATACTCTTGCCTTGATTAAAAAAACAATGTTTAAACTTATTAAAACTACGTATTTGCTTATTATAAAAACGGAAAAGACTTCACCAATTAAGCAATTTGACGGATTTCGCGTAACATATACGCGTGCATGCTCGTAATTGTGCGTGAACAGACGTAATTGAAGAGTGATTTAGAGAGCAGTTATGCTTAGTTGGCACATTTATTCAATCTGTCCTCCTCTTTTAACGATCAACTTTCGTAGATTCCAGTTTCAGAAATTTCTCGTTTCATATGAATGTTCAGTAATTTTCAAAAGAACCAATTCACTCACTCCCACATATACTGGGAAATAACGAACCAATAGTCAGTGTTGACCATTCAGCTCTTTTCGGGGCTAGATCTAGATCTTTCGGGGGCATTTAGCTCCTATTTCTGCATCCGCTTCTAAGCTCCAAATTGAACAACCGTAGCCATCAAAGAGGTTCTATCCTTGTTCATATGTGCATATGTTTGTGCGTTTGTTTGTTTGTTCCAGCGCCCCTGGCTATACTGTTTTGTCTACAGATTTGACAATTGATATAAGTACTCCACAAGACCCTTTCAAAAAAAGCTTCCATAGTCTTTTTTCGTTGGATCTATTAATAACATTCAGATTCTTGAAAATCAAAATGTTCCTCGGTGTTTTTTCACTTTTTGTTTTCCAGTGGAAAATGCCTGGGATGTCATGATTATTTATTATTTGTTTGGATTTTCTTCACATGACTTCAAATTTTGACGCTTCATTGTTCAATTATTGACTGTGATGGTGAGTTTTTGAGATTTTACATTTTTAATCATCTTCATCAGCTTTTCAGCGTCCATCGTTGAATAAATATTCGCCATACCTCTCTATCATGAGTATAGCAGAGCCAATACTCCCTGAAGTTGTGTAGGTCGTCAACTCATCTTATTTTCCCCCGATCACAGTGTCACAAATGATCTTTGGCGATCCATGTTTTGAATTGTGATATCTGATATTCTTGCGATATGACCAGCCCATTGCCATTTGAGTTTTTTAATTGGTTCTGTAATATTTAGGACGCACGTTTTATCTGTAATATTCAAAATCGTCTTGTAATCTCTCCATGTAATGCTGAGCATGCTTCTCTCTTGTACACGTTGCTTGAGTTTCAGTTTGAAAGCCTAAGGTAAGTACAATTAAAATTGTCTGAAACACCATGTAATTTATCGATTGCAAATTAATCAAATTTTATATTTCAACATCATCCTCAGCATCAGGTGCCATTATTAGTCGACTGATAGATGAAGGCTTTTTCCCATTCCTTCAATGACGACTGCGATTGCACCAACTTTTGTCATGTCTTACAAGTATACAATCCTATCTCATTCCTTTGTCTTGTGTCTGGTATTTTCCTACTGCGTTTCATTTTTCATGGGTGTAAATCAGTTATTCATCTCTTCTTGCCGAGAAACCCGCCAATATACATTTTGTTGTTTAATTATGTATATACCATCCTTCACTGAAGTCTTTCCCTTGATATTTCTATCTCTTGGTTATCTCTTGCAATGCTTTGTCCATGGTTCTTCCTTTATCTCTTTAATTTCTGTTCTACTCGTGGTATACGCAGAACCCCACCAGCCTTATAATACAAACTGTGCTACATCGAAGGACACCTGTAGCTCCTTCATGGCTCACTTTTAAACGGGCCGAGCTCCGGAATTTACCTGTGAGTTGGCAACTCAATAACTTTTCAGTCATGAAATATCATCATTAGCAGCAACCTTCGGTGCCAGACGAATGCCTTTCCCAGCCTTTTCAATGCCAACCATGATTGTGCTAACTTCTGCCATGTCTTACCCTCATGCCTTTCCATCTTATCCCTCCAGCTTATGTCTGGTCTTCTACTTCGTTTGCTATTTTGGTGCGTCAATAGACAAACTTTGTGCAGCACCTGCTATCCGTCTTCCTTCCAATATGTCCAACCCATCCCCATTTTTGTTGCCAAATTACTTCTATGATATCGTTTACTTTGATATGCCCCGCACTCGGTGAAATATCTTCCGAAATCAGGTCAATTATGAAACCTTCATAAAGACAGCTTTAAGGAAAAAGTATGTCCTCTCCCCAAGAAAAAAAAATGGATATTTATTTTGCAATGGATGGATGTATAATGTTTTATTCCTTTATTTCATGTCTTTCCAGTGAGATTCATCTTTTCCTTGGAGGTAAAACAGTTTCATAGAAAAACCTTTTAATTAAAATCAGCAAAGCGAAGGTTAACATTGTCTACAGTTATTAAGAGAGCTAAGCGTATCAGCCAATCAGCCGATTGTAAATTTAAGAGTTTCCTTTAAAGATCTATTTCCTTTCGAGATGTTGCGTTTTTTTTAGTACACCCTGTATACAACGCTGTGCATCATGTTAGTTCGTCTATCCGCCAGTAACTCATTTCTACTTACCTGCCAGTGCTTAGCAAGCAAGTCACACAGGCCTTGGCTGGTTTGGTTGAATCAACCATTACAGCCCTGCACCAGACTAGGAGAAATATCTTCCGCTTTCGGGTCTAATATGAAATCATAATAAAGACAGCTTCAAGAGAGAAATCTGTCCCTTCTTCGAGAAAAAATCTGACAAGATATTATTTGGTGATGGATGGATCCATAATCTTGTTTCTTATTCCATTATCTTCAGAATTTTTCATGAGAGTTTTGTGACTGATAGTTTATATGAAGGAAAGACAATTACATAAAAATACTTTTTTATTAAAAGAAGTGGCTGGACGACTGGAGTTGTCTACTGATATAAATATGCTGAACCATCATTTATCATCCGAAACAATTTGTTTCTTTGCAGTAAAACGATATGTTAAAAAGAAACGCCTACCCAGTGATGGTGTCATATGTGATAAATGTACGTTAGAGATAATGACTAGTAAATCCCTGATGCTTCACAAAAGGTATACTTGGAGCTGAGTCAGTAGTTTAAACCGCATTGAAAGGTTAGCGCCAAGTATTTTTAACTAACTTTTTTGCACTTATTTTGGTTAAAAACCGACATTGACACATCCTCAACATTAATAGTAGTTCTATTTATATAATCAGTATCCAATGACCAAAAATACATGTACATAAATAATAGCATCACCAATTTTGTATTTGTGTGTTCGGATTATCTCCTTTTCTCTTTCTTTTTGTTATTTTACAGACAGACTGAATAAAATTGTGATAATGATTTGATTACCTGTGCCACCAGAAATGACGACATATATTAGATATATGGGTAAACTTTGAATTCTATGATTAGAGGATAATACATATTTACATTGAAGTATTTTTGTTCTTGTTTTATTACTGTCAACCAAAACTGTAATCATTGGTTTCTACAGTTTTCAGGTTGGTTTGGCTGGCTGGGTAATGTATGTATGTATCACGTGCATAGGCCATATCAATGAAGATAGTGAGCTGATATTCTCAACTTTTACTCTTATTATGTCCAGTCCAAATATTTTTTGTCTTTTAAAAAAAATTTATTCCCTAAAAAGGTTTTCAGTGGTGGAAGTTCGATTAACAATGTAAGCTTATGCTAAATTGGTCTCTAGCTTGTGCCCACTTGTTTTGATTTTTTTCAATTCAAAATTTTAGTGATCCAACCATAGGCGAGAGAAATAATACATCCATTGATCACCCTATTTTCATTTTTTTTATTGATCACCCCAGACGGACACGGCACAGTACCAAAAGATTCTAGTCACGCGACAGTTTCTATTGAGTGACTACAAAACCTGCTTTTTTCAATTATTTAAATTCAGCATTTTTACAACTTCATCAACTCATAAAATTCTATTTTACAGCGTCAATTGCGTCATTTCGCCCGACAGAGAACAGAGATACATTAATGATGATTGAATCTGTGCACTAGCAAATGTGGACTGAGGGTTCGGAACCCCTGCACCCCACTGTAACATTAATCACCATAAAAAAGTTATGCCGTGCGCGCACGTACACGGGACCCACTTCAATACAAGTATTTACCATTCAGTTACCATAGATAAAACCATGATAAAACTAGTTACAAATATGCTGAACAATCATTTATGATCAGAAATAAATCGTTTTTCCAAAAAGACTCTATATTTAAAAGATACGGCTACTCAGCTATCAAGTCATGAGGAACAAATGTATGTCATGACAAACCTGGTTGCTGCAGGGTCGAGCTCATCTCGTTCTCATATTCCTACAAGGATGATAACAGCAACTTTTGAATTGTATATACAGTAAGAGTTGATGGATTGATACAATCGGTAAGAGTGCCTGCTACCGATCATTGGTTGTGATTTCAATTTAATGTATTGATTAGGTTTAACGTGACGGGGCAGACAGGGAGTGTACAGCTAACTTCCCTGAATAAGTCAGAGGTCGTTCTTGTTGCTTTGGTGGAAAAAAAAACCAACAAAAAAACTTCTATCTTGTGCAGGAGTTTGACAATCAGCTAATGTAGAGGTCTTCGTACACAAAATATTTGACAGGCTATTTGGCGCATATTCCAAACAGGTATTTTTTATTTGATAAGAGAAAAGTTCGATCAGCACAAAACTGCTTGTTGTTCAGTTTTCTCTATTTAGCCTCCTATCCAAAATATCAGAAATATCAGTGCATTCTAAATCATGTCTCATACGATTACTTGGTAATTACATAAATTCATCTCTTTTTCAGTAGTTACTTCTATTGTTATAAACAAGGTATCTCAAAAGTGACTATATTTCTGATCACCACTATTCAGGACAGACCGGTTTAATCAGTGTATTCGGGTTTAAGTTATTTATGAGTTCAGGCATCCATATCTGTTTATCTATCCCGACTTCACTCACACCTAACTAACTGCGCATACTACAAACTTGAAATTCTGCACACATACACACACACACATACACGTACGCCTCAATGAGTGGAGGAAATATTTTTTTTGTTTTTAGTCTCTTAGTTTGTGCCCAGAGGCTTTCATGAATATTTTTTTAATTGTATTTTTGAATGATCACGATCCTCAACAGGCAAGAAAAGTATCAATCTTTTTGATTGATCACTTTATCGAGTAATTAACCAGGCTTATTAATCTTTAAATCAGATATTTCTGATTTAAACCATACTGGTAGTATTTTTATCGAGGTTGCTCAAATTTACCTCGACCACTTCTCAGTTTACGGAGTGAAAAGCAACATACATAGTCGTTGGTGGTTCATAATTTCCCTTGGTATGCTAAATTCTATTTCAGTTTCCTCTTCAAAATTTTATCATATCTCTGTAAAACTGATACCAATAGATACCTCATAAATATTTTGATGCTTAAGTTACCCATCTACCCTCATTATTAAAGGGATGACACAAACGTTTGAACCAGGATATCATTTGCAGTCTTGGAAGGGTTGGCAATTTGTTTTTGAGGTTGTACATCAAGAGCAAAGTTTAAGCAATAAGATTAGTAGGTCATTATAAAATCGAGGCTAGAATAAGATATTATTGCGCTAACATCCCACTCAAAATGCTCGCTGATGTTAGGAATGCTTGTGTCAATCGATGCTTCGGCTAAAGTGTTATGAATAAGTTAGTTCACATTTAGAAGTTTGCCAGCGCAGTAATTCTTATTTGAACATGGCAAAATTTGTATCAACAATTAAATTAGACGATTTCAGAAGATTTCGTCTGTTCCTTTTAGGAAAATGAGTGTATTGACTTTTGAGACACTATGTATTAGCATGTGAATGTGCTTGAAATCAAGATCAGATTCAAGTAGCACAGTTCAAACATTGTGGTCCCCACATTGGACCTTCCATTGTTCAATTGACAAGATTTTCAAAAATGAAACATTCGTAAAGAATCGAAGGTCATATTCAGTCAAAAAACTTGAATATACGTTAGAGAAAATAATCTCCTAACAAAAATTATCCTTCATCTAACCAATTTCTTACCACCAAATCTTGTGCTAGCATAATGACCAGTTCTCAAGATCATTTGATGTTTATACCATATGTAAGAAAGAATATTACATTTTGAATTTGAACTTCGAATCAATTCAATAAATCAACTTTGGAAACTGTAAGAAACCCGTGGAGCTCGATTCTCCATCGATTCCCTGAGCATGTATTTGCTTAATGGTTGATCCAAGGTTGCTTACAATCTATTGGAAGGGAATGAAACCTGATCTGCAATAATGATTGAATATCGAGAGACTCAAGTATAATATTTCGACTGTCAGTTTTATGGCCGTCAAAACCAGTTAGACACAATCATTTGAGGAACAGGTAACCAATTATATATATATATATATATATATATATATATATATATATATATATATACATACATATCATCAAAATGTAGTCCCCTTCAGAAATTTCAGTTACTTGAAACAAAGATAGCAAAAATGCCCATGTAAACTGTTTTGAAAATATGACCAAAAGAGACATCTCATAGATTGAAAAAAAAAACAAAAAAAACAAAACAGGAAAAATTTTATATCCAGATTTTACATTCAAAATATGAATTCTGATTCTCAACATGCGCAGTCAGATCAAATAAGCAATTAAACAAGAGAGAGAAAGAGAGCAATTCAATCGCTGAGAAGGGAGTCAAAATCCTTAAATTAACAATTCAAAGTGACCAAAGCGGACAAATAGTGAATTAACATCCAGTCGTAAGAGGAGAGCTTATACAAAAAAAGGAAGCTGAGGGGAGTAAATGGAGACCCAAGAATACCCAGGAAGAACCAGCTAGATTTGTCATAAACCTCTGCAACTTCACTTGCCGGGCGATGCGAGGTTGTATGCTATGACAGGCGGGATGGAATCAATCAGAGGAGGATTACGTGCCTAGTCTGACGGACGAACCAACAACGGAACTCATCTTAGAAGAACCATCCTAGTTTAATAAAACACTCTCTGATAAAAACAAAGCATGGTTTAGAACAGGGGAACAATTAGATAACTAGTTGAACGAAATCAACAAATGTGGTTAGCCTGGTTAACATGGCTTCACTAGCACGGCCTCCAGACAAGGTTAATGTGGCTATTGATGATGTATGATATACTATTAATAGCAGTGGAGGGAATGGTAGGTCTGTACATAAGATCTGACCTGCTTGAGCAACAGAAGTGAGGAACCAGAAGAACGAAAAGGAGAGAGCAAGAGCCGTGGAGCAAGGGGCATAAGGGACCTCGACAAGATGAGACCTTTCCAAAAGAAAAATATTCTGATTGATCCATGAGGGCTGGGTCCATTCTGCATCTCCATCCTATTGAGAGAAGCAGGACACATTCCCTTCCCCTGAGACCCTTTACTGATGGGGTATGCGGGAGAACCCAATGTTTAGGTTGTGTGATGGGAAAGGAACAATGGCACACATATTGTTAGGTAGTAAGACACCATTGATCCAAGACTGGCACAGATGGTGCGTGAATAAAGTAGTACACTGGCAAAGATCTTGAAACAGAGGATAACGTATCAGGCACTGCCCTTGTTAAGGGAGGAGGAAATTTTCTGAACAAAAGCTGACCCCCCCTACTTCAGTCAGCGAATGAATGGAAAATGACAGTTGACCTTGAATGGAATCTCCAGTTCCCAGACGATGCTTGCAGCCAGATGTGGTTATTGGACAAAAGAGGAAAGGAGAATTATTATTATTGAGCTGACCGTACCATGTAGTGAAGACTGTGAGGAGGCTACTGAAAGGAAAACCAGCAAACACCAGCAGCTGAGGAATGATATCATAGAGGGTGCACACTTGTTTTTTTCTCAGTTTGGGTTGGCTGCCAATGATTCCTCCGGAAAAAATGCATAGAACCGGCTGGCCAGGATGAGAATAAATGGCCAGAAAAGGAGACAAGCAGGGCATCCTGTTAGTTGTTGCATGAAAGGGATTATATGAGCTGGAAAACAGAAGAGGGAAGGGTAGTGAGTGGCCTCCACTACTAACCTACCAACTAAAAAGTGACGTTGTTTAAGGGTTTGAACACTCGTTGAAGATTGGATACCATCTAGAATAAAACTAGACTAGTCAAAATTTGCATTATTGAGATGTATATAAATCTATTAAGAATCGATTAAATTTCAGGGCGACCGAATATTTTTTTTTCGGTTGAGAATTCTTTAATACATCAAGAAGATCGTCTGTTCATTGAAATAAGCATGGAAAAATTTACAGTTTCCTTTCCAGCACTAAAAGGACTGATATCCATTAAGTCTCAAGTTATTATACGGATGTATGCACTCTCCGAGTAATTTTATTTTGTTTGTTTTTTTTGATAGAAACATCATTACGTTTTGTTCGGTAGAGCAATGAAATGACTCCATCGTAAAACCGGAAATTGCTCCGCAATGAACGCCGGAAGTCTTTTTTTTAAAATTTCTTTCCAGTATTTTGAATATTGGAAATTGCAAAATAACCGTAATCATTCTTAAATTTTGTAAAAATTTTTGAATTGAGGGAATATTCCTTTTAAAAAAAATTAGCTATGGGTTTGCTCATGCACATTGGCCTATGCCCTAACACAGGTGGTCGGTGGGAAGTAATTAGATCGTAATTTTAACGGTTTAGAAATTGCTTGAAACAATATCTAATCGATGTGAGGGAGTGGATTGAGGTAAACATGCGAAATCATAGCTTCTGGATAATAGTTAATTATTTTCAAAAAATTGAAATTGTCAACAATAACTGTCACCAAAAGTGTAACCATAGGTTTATTCAGTTTTGAAGTTAGTCTGTCTGGCTTGCTATGTATCTATGTGTGTATGTGCGTGTCGCACGTACAGATAATCTCAAGGGAGCTATGGGACTGAAAACTTGAACATATACTCTTCATTATCTCTAGAAAACGTATTTTTTCAAAACAACTCTTCGAAATAGTTTTCTAAGGGCTATCAATTTACAATGCAAGTTTATGCTAAGATAGTCCTTCACTTTGTGTCCGCTTCTTTTCTGAAAATTAGGAGTTTTTTGATCACCGCAGGATAAAAGTGCACTATTGATTACCCTTTTTTCCAATTTTTAACTTGATCACCCCCAACATGGTCACGTGACGTTTCCATGGATTGACTGGTAAGGAGTTACGGTCTTTGAACAGTTCGTTCAAAATGTTAATTTAAATCGAACAAACAACAAATTTGAAATATTCAATTTTTTTTCTCTATAACGACACTGATTAAGTTGTTAAATGCAGAAGGTGGTAGGGAGTGTTTGTTATCCATTGCAAGGCAGAAGCCCGTGTTCATGGCAAGAATTTTTTGTGGTTGATGCTGATAATCACTTGAGACTGGTTGTCTATTAATGTAGTCATTGTCTTAACCTAGATTTCAAATCCACGAAATCAGACAGACGACGTTAGATACCAGGCAAAATTTACATACAAGTCCTATGAACAAGCTTAGAGTAGAAGATAAATACAACTTTTATCAATGAACCCAGAGTGAGAAGTCCTTGATACTGTTATACATACTGTTTCAAATACTGTTACAAATTTATCTGTTTATTGAATAAAAAGCAAATGATAGAGCATTGCAAAAATCAACAACTTATTTGAAATGGCCCCCCATTGTCTTCAAACAGAGCTTCAAGAATTGATGGCAGTTTTCACCGAAGAGCGTTTAAGAAAATTGAATTGAGGTGCCTTTTGCTACAAGCAATACTTTCTAGCACTGACATAATTTGTAATCCAGAGTATTAAAATCTGGACTTCCAGAGGATCAATCTTCAGATTCGATGAAATCTGAAATGCTGTCTTTCGTGTTGAGTCAATCTTATCTGGTTAGTTGGAGCAGATTTCTGTTTCTCCATGAAACCTGGTCTCATTATGATGTTTACCTTGACCTTTTGAGACTATCTTAGAGACACTCATTGACAATCATTTTGATTCCTTCCTCATAAAAAATGATGGTAATTAACACAAACCTCACTCAATCCTCAACCACCTAATGATTGAACAGGGATGGTGGCCTCATCGCACTTTTCGAGTGACCCCAGAAACTTCCTTGGGACTATGAGCATAGACACATTTTGGCAATTGAAACTTTGAGAATCTTTACCTTAGTGGATAAATCTCTTCTCTGATCATTGCCAACGTGTCGCTGAAACAACAATCTTGATCCCTATTCTCTGGTTTCTATCAAAGCTGAACTTAGCATGTATTCAGTTCTACGGTGACTGATACGTAGTCTGAGATCTTTTTTGAGGAGCTGGGGGCCATGATTTTCTATTTCCTCATAGGATTTCCCCGGGATCCATTTGCAACTGCTTTGGTGGAACTGGAGGCATTTACTGTCCGGGTACAGCCCGGTCATTGTATGTCTTCGAGAGTATGATGTTCAGTGAACCTCTTTATTCTAAGATACACAAACATCCTGCCGATCTTGAGTGGTTTTTGGTCAGTTTGAAAATAGCAGAAGGTTTGATAACCAGCATTATTACGGGCTAATCACCATAATACTGCTTCCTTTGTGATCCTATTTCTTGCTTGAACTATAATTACTGAATCATATTATTTGAAATAAAGAAGACGGAGAGTTAGCAACATTTCTATCGACAAAACACCACCAAAAGAATTGAGAAAAATTTTGAATACAAACTTGTAACAGTATTTATGGAAGCACTAGGTATTCACAAATCCTATCAATAATGCTAGGGGGTGATGTATACACAAATCTTGTCGATAAGCCAAGACTGAGATTTAGATACAAATATATTGATAGAAGGTTATCTCAGAGAAACAACCACTTCTATTACTGTAGGAAGACAATCTATTTTTTTATGTTTCAAGATAATATTTTTATAGATTTAATTTCAAGCTATTTACTGTGGAAGTTGGTGGAAAACAATATTTATCTATTGCTAGATAAAAGCCCTGACTCACAGATGGAAAGGAGTTGCCATCAATCACGATAAAATGGAAATTTAATTGTTAGTCATAGAACTGCGTTGGTGGAAATTCCCGCCATTCGCAGTGAATGGGTTAACTACTCATCATCAATGGCGTTAGACCACTAAGATCAAATATATTTCCCCTCATCACCAGAGGAAGAATTTTTATTTTAGATCGCTATGTGAGAACTGATTCTTGGTACAATTCCTGTGCGAATTTTATATCATTTGGACCAGAAGTTCCGACCAAGCAGAAACGGAAGTCACACTTATCAAACACATTGCTTCATGTCTCGGAAACTAGTAAAGATAAGAGGATGCAGTTTTCACCATTCGGTAAGGCGTGGTTTGATGATTTATTTACATTAAAGAAAAACGACACGACCACAACCGGCCAAGACCGTCTCTAGTCACACTATTTGAAGCTTAATAGCTATGATAGTTATCCATTAAACAATAAAAGCCTCCGTCTATTACATGCTATCTATAAAAACCCTGAGTCACCGATAGAACTGACTTGTCTTCAATTGTAATTAATCTCTATTGAATTAGCCATAGAGCTGCATTGGCGGAAATTCCTAACGTTTGCAGTAAATGGATCAACTGATTAATGTCAATGATATTAAACTTCTGAAATCAAATATATTTTTCAGCATTATCGAAGGAAAGATTTTGTGTAACTTAATATGCATATATAGACCATTCTATTTTTTTTTTAATTCGAGAACTGTAATTCTTACGGAATGAGATTTAAAAAAGATACAGAAAAAATGTCAGAAATATCATACAATCAATTAGAAAATTAAAATCGCAATAGGATGACCACCTTACAAGAATGTTAGGCCGCCGTTGGTGCATCATAACACAGAGCGTGAAACCCCAGAGATCACATGCAAAACAGTGGCTGGCAAAAAATAACTGACAAACCAAACGAATTCAGAAAATATTGTTCCAGTGACGCCCATGATAAAAAGGTCTGACGCATGTTAGAGGAGATCTATGTCTGAAGACCGACGCTAAAAGTCTGATTATGATGGAAAGATAGTTAACGAATCGAATAAACCGTCCGTAGGACGGGTAAACGGCTAGTGTCTAAAAAGTTCCTTATTAACGAAGTGACATATTATTCTAGAAGCAGAAAAGTATATAAGAACAGAGAGTACAAAACGTGATCTAGAGAAACAGTAAGAGAGGCAGACAGACACAAACACAGTTAAAGAGAGGAAAACACTCTCTTTCTTTTAATATTTGATTATGTACAAAGAATTATTGTGAAAAATAAAGCAAACGGTAGAAAAGGAGCCCTGAACGGCCAGGTTGAGAGGAAAATTAAATGCAGACGATTTTCTGCCAATAGCAATTATGAAATATTCAACGAGCCTCACTTTGATTTCATTCAATGCAGAATAAAGACGATTCAATTCTTTCTCACTAAAACACTCGCATGAACAACAAACAAAACAAAAATCCAACAAAACATGCTTGTAAGAAAATTAAAGTCAGAATGAAGTCAATTTTTAATGCGCTCATTCGTTGAATTCAACCATTTCATTGCCGCAAACTGAAATAATTATTAAAATTTGCAATTTATCATTTTAAGTTTGAAGTTGATAAGTCTATCAATCTATCTATCTATTTATCTATCTATCTTAAAATTGTCCAGATATGGCAATTATATCATCTTTTTTCTTCATATATTTTCAGAACCTAACTTGGTTTGAAGCACATTTTGCTCTTCTAATCAATTTGCATATTTTAATATGAATGATCAACCCAGAGTAATATAATGTTAATCAAAAGTACTTCGGTCAAATAGTTTAGGGTCATCCAATTTTCTTCGTATCTGGAATGGATCCTACCTGTTGAGTTATCCATCATCCAAAATTTGAAGATTCAAAAATGCTGCGGAATTACCATCCACATTTCATGAAAAATATTTTTCCACTGTGATTACCCCCCCCCCCAAACAAAACTTTGAGTCATTTGATGATTTAGTTTACTTGTATATTTGTGACATCATGTTTTTTTGCACATATGAAAGTTACGTCCATGAAAATATAAACTCTGTTCATCTTTTGGAAACAGGAAATTCTGGGAGACTGCCTAAACTCTTCATTTTGAAACTTTAAAAAAAACAAACCTTGAAAACAACTTAAGATATTGCTCTATTTGGCTACCTCCATTTTTTATTAACTAATCTTTGAATTGGTCGATAAAAATTAAAATGATTCAGATCAGATTATTCGTCATTTTTGTGCTGAATAATCGAAAAAAAAAACACAATTTCTCATCTTCAATCCTAGCAACATATTTCAGAAGCTTTCAATTTTTTCATATGCAAGTTGTCCCAAAAGTAAACTTTCATTTTGAGAAATAATAGGAATTTTGAAAATAACTTCAAGACATGAAGAGATTTGATTGGTTTCTCAACAGATCAAAGTCTCTTGATAGCATACTATGTTGGGGTGATCATTTATCAAATTGAATGAAAGGTGATCGAAGAATAACTTATTTTTTTTTGTTTTTGTTTGGCTGGGATCACTGAAAAAAGTCTGATTTTTCAAAGAAATAAGCGTTAACACTGCCGGACACAAAATAAAGGACCAATTTAACATCGATTGTCTCATTGGCAAAATTTTAACTGTTTTTTTTAACACAAATGAATGAATACGAAGTTTCAAATTATGTCCAATCGGGTATTATATCCGCCTGTCTGTATGTCACTGCATAACTCCAGAACCACAAAACTTACCCCAATGTAATATTCCGTGTGCACTAATAGAAGCCCGCAGTATGTTTCCAGCTAGTTAGTTTTGAAAAACCCGTTTGAAGAAAAATATTGTGGAGTTTGAGTTTTCGCTTACACCAATACGGATCTGATTTCCATCTCACAACCATTCACCAGTCTCTCCAAACACTTGAATTAGATGTCATGCAAGACTTCATGGTGATTTTCAAAGAAGGTATGAGTGAATAAATGCATTGTTCGAATCAATGATCTCATATCAATTTAGGCCTTCCGTGGACACTGGCTGAATACTTCCCAAAAATAGATGTTCCCTTTTAGGAAACACTCTATTTGATCTAAGTCGATTTACAATAAGACCAATTCGATATATACCCAATGTTTTCTCCTGTAGGTAATTCGGGTACTATAAAAACTTTCAAACCACCACTCTTACCAGAACTGTCGACATAAGTTCATCTATTGTTTCTCTGAATTTTCGAGATGAGGTATTATTATTATTTCTAATATTATTCGGACTATCCTCATCTTAGTTGTTTTTCATACAACGTTTCGGCCGTTGTACTCCACGGCCCTCATCAAGTATCATCTGGTAGGTGAGGAGGAAGTAACGAACCGAACCCTTTATTTAACCGACGGGGGTATATAGACCGCACTCCCCACTTAGCATTAGTAGTATTTGCGAATTATTATTGTCTCACATAGCGTAGGGGTTAGAGAATCAGACAGAATTACTGCAAGTAATCTAATGGTTCTAGGTTCAATCCCAGTGTGAGACAATAATAATTCGAAGATACTACTACTGCTAAGAGGGGAGTGCGGTCTATATACCCCCGTCTAGAGGTCACATCCGTGGAGCTATATAATCGAAAATTTTAACATTTACACCATACTGCGTCTGCGAAAACGTTTCCTTTTGTTTTTTCAATCCCCCGGATAGGTTTTTAGCAGGGTTTCGATTTTCAATCTAATTTTTTGCTAAATTGATCCCTTAGTTTGCGCCCGCTTGTTTTCCGGATATTCAGATTTATCCAGAGATCACTGCCCGAACAAAAAGCGATAGAAGCAACTTATTCATTGATCACCCCTTTTTCCAAGTTCATGATTGATCATCCCCAACACATGCATGTATTGGTGGAAACTTATATTGATATGCTCATATGATTTTGTGCTGCTTCTATTTACTCCGTCTCCTTAGTCGGTTTGTACCCGTCCAAGAATAGAGGAGAAATTATATCCAAAAATAAATTCTTATGATTGAATCTGTCAATCGAAAAACAGTTTCTACCCATCGGTAATTGAAGATCAATCATTTTCAGGAGATTGAATAATTTCATATCCACCCGAAAGTCACGCAAGAGTTTTATGTCTTGATGGTGTACGTGTGTCAAGGGAAAACCCAATGGAAAATCGATCGAAGAGGAAGTGGAAAGACTGCAAAGCACGCTGGGAAATGGAAATGGTGCTATCAAATAGAAATCATGAGAAGTTGAAAGAACAACAACCAATAGAACAGATCTGGTTAGTCACACAGTGGAAACCGTACCATGATCAATGTTTTTCGAGTGATTAATTCAAGATTGGGAAAAATGGGGGATCAATGAATATTACTTGGCTGTGATCACTAAGTCTGAAACTGAAAAAAAAAAAAAGAAAAAAGACAAGCGAAAAAAGAAAACGTGAATGCTACCGGGCATAAACTGAGGGATACTATATAACTCATATTGCAAATAATCCCCTACCGCATTTAAATTCTATTGAGGAGGGGGGAGGGTTAAGAAGTTTCTTCTTTACATAATACAGAGTAAATGCTTAAATTCTTATCTCTCTAGTTTCATGGTACGACCCGTAACGTCATACATACCCAGCCTGCCAACCAGTCCAACTTGAAAACTGAAGAAACCTATGTTGACAGTTTTGTTTGACATTTTTCAAACGAAATGCATTTCTCTAAAATTTAGAAGGAAATAATAAAATGTTATTTTTATACATTGGGATCAGGAACCAACCACACAAATTACCAAAACGTACATATAAAACTATGTTTATGAATACTGTAAACTGTAGCCATAAGGAACAGATTGTAAGGAAGGTTACCTTTTGTTTAAAAAATAAAAAGCAAGTTCAGTAGTTCGTCAGTAGAAACTACGCACGCAATCTCCCACCAAAAAATCCCCCAAAACAAAACAAAACTCAACACGTTTAGCCAAGAACGAAAACACGTTGACGCAAACAAGTATCCAAGGAGACTAACCAGTAACCACACACGGGGGCAAGGATTCCTTCACGCCAACGCAACCCATCATTCTTCTTGGCACCCGTGCGATCAGTGATTTGTTCTCACATTTATCGAATTTCGTTGGTCAAGTGACAAAGGAAGTTCAGTTATTTGCGGGAAGAAGGGTCTGGAGATACACCAAATAGAATCACAGACGAAATCACACCAGTGCTACACAAAAAAAAAGGATTCGTCGCGAAAAGTTATGTCATAATTATATTCATTGCGTTTTTCTTTCAGTTTTAATTTAAACAAACAGTATCTTACACTCTAAAAGCACGCTGAATTAATAAAAAAAATGCAAAACAAACTATAATTTATTCTAATGAAAAACAATTTATCAACTAACAATACTTTGATACGAAATTTGTTACGAAATTCAATCATTTTCAGATGAATATTAATCATACTCGCCGTCTCACTCAATAAAGCCATATTGAAAGATTCCATTGGAGAATAAGTATGGTTCGAACAAATTTTTTTCATGAAAATCCTGGCATTTTTTTACTCGAAAACTTCTAGAATGAAAAAAAATTCTACATTCTGGAGAATTTTGATGTTATTAATAAACCGGTCACAATAGGTACCCAAAAGGGTAAAAGAGAGCTTTTCTCCTCCAAATCGGAAGAAACATTTTAGAAAGCGTCCAGTGGAGCACTAATGCCAATTTCCGAAAGGAATGGTCAGTCAGGAGCGCTTGAAAACACAAACACACAGACACATATACACACAAGCAAATAAAGACACAAGTACATAAATATACGCATATAAAAAAAAAGAGATATAACCTTTCACCACCTTTGGTGGCTACGGTAGGTCAATATCATTAAATATGTGACACAGCGTCCCTGTTTTCATTTCCATTTTTCTTCTTGAATCTGAATTATTTTGAGTTTTTTTTCAATTTGATTTTGATTTTCCCAAAAATAGTTTTCTATCAATTTCTAAAAACAGAAGCTGGTATGATTTCCATGATGAGAAGAAAATATGACAAAAGATGTCGTATGCCATGTCCATTGGTTTCAAATAGTTTTGATGTGCCACAACCCGCGTGGGTTTCATTGAATTTGTTTGCGTGGCAAGAGCAGAGGAACTCTGGAATTGATTAAAGTATACTCTGCGTGGCACCATCATACACTCAAACACATTTCATTGGCGATGGAGATACGATGTCAATGAATTCGAAAATATAATGGTGCATTGCCACAAATACCCGACACTTAGAAGTATTTTCAAAATAAATTTTATCACGATAAAAGTATTAAGATAAAGAAAAATAAAATAAAGATGATTAAATTCTGTATGAAAGTATTGGTAATGATTAAATTGTTTCATATCAAAATAAATCAATGTAAAACGACAGGAGCCACCGAAGGTGGTGTAGAGTACTATCTTTTAACAGAAATTGAAAATACACACGTGCCTATTAAATTATCCTTCTTGGACACTTGAATTCAATCACCATTTACGTACTTCGTACACCTCACTCTCCTCCCCAAACAAACAAACAAACAAAGACACACACACACACACACACACACACACACACACACACACACACACATAGGTGTATATGTATCAATGTAATAAGAAGATCTTAATTCAAAAGGGTGCTCGAAACAATCAGTCGTGCAGTTATAAAATGAATGATGATTTTGTCACTGGCTCATTACAGATGGTACATTCTGTCTCACTTAAAAAAGATTGTCAAATGAACATGTATTTCAAATCTTAAGTCATTATATATATATATATATATATATATATATATATATATATATATATATATAGTTTAGAAAGCTTTACAGTTTTAAACACTTAACTAAACACTAAACATTAAACACCTTTTTGTCACTTCAGTCATGTACTTCCAAATATCTATCAATGCAATTTATACTATTTTCTCCTGTGTTTTCCCGCTATTTCGCTCATACTTTTTCCAATATGGTACAATGTATAAATATCTTTTTGTTAGAATCATCAATTGTTCACAATGTAAGCGTTTTAAGGATTTTAAAATCAAAACAATTATAATGATATGATTTTGTTGATCTCACCCCACCTCTGGTATGTTTTAATATATAGCTTATATCACACATGCATTTTGTTATTTCATATAGGGTATTATGTGTATTACACACACACACACACACACACACAGACATATATATATATATATAAATATATATATATATATATTGGGATGAAGATTCGCAACAAAAACACGTTTATGTTTTTTGCCCTGTTTTGGCTCTTTCAGGCGAACGATTTGCTTTATTTTAGATTCCTATTTGGGGCACATTGGTGATGAGTGTCTGCTATTCTAGGTAAGAGAGTCCTTCTTTCATTCTATTTGTTTTTTCGGTGGTTAGCTATTGCCTGCCATATACTTTTTGTTTTATTTAATTGGGATGGATGTCCGTTGGGGATTATAATTTACAAAACCGGGGGTTATGATGTAAGTGTTTTCGTTATCAGTAAGTGGTTGTGCTATCAGTTCATTTGTGGCATATGAGTGTATTTTATTCTCACTCGAATCTATTTCCCAATGTTAGGGTTCCTTTTATATGAACACACACACACACACATATATACATATATATGTAAATATCACTGATGCCGCTCAGCGCATATAGCAAAAATACTGCAGCCACACCTTCATCTGCCACCGTTTCAGCACATGCCAACGTTCAGAATCAGCACATTTAGACGCCTTTGCTTGATAGTCAATATCTTTAGATGAAAAAGAAATTAGTTAGAATGTTTCATGAGATTACTTCCATTCCAGTTGTGGATATATTGTAGTTTTGATTGGAACCATGCGTCACTGAACACGCCAGAGATGCACATTTTCCAGTCTGGCGAACATAGTGACATGCAGCAAAAAGATGAAAGAATGAGATTTCGAAAGAGAGAATGAATTATACTAAAAAAGGAAATCAAATGAATCAAACGAGAGAAAAAAAAATGACGTATTTCATCTACGTGTAAAGAGAAAATGAGAATTTTCAAAACAGAAACGTATATTTTTCGCTCCAACAACTGATGTTTGATCGCAGATACGTGAGAAGTCCCCAGAAGGGCTTAATGAACGTTTAAAAATTGCAAAAGCAAATCAAAATATGCTCTATTCACTTTTAACTGCGATGAAAGTACGATGGTTCTATTGATGCCGAAAATTTTTCCCGTTTAGACCCAATTTAGATCGGTCCATAGCGTCCACAGTATTCCTTTTTTTGATCAATTTTCGAGATGGAAAAAAAATAGTACAAGGGAAAAAAAAAGAAAATAGCCATACAGTGTTTATAACTAAAATGTATAAACTTTGTCTATATATTTATAACTTCTTTACTTCCCCCCAAATTATATTGAACTTGGACAATATTTTTGGTTTTGTTTTTGCTACAATTATCATTTAAAATTTTGTTTTGGTGATTTGACGAGGATTAACCTAAGAGTCAACAGGGAATTAATGGTTTTACTAAAGAAGAAGATGTTACCAAATGTTGCCAAATGTTGCCAAATGCTGCCAAAAATTGCAAAAAATAGCACGGCAGGTTTCGAACAGAGCGTGTTATTTTTTGTTTCCAGTCTTGATGTTATTAGAGACGTCAGCATCCTGTATGGAATCACGTTCTGCACGTTTATTTGTGTGTATCCCGTTAGCCATGATCTGAATCTATACAGCATATCATGACTTTTACTCTCACCAAAAGCAAGTCTATGGCAGAATGGAATAAGAAAGGGCTTGTCCTCATAGTACATTATAATAGTGTAAAGCATTTATATTCCCTTACCAATGATATCAAAGAACGTTAACAATACTTTCAATATAGGTGTTTTCAGTTTCGAGTTGGTATGCTTAGCTGGCTACATATGTATGTATGCACGTATCAAGCGCTCAGGCTGGACCAATTGATCTACAAAGGAGAAGATTCTTTAGTTTTTAAGGGATTCTGGCTAGCTAGCTGACTATCTGTGTGTCACACGTATAAGTGACGCCAAGAAAGGTTGAAATTCTCTACTTTCACTCCTTATTATGTCCAGGTAAAACATTCTCCCCTCCCAAAAAATCATTTTCAGCGGGGGTTGGTCTATCAACAATCTAAGTTTATGCTAAATTGGATTTAGTGCACGCTTGTTCTTTGGCAATTGAAACATTTTAGTGATCCAACAAAAAGTAAGAGGAATATCACATTCGTTTATCACATCTTATTCCAATTTTTTTAATTGATCATCCTCAACCTGACACGATGCCAAATGACAGTCACGCAACGGCTTTTACTGAGAGGCTAATCAGATTGATTATGATACGTTCTATGATTTATGTCACTATGACTTCCGTTTTCATCTGTAATTCATTGTTTCTGAAGCTGAAGAGACAAAACCTGTAAAAGAGATTTCCAAATTGTCATGAAAAAATTGATCTTGTCGACTCTACATCCACAATGATATATGATATCGTTAATGGCAACAATCAAAACAAAATTTCCGTTGTCAATCGTAATAGCAATCAAAACGAATACTTAAAAAGCTGCTGTTACGACATCTAACTCTAATGTAATTTAAGCCCGATCTATATGAGACTTCAGGAGGAAAAAATCTGCTTCTTTCCAGCCCTCATCTCTCTTTTCTCTCTTTCTCTCCCTTTCTCTCCCTCTATCTCTCTCTGTCAATTCTACTTCAGAACCAAATCGTGTCATAACCAGATTGCGTCATAACCACGTCACTTAGATGTTCAAAATATATGAGTTCATTTCAGTATACATTTTTAATGGATTATCGACCACTCCACATATCGGGAACTGCTGACCCGAACGACTTCAAACTTGACACTACAATATCCGATGCACAGACTAACGTATCTGGCGAATATCAACTTCGTATAAAAGCCAGTTGGTGAGTTATGTCGGTGCATGAACACAAACATACACACACATACCGAGTTTTCTCAAATTATACTAAGATTAAGGAGTGAACGTTCAAAAAGTGCATGTTTGGGGCATTAATTAACAGTTATTGGATTAATTTTAGAAATGAAATTGAATTATTCTTCTTTTCAATTTTGTTCGATATTTACTGAGATGATATAAACTGAATAAATGGTGGTTCTTACTTTAAAACCCATTTCCACGTTTCTTGGAGTAAGTTTTTAAAGAATCAATTCAGTAATCAATGAATAGATGCCAGAAGTTTTTATTGAATTTCATTTACTGTACGAATTTTCAAGATTTGAAAAATGCAAGTATATATTTAGCACAGAAAATTTTCCTATTGATTTTCTACGCGTTTTTATTTATTCATTTTCTCTCAAATGTAAACGCAAATCTTAAGAAGTAATAATGATGTTCTATATAATGTAAGAAGTTGCTATCACATGTAAAATTTCACAGGGTCAAATTCTGAGTGGCAAGTAGAACACCTAAAATAGCTATCGTAGCTCCGTCCTCCCATATACTATAAGTAAGAGACGACTGATTGTAGCAAAAGGCAAATTCCGCCTGTTATCAAATGTACCCAAGAGAAGCCACCATTGTATGAAGGCTTTCCGTGTAGATACTGAGGTTAAGGGCACAATAGAATTGTGCCTCTCTAATATAAAAATAATAACCATTTACCTTGGATGTATTGTGGTAAGTTAAAAATCTATAACAAATTCGAAATCCTTTACTTTTCTTACCTAATAATTAACCCCTATGATTTTACTCAGAGGCGGCTCTGCCTACCTTGCTTACCCAGACGACCCATGCTTGTCCTAGGTATACTGCCAACAAAGAAGCGGTTGTTTTATTAGTAATACGAATTCTAAACTGGTATGAATGTAAATAATCTTATACTATTCTTTAGGAGACGTCAGGGTGTGGTAATGATTTGCTGAGAATTGTCGGCTTAGACAGTGTACAGAGGCCGGGCCAGAAAGGACAACCTCTAGCCTCAGCTGGTCTTTTCATTAATCCAGTCCAATGTTTAGTTCGTTTACGCAGCTCCTTATTCTATTTTCTGTTGTTTTTCTTTCTTTCTTTGTAGTCACTCCTACAATCCAATTCCATCTCTCTGGACTTGTCTAATTCTAGTCAGCCTCAGGGATCGAAATCAAGACAATTTGGTTTTTGCCACAATAACTTATTTTGCTGAATCCATCCTTGATTTCTTCTTCTACTTGTTACTTCGGGAAAAAAAAAAACTTTTGACTTTCAATTATTATCTTTTTCTGTTTTACTTGAACGAAGATATCTTTTTTCCCATCTCTTTCGTCTTTTTCTCTCGGATATTCCTTCTACCCTGCTTCATCCTTGTTTTTCCTTCTTCTTTCCTCTTTTTTCAAATATCTCCTCCACTCTTTCTTCTTCTTCTTCTTCTTCTTCTTCTTCTTCTTCTTCTTCTTCTTCTTCTTCTTCTTCTTCTCAAATACATTATCATTATAACCATTATTATTATTATTGTTATTATTATTATCATTATTATTATTATTATTTGCAATCTCACACCAGTTGCCTGGTGGTAACCGCTGGAGGGTGAGTGACAACAAGTTTCCTCATTCTATCATTTTTTTCCCTTCCTACCTTTAATTCCCTACCCATTTCTTCTTTGTCATCTTTGGTAATTTCTTTTCTCTCTGCGTTTTCCAGTCTTTCTTCTTCTTCCAGTTTTCTTTTCCCGTTGTAATTCTCTTCCAAACGTTTCCTCTGGCCACAGTTATTTGCCTTTTTTTTTCTTCGTCTTCTCTCATTTTTTCCCCTGTTTCTCATGATCGTCAATGTCTACTTTCAATTTCCTCGTTTCTTCTTTGGAACACGGGAAAACAAAGATTAAAATTAATCCATTTTTATTTCATTTAATTCTTATTATTAGATGAAGTATTGTAACATTATCATTAGTTTTGGCTAATTTCTACCTCCACTTTGATTTTCAATAACTTCTTGTCACAACGTTTGACTATGACAGTTATCTTACGGTAACGGTTGGACAGTGTAATCAAAAAAAGAAAAAAAAAGGATTGAGACCAATTGCTAGAGGGTGTGAGTTCGTTTCTCACTGCAGGCTTACTTTTTATTTCCGATTGTGCCGTGTAATCGTTGCTGTAGGAGTACGACTCGAGTCAAATTTGTTATAGGAAGCAAATACAAGTGAAGAAGGAACTAAAAACGAGTCAAAATTATTGATAAACTCGCTATCGCAGTCAATGACTGAAGCGTCGTATCTTTAAAACAGTATTTTTGTAAAAAAAACAACATCTCATCAGAGAGTAAACGTGGTCAGAATAAATTCTATTTATAATCTTATCAGCGGTTTTTTTTATGTTTGATTCTGGAATATATAGATGTTTTTTTAAACCGCCAGAATAAGGCCCGACGAAAGCCCCAAAAGTATTTTTAGAGAGGATTTAGGGGAGAACTAGTGTGAAATTTCTTTTTTTTATGTCTGTAGACAAAACAGTATGACCAAGAGCACTAGAACACACAAGCAAATACAAAAACACATACGTACTAATGAAGATTGGATATAAACCTTCGCCATCTTTGATGGCTATGGTTGTTCGATTTTAGTTAGTTAATTTTTGGGTTCTCTCTTTTTTGTTCTCTCTTATTTTTCTTCGTGTGTGAAGTTTGATTCTGTCTGCAGTATTTTCAGTTGGATGTATCAGAAGGAAGAGGGAAGAAAAAGGAAAACGGCAAAAAAAACAAACAAAACAAAAACAAAAAAGGGAAAAAACAGGGAAGAATATGAGAAAAAAAGTGTTGAGACAGCTCTTTGGTTGTTCCTGCCAAGTCCGATGGCACCTCAACATGAATCAAATAATCGGACACTGTTTTTTTGATCATTGCCTTCCGGGTACATATAAGCATCCTTCAAACTTTCCTCCAGAAGTTTCAAGACGGTTATAGATTTTATTTACAAATTTCTGATGGATGGAAAGTTTTACCATTGCTGTACTGGTAAATCGTTTTGGCCCGTGCAGATCATTTCGATGTAAAAAAAAAATTCGGAAAAATGATCAATACAAATTCTAACCTTTCAATAGACCTCAAATGAAGATTCCTTTACATTTTTAATTCAATAAGAACAATAATCTTCACCTAATCTATGAGAGTAAACTCTGCACTGTGTGTCTGCCCCGTCATGTTAAGCCAAACTGATATATCAAATGAAGTTCCCCCATCATAAAATCTCGACTAGTCGAGGGTTCTCTGACCGACTGGTCCTATCTTACAAGTCTTACATATCTTTGAACATTTCTGCAAGAACTATGCAAGGGTTTTTTTCAATCTAATAAGTGAATATATTCATATTCAATATATATATATATATATATATATATATATATATATATATATATATATGTATTTGTGTGGGTGGGTGATTTGTGTAACTTGACTTGTCCATGATGCCGTTGGCCATTTTAATGCTCTAATTCACACCTGCCCACAAAGTTGGATAAGTTATATGTATTTGCACTTTCGTCAGTCTGTCTGTTTTTATGTACACTCAGTATCTCCGAAAGTTCCCAATGAATTACAATGATGTCTAGTGAAAGAGTTGGCTCAGGGCAAAGGTAGAAGTAATTACATATAGGGTCGGATCCAGGATTATTTCATAATTGCACCCCTATATTGTACGTATATGCCCACACAATATTGCCAAAGTTTGTTCCAAATTTTGAAAAAGAAATACTGGAAGAGTCTATAATTGGCTAAGGGAAAATAGATTAAGATTATGACGGATCCAAAAATCCTTTTTTTCCTATTGAGTCATGTTTTTTTTTTCATTTTTTCATATATCTATTCACTAATTTTGCTCACATTATATTTTAAAAAGTTCACAATGAATGTGAGTGACATTTAATGGAAGGGTGGGTCATGGTATACGGAAGAATTAACTAAATTTTGGGTTTGATCCAGAAATTATTTCCACAGCTATCACCCCTACATCGTAGCAGTATTTCCATTCAGTTTTAGTGACAATCGAGTTGGCAGATGTATGCGCTCTTTGGGTGCTTTCAAGTTTAATTATTGTTTGGGTTGATGGGTTGATTGGAATTCGTTGATTGATAGACGGAGGGACGGTTGTTCCATTGAGTAAGGCGATGGTCAGGAAATAGATGTCCCCTGAGTAATGTGGTAGCCAGGGACTGTTCGTTCCCTGAAGCCGGGGAGGGACAGAAAATCGTTCTTGTAATTTCCGTGGGGGTCATTGTCAACGAAAACAGTTAAACGCAGTCGGAAATGAACTTCGTCCTATCTATTCTGAAATAGGAAGTGAAATTCCGACTGGAAAACGTGCATTCATCAGGTGAACATCGACATAAACTCATCACTGGCGGGGCGTGGTCAAAAAGGGGACACAGGTGCGTTTGGCGATCGAAAATGAAGACACAAGCCGATTTATTTATCTGAGTCAATGTTCTTATCTTTGCAGCTTTCAAGATATTCTTTTGGCTGATTAGGGGTGCCGGTGGCCGACCACTTTAGCAGCACAGACAATGGATTTGGAGAGCCGACTTCAAACTCTGACTGTTATATTTATATTTAATTCACACTAATGCCTGCACCCCTTCTGGCAAGCTCTAACTGTAATAGCAAGTGGACTACTAATGCCGCTTCAAGTGCCAGTTATTTTTAAGTCACTTTCAAATTTTGCAAACCACTCCGGTATGAAGCCGTAGACAAGTCGTCCAACTCGGGAGTCCTTACCCCCAACGAAAAGATTTAGGTGGTCCAGATGGGGGGATGAGGCTATTATGTAAAAGTTTTGGTGAATATTTTTGGTATTTGTACTACAAGACAGAGTATAACCGTGCAATAAAGGGTTTAAATTTTTTTTACTGGTGTTGCTTATTCAATTTCATATTTAGTTTTAGTGTTAGCTTTTTGCCACTGTGTTCGATTGTATCCATCAACCTCAAGGAAATTGTTAATTTTCTGAAACGACTGCGACACAACTTACTTTAATGGAAAGGAAGAAAGAAGTTATATCAGTAGAACAAGTGCGTAATGGCATTGGAAAGGAAGGAACCACTGCCATAGATAGAGGAACGTATCATCAGTCATTTATCGTCTGTCGTTTGACGTAGACCTTCCCCAGGATTTGCCACAAATCTCTATCATGGGCGTCGCAGAGCCAACACTGAATTTGTCTCTCGATCTTGTATTCTGTTGGCCTCGGTTGTGCATGTTATCTCTTGGAATCCATGTTGCTAGCTGTGAGGTCCATTTGTCGTTTGCAATTTTTGCAAAATGACCAGCCCATGGCCATTTTAGTTTTGTAGTAGATTCCATGATTTTCCTGTTTTCTCCCTGATATACTGTGCTGTCTTGTGATCTCTCCTTGAGGGATTGAGCATGATCCTTTCATGTGCACGTTGCATACCTCTCAGTCTGCAGGTCAGTCTCTTGGTTACGTACTATCTTTCAACTCTATAGGTGACTATCGAGCGGATGCATTGACTGCATACCCTTCTTTTCAGGACTGATGGGATTTTCTTGTTTTTAGAGACCAAGCTTGATCTACTGAAGGCTTGCCATCTTTAATCTTGATTTATCACTTGATTTCTTCTTTTGTGGGTTTCATCAAAATTCGTTGTCCTAGGCAGATATAATGGTCTACTTACTCCTGTTTTCGTCTTCGATTTTGACCATTGTGTTCTTATTCCCGACGTGATTGTGGCAAATGACTTTCGTTTTGCTCAAGTTCATGTGTAGGCTAACATTTTCACTTTCTTCATTTAGTTTATCTAGCATTAGTTGGAGGTCGTGTAGGTTTTCTCCGAAAAGTGCAATGTCGTCTGCAAATCTTTTTCGATTCCTTTATTCTCTCAGTTTAGGTTTCAGGAGATCATTTCGAAGCAGGCTGTGAAGACTTTGGGTGAGCTACTATCACCTTGTCTTACCCCTTTTGGGGGCTAGAAAGGCTCAGAAGCTTTATGTAGTCTGATATAAGAGTTGCTGTGACCGCATATATGTTGCAGCATTCAGACGTATACTGAGCGCACACCTTGTAGAGTGATGGCCTTCTGGACCATGGGAATCTCCACCGAGTTGAAGGCTTTCTTCAGGACTATAGATGCTAAAACAGGTGGTATTTTGTATCCTTTTTCTTTTAGCTGATTTATTGAATGGAGATGATCTATGGTGGAGTAGTTTCTTCCAAAGCTAGTTTATTCCTGTAGTCGGTTTCCATCTAGTGTTTTTGTGATTCGGCTGGAGATGTTTTTTTGTGAGTTTTTTTTTAGATGCAGTTGAGTAAGCTTATAGGTATGTAGTTATTAAGGACTTTTGGATTTTCTTTTTATATAAAAGGATAATGATTGCTGTGGTCAAGTCTCCCAGGACCTTGCTTTGTTTCAAAAACAAGTTGAATAGAATAGCTAGTTTTTCTAGTGACGCTCTTACCAACTTTTTTGAGTAAATTGATGGTGATGTTTTTTGGTCCAAAAGCTTTTTCTTTTTTTTTTTGTCCATTTGATGGCTTGTTTTTCCTCCCATCATGTAACTGGTATATCCTCGGACTGATTGCTCGCGTCTTGCGTATCCTGCTTTATGTTTTCAGTCCATGTCTTGAAAAGTGGAGTTTTTGGCAGAATTCTTGGGCGCGTTCGGCAATCCTCTCTCTGCCTATTGTTACGTCTCCATTTTTTCGAGTATGCAAGTTATTTGTTTTTGTCCTATAGTAAGAGCTTTGTTTTGAAACCCCAACGTTTTTGATAGTTGTTTTAATGATTGCTGTCCTGTACCTTCTTTCGTCTCCCCATAGTTTTTTTTTTTTTGATCCAATGAGTTTCTCGGTTTCATCTGAGGTTTTACTAAAGTTCTATGTGATTCTTGGTTTAAATATAGTGGCAGCCTCTATTAGAGAAGCTGTTCAATCAGCGATGGTTATGCGATACCGAGCATGAAACTTAATTTTTAAAATTTTGATTTTGATTGATGATGATGATTTCCAACAAAAAAGCCCAGGTCTGTAGGTGTGGACTGATACATGAAATACACGATTGATTCAATTAACCTGCTGTGTGATAGGAGATAAACGATTTTTGAAGGGGTTGATCAATGACTCATCAACCATGTCGACAGGAAGATTATTCCAATCATTTACAACCCATTGTGCATAGAAATTAGCCTGTGGAATTTTAACTGTGTGATTCTTAAAAACCTTTTGAGAATGTCCTCGTCTATGAGAAAATTTCGTGGGAGAGAACAGTGAATTGATTATTATCCGGTTTCATATATTTGGAACTTGTCTCCTCATCGGCATTTGTAGACCAAAAATCAGGGTTTCAATTCCTTTAAGCGGTCCTCATAATATTTGTATTTTAATGATGTAATCGGTTAAGTTGGTACCTGCTAAATAGACCACAGTTTTTTAAATATCAAGTTTGAAACACCACTTTGAAGTTGAGATATCTTCCTTTTCTTATCATTTATTCAGATTGGTATCTCCATCTTCATTTTGGATGGTTAGCTCTTCGGCCTTTTGCACTGAGATGAGCTATCTTCATAAATCAATCATTCAATTCTAAATTTCGCGCTTATATATTTGCTAGCATAGTACAAGTTAACATGACAGGAATTCTCACGCACGAATTGGTGCTTTTGCCAAGAATCAGTGTATCTGTAAGCTCTGCTTAGGATCTAAGTGTTGCTCATAGCATTTTTGCCTCGGATCAGATTTAAGAATGTGTACGCTCTTTGCTATAAAACAAAAAATATATTTATATACGGCAAAACGTTGTGATTCATACACTGAATGCAAAAAGTATCCTATGTATTTCAAAACGTTTCCTTTAACATATCTATACATCTTCAAAATCCATGTGATTTAAAGGTAGTAAGAGGATAATGTCGGCTCAGAAGAGGCAGTAATCGTTGAATTATAAAGAAAAACAAACTGTTCATCGTTGTCAAACTCCAAAACTGGATTCAACTTTGTTTTCTTACCGTAAAAAGAAGAACAATCCTTTTCAAAACCAGATGTGTACACCGATATGTAAAATTCACATTTCTTCACCGTGAATTGAAGTAATGACCGACTGATTGCCTGGAATATATTATCCAGATTATGCTAAATTGACAAGTTTTGGATATTAACGAAGATTGATGATAGGTATGCGCACAAGTTATTACATTGTGATGAATAGATACATCTACACACAAAAATGTATATATACTTTATTTGTTTTTTTTTTCCGGATAATGTATCCATCTATTAGAATGAAATAAGCCCGTGCCTATTTCTCTGATCAATCTTCATTAATGATACCGTGCATAGATCCATCTTCTTGTATTTTTCTTAATTGCATACACAAACAATAGAAGTTGCAGTAATCATCTAATAGAAGTTAGAGTGGACTTTGATCTTGCAGCAGTCAGTCTTCTTTAACATCGAGTTTCTTGCCATATCGATTTTTCACTGACTCTCAAAATTTATTCTGGTATTCACAAAGGAAATTAAAAAATCCGAAAGATTGTTGATAAATGTAATATGTCATTTTTAACAAGAACTGTATCAGTAAAACAGGTGTATGTGTTTGTATGTATGTGCATGTGTGTGTGTGTGATCCACTTCATAGCTATCTACCAATATGTCTCAGGGTGTTCATATCTCTTTCTATGTATCGATCGATCGACCCATCTGTCTGGTCTGTTTATATCTATCTATCTCAGCCGGTATCTCCCTATCTCCCACCTTTCACTCTCTCTGTATCATATATATATATATATATATATATATATATATATATATATATATATATATATATATATATTAATGCTCATCTATTCAGGGTTGAGCACTCTTCAAGTGAGGTAACTCATCCATTGTAAGCTTATGCAATGCTCTTTTATAGGAATAGAGCACTCTGGTGGATGAGGAGTTTCTGCGTGAATGAATGTATCGCTTGAATTGAGCCTCCGTAGTCCAGAGGTAAGATATCAGCCTCCTGGTCCAATGTGAGGGTTTCAATTCTGCCTCGCGGTACTGGATGGGATAAAGTCATGTAATACATCGAAACAGCTGTCTGTAAATGATACAATAATATATATATATATATATATATATATATATATATATATATATATATATATATAGCTCAGTTGATTCATTAATATTCATTGTTCTATTAATCACAGTCGGTATCTATCTATCTATCTCTCCCTCTTTCCCATTCATATATATATATATGTATATATATATATATATATATATATATATATATATGTATATATATATATATATATATATATATATATATATATCGCAATATATTTATGCATGTCTATCTATCTCAGTCGTTATCTATCTATCTACCTATCTATCTATTTATTTATATAATAGTGCAGTCTATTCATACATGTCTTTCTATCTCAAACTGTATCTACACACACACGCACACACACACACACACACACACACACATATATATATATATATATATATATATATCGAGAGAAAGAGAGGGGAGAGAGAGAGAAGTCTATTCATAACTATCCATCTGTTTATGTATGTATGTATCTATTTATATAAGAAACTGTCAACAAATACTATCAACGAGTTAGTTCGGTTTTCAACCCAGTCTGGCTGGCTATATATGTATGAGATTCTCAATTGCTTATAGCACCAGCTTCAGAGAGCCAAGACGACTGCAGTTTGAGCATGTCAACCCTTTCTCCGTTCTTTCACCCGAGGGAAGTTCACCACCATCCATCTTACAGATTGTACAAAACAACTTCGATCAACAGATGCTTTCGGCTTTTAGTTTATCTCCTCCATTAAAGATCTGGTTTCTTTTTCTGTCATGTCCACCGTGTCTGCACGTCGCAGTCAGGTGTAACCAGGCATAGTACCATGGCAAATGCCGGTTATAATGCAGTTAATAAAGGAGAGACTGCAGTGGTGCCGAATATCTGTATGATTTGTCATAAATCCGGCAAATCAGCTGCAGGTCTTGGAAGACATCTTGGAGACTACAAGAGGAAGGAACCATCTTCTAAAAGAGAAAAAAAAAGTAATGAAAGAAAAAATAAAGATAATTTTTTTTGAAAATCCCCTTTTTTAAGAGTAATGGTACGATATGGTTGGACTTGTTCATTATCGAGTGGACAGCCAACATGTATCCATCAAGCGGACATTGGAGCTAAAGAGCTGTAAATTTGAACATCTACTCATGATATTTTCGAGGAAAAAACTATTTCTTTCGTTTATTACCAGCAGCGTTTGTGCTTGAGTTTTCGAAATAAAAATCGATTCTCCTGTGATCACCGTTAAACAAAAGATGGGAAAGGTAATTTATTCATCAATCACAAATTTTTCCTTTTTTACTTGATCACCCCCAGTAGGTGTGCTGCCAAAAGACATTGGTTGCTTGACAGTTCGTATTGAGTGACCTGTATCCACCTATCCATCTATCTATCCATCAGTCTATATATATATATATATATATATATATATATATATATATATATATATATTCTGAAAAGGCTTTACAGCCTCGAACACCAAACATTAAAAATCTTAGTCGAGAGATTTTTTTATGTCACTTCTGTCACCTATTTTCCCATATCTGTCAATGCAATTTATTTAATTTTCTTCAGTTCTTTCCTTTGTTTCACATATATTTTGTAATTATGGTACAATGTATAAATTGCCCCTTGTTAGGAACATCAGTTGTTTACCATGTAACTGTTTCAGGGATTCTAAAAGCAAAACAGTAAATATATATATATATGTATATATATATATATATATATATATATATATATATATATATATATATATATATACATATGATATTTGGTTCATATCCATCTATTTATCTATCTCAACATGCTCATATCTATCCATAGGAAGAAATCTGTTTTTTGTATATGTCTGTGTGTTTGAGTGAATATATGCGTGTATGTGGGCGTGTGATGATATAAAAAAATCTATAAAAAAAGACGAAAGAATGAGCAAGAAAATAGGATGGTCATTTTTCCCGAAAAGAAACTTGAAAAAATCATTTTTCAACTTGATTACCCAAATATGTTTTGGTAATTATTTTCCCCAATGTTTTTGGAATTCTTTCCACAAAAAAAGATGTAAGTCTATAGGGAACTTTTTAACCATTTTAACATATTCGATCTATTTCAAATTTTCTATTCCTCTGTTTGTATATTCCAAACTTCCAATAAGTTTTGAAAATTTGATTTTTTTTTCTCGGAAAGAAAATCTATTATGATAAGAAACGAACATCGTGATTTTTGGTTCACAGTCCCTAACACTGCAAAGGAGTTTTGCTTCCATCTGTTCAGAAATGATCTACTAAATATAAATTAGAATGATCATTAAGCTAAACTTGCTGGTCATTATTAGAGAGTTAGATCTTTCAATGTTGATGGTCTGATACGAAACTGCTTTCTTAAGAGATCATATCAAAATAATGGTTTCGTTGCTGAGCAATAATCAGCAAACAAATCATGTTTTGTGGGTTTGATCATCATTTCATCTGAAACTACTGGTGACCTGATAGAAATATGTGATGTTGATGAATTATATTGATCAGGACGCATACCGTATATCAATGATCCGTAATCTTACTGCCTTTTCTCCTTTGGTTCGATCTTCATCAGATTTCTCAATATCGATGGCCACACTAGGTCAACATATATTTACATATCCTGCAATGTGACGTTTTTTTGTTTTTTTTTTTTGTCTGTTACATTGAACTCTTCAACTTGGGGGTAAAATGTAAATGATGAAAATACTTCTTAACCCTTATGAAAGAACAAATTCATAATGATCTTTAAAAAAAATCGCTCTGTGAAATTTCAAATAAACCCGTGAATTTCTTCGTGGGTATTTACTTAAGTATGTATTAATAATAAATGAGTCAATTATTTCAGTGAGCTTCCTTTTCAGGTAAGATGCTATTTTCCTTTTTCAACCTCCCTGTCTGTATGTTTGACAAACTAAAAGAGAAACCAGATTGGTTAGTCAGTCAGAACAAAGTGACCACAGTCCTTTATCAGTATGCCGTATTGGGGTACGTCAATGAACCGTCAACAGAGCGACAGGTAGCCATAACTTATCAAAGAAACAGAGGATTACCAGGCAGGTACAAGACGATTGAAGTGCTGCAGTTGCACACGTTGTAAGCCCTCATTCAAAAAATCAATGATAAGTAGTCTGACACAATATCAATATAAAACTTTACATGTAATGACAAACTCCATTTATGGCATAAACCATATAAAGAAAGGGAGGTGATGATTGATCAACACTGCTTGGATGCAATGTTAATATATCTGTTTTGTTTTTCAAAAACAGTTACACTGTAAACAACTGATAATCCCAACAAGAGACAATTCATACAGTGTACAATAATAACAAATTATTGGGGAAAACGAGGAAAAACACTTTGAAATATTACATATATTGCATTGACAGATATTAGGAAATGGTTGACTGAAGTTATTCGTAAAATATATTAAAAAAAGTGTTTCTAATTTCTAAAGATATAAAACGTTTTACATATATATATATATATATATATATATATATATATATATATATATATATATATATATATATATATATATATATATATAAATATACACATATATATATAGGGAGATATAGGGAGATATATGGAGGTATTTAGATATCTAAATTAGTAGATATATAGGTAGATTAAAAATATATACGATTAACTATCACTGTCAATAATTGAACAACTTCAGTTTGAAAACTTCAAGTAAGGTGAAACATCCACCGAAGAATAATTGCTGTCAGAATAAATTCTATTTATGACATCACTGGAGTTTTCCAATAGAAAACATCTAAAATAGAGGTTTGTATCTTTGGAGAACGACAGTGGAAGGATTATATAGATATACATGCAGATTGTGCATAATGAGAGATATGTACGGGTATTTTTAAGAACATCTCATTATCTATTAAATTCTATCCGTTGACTACGTTGGATAACTAGACTTTTCATGTGCTCAATACATAAATTCAAACACACACACACACACACACACATGTGTGTGTATATATATATATATATATATATATATATACAATAATATATATATATATATATATATATATATATATATATACAATAATATATATATATATATATATATATATATATATCATTGTGTCATCTCTAGACAGCTGTTTCGTTGTATCACGACTCTTCGGTGTGGCTATAGACTATCCATATTCCTGTCCAGTACCACGAGGTAGGAACGAAACCTCAGCTTCAGAGGCTGGTATCCTATTTCTGAGCCATGGAACTGGACGGTCAGTAAGGTTGAATTTGCCCCTTAGTTACTGTGCTTCCTTCCAGATCCATCTGGATGAATCACAAAAAAATCTTTTTTTTTGTTGTTGTTTTCAGACCCACAGTAATCTGCATCGTGCATTGGTAATGAGTATCTCCGACCTGTTCACTTTTCCCTCAAGCAGACGGCTCTTTTGTCCACAGCTTTGGTTTAGTAGGGTGAGAGGGAGAGAGAGAGACAGAATTTCAAATATAATTGAAGGAACTGTCTCTCAGAAAGTGGGAGATAGAGAGATAGAAAGAGGAAGAGAGTGTATGGGAGAGAATAAAAACAGAAAATCGCTCAGAGAGAGAGGGGGGCTGAAAAGAAAAAAGTAAACAGAACTTTATTAGTCACAGAGAGAGAGAGAGAGAGAGAGAGAGAGAGATAGAGAGAGAGAGAGAAATATAAGGAGTGAGGGAGAGAGAGAGAGGAGACACACACACAGACACACACGAACACATGCAGAACAAAATCTCTCTCGCAGGAAAAAGCAAAAATATAAGCAACAGTAGAATCATCATCATCATCATCAGTCTTCTAGCGTCCGTCGTTGTACATAGACCTTCCCCAGGATTTGCCACACTTCTCTATCATGGGCGTCACGGAGCCAGTACTTCATGAACTTGTCTAGCTCGTCTCTCCATCTAACATTTTGCCGGCCTCGGTTGCGCATGTGGTCTCGGGCAATCCATGTTGTGAGTCGTGATGTCCATCGATTGTCTGCCATTCTTGCAACATGGCCAGCCCACCACCATTTGAGATTTTTTATGGATTCTATGTTGCAAACCAAATATTATAACAGTAAAATACTCTCACTCAAAGACAGAGAGAGAGAGAGAGAGGGGAGATAGAGAGAGAGAGAGAGAGATCGATAAAGAAAGAGGTAGAGAAAGGGAGAAAATGAAAATAGAACACTGAGTGAGAAAGTGAGTGTGAGCGAGAGGGACTGTAAAACAGATAACTCATCGAGAGAGTGAGTGAGAGAGAGAGAGAGAGAGAGAAGGGAAGAAAACTCTTTCTTAAAAGAGAGAGGAATATAAAATCAGAACATCTATACTCAGAATAAGAGAGAAATGGAGAATATAAGAACAGAACACTCAGAGAGAGAGAGAGAGAGAGAGAGAGAGAGAGAGAGAGAGAAAGAGAGAGTGATTCAAGATTAATGGTCTTACAGAAATCACCCGTGTTGAATTCAGATTAAGATACATGCAAATTTTAATTAAGTCATTAGACCGGACATGATCCAATTAAAAACTGATTTTAAAAAAGCATCTCCAAAAGGAAGGCGATAAAAGGAACGGAATAGAAGTTATAAAAAATGGCGGTAAGCGAAAGGGAGATTGGTGCAAAAAAAGGGAAAGATGAAAAAGACTTTTTCGGAAACGCACACACACACACACACATACACACACACACACACACACCTATACATACATATATATATACGTATATATTTATACACACACACACACACACACACATATATATTACATATATATGAATAAATATATATGCATATATATATATATATATAAATATATATGTAAGTATATATATATATATATATATATATATATATATATATATATATATATATATGTATGTAAGATGAAAAAGAAAATAAACGTGTCCATATCCTTTTCTTATTTAATTATAGATAAACAAAATCATGTCTTTTGGGAAAAAAACGCAGGATACACACATGCACACACACACACACACACACACACATGCACGTAATCTATAGTTTCATAGAAGTCTATACTTACATATACTAGAATAGATATACATAATTACAAAAAATGATCATGCATATACATATTTATAAGCATGATCGTATATATATATTACAATAGTCTTTTTCAATTTCACGGGTTTCGATTATGCAGATTAAAATATGTGATTTATTTCTATCAATTTAGTGGTTCCCATTCTGGGGTCGGCGAACCACTGGTGGTCCACGATGGTATTTACTAGTTTGTCTAGAAGTAACACATTTTTAAAGCCCTGGTGATCCACGATGATATTTTTTAGTTTGTCTAGAAGTAACACATTTTTAAAGCCCGGGGGCCGTGGGGAAATTCATTCGAATGGAAAGATCAGGAATCACTAAATCAATATGGTAGCTACTGTTGTGGATTTTGAAAACAGAGTGACGTTCTGATAAAAACGCTTGATATTCATAACCTATGAATGTTATCGAAATGACATTTTAGTTAATAATAAGAATGAGGATCGTAGAAAAATATACCTGTGTAAACTGTATGAACTTGCATCTAAAATACACGTACTTGAAAATTTGGGAAACAAAGGAGAAAGTTTGAAAAAGTAGATTTAACCAGGTAACAGATCCTAAAAAAGTAAGGTTAACCAAAGGCTTGATCAAAAGTCTAATGTTGACATCAACTTTAAATAAATTCTGGGTTGTTGTTGATATGATATATCATCATTGTTGTCATCATCATCATCATCATCATCATCATCATCATCATCATCATCATTCTTTTATCGCCTGTTCTTGGACATAGACCTTCCAAAGGATTCGCCATATATCGTGATGCCAATTGGTTGTCTTTCATTCTTGCAATATGACCAGTCAATTGCCATTTGAGTTTTAGAATAATTTTTATGATGTCTCTGGGTCCTGTTTTTTTCTGTCTTGTGTGCCATCTTGTGATCTCTCAATACAAAGTTGAGCATGATTCTTTCATGTTCATGTTACATGGTTTTCAGTTGTCTTCGTTAAGTTCTATGTTTCAGCTCCATAGGTGACTATCGGGAGGATGCATTGGATGTATACTCTTCTTTTTAACCATTTCATCGTCACATGTAACGATCAGTACTATTTTTGTTTTTGAAGATTGAGCTTGCTCTGCCGAAGGCTTGATTCTTCGTTTAATTTCTTATTTTGAGGATTTCATGGAGATTCGTTGTCCTAGGTAGATGTAGTTGTCTACTTTCTCAAGTTCTGCATTTTCAGTTTAATTAGTTGTGTGTTTATTTTCGATGTGGTTTTCAGTATGCAGGTCATGTCTCTCTGTTGTGTTCTATTTTTGAGCTCCATAGGTGACTATTGGGAGGATGCAGTGATTATTGACCCATCTTTTTAACCATTTCATCGTCACATGAACCTATCCCCAGTTTTACAATATTCATTGCATCGTATCGTCCGTCAATATTTTCTTTGCAGTAAATTCTCTTTAATTCTTACTCCTTTCCAATTTCAAATTATGAATATGAGTTTTGGGGGTCAATGGTTAATTGCTAAAATTTCAATTTCACAGAGGTTAAATTAAAGACAAATTTCCGTTCTAAATTGAACTCCACCTTATACGTATTACTTGTTTAGTAGTAACAGCTTACAAAAGCCAGGGGCCTGTCGGGAAATTCATTTGGGGGAAAATTTCTGAGAATAGAAAAAAGATAAGTTTTTGTTGTAATAATATGGGCTCCATTGTAACAGCCTGTAACACATTACACCTAATTAGCTAGCCATCAGCCCCAATCCCTTGGAAACTGGAGAAGCATAAGTTGATCTATGTTGGCAGTTTCAGTTGAAGGCTTCCAGTATATACAGCCACAATAAAAGTAAATTGACATCTTATTGAAACCAAAGCTTTCATTCAACAGTGTAAATCACACAATTTCAATTTATGACGCAAATTAATATTTGATGGACTTACCATTAGCAGAATCAAAACCGTGACTAATAGAGCATTTTCTTTATACAAGGGCACACAAGTGTACATACATACATACATACATACATATATATATGTACATATATATATATATATATATATATATATTGAGAGAGAGAAAGAGAGAGGGAGAGAGATAAATAAGGGGGACAAAAGGGAGAGAGAGAAAGAAGGAAAGCAAGGGATACAAATTGATAGATGTATAGATATGTTTAATGATAGATTGGAACGGATAAGGGTTAGAATGAGAAACAAAAGGTAAAAGACATAAGATAATGGATAACTTTAGTTTTCAACACCCGTAGAATTTCCACTGATTCAGTAGGTATCATTCTCTTTGATATATATATATATATATATATATATATGGGTTCTCCCCGTATGAAATTAAAAAAAAAAAATACCTCTTGGACCTAAAACACTTATCCCAGCGTCGCTCTGCAAAGCAGTCCACAAAGTTTTCTTTCATGATCGCCATCTGGCGCCATTTTGCCTCTCCCTTATTCTCATCCACAGTCTGAATCCACCCCCACACCATGCAACTCGAAAAAGCCAGAAGATGCTGGGAGCCCAACTCAACTGTGAAGGCTGGGGGCAGATAGACATTAACGATGCAATGATGAGATGTCAAGAGACCACTTGCTGCTCGTTCATTGTGAATGCTACACCCTCAGAGTGCACAAGCTACATAAATGGCCTCACTCCTCCGTTCCAAAGGACTATAAACAAAGGGATCGATTTTACATAAAACTCACGTTCTGATTTGAACCTCTGAGTAAAAATCTCTTTTCTAGACGCGAGTAAATGTTGAAATGTCCATGCTTCTAGTCTAGATAGCTAGGTAGCCAATCAGCAAACCAGCCAGTATCACTTAGAAACTTGAGAAACCTGTGTTGACTATGTTGACATTTTCCGTTGACAGTTTACGTTTTGACGAACAAATTTTTGTTTTTACTTGCGCTGACTGCAAGGACGTGTCTGTTCACACAGTAAAGTCTATGTATTGAAGGAAATATTTAATCTCAGATTTCAGAAAATACATGAAGGTTGAAGAATATATCGGCTAAAAGATTGTGTTGAAAACGAAGGAGATCAAGGAAAGAGTCTGGGAATATTTTTTTTTCAGATAAATCTTTCACACATCAGATAAAAATGTCAAAATGAAATAGTGAAAAGGAAAAAAAAATGAAAACCTGAACAGGTCTGGTGAATTGCTCAATAGAAACCGTTAGGAGACCAATATCTTTTGGTAGCATTCTGTGTTTGAGGTGATCAATGTAAAGATTGGAAAAAGGGTCGATCACTGAATAGAAATCTCCATTTGCTTTTTGTTGTATCGCTAAGTAGACTTAATTTTTGAAGAACAATGTGAAGCAGTTGGTCACAAACTACAGGGCTAATCTAGTATGAGCTTATATTGTGAATTGAAGCCACGATTGAAAACATTGATTTTCATCTCTCTAGGTGCATTAGTGAAACTTGTTCGCGTGACACATGGATATATAGATTGATAGTGTGCAGGCTAAAATCACTTAAAAACTGAAGAAGTCTATGCTGACCATGGTGACAGTTTCCGTTGATGGTTTCTGTTTTGACGAACGGATTTTTGTTTTTATCCAAGATGTCAGCAAGTACGATACAGCTTGATTGGGAGCAAAAAAAAAATCGTGAAAAAAAAAATTAAAATTATCCACAAAAATTGCCGAAAAGACTCCAATAAAAGCATCGTAATTGAGTTGAAGATCCAGTACTTTTTGAAATGTGAAGGTCTGGTGTGGGATTTGATGAGAGATTAGGGAGTTCAGTTACATTGAGTTGCGCTGTTGCTAGAAGATAATCAAGATAAAACTAGACATATACGCACTTCAAACAGGAACACACACACACAAACATATACATGTATATATACATATGTACGTATGAACATATATATGCACATGTATATGTATATGTGTGTATAATATATATATATATATATATATATATATATATATATATATGCACACACACACACATATATACACCTGTATATCATATATATATATATATATATATATATATATATATATATATAAAAATATAAATGTATATATATATATATATATATATATATATATATATATGTACATGTCTACACACAGGCTACCAACACTTGTTGGTATAAACATATATATACGTATAAACATGTAATATATATGTATATATATATATATACATATATATATATATGTATGTACATAACTATATATATATTCATATATATACATACATATATATATATATATATATATATATATATATATATATATATATATATATATGTGTGTGTGTGTGTGTATATCTACGTAAAGACAAAAAACACTTGTGTATATATATATTTGAATGTGTATGTGTGTATAATGTATACATTGGTGTATTGACTATACGCATGTACATTTCTACACACGGACAACACAAATTTATATGTCTCTCTCTCTCTGTCTCTCTCTGTGTCTCTGTCTCTCTCTGTCTCTCTCTCTCTCTCTATATATATATATATATACATATGTATAGCCTGTAAGCTCACGTATATTTGTTTATGTAGCAAATAGTTTAAAAATATATGTATATGTATATATAACATGTATACCATGTATAAATATTATACATGAATATATGTGTGGATATATACGAATACATATTTACAGTGTTATATATTTATATGTAAGATGTGTATACATAAGTTTGTTACACACAGACACACAGATACACACACACACACACATATATATATATACATATATATATAATTTGGCAACCTTGGTGTATTTATTTGCAATGAAGGCCAATCTGCGTCCTGAATGATTCATAATCGCAGGCTTTCGTTGTTGAATTGAATTTAGCTGAACTATTTGACCATGTTCTATCGGCACATTATTTTCTTTTCTGTTGTAAGTATTATAAACAGTTGACAGCGAGAGTAATTCTTTTCTGTGCAGTGCTCCGTTGACTCTGCATTGTCGGGAATTCTCGTCAATACGGGAACGGTCGAGATTTCTTTGGTCAAATACATCTAGTCATAAAGAACTTTGCGATGGATTGGCTCTAATATTATATATTTACTCAGCTTATGGAGCTGAGTCGTGACATCATCGTCAGCAGTTACAACTACACCGTTGACCAAAGGTTTTTCTTATCACCTTACGTACACCTTAGTTTTCATTCTGTTCAAATCGTTTACATTGAACGAACATGTTGAGCGAACGATGTTTTTTTCGAATTATTCCTTTCTGCTCATGTCAATATCACGTCTTGCTCTATTTCCAACCAGTATTACAAAAATGATACATTGTAAATTCTACGTAAAGATAATTTTTAGAATGAGAAGAGTCAAGATGCGCACAATAAGAATAATTTTAAAAAATGAACGTTCTATTCGTTGATTTTTACTTACTTGAAAAAAAATGTAAAGACGTAGAAACAATTGGCCAAACTGTAGCTAGATCACTGATAAATGTATAAAAAATCTCATCATCCCATTACTTTTTCCTGGTGTAAGTAGTGAGAAATATACCTCAAATCACGAAAACCGTCGTTATGGCTTGGGTCTATTATGGTATGGACCTGATCAATGTTAAAATCAGACCTGGACACTTGCATACATATAAAAAGATGATCTGGGCAGATGAGCTGGTAACTGTAGAATAGATTGCCGTCACAAACTGACATAATTAAATGATAGTTACGTTTCTTGTGAAGAGTTGCCAGTTTAGATGTTTTTTGATCGGAATCTAGATGTTTTTGGATGCGTTTTAATGTCAGAAAATCGTTTTTTGATTTCTTTTTCAATCAAATGAAGATTTTTCGATATACTTGTTGTCATAGAATAAGTAATATTTTCAATTAATCCAGTAGTACCTTAAAAACGTCAACGTTGACAATTCGAGTCTCATTTAATGTGTAAAGAATATGTAATATATTTCAGATATATAAGTGGAAAACGCAGATGTTTCAAAGTGTTATTTAGAGGTTTATTGACTCAGATCTGGAAAATAAAGTTGGCAAGATCGCCGGCTAAATCTCCACACAATGAACCGTATTATCTTGTGTATAATACGATCACGAATATAATGCAACAACGATTTTTGTAGCTCAAAATAACTGAAATATCTATCTATCTATCCATCTATCTATCTATCAATTCATCTATTTATCTATCCATCTATCTGTTTGTCTGTCTGTCTGCCTGTCTCTCTCTCCCCCCCCTCTCTCTCTCTCTCTCTATATATATATATATATATATATATATATATATAATCATTATTTTCACTATGGAGTACAGTCATGCTTTGTAATTCTAGGGGTTATGGGCGCCCGTTGAGGGGGCAAAAATGAATCTGTTATTGAATTTTGCTCCCTCACTACGAATCTTTTTGGTTCTCTGAAACTATGAATGTTGTACCTTAAACCTTTCAATAAACAAACATTTTCCCTTCCCATATTTTAAAATTACTAATGAGCAAATTCATGCAATGAAGCAACACTAAAATGAATATAAAGTTGATTAACGAAAAAAAAAAAAACATAAACTTGGACATGTATCTTCCCCAGGATTTGCTACGCCTTTCTATCATGGACGTTGCAGATTCAACATTTTCTTAATTTGTCTATTTCGTCTCTCCATTTTGTATCCTAACGGCCTCGGTTATGCTTGTGATCATTTTAGATCCATGTTGTGAGTCGTAATGTGAAACAATTTTCTGCTATTCTTGCAACATGACTAGCCCATTGCCATTTGTCTTCTGAAGGATTCTATGGTGTTTCTGAACCCTGTTTTCCATGATATATCGTGTCATCACTCCATGTTAGGTTGAGCATGATTCTTTCACGTGCTGCATACTTCTCAGTTTGAAAGGGAGTCTTTTGGCTAGGTCCCATATTTCAGCTCTCTAGGTGACTATGGGGAGGATGCATGTACCCCTGTTTGTGAACTAATGGGATTTTCTTGTTCTTAAAAGTTGACCTTGCTCTGTCGAAGGCTAGCCATCCTAGAATGATTCTTCGCTTGAATTCTTCCTTTTTGGGGGTTTCATGGAGATTCATTGTCCTAAGTAGATAGAGTGGTCTACTTCCTCCAGTTCCGCGTTATCAGTTTTGATCTTTGTGTGTTTATTTCCGCCGTGATTGTTGTACACCATCTAAATTCATTGAACCTTATATTCATCGTTGAGTGAAACACTGTTCTCTCTAATGTTTCAAAAGAATCCGGGAAGCATTAACATTAATAATTCAATGACAGATCGTGGATTCTTTTTTTTTTTACAGAAACGAGAAGCATACACCGTATTTTATTTATGAAACGCATTAAGTATGACGATGGCCAGACAGCAGTCGAGCACTCCACCACTGGGCCACAATGATCGGTAAAAAGCTGAGTAAAAATGGAAATGCCCAAACTATCATTACCATGGTTTCTTTCTTCAAAAAATGTCAGAATAGTCCTCTTCATTTTCCGACGTCTTCTGTCGAGACTGTCCCTTTTCAGCTTTTCTCCGTCGGATAAATTTTTTGACAAAATTAGATATTGCCTGAAGATTGCACGTCTGAGTCTCAGTATATGGTCAGCTTTCTTTGTCTCTTATTGTGATTACAACTTTAATTCAGTCTCTGCTTGCATTCACACGTTTGTATATATTAGACCGAATCGGGGGAAATACCCAATTAGCAGAATTTGCTTTTTTGAAAAAAAAGGTTAAACTCACTTGATCACATTAACTTTCAAGTCTTTTGATCGAAAGTCTTTTTGATCAAATTAGACTTTTTTTTTATAGTTAAAAAAAACAAACTTTGCCAATTAGGCAATCTCACCGATTCGGTATACCTTATAAGCGGGGTCATTATAAAGTCCTTGTGCACTTATAAAGTTCTATAACTTCCCTTCTATACGAGTTAAAACCAAATTTTTGATTGATTTATTCTTGAGATTGTTTAACCACCGTCATTACATATAACAACCATGATACAATTTTAAAGCCCAACCAAAACGTTCGGCACTTAGAATTCTAACTCTGCAAATGAAATATGCATAAATACGAAAATCTTTCTCTTAAGCAATGATTTTCTTCAGATTGGAAATTGGAAAATTACAGTGAGTAAAGTTAATGCTTTTATCTCCGTTGGGTAGACATGTTGGATTATCCCATAACTTCCACGTCGAGATCAAATAGGAGAGACAATTTAGTAAAGTTCAACATAAATATGTATTCAGTAATATAATATACAGTTATTCGTTGATTAGTGCAATCAACATGTTCAAAATTACCATGTTTGAGGTATTCTAATGATTTAATGTGTTCATTTCCAGCTTATACCTAGTAACATTGATTTGTATAGTAATACTTTGTCCGTACTACATCTAGACCGGCACTAATCAAAACGGCTCAATTGAATTGACCTGGACTTCTTTAAGATTCACGAGACCTCTCTATCATAGTTGTCACGGAGCTGATACTTCCTAAACTAGTCTAGTTCGTCACACCATCTTATTTTCTGCTAGCCACAATTTCGCATATGATCTCTTGGTATCTACCTCGTTGGTCCTGATGTTCAGCGATTGACTTCCTACAACATGGCCAGCACATTCGAGTGTTTTACTGGATCCTATGATAACTCTGATTTCTGTTTTTTTCTCTTATATAAAATGCCGTCTCGTGATCTCTGCATAAGATGTTGATCATGATTTCCTTCTGTGTATGTTACATAGTTCTCAGTTTGAGAGTCGATCTTTTGATTGGTGTACTTGCTGCAGGTGACGATTGAAAGAATCGATTAGTTGTGAGTCTCTCTCTTTTGTACACATGGGATTCTCTTGTTCTTGAAGGCTCAGTTTGCTTGTGTTACAGTATAACTTAAATATATAAGTGAGAGGTATTTGCGTATCGGTGTGTTTGAATGACACGCTATAAAAAGTACTTAAATATGGATTCATCCCAACCTAATTTGGCATGCTCACTCATTGGACCTTGGGGTGGTTAAATCAACTATTTTTGAAGAAACATTTTAGATTTTTAAAAGGGGATTCTATTTGCATTGTTATTATAAGTTTAAATGGAACCTATGTCCCGCTCATAATTTACATGTTCAAGTATGATTATTTTGGGGTAGGTAAAAGTGAAGGGAAATTCATCTTTCCAGGAGTCAAAATCAGAAGCCTTACTAACCGTTCAGCACACACACACACACCACATACTTACATATATATATATATATATATATATATATATATATATATATATATATATATATATATAGATAGATAGATATAGATATAGATATAGATATATAGATATACAGCTGCCGAGTAATCTGTCTGTTGTGCGAGTATTAAGCTAGTTCGTTTCTCTCTCCCCCTCTCTTTCTCCCTCTCTCTATAGACAATAATCCTCTCACTCTTAATTACTCATTGCTTACTAACTTTCTTTATACCAGTACATGATATCATACTTCAATCTCAGTCCATATATATGCGCCATAATATCCAACAACATAACACACCTCAACATGAATATACTGTTTTTCTCTACAATGGTCCTACCAATCCATTCCGGAACCCCGCCTACATAAAATCAATGTTACAAATTTATCGCACCTTATCCACACCTAACTTTTCTTAACGTATCTCAAGCATTGGAAGAGTCACAACTAGTCACCAATTGATACCTATGTATGGTCCATTTTACTTGTACTACTCAAAACTCTCTGACTTTTAAGAATATCTACAATGACTATTAAGATTACAGATCACGCATTCCCCAACTGATACTTGTCCATACATATAAAATACCCCGCTAATTCATATCCCATCACCTTGATTATTACTAGGGATAGCCCCCATCTCATAGCCCAACACCATGATACTCCCAAATAATTCCCTATACATCACCCTCAATATTACCAAACCCCACCGTATGCGCTGACATACTATCAATAAACCTATTGTTCCACACAACAGTTGATATGCATCTTATAATGTTATCCATGCATGAATCTTAGGCTAATTTAACATATAAACATATGTATGCAAGAACTTTATATAACCTTTCTATGTAACCAAATAGTTTAACACAGGACCATAGCCTGAATACCCAATAACCATGCTAACTAGTTCTTAAGAATGCCCAACACCCTTGTCCAAAACAACCAATAAAATAAAAAACTGCTGTTACTACTTCCAACAAAGGATCCAACCTAACCATCACTGAGTATTCCACTTACAGAACTCACCACTGTGGCCCTCAATAGATTTTTTTGCTTGTTTCAAAGCAAAACAGTTGCTACTAGATTTGTTTTCTTTGGAAGCTTAACCTTTTAACCACTAAAAGGTACATACATGCTACTGAACATGGGAGCTTTTCCCGAAACTTGTTTAGTATACTAATCAATCAATCCATCAATTAACTGACCGACAAAAAAGTCTTCATAAACTCTTACTACAGAGTTTGCCTTATTTTCAATATATATAAATGTATATATATGTATATATAGTCTCAAAAACTTTACAGCCTTCAATACTAAACTCATTGAAAACTTTTTCGAAATATTTTTCTGTGTCGCTTCAGTCATTTATTTACCAGCGTCTGTTAATGTAATTCATGTAATTTCCTCCTGTGTTTTTACGTTCTGCGTATATTTTGTTATTGTGGTACTATGTGTAAATTTTACACTTGTTACGATCATTTGTAGTTTACCATGTAACTGTTTTGGGGATTTAAAAACAAAACATAGCATCCCAGCAATATTGATCAAATACCCCCCACTTTCGGGAGTGATTTTTATATGTATTCCTATAATTGTATTTATTTTTTAAATTTCATATCAGGTACTATCATAAGGCATTGAATATTGGGGCGTAGAATTGAACAATCTGCCCCGAACGATAATTACTGTGTTAGGTTAAATCTGCACTTTTCATCCTCTATCCCTCTCCCTTTGTCTCTCTCTCTTTTTCTCTCTCTCTCTATCTCTCTCCCTATATATATATATATATATGTATATATATATATATATATATATATATATATATATAAAACGCACACACATACATATATATAACTGAGAATCGCACAGACTGCCATGACATGAACAATGGCAAGGATAACTCTAAGAGATAAAAGATCAACAGGGAACAGGGAGAGGACTCGAATGAAAAACAAAAGATTGAGATGGATTGGACACTCAGCTAGAAGGAATTACAACAGATTGAGCGACCGATTATCCAGAGGAGAGTAAGCGAAGGTTATGCCCAAAATGGAGGGTTGAGATAGAAAGCTCTATAGGTAAGACGTTGCAGAGACTACCAGGAGATCGAAACGTCTTTTTTTCCAGCAATGGATTTATATAAGTGTTATAATTGTCTGCTGCTGCTGATAATGATAATGATGATAATGATGATATACACGACAAAGGGGCTCCATTCCTGAGGCTAATGCGAATGTTCTTATTTCTTTAATGTCTCCAGTTGGTCATTATCAGTTGCAATGTGTCTCTTCCAGCGTGAGCAACATGTCTACATGAACCCGTGTCTATTACATACAACGTTTGGTTTTTATATCACTGCCCCCGGGAGCACATTGCAACATCTACATATTTACTTACATTGGTAAGTGCTTGTATGTACGTGTGAATCCTTTTGCTCGTGTTGTGTATCCACTGTAGAACCACGTTGGTGCCAAAGGAGTTGACGTATTACCACGTATCTTCTTTCAGGCATCTCATCTTAGTTGGTAACTTGAATTAGTTTCGCGCAGAATTAGCTGTCATTTAAATATACATTTGGACGTTCGATTTATATACATATATATATATATATATATATATATATATATATATATATATATATATGTATATATATATATGTGTGTGTGTGTGTGTGTGTGTGTGTGTTATTAGACAGTCGGGGCCCAATGTAATTTGTTTTGTGTTTTAACACTTCGTTGGTCAAACAAAGGGTTCTTATTGTGAATCTTCTAAATTGACGTTCCACAGGGAAATCAGCCCTGCCTCAAAAGAAATATCCTGACGCCCCTATCATTACACACACACACATACACACACACACACACACATGTATGTATGTATGTATGTATGCATGTATGTATGTATGTATGTATCTATCTATCTATCAGCATTTCCATATCTATCTATGTCAGCCTAAAAAAGTCTCCTCATTCTTAGAGCGTCACTGAAATGAAGAACATGGAGCTGAAAAGGATTTACCTAATTATATATATATATATATATATGTATATATATATATATATATATATATATATATATATATATATATAAATATATATATATTTATATATATATATATATGTATATATATATATATATATATATATATATATATATATATATATGTATATATATATATATATATATATATATATATATATATATGTATGTATACCTGTATTAAGTATTTGGTAAAATATGTTTTGCTCCTAATTGATCGGTTCTGAGTGTTTATATAAAACTGGGAAGAGCCAGACTTCATGGTTTGTTGAGCAGCCCGCCATAATAGATATATAAGATAATTTTACGCCTGCTATACAAAACTACAGCTTTGAAATATTTCGAATACATCTTTTCAGTGTTGTCAATTTAGGTATTTTATATCTAAATCTGGTCCATTATTTTGCATTATTGATCTATGATCTGTAATTCATTATTTTCTCCTTACATTTTTCGAGAATCGCTTAAGCAGATAAATTCAATCTCGACATTGACTGCCTTGTGACTTGACTAATATATCTGGCAAAGGGCAACCGCGTAAAATTGAAGTCGTTGAATAATCGCAGTGGATTAAATATCTCGAGAGCCGCTGAACCATACAACTTTAAACTCGACACTGAAATGCCTCGTGGCACTGGCTAATAAGCTGAGAAAATGTTAAATCCGTACATTGGCCTGTTGTCAAGTAATTGCAGTTCATATACGCAAACATTTCTTCAATCACAATTAGAGATACTGCTCATAAGTATTTGGACGAGCATAAAATCTTATTTTCATTGCCTGAGATTGCAGATATCATTGGGGATTTTGAGCAGGGAATGGGATTTAAATTAACTTATTTGCAATGTGACTTTGCCTTTTTGATCCCATTTGAAGCTCTTTATTCGATTCTGAACGAAATTTCAGGTGGATAGAACATTATCTTTGAAAAAAATTCTTTTCTAGACATCTAGTATCCAGAACCAAAATACCCTTCATATGATGATTGCAATATAATTTGTTTCTTCTTGTGTCATGTTCCTGTTTTATGACAAGTACTATATATATATATATATATATATATATATATATATATATACATATATATATAAATATATATATATATATATATATATATATATATATATATATATATTCTTAGAGAAAACAACGCTGACTTAACAGGGAAACCAAATAGCATTGGATTTTGATCTTTCAGCTGAAGTAAGCGGGACTTCATGGTCTGTTGAGCAGCCTGCCGTAATAGATGAGTTAAACAGTTCTACGCCCGCTATACAAAACAACGGCTTTGAAATATTTCGATTACGTCTTTTCAGTGTTATCAATTTAGGTATTTTATATCTAAATCAGGTCAATTATTCTGGATTACCGTCAGACCTTTGTATCTTGTTTTTTTCCTCTCTCCCACCCAAGCCTTTAGCTCCACCTGCTTTCCCCTCTTCCCGCTACGTGGCATGTCCATCTCAATTTTTGTTACTCAATTACTTGTTCGATATCCATCTCCCATCCCTCCTTTAGCATCCATGTTGATCTTTTTCTGTCGGTAAGAGTTATTAACATTTCTCTTTCTATTTCTCTTCTCTGTTATTCTGAGTTCGCTTTCAAGTGGTTTCAAGGTTTAGTACGTCATGGAATGTAATATGGATCCATTGTATAGTTTATGTTTTAAGTGTATCGGCAATTCACTTTTCAGTATGTTTATGTATGTATATATATATATATATATATATATATATATATATATATATATATATATATATATATATATATCGATTTAATGTTGAAATTTGGTCTATAACAATGGTCAAACTTACTTTTCACTACTTCAACTTAGCAGACAGACGGTATATTTAGCCTTCAGCATGATTGGGATAAAGTTTTTAATTATGTACGACTTGTGGTAAATATTTCACTTACACACACACAAACACACACATAGACACACATGTAAATACATATATATGTATAAGTGTATGTGCGTGTGCGTGTGAGTGTACTTGTGTGTGTCTATGTGTTCTAGAACATACCACTGGTTAGAATTTATCTACGTTTATATCTACTTATGATTAAACGTTTTCATTCACATGTTACTT
>OY735204.1:13819122-13954122 GCA_963457665.1 Thysanoteuthis rhombus
GGTAGCACAAAGTTTCACAACACAAGATAGGAACCTGAGCAATAATAGGGAAGGGAAACCTAACTGGGAGAGAAGGTTACAAAGGCAGATCTCCCAACTACAGAGAGACGAAGTACTGCTTAGAAATACACCACACACAGACAGACCACGAGTAAGACTTTATAACAAATATAAGGTAGCGCAAAAAGGCATCGCAACTGTAGTCGAAGAGTTACACCAGAAAAGACTAGCTAAAGAGGCAAGACTAAAAAGATACAGACTAAGATCGGCCCAATACACACAAAACCGCACATTCCAAAACAATGAGAAAAAGTTTTACCAAGATTTAAATGGGGAAAGAAGGCAGGACATAAAACCAGATGCCACAGAGGCCAAGAACTATTGGAATAGCATATGGGGGCACCCAAAAAGACACAATGTAACACCGCAATGGCTAGGAAACATGAGAAAAGAACTAGAAGATATAGACAAGGGAGAACCAATAGTACTGAATGAGACCACATTGAAACATACTCTTAGGAAAGTAGCCAACTGGAAAGCACCGGGTCCCGACGGGATCCATGGGTATTGGTTCAAAAAGTTCACCACGTTACACGGTAGACTCACCCACCTACTCCAAAATTGTCTAAATGAAGGCAAAGCACCAGAATGGATGACTAAAGGCAGAACCACCCTCATCCAAAAAGACCTGGGGAAGGGGAACATAGCAAGCAACTATAGACCAATCACTTGCCTACCACTTATGTGGAAAATCCTGACCGGGCAAATAGCAGAGAGAATATACATGTCAATGGATAGAAGGGGGCTACTACCAGAAGAACAGAAAGGGTGTAGGATAGGAACCAAAGGGGCAAACGATTTACTCTACATAGACCAGATGATCTTAAAAGAAGTAAGGAAAAGGAGAAAGAATATCGCAATGGGATGGATAGATTACAAAAAGGCATACGATATGATTCCACATAGCTGGATACTCGAATGCCTTAGAATGTTCAAAATTAGCGAACCGGTGGTTAAATTCATTGGTAATTCGATGAAAAACTGGAAAGTAGATTTGACAGCCGCAGGGGACAAACTAGCCGAGGTAGGGATAAAAAGGGGAATCTTCCAAGGAGACTCGTTGTCCCCACTATTATTTGTTCTAACAATGATACCGCTTAACAGAATCCTGAGAAACAGCAAAGGATACCACTTCTCTAAAACAAAAGGTAAGGTCAACCACTTAATGTACATGGACGATATTAAATTGTTTGCAAAAAACAGGGGAGAGCTTGAGACTCGGTTCAACGAAGTAAGGGAATATAGTGAGGACATAGGAATGGAGTTTGGGATAGAAAAATGCGCAATCATGGTGATGCATAAAGGAAGGCTTTCAATGACTGAGGGAATTGAACTTCCGGACAACAACAAGATTAGGGCATTGACTGCACAAGACCGATACAAGTACCTAGGTGTCCTTGAATGTGACACAATAAAACGGGAAGAGATGAAGGGGAAAATTAAGAGAGAATACCTCAGAAGGATAAGGAAAATATTAGAAACCAAATTAAATAGCAGATATCTAATAAAAGGAATGAACACCTGGGCTGTGTCAGTAATTAGGTATACAGGACCATTCCTAGGATGGACAAAGGAAGAGCTCCAATCAATGGATAGGCGAACAAGGAAACTTATGACGATGCATAAAGCATTACATCCTAGGGATGATACAGATAGGCTATACGTTAAGAGAAAAGAAGGTGGTAGGGGGCTCATCAGCATAGAAGATTGTGTCCAGAGAGCTAAAGTAGTCCTAAATAGATATGTGCAAACAAATAGTGAAGAAATCATAAAGAGCGCGAGGGATAGTGCGACAAACAATAAAGTAGAAAACAATGGAACAGTACAGCAAACTAGAAAAGAAAAGTGGGAAGGGAAAAAATTGTACGGCGAGTTTAAAAGACAGATAAAAGAAATAGCAGACGAGAAATCATGGACGTGGTTACGAAAGGGAAACCTTAAGAGAGAAACAGAATCACTCATCATGGCAGCCCAAAACAAAAGCATAAGGACAAACTACATAAAAGCAAAAATCGACAGAACACAGACAAACAGCAAATGCCGCATGTGCGGTGAAAGAGATGAGACAGTAAACCACATAACTAGTGAATGTAGCCAACTCGCCCAGAAGGAGTATAAGCATAGACACGATAGAGTAGCAACGATGATACACTGGGAACTAAGTAAACAAATGGGATTCAACCATGGGGAAAAGTGGTATCAGCACAAGCCAGAGGCAGTTTTGGAGAATGACAACCACAAACTACTGTGGGACTTTGACATCCAAACTGACCACCTCATCCAGGCAAGAAGGCCGGACTTAGTAATAGTAGACAAAAAAAGGAGGGTCTGCCAAATAGTAGACGTTGCTGTACCTGCAGACCATAGAGTAAAAAAGAAGGAGGGTGAGAAAAGGGAAAAATACCAGGACCTAGCAAGGGAGTTAAAGAAAATGTGGAACATGAAAACCAGGGTAGTACCGGTCATAGTGGGCGCACTAGGAACTGTCCCCAAAACGCTGAGGGAGAGACTGGAGGAGATCGGGATTAGGGGGAGGATAGAGACCGTACAGACCACAGCACTGCTGGGCACTGGACGGATACTGAGGAAGGTGCTAGAGATATAAGGACTGCAACGAAGCGTAGCTCTGTCATGATATGCGAAAGAGAGAGGAGACGTTAGCTGAAGACCTGGGGAGACTTAATGTCACTCAGCCTTCAGCGATAACCACTGGGCAACCGGTGTGAAACTGTAAATCGCAGAATTACTGCGATCTATGAGTACGAGGAGAGGAGGGCTGGAGACTTGAGGAGACTTGCTGTCACTCAAACTTCAGCGGTTACCACCAGGCAACTGGTGTGAGATTCCATAATAATAATATAATAATAATAATAATGATAATGACAATAATAATAACTCTGTGGGTATCTGCATAAGCAATATATATATATATATATATTTATAAGTATATATCATATATCAATGTGGATGCCTGCACACAGGCAACAAATACTTATCTGCATATATATATATCGTTTGTAAAGCTTATGTATATGTAGCATATATATATATATATATATATATATATATATATATATATATATATATATATACACACACATAGAGATAACTGTCAAACAAAATCTGAGAAAAGTGACTTATTTATCGATCACCCCTTTCCCAAAGTTATTTTATTGATCACCCCAACTCCCAACACAGTATGCCGCCAAAAGACGTTTATCATGACAGTTTCTATTCGTTGATTACAAGACTACTATTTGATCCCATCTGAAATTTGGGGTATTTTTTTTGTTATCACATCTTAACTTCATCCGTGACTCTGTAATCAAATATCACAAATATAAAATAGAGAATAATATCCCGTTTGGATTCGAAACTCACACCCCTCAGACCATAGGGAAGCCTGGTTTTCACCCAGTTGCTTTACCCTCCAGCCACTAACTCTAATTCAGATCCTACCTTCATAATTTGCCCTTTGTCCAAATCTACCTCAGTATTGTTGCTTTTAGTTCTTTCTAGCGCTATAAGTTTAATTATTATTAAACCAATCAGAGGAATGATTCATAGAATGTACAGAATAACGCACTCAGAAAGAGTCTATAATTTTTAGACCGGCAATAATCATTCAAAGAGTTCTTTTGTTCAGTTCAAATCGATCTGACACTCAGCACCCAAAGGGACAAGGAATGGAAATCCTGACATTAAAAGGAAAGGAAAGAAAAAACACCCAAATACCATGTTAAAAGTGTTGCTACCATTGATGAAACATTCTGTTTAGTATCACCACAATAGGAAAGGCTTTAGAATGGACATCTTCTTAACATAGTAAACAATGTAAAAACATTTCAATCGTCAAAAAATATTCTGACCATTAAGACTTTTGGCTTATCTTGTACTGATGTATTTCTAACGCAGTTAGCTGTAAAATGGTTACTTCTGGTTAAAATCAGCAATAAAAATGTGCTGTTCCCGTTTGTAGCCAAGCGTTCAACATATTGGGATCTTTTGTAGTGAAGGGGTGTACAATTATGTTTATGAAATAATGGTTAGTGTTAGTGGGGTTAGGTTGGAGTACAGTGATGGATTTTTTTTTATCACAAAACATTCAATTTTGAGGAGCGAGGTGAAACAATTAAATAAACAATAATTGCACAACAAAAATTCCAGTCAAAGGGGAAACAATGTAATTTCCCAAAAATGTATAATTCATTACAAAGAAAGAAATATTCTATTTTGAGTCAGAGAAGAAGCAACGTAATTTAATTTATTTTTATTATTTAATGACAAAACAAGAGACCCAATGGCACCGACGATTCTAAACAGCGTATTGAGCGGCTTTTAAAGTTATGATTGAACCACCGTAACCACCAAAGGTGCCGGAGGGTTTTATTTTTTATATTTGCATGTGTTTGTGTGTTTAAGCACTCATGGTCATACCGTTTTGTCTACAGATTTGAAAATTTGCATCAGTACTCCACTAGGCCCCCCTCTAAAAATACTTTCTCATTTTAGGAAGATTTTCTTAGTGGCTTTATTCTGACACGTTTATCAATAACATCTAGACGCACAAGAATCTATATGCTTCTAAATGTATTTTGCTATGTAAGAAATGTCTCTCCAGTGGAAAAATCAAGTGTTGTCATAAATAGAGTTCTTTCTGACCATCTTTATTCTTCAATGTAAATTTTTACATGACTTCAGATTTTTACAAAGGCAATTGTTGACTGCGATGGAGATTTGAATTGAAAGTTTGATTTATTTTTTCTGTGTGACATTTCTCAAATTACTCGGACGCAGTCAGTTTATTGCTATCTGCATTTCATTAAAAATCCATCGTATAAAGAATCAACAAGCTTTTTTTATTAACCAGCATAAATATATTTGTACTTCATGTAGACTTTTTGAACAGCGGTTAAATGCATCATTAAGCCGCTTTCAGTTCAGTGGATGTTAAAGCTAGGATCGAACTCTTATCATAATTTATAGTTAAAGTTGGTGTGACCATATTTTTTCGGAAATATTGATATTCTTGGATGTAACCGTCTTCTCACTTGGGTTGTTCCATGCGTTTTCTACTCTCGCCGTGGAGAATTTTTCTCTTGCACTATTGGATTCATGAATTTAGATTTCATAGCTGTGTCCTCTGGTTCAACAATAAATTAATGAAGTCATCGTTTCCTTGAGCGGCCATTTTGGGCGATGGGCGTCTGTATTCACTATATGCATGTTGTTCCAAATCCTAGCACTTTTCTTCCGTTTTCCAAGGTCTCTAGATCAAGTTATTTTAATCTTTCATCGTGAGATTTTTTTCTTACTGTTACCTCTTCTGCATCATCGCTATATGTTCATATAATATCTCTGAGCTAGAGGAAAATTGATTGAATTTTGTGGCAGTTCCAAGATTTTTTTTTCACTGTCACCTTTCCTTCATCGTTGCTATTTTCTTTCCATACTACATTTCCAAAGATTTGCAATGAATACCAGTGTAAACCACTGGATGATCAGCTATTTACGTGAGAAAGATTGGTTTGATTTTCGGTTAGAACCACGAATTGTTTACAACTTAGGGAATGTTTTTCCCATTTTTTCATACATTTGTGTACACTCTCGTGTCTGAGTAAGCAATATCTCCGAATTCACTCAATGAATTTAGACGAAGTTTGGTGGGGAAGATGTTAGATATCTCTCTTTCAATCTCTCTGGTGACAAAGACAGTGATATTTATTTGTAATTGTTTTTTTTATTACTTTATGTGTTTAAAAATGTAGAAATTAACCCGTGGTCCAAATGAAAGTGAAGTTGAATGGATTAATTTTTTCCAGTGCTTCCAGGAACTCTCACTGTTTGCTACTTTGTATCATACCTAAATATTGAATAAATATTTATACATTTACTCAATATTTAGGGTCCAGAAGACTGCAATCTCTTGGTGCTTACTAGTTCACTATACTTCTATCAGCTGTAATGATATCATTAAAGGTATTTTGATATGTTGTCATGTCTACTAAGTCGTTATACGCCTTTCTTTTCCCATCCATAATCTTCCTTTAATTTCAATGCCTGAAGTAGATTTATTCCTTAATCTCTGTAAGATCGTCTCCCTCTATTTCTTTGGTCATATTTCGTAAATGAATTTTCTTAATAACTCATTTAATTTGTAACGCTATATTACATTTTACCAGTTGCGTTTTCACATATGATCTCTGTGTGTCTGAATGTCCAGCGATATTATGACATTTTTGCAACGTGGCCAGCCCATTGCAATTTGAGCTTTCTATGATTTCTTTGACCCCTGTCTCTCCCCTAATATACTCTGTTGTCTTTCAAAATCTTCATGTCCAGCATGATTTTCCCTGTGCACTTTGTACTTTCCTCAGTTTGAGGGTCAATCTTTAGGTAACGTTCAATGTTTCAGCTCCATAGATGACTATCGGAAAAATTCATTGGTTGTTTACCTTTCTTTCTGACATTGATTGAATTTTCTTGTTTTTGAAGGTTGGGCTTGCTCTCCCAAAAGCTTTCAGAACAAGAGTGATTCTATTTTTTTTTAATGACTTCATGGAGATTCATTGTCCTAGGTAGATGAGGTGGTCTACTTTTACCTGCTCCCCACTTTCTGATCGTTGTTGTCTTTTTTCCGCTACATATTTGTCTTTCATAGCATTTGTTTCCCTAAGGTTCACGTGGAGATCAGATTCTTACTTTCTTCATTCAGTTTGTCTAGCATTCTTTGGAGATCATAAAGGTTCTCAGCAAAGAGGATGATGCCGTCAGCAAATCTGACGTAACTTATATATCTGTCGTTTATATCTGATTCCTTTGTTTTCACAGTTGAGGTTTCGGCAGATCATCTCAAGGCAGGTTATGGAGAGTCTAGGTGATCTGGTATCGCTTTGTCCCAGAGAATGTCATCTATTCCTTTCAAACTTCGCCAGGAGAGTGATATTCATATGGAATTGTTTTTATTACTTTATGTGATTGAAATTTAGCAGACTCATCCGTTATCCTATTCGAAATAAGTAGATTCCAAATCGTCTTGTCGCAAAAGCGAAGTTTGAAGGGAATGATCTTTATTCGAATATAGAGTTTAGAAATTCTTTTTTTTAAATTTGCAAGTCTGGTGTTGTCAATACAATTTAAAAAAAGAATTCCCAAATTCGGATGTCCAGTGTCGTTGATTTAGATGTTTATTATTATATTTTGAGTTCAGAGGAATTTCCAAGTTCGATGGATTGAAATGAAGTATCTAAATTTACAAGCGTAAATTGACATCCATACTTTTCAGACATAATCAATTAGAAAAAAAGATCTGCTTGGCCACTCAATAGAAACCCTCACATGACTAACATTTTGCCACTTGCTTTGTTGAAGTGATCAATTAGAAGAAACAGGGGAAAGATGTGATTAAAAGAGAACAATTCGGCATAAACTTACATTGCAAATTGAACACTGCACTACTGAAAACCTTCAAAAGTGTGGGTGACTTCCAAGAAAAAAAAAATGTTTTTTTTTTAAACATGATGAGTAACCGTTGGAATTTTCATCCCTCTAGCTTCATTGTTTTGGCCTGTATGCATGATAAATACATTTCCAGTCAGCCGGACGTACTTGAAAACTGGAGAAAATTACGTCCAAACAAATCAAATAGAAGTGGAAAGTATGTCACTCTAATTTTTAAAAAAAAGAAAGAAATCCACTAAAGATGTATTGCTGCATGGCTAATTTTTATTGTTATTGACGTAAAGATGCATCAATTTTAATGGAAACTCTGCCCAGATCCATTTCTGATCCATTAGTGTGACAGGTCGTGGATCAGATTTCAGGATTGTTGCGTGAATTATCAAGAATGAAAATTAAATGGCATGACTTTTTAATCTCTGAGTTTAAGACAGGTCTCCCAGCCTCGGGCTACAAAAAAGTAACAAAAAAAAAAAAACAACAACAAAAAAAAAAAAAAAAAATGAGTGAAACCAATTACAAACTAGGAAATACACATCGAATCGAATTTCAACCAATTAGTGATGACAAAAAAAATTCTAAGTATTCAGCAAGTCGGTAAATCTTTGCCATTAAGTTCACTCTTGATAATTCCTGTGACAATATTGAAATATGTTCCGCAACCTGTCATGGTAAAGGCTCAGTAATGGATCAGGAGAAGGTTTCCATTAAAACTGTAGCCTTCTCACATAGAAAATAAGAACAGCTACACATCCGGTGAGGTATTTCCGATGTATTTCTTCTTAACACACAGTGAAAACGATCTTATTTTTCTCTCACCCCTGTTTAATAAGTGTTATTTTCTAATTGATCACGTCTGAAGAGTTTACAAAAATATTCTTGCTAGGAAAATTATATATTTTTTTTCATTTTTTTGAATGTGGAAATCAATCAATTCAAAAAATTGAAAAAAAAATTATCTAAATCGGAAACTCTGGACTCAAAAATTTGAAAAGTATAAAAAGAAAACAAAAACATTGAAATTGGCAACACTGGACTTGCTAATTCGAAGGTAAAAATGGACAAATATCTAAATCGGCACCCAAAAATTATTTTTTCAAACTTTGTTTTTGTGACCGAGACAGTGATAATTTGGAATCTATGTATTTAATTGACTAACTGCTGAATTTTCCCATTTCTAATTTCACATAATAAATGAAAAAATAACTTCATATGAATATCACTAAACTGGTCACAAAAGCAAAATTCGGTGGGAGTAAATAGTTATTTTCTCTATCTTTTACGCTACAGCTATTACGAAATAATACCCTCTACCAAGGAACAAAAATCATGTTGCTCGCTGCTTTTCATCAGTTAGTTGATTAAACGAGAATATATACCATTTCATTTACAAAGACGACTATTTACTTATGAAAGTTGATAGAATAGGGGCATTTAATGAATATTGAGACTTATATCAAAGCACCTTTCATGATACTATTGCTGTGAACGTATGAGCTAGAAAGCACCCAGAGAGTGCATACAAATCTAAATGTTACTGTCCCTGAGAACTATATATAAATAAGTTAATATATAGGTAGGTCACAAAGGAAGTAACTGTGAAAAATTCCTGGATTCGCCTGTAAATTTAATCATTTCTTCCTTAGCCGTAGTCCACCCTTCAAAGAAAGATGATTGAATTTCATGGTGAACTTTTGGAGGTATTGTGTGAATTGGCGTATGTGAAATTCATAAATGTATGAACAAAATGGAAAACGCATCTTTCAATCCAAATAAAATCGCTAGATTTACCCTCAAATTTAATCAATTCTTCCTTTGGAATTCATCGAAAACTTCGAGAAATATTGTGTTGACAAATATATACATTGGAGGTAACTGTAAAAGATCCTGGATCCTCCCCTAAATGTCTATATATTATGGCCAATCCTTCCTCAAAATGTCATTGAAATTGATTGAAACTTTTGGAGATATTGTGCAATGGGCCCGAAACAACATAAACTATAATCATCCATGAAAAAGACTTACGTTTCACGGACGCCTTTGTTTGAGACAACACAATCATCTATAATGATCCAATCAAATTACATAGAAATTAATTGATAACTTCTCCATTGTGTATATATAACTACAATATACTGGGATAGAAAAATACCTAGATCCGTCTTAAAATTGTTATACTTCTTTAACAGCTTCTTGCCCCCCTCAATGTCATTGAACTTCATTGAATTTTTTTACAAATATTATATGTTATTAACGTAAAGCTACGATCCAGGAGCGGGAAAATCCATTGATACGCCCCAAAACCGAATCAATTATTTCGTAGCTTGTGGTCCATCCTTTCCCCAAAATATCAAATTAGCAGAAATAGTTAATGAATTGATTAAAAATAGGACTTACGGTCGACGCATAAAGTCATGTAAAGAAATTCCTTTGGAGAATAAATATAGTGAGAAAATATTCTAATCATGACATTACTGGCATTTCCAACGGGAAAAATATCTTAAGTTGACATAACGATATCTAAAAACATCTAGATTCTGGGAAATGGATCATAAATTGCGTTATATTACATTGAAAATCATCTGAAATGATTTCTCATCGACACATGTTTCATTCAATTTAGACAACGTAAATAGAATAAACAGAAAAACTTGGGCTGCAGAAGGAATCGAACTTGCCATCAAATTAATTACTTTTTTAAAGTTTTTATTTTATTTATGTGGTCTAAATTAAATGATACATCAACTGTGATTCTATATAAAATAACACAATTTATAATTCATTCTGCAGGACCAAATATGTCCATTTCTCAAATACATACTGTCGCATTGAGAGAGACGAAAAAGACCAATAAGAAACAAAATGAGCCTTTGGGTTGAGAGCAGTTAATCGGCGTTTGCCATACCGGTGGGCTGTTTAGCTCAAAAGTAAGTGCATCGAATCGTTGAAGCGGCTACCTATCAGTGTAGGTTCGATTCCTGTTGCTATTCAATTTTTTAAAGATTTTTTTTTTTTTACTTACGTGGTCTAAATTGAATTGTATACTGACTATGTAACGACGGGAAATCATATAAAAAAAGTTTCTGTTTGATATGACACAATTTATAATTCCTTTTTGCAGACCAAATATGTCCATTGCTTAAACACTTTTTGGAAAATCTATATGGTATAAATGAACCTGTCAAAATAAAGCCCCAAAAGGTCAGAGCAGCTTTTTCCATAAAATAAAAAAAATAAAAAAATAAAAATGAATAAAGAAAAAAAAAGATGTTTTCAAGTCTGTAGACAAAATGGTGTGGTCAGGATCACTGGAATACACAAACACACTCACACATTAAAGAGAACTCTTTGCCACTTTTGGTGGCTACTGTTGTTCAACGTATTCAAAATGGATGCATTTTGTAGTTGTCAAATTGTTTGCTCTTCAGACATCAGGGAACAATGAGAATCCACTCGTGAAGAAGGATGTAACAATATTCAGCATTGATCAAATTACATGGAAAGAAGAGGAGGGCAGGCAGGGATGATGATAGAGAAGAAGAGAGTGAGAGTGAGAGAGAAAAAGAAAGTGAAAGAGAGAAACAGAGGACCAGGGACTTGACAATTGATCAATATATTCGCTAAAAATAGTCAGGTGAATATCAGCGAGGTTGCACGCAAGTACACACACGGAAGCACGCATGCGCACTCACGCACATGCAGGCATGCACACACACACACACACACACACACACATATATATATATATATATATCTATATCTATATATATATATATATATGTATATATGTATATATATATTATTATTCATGTTCAATGGCTTTTAGTTTTGTAAGCTGTTTATCATTTCGAGCAAAAGCTCTGGAAATATTCTTTGTGCTTGGAAACAACACCATATATTAATTAAAGTAATTTCTTACTTGAATAAACATGATATTTTATATCTCATATACTTTATGAATACGTCCAACTATCTAACCCTAAAGTGATTAACCGATCAATCAACGATATACCACCAGTGCTTTTATTGTAGTAATAATCGTAACACATAAATTTAACATACGAAAACGGGGTATCTATATAACTTCGTATATTTTCTTATATCAAGACTCACTTGATTATCGCGGAGTAACGCGAAACAGATTTGTGGTGAGGATTCCATAAGTATATATATATATATATATATATATATATATATATATATATATATATATATATATATATATATATATATATATATATATATATATATAGCTGATGATCCCCATAAGAAAAATTCACTGATAGTACCATAATAGTATCTAATTTTGTTTAAAACCATCAGAAAACTACATAAATCATACTAACAGATATCGGGGAAAAATTGAGTTCCATGACATATATATTACTGTTTGAAGCTGTGAAGCTCTCTGGAATATATATATATATATATATATATATATATATATATATATATATATATATATATATATATATATATATATATATATATATATATATATATATATATATATATATGTGTGTGTGTTTGTGTGTGTAATTGAACTACTGTACTACTTGTAAGTATTTGAACCCAAGCGTGTCTGGCTTGGTTTTATGAGTTAAAACAGGAGCTCTACCAAAGAAGAGCCTGATTTTATATCAATCAGCCCAAGAATCCATGCATTTTTTGTTTTGTGAATTACTTGCTCGGATACTGTGAATGAAACGGTCACACGGTGAACAAGTTCACTCAATTGCATCTCACTGCCATGTGAGAAACTCCACGGAAGGTTGCCTGTTAACGCATGAGTATCAACTTCCCTTCTGTTTGGTTTCGAACTTGTATCGAGGCTGCACAACCGGTTTCCGAGATATTCAGAATGACTGGATACTTTCTGGACAGACCTGGTGTTTAAAATTTGATATTTTCACGTTTTTACATATCATCAATCGACTTTTAAATATTTCTAATGCAACAATTAGGTCAGTTGATTTTTTTTCTTTTCTTTCTTCTTAGCTACCTATCTTTAATGCCAAACATTGGATGCAGCCTCCCTTTTAAAAAACGTTTTTTGTACATCTTTTTGGCCAACGCACATGGCAACTATTTAAAAAATGTGCTTTTACGTGGCTAATACCTAATTAAACAGGTCTGGTTGGTCACTAAATAGAAAGCGTCACTTGACCAACCTTTTTATGGCAGGGTCACCAATAAAAAATGTGAAAATAATCTAGTGTTTGTTCGATAGTGATCGCTAAACAGTCTGACTCTCCATAAAAACAAGAATGTATGCTGCCGAACGATTACTAAGGGACCAATTTAGCATAAACTCACATTGCTAATTAAACCCGAAACAAAAAATCTAGGGGGGGGGGGAGATTTTCAAAAACCAGAAAAAAATCGATTTTTTTTCTGACATAAAGGGTATACGTTGTATTTTTTAGCTCTCATTTATGTGGCTTGTATGCGCGATACATACACATATACATACATAGCCAGCCAGTAAGATCTGCTTAAAAACTGGGGAAACCTGTGACGGTTCTGATAGCAGTTTTGATTGATGATTTCCGAGATTAAAAACCAGTGGTGCAGATACATTTTGAGTGACTACTTTTGTGCGATACCAATAATTCACGTTATTAGAGAATCTATACATTTTCAACATTTTGAAAGGTCGTAAATCTTATACCAACCGATGAAAAAGACTTACGTTTCACGGACGCCTTTGTTTGAGACAACACAATCCGATTTTGCTGAAACCCAAGTGTTCATCCTTCCTGCTGTATTATTCAAGCGGCTTTCGAAGAATGCATATCTGAGCACGACTGAAAACCTTCTGACACGTTGAGCATTGTTTCAGACGCGTATGGAAAGGGACATACGATAAAATATGAATAATAATGTTTACGCAACCGACTTCTCGAAATCTAAGCATTATTTCGCTTTTGTTGCTGGAAAGGGTGTTTTTTTATATATTGTAGAGAGTCAACTTGTATGATCTTTGCGTTTTTTGCTAAATTATTTCATGTCATTCACAAAACCATTCCTTTTTTTTTGTCGGACTGAGAGCTGTTCAGAATCCTTCGTATAGGCTGAGAATAGTAGTCTGGGAAATCCGTAGATCAAGTATCTATATATTATTCTGTTTATTCGTTCATTATTATCCATTTCTTCTCTGATGCCTTCTAACACCAATAAAACTGGGTGATTCATTTATTTCAATATATTCTTGAAATTTATTACTCCTTTCCCTATTTGATGCGTGTGTGAAGACGACCAGGAGTTAATTGCTGTCCATTGCAAGTAAAGTCCCGTATCTTACGGCAAGAAAATTCATCTTTTCTCTTCTCCTTCATTTCATACTCTTCCAATGTATTAAACAAGAATAAAAATAGAAGAGGGTGCTTATGGTTGGATGGGAACGAAAATGAATCAACCTCCACTATAACTGTCATTCATTTATTGCTCCTTCCTCGTATGTCTAGAGCTGAAAAACATACAGAGTAGACTGGTGGCAAATAATAATAATAATAATAATAATAATAATAATAATAATAATAATAATAATAATAATAATAATGATAATAATAATAATGGATTTTTGACATCCAAACTGACCACCTCATCCAGGCAAGAAGACCGGACTTAGTAATAGTAGACAAAAAAGGAAGGCCTGCCAAATAGTAGACGTTGCTGTACCTGCAGACCATAGAGTAAAAAAGAAGGAGGGTGAAAAAAGGGAAAAATACCAGGACCTAGCAAGGGAGTTAAGGAAAATGTGGAACATGAAAACCAGGGTAGTACCGGTCATAGTGGGCGCACTAGGAACTGTCCCCAAAACGCTGAGGGAGAGACTGGAGGAGATCGGGATTAGGGGGAGGATAGAGACCGTACAGACCACAGCACTACTAGGAACTGCACGGATACTGAGGAAGGTGCTAGAGATATAAGTACTGCAACGAATTGTAGCTCTGTCATGATATGCGAAAGAGAGAGGAGACGTTAGCTGAAGACCTGAGGAGACTTATTGTCACTCAGCCTTCAGCGATAACCACTGGGCAACCGGTGTGAAACTGTAAATCGCAGAATTACTGCGACCTATGAGTACTAGGAGAGGAGGGCTGGAGACTTGAGGAGACTTGCTGTCACTCAAACTCCAGCGGTTACCACCAGGCAACTGGTGTGAGATTCCAAATAATAATAATAATATGTAGACCATAAAGAAAAACCTCAGTGGCTTTGGGCTAGCAGATTGATAGCAGAAACAGAGGGATACATACTGGCTGCTCAAGCCCCTAGTTTGCCTACTCAAAGCTTTCAAGCATATATCTGAAAAAAAATCTGAAATCGAAGCGAGAAAACCAAACCTGGAATTATGGACAAAGGAAAGAGAAGCTGCCAAATTTCAGACTTGGCTGTACAAGCAGATCACAGAGTGAATATGAGAATGGAAAAAAGGTAGGAAAATACCAGGACTTGGTAATGGAACTGAAAAAAGTGTGACACATGAAGGTCAAGATGGCGTCAAGAATAGTTGGTGTACTCAGAACTGAGCAAAAGACATTGAAAACAAGACGTAGGCGTTGGAAATGAAGATTGCAGACCACATCACTACTGGGATCTGCACGGATACCGAGTAGAGTACTGGAAATATGAAACGACCTCCAGTTTTCAGTAATGGCCTAACAACAAGCAGGAAAAGGCATGTGCAAGTGAAACTGAGAAATGTTGAGACGTTACAAACCAAAGCGTTGCTGTGATATGTGAGAACAATGGGAAGAGGACTGGAAGGGAATTGCTGCCTCCTAGTCTTCAGCAACAACAATCAGGCAACAAGTGTTAAGATGTAAATGATAAAGATAATAAAGTTTCTAGATGAAGGCAAGGTCCCAGAATAGATGACCAAAGGTAGAATGACCTTCATCGGGAAAGACACTGAGAAAAGATGCAAATGGACGAAAGACTTGCTCAACATTGACCAGATGATCTTAAAAGAGGTCAGAAAAAAGGGAAATGTTACAATTGAATAAAACTACTATGAAAAAATGCATACCACACGATCCCCCAGAGCTGGGTACTCGAATGCCTCAGGATATTCAAGATCTGCAAACCAGTGGTGAGATTCATATGAAAACTGGAAGGTAGACCTAACAACTACGGTTCAATAAAGAGGTGAGTAAAAAAGGGGAATTATCCAGGGAGATTCTCTGTCCCCCACCTCTATTAGTTCTAACCCAGATACCACTGAACATAATCTTGAAAAATAGCAAAAGATACTAATTCTCCAGAACAAAGGGAAAAGTTAACACCCTCATGTTCATGAACGACATAAAACTATTTGCAAAGAATAGGGAAGAGCTCGAAACGTTGTTCAACAAAGTAAAAGAATACATTGACGACGTTGGGATAGAGTTCAGAATATATAAACGAACACTAATGGTAATGCACAAAGGAGTCCTGCAGTCGCAGAAGGAATCAAATTACCGGACAACAAAATATCAGAACATTGACTACACAGGGCCGATATAAATACCTAGGAGTTCTGGAAAGTGACGAATGGAAACGGGAAGAAATGGATGAGAAAATGAGAAAACGACTTATAGGATAGGATCGGACAAATATGAAAGACCAAGCTAACTAGCAAAAATTTGCTAATTGGAATGAACACATGAGCAGCATCGGTAGTATGATACACAAGTTCATTCCTTGCTTGGACAAAAGAAAAACTCCAAGAGATAGACCAGTGAACGAGAAAGCTTATGACAATGCACAAGGCTTTACACCCAAAGAGACACAGATTGGCTGCATGTTTTGAGGTAAGGATGCGGCAGAGGACTCATCAACTTAGAAAAATGTGTCCAAAGGACAAAAAACAGGATGAGAAAAGTATGTGCACGCGAATAGCAGGCATCATAAGAAGTGCCTAAAGCTGTCCAACGAACAACAAAAAAAGTATCAAACGGAGGAAACGACAGAGCAGCACAGCAAACAAGGGAAGGAAATGAAAACCAAAAAAATGATACAGGAATTCAAAGGACAGAGAATGCCACAGACGAGTGATCATGGACATGTCTACGCAAAGGAAACCTGAAGAGAAAAACTGAATAGCTCACCATGGCAGTCCAAAACCACAGAACCCAAATAGACAGCCAATGCCACCTTTGTGTAAAAGGGATGTGACCGTTAACCACATAATCAATGAATGAAGTAAATTAGCCCAGAAAGAGTACGAAAATAGATACAACGGGGTAGCACTGATGATACACTGGGAACTGAGCAAACAAATGGGATTCATGGTATCTACACAAACCGGAAACAGCCATGGAAAATGATGCCATGAATTACTCTGGGGCTTTGACATTCAAAGTGACCACACCATTCAAGGGAGAAGACCAGACATGGTAATTGTTAACAAAGGAAGGAGAATCTGCCAAATAATAGATGTGGTCGTGACAGCAGGTCACAGAGTGAATACGGAAGAGTGTGAAATGCTGAGAAATTACAAGGACGTTGCAAGGGAACTGAAGAGGGTGTGGAACATGGGTGTCAGGTAAGTCTCAGGTGCTCTCGATACTGTACTGAAGGCAATGAAAGCAAGATTGTAGGGACCGGGGATAAAAGGTTAAACTGGCCACAGTGTTGCTGAGAACTGCATGGATACTAAGGAGAGTATAACAAAAATGAGATACGACCCCTAGCACTTAGCAATGGCCAAACGGCAAAAAAAAGCATGGTGGAGGCGGTAAAAACCACAGAACAGCTGTGATAGGTGTGAATGATAGGAGAGGAAAGCGGGAGTCCTGAGGAGACTTACTATCATTCGGCCTTCAGCAGTGACTAACGGGCAACTCGTGAGAAATTGCAAACCATAGCACTACAGTGGACTGCGAGAGTTTTGAGAGGAGTGCTACAGATTGAGATTTGCAGTTACACAGTCTTTTGCAACGACTAATAAGCAACTGGTGTGATGATGCAAATTATGAAAATAATAACAATAATAATAATAACAACAACAACAAATATATTATTTTAATTTGTCTTTATATGCTATCATTAATATCATAGATACATCCCATGTGTAATGAAGATAAACATATCATTCAATCGCAGAAATCGGTATGCCAAAATTATAATAGAAGTTCAGTTGTCAACACCAGGGAGTTTCCACAGGCCCCTCTAGCTACAAGTCATTATCATGAGTTCAAGAAAAGTGTAGAGTTATTCAAATCCTTATTGTATGGATTTACTTTAAAGGTAATTTTGAATCGTGATTTTGTGCAAATGATAGTTGTGTCAGCAAAAGTTACCTTCGCCTTTTCCTCTCCAGGCGCCATTTTGACCTTTTTTGACTTGCATATCAATGTGATAAACAGGGAATCATTTGTATGGCTGCAACAGAACATTGTTTACGAGACAGACATCTCTTCATAACAGATTGAATTCAATCTGTCACAATCTGTTGATATCTATCCATCTATTTCAGTATGTTCATACCTATCTATCTATCTATCTATCTATCTATCTATCTATCTATCCAAGTCGATCCATTCACATGATTCTATCTCTCTATGTCTATTCATATTTATCTATGTTCATATCTGTTATGTATATATCTATAAAAATATCTATTTATCTATCTCAGTTAGTCTGCTCAAATCGCTTTATCTCTGTATCTATGTTTGTTCATATCTATCAATATCTGTCTGTTTGCATTTATCTTAGTTTGCTCATGTCTATTTGTTTGAAACCGTCAACCAAAAATGTCAACATATGTTTCTCTCAGTCTTTTTAATGTGGTTGCGCCAATTGAGTTAGACGGATGACAAAATTCAATATTCACTCATTACTATGTCAACAAAAGACTTTTTAACCCTCCCCCATATTTTCAGTTGGGTATTCAGCTTGCTGCACAAGTGTATGCCTTTAACTATTTCACAAGTTATGTCCATTTGCTCTTCGAAAATTCAGAATTTTAGTGATAACCACTCAGCAAAAAGCATGAGAAGTAACTTATTCATTTATCGCCCCTTCTTCCAATGTTTTAATTGGTAACTCCCAATATGGCATGCTGCTAAAACACCTTGGTCATGGGAAGGTTTCTATTGAGTGACCAACCTGACCTGCTTTTGATTTTTTTCTTCTAAAACACAATGCCCGTTGCCATAGACAGCGATCTAATTCCCAAAGTCTTTGTTGGTGCCTTCAGTCATAATAGAATCAATTCTCCAGACGAGGCTCGAGGGCAGATAGACAAACAGGTTGATGTAGCGTGTCATTAAATTATTGAATGTTTACAGTGTAATGAGAATGAGACAAAAAATATAAATATAAAAGCCAAAAGTGATAAAAATTGTATAGTAATTATTTTGTTTTTCACGCTTATAGGTTATCCTTTGGCAGAGTGTTGCAACCTGTAGCCCTATTCTGATACCCAGGGGCGATACTACGTGAAACCCAGATAGACGGGGTCGATCTGGTGGCGCTACTGTTCTTGAATCCGGGGGTGGGAAGAAGAGGGTTCGGATGCTATTGGACCTGAAGGAGTTCAGCAGCATATGTTAACCTCTCACCCATGCAGAACACCAAAGATGGAGGGAGATTTTCATCAGAGTGACCTGTGGAGAGTCGTTGCAAAGGTATTATTTTGGCTTTGCCAGGAGGTAAAAAGAAGGGTATACAACAAGTGTCTCCTTGTGATAGTTACCTGAAGATGAAACATGGAACGTAAACAAAAGATGGGCCTTCAAACTAAGAGCTATGCAATGTGCACCGGAGAGGATCATGCTCAACATCACACAGAGGAATCAAAAGATAGCATGGTATACAAAAAATAGGAGTTGTACATAACACAGAATCCATTAAAAAACTCACATGGCAACGAGCTGGTCATATTTCAAAAATGTCAGACAACTGCTGGACATTATCACTTACAGTGTGGATCGCCAGAGATCATATGCAAGATGAACTCACCAAGTTCAGAACGTACAGCCTCCATGAAAACGAGTTCTTGTCAATCTTTGTGAAAGTTAATGTCAAACGATGCTGGAGGCTGCTGCTGCCAATGGTGATCATAATGATGGTCCTTTGTCTAAATTCCGTCTATTTTGAAGCTCTATAAGGTTGTTAGAATAACTTTTTGAAATATATCAGATTCTTTTAGCCTTTACAGTATCTTCCACCATGAAACTATCACCTTTCATTCGATGTCTCTACAAAACCCGATTTAGCACGGCCAAATGAAGCAAAAAACGTTCATACAGCACGATGATGTTATGATTTCTCAATTATTTATAAATACCTACCTAACATCTCTCACGTAGCAAACATTTCCACATAGATTTTATGTTTCAAGCAAGATGGTGGCGCTCTCCATGTTAACGACAATTCACAGCATGTTGTATACTGCAGAAATAATCACTGCATCCTTACAATCACATCTAAATCATCACCTGACAGATAAAAGAGAAACCTTAAAGCAGTAGTTCCCAAAGATTTTTTCTCTAAACCACACTTTTGAAATAGAAATTCGATCGTGTCACATCAAATTTGTTATTGATAAGGAATAAATTCAAAAACAGAGATAATAAACAATTCCCGTGAAGACACGATTCATAGCATAGAACACATTTATTTCTGAGGGACACGAAGTGAATATGACACAATCCAGCAACACAAAAACATGCTTCGTTGCCAATATATACTGATAGATAATCATCTTACATATGTAGCCTGCGAGTATTCAAACTCAATGGGAGAAGTGAGTTGTTTTATCTTGGTACTATCATCGAACAACTGATGCAGAGATAGTGGAGATTCTATCCTTTTATTCTATGTACGTGTGTTTGTATGCGTGTGTGTTTGTTTGTCCTAGTGCTTCTGGCCATATAGTTTTGTCTACAGACTTGAGAATTGGTATCAGTTTGCCACTAGGAAGCTTCTAAAATTTTTCTTTCATTTTTGGAAGGAAAATTTTTTAGTTTTAGGGGTCCTTATTTTGACGGGTTTATTAATACCATTAAGATTTTCCAGGATTTAGTTGTTTCCAGTTGTCTTTTACTCTATTTAGATGTTTCCCAGTGGAAAACGCCAGTGATGTCATAAACAGAATTCATTTTGACCGTATTTATTCTTTGAAGGAATTTTTCGAACATAAATTTGATGCTGTTATCGACTGTAATATAAGATCCAATCTTGAACAAACAAATTTAACTCATGATCAACACATAGAAAGAAGGCAGGAAATCTTGAAGCTCCTTCAGTTTTCTGTATATGGAAGTATACATGTTTCTTTGATTTTCATTGAATTTTCTCAACACACTTGCCATTCCCTCTCGTCACACAGTTTGATAGTCATTGTCTTGAAAGATGGGAGATCTTCTGCTTGGAAAGCTCTTATACAAAAATAAGATATAAAATAGAAACTCTGTCTCTTCTGGATTGAAATATTTACCTTTTAGAAACCTTCAATAGAATCTGCACATGACAAACATCTTTTGGCGGAATGTTATCTTGGAGATGATCAATTGGAAAAAGGGTGATCAATGAATAAATTACCCTCCTCTCTTTTGTTTGATCGTGATCACAAGCGAAATTCGAATTTTCGGAAGAGACCTAATTACCATGAACATTTTAAATCAAACAAAAACTAGAAAAACATTTTTAGAAAAGGGGTTTACCAAATTTTTGATAAGTAAATGCTCAAATTTAAGTCCTCTAGCCGAATCAGTGCAGCCTTTACGCACAACGGATATATATATATATATATATATATATATATATATATATATATATATATATATATATATATATATATATATATATATGAACAGATTTGGATAGAGATTTATGAACAGATTGATATATAGATATATAGATAGATCAATATATTGACTGAAATATATAGATAAATAGATCGATAGATCAATAAATAGATAGATAAATATGAACAAATAAATAAATACACAGATGATAAAAAAGATTGATTACATAGATAAGTATGTTGGATTCTGATAGATAGATATGATCAATCTGTGATGGATGAGCTGAGAGATAGGCTGACATGAAGATTGGAATGCATATATATATATATATATATATATATATATATATATATATATATATGTATATGTATATATATATATATAGAGAGAGAGAGAGAGAGATAGATTGAGAGAGAGAAAGAAAGAGAGAGAGAGGAAGAGAGAGAGAAATTCATAGATAGACAGATAAATATGAACCGATAAGATAGATAAATTACAAATAAATACGAACAAACTGGGGGAGATAGATAGGTAGATAGATAGATAGATAGATAGATAGCCAGACAGAACAGCTTGAAACTCAGGAAACCTATGTTGACTGTTTTGTTTGCCAATGAATTTATTTATGTTCCATTTGAATTTGCAATTCCACTAGAAAGTTCTCGATAATCCACCATACAAGTTAATTGCTTATTTAAAATAATGTGGTACATTACTTGCCATATTGTGCACTACCGGCACATCCTAGATTTCTGCAATGAATTAAGATGATCAACACTATAATTACACCAGCAACTGGAGTTGAAATAAATAGGCCCTCAAACGAACTTCCCAGTAACGTCTAAGAGAATACCTTCGATTATTACAGTGAATAATTCTCGTTTATTTGCCAGAGACATATTAACATAACATGTTTCCGGTTAGCGTGACGCCAATTTGCTTGTCACACTTATGCAGTCAAACGTATGTATGAGTCAGATTTTAGCTCAATCAACGCAACTGTGTGGCTCTTCACACAGCTTTGATGTATGCACACGCACACACACACACACATGCATATATGCATACATATAACCATAAATTAAGTTATATCATGTAGAAATTCTCATTTGGGATGAACTCCCGTCGTTACACAGTTAATGTATCACTCGAACTAAACAACGTAAATATAATAAACAGCTAAATTAAATGGGGCTGCTGCAAGAATCGTACCTACGACCGATAAGGTAGCCGCTTTAACGTAGTGTGACTCTTACCATTGACCTAAACAATTTGATTCCTGCAACAGCCCCATTTTATTTACTTACTTACTGTATTTGCATTGTACAGTTCGAGTGATATATCAACCGTGTAATGACAGGAGATCATTTCAAATAAAAGTTTCTATATAATATCGTGCAATTTATAATCATTCTGTCGGATCATATATATCCATCCCTTGATACATACACACACACACGCACACACATCTCTCTCTCTCTCTCTCTCTCTCTCTATATATATATATATATATATATATATATGCGTATACATATGTACACATATGAACATTTATACATAAAATGTACATTCTATAGGTCTAATTAAACACGGCAGACAAGGAATGTTGTTTCATTCAAAAAAATATTTTTCTTGTAATCTCTCAAGGAAACTGATATCTAATTCTAACTGATGTAAGAAGTGGCCAACATTTTTATCTGATCGAGTGCTCTCATTATCTTTACCATTTAAAACTGATGAAAGAAATTGAAACAGCATTCCTTGATTGTCGTATTTAATGAGACATGTATGGATGATGGATTGCTGCCTAATTATCCTATATATATATATATATATATATATATATATATATATATATATATATATATATATGTAATGGAACGAAGACTCGCTGCACAAACACGTTCCTTTTTTTGTTCTCTTTAGGATCCTGTAGGTGGATGATTCAGCTTATTTTAGATTCTTATTTAGGACATTGGGGGGGGGGGGATAGTAAGGTATTCCTTTCATTCTATCAATATATATTTTTGTTTAGCATTTGGCCATTGCTTGATGTATTTTTGTTTTATTTGATGGGAATGCTAAGCTTGTTGGTAGTTGTAAAATATAAATTAGGAGGGTATGGTGTAAGCATTTTTGTTATCAGCACGTGGTTGATCTATCAATTCTTTGTGGTATCTTTCCTCCCTGACAGTATTTTATTCTCACTTAAATTCTGTTTCCCATTGTTAAAGTACCATTTTTACGACATTAGTTGTTGAATTGATTTCCTTGGATTCAGTCTGTTTCATCATGTCTTAGATAATTATAGTAATTGTTTTTTTTTCATTCAGGTGGCTATGTGAATAAGATATCTGTTGTGGTTATTCTTAACGTATCTATACGTAGGTTATTGAGTTGTGTTCCTTAATATTATTTTGAGCGATGCAGGCTTTTTAACGCTATTTCATTTTTTCCGTTTAATAATTGTTTTTTGTTTTTTGTTCTATTTGCAAAAGTGAGAATTTCAAATTTCTCATCCAGGCATCGGTACCATAGTTAGCACTTTATCAAATGAACCCATCATGCATCGGATATTCTATTACATCTCTTGTTCCTGATTTGTATAATGGCATATATATATATATATATATATATATATATATATTTCTGTTACACGTGGAATTTACACTTTTCACCTTGAGCAGAAGTTTCAAAAAACATCACTACGATGAGAAAAACGAAGTAGCAGCGACTGAGATGAGCAAATACTTCTGTAAAAACAGTTGCAGTTTCGATAAATACCTCCTGTCCTACATAATGTGAGGAGAAGCTGTGATACTCAAACACACCACGAAAGTAAGTGGATGTTCAGGCTTAGAACTCATGAATCGAGTAGCTAAATTATACTTTCAGAAAACTGGTTTGTATTCATCATAAACTCTTTGGTAATTGTTTACCAAAGATTTGACAAAGTATCAAGTGTTCGTAACAATAGTGTGACTTTCAAGTTATGTTTCGTTTTCCTTGGAAGAACACACATTTCACCTTTTCGATGTGAGCGTTTCTGTTTGTATCTCCAGGTTCCCTTTGCGTAGCTATTTACATGATCTTTCCTTTGCGTTATTTGTATCGATATTCCCTGTATAGTTACGAATCATCCATTTTTTTTCATATTTCAATTTAGTGCCTATTAGGTTTTTTTTATTCAGTACATACGGCTACAATGATATTTTTGCAACTTGGAGATCACAGATAAATAAAACCAGACTTCAGTGGCATTATAAATATAATCCTTTCAAAATCGTCATTTTTTGTGAATTAACAGGTCTGGTTACTTACACAATAGAAACCTTCACGTGACTAACGTCTTTTAACAGTCGGTTGTGTTGGGGATGGTGTATTGGAAAAATTTGGGAAAAGGTGATCAATGAATGATATACTTCTCTTACCTTTTAGTGGGACTCAAACACAAGCGTGAAAGCAAACTGACGCAAACTATTGGCAAATTTAGCATAAACTTAAATTGTAAATTGAAACCCCCACTTAAAACGCATTTAAGGGAGGGTGGGATTTCTTAAAAAAATAAAAGAAACATTTTATCAAGATATTATAATAAGGAGTTAATGTTCAGCCCTTTAGCTCCCTTATAGCAGCACGCACATGTGATACATACATAGCCAGCCAGCCGGACAAACTTGAACACCGAAGAAACCTATTTTGAGTGTTTTGGTGACAGTTTTGGTTGATGTTTTTTATCAACCGGAGTCTCTGGCTCGTGTGGATGTACCCGTGACTTCATTCTTTATTCTTTCGACTCTTATATCCACTCCCAAATGCTGCCATATCCAAATACAAACCTGGGTTTTGAAAAAAATAGAATTTTGAAAACACACCATACTTATTTATCAGCTAGCCGTCCCTTTAGGAATTAATTTAACCCTAAGATCTTGAGTTGTACCAGGAAACCAAAAAGAGATCTTTACAACATGTATTATAAATATCAGTATACACGATAAACTTGATTTGTGATTGAACAAACATTATATCAGAGAAGTCTGGTTAGTCCCTTAATAAAAACTATTGCATGATCAAAATCTTTGGCATCATGCTGTGTTGGAGTTGATCAATTAAAAAACGCAAAAAATTCTGAACGCTGCCAGGCACAACCTAGGGACAAATTTAGCGTGAACTTATATTGTAAATTAAACCCTCTACTAAAAACATTTTCAGGGATATCATGAAAAAAATTTTTTTTGGACAAGGGATAAATGTATGAATTTTCAGCTCTTTAGCTGCATTGGTACGGTTTGTACGCTTCATACATACGTAGCCAATCAACAAACCGGTCAGATAATCAGGCCAACTTAAAAACAGGAGAAACCTGTATTGATATTTCTGATAATAGATTTGGTTAAGAATTCAAAATATATAGACTAACATATCTAGAATCTCCAGACAGATACAACATCAAAAGATCATTTCTGCACGGTTTATTCCGAAAATATCCGGCCATTTTAAATATTTTGAGAACCAGTCGCTCGGCTTTGATATAACTTGGCAACAAACCAGGAAGGGACCTCAGTGCACATGCTTAACTAGCACTCATCTGTAGGATCACTCAGGTAGTACTGAGAAACCTTTTAGTTAGCTTGCATATTATGAAACCGTCGCATTTAAAATGACTGAATCTGCCAAATCTCAATCGACGTTTTTCTCACGGAAAAACCATTGCATCAACCAGGTCTTCCAGCGTCCCACCTACAGTTCAGAGTTGGTTGTCTACGACTCTTAACTTCTTTCCAGAAGATTTTAAACCGTGAACGAGATTATGGAAACGTGAACGGGCAGCTAATGGAAAGCTCAAAAGGGGGCTTGCAAACTGTTCTAGAAAGACAAAAGGGCGCTGGAGTATAATTGTGTGTGATCCAAAAAGGGGTTCTACGACGGGAACTAAGGTGTCATTGCTGTAGGTAGGATATTTTTTTGGTAATATCAAATGGCTGGATACTTTCTGGTAAGTCTTCTTATATATTGTGGTATTTGTATCATACTAAGCTCAGATTTGTACACATGGGACTTCCAAATTAGCAAGCTCCTCATACAGATTATTAACTTCGTGATTAGTTCGATTCTCGTGAATTCTCTCATACTCATGTCCTTGGGCCAGACTAAGGTCAATTTGATGAATAACTTTCATTCTTGAGATCGGTTTTCACGTTCACTGAACAAACCATTAATCATTCAGTATTTCCCTGTTCTTCGCACAATTCAATCAGCTAAATTCCTATCATTAACATGTTAACTACTGATCTGTGGTCAACTGTCTGCCCTGTTCGAGGAACACAAGATATGCAAATGATATGCATTCATTGGCTGCCATTTTGTATTGCTTTAAAATAGTCCTCATAAGATTTAGTTCACAACCATGGGCAAATCTCCGGCTAAGTAAAATTGGATGCACAAGTCTGATAATAAAGAACAACGTGAATATGCATAATTTCAACTGATATATTTCAACCAATATTTATCGAGTCCAAACTATATATATATATATGTATATATATTAGTATGAGGATTTGCTACACGAACGTATTTAGTATGAGGATTTGCTACACAAACATATTCTGCCCTACTACTCCTCAAATTATGAAGAAATGGATACATAATTTGGAAGAGAAGTCATAAATCCGTTAAATGTTTTGAAACTCTGTTTGAACTGACATTAACACGGTGAATACTCACCGTGTGAATGTTGGTATCGATTCAAAAAGATTCAAAGAAAATAGCACATTTATGATTATACTACGCCTTGTGGAAATTATAGAATCAGCACATCTAAAGGATGTTCGCCCAGCTTTTTTCACTTTGCAGCAAATGAACAAATCACAGATGTGACACAAAAACAATTTTTTTCCGATAGCTTCTGGCTTCCTGAAATATAACTCAAACAAATTAGATTAGAATGTTTGAATTACTGGCACATTTTTCTTCCAGATTGAGTGGGAGAACAAATTATGGACTCTTGTAATTTGCATTTCTAAAACAAACACAAGTCTAAACATGCAAATTAGTTCACCATTAAAGGAGAGTACTTGCAGATCTCAACAGACTTAATGGTCGACTCAGCTAATTGAAAAAAAAATCGCTTCAACAAGAGAGCGCTCAATCGAAATAATAAGAGGGATTATCTAACCCTTTCGAGACAGAAATCGAACATGCAGTGTGGTAAAAGGCACCAGAATTAAACAAAATTAAAGCAATATACCTTCAAAATAAAAGTAAAAATACACAACAAAACAAAGGAAACAGATAGACAGAATCAGCAGTCAGTGTTTGAGACAGAACTGTAAGAAATCGGTTGGAATGAAATGGAATTTACCTACAGAGAAGCCAAACGAAAGCCAGTACAGACACCTAAATAGAAAAAAAACAAGGTTACAATTGGCTAAAAAGAATCAACCATGAAGTGTGAATGATTGAATGAAAGTGATATTCAGTGATAAATCATGAATCTGCATTGGCTAAGGCGATTTTGTCTGGTGCCATCCAGATGAAACATAAAGATGACCACCCGAGGAAAACAATAAATTTTCCCAATTCATTCGTGACATGGGATTGCACGTCAGGTAAAGGGCCAGGTAAGATGGCAATCACTAGCACAACTGCCAATGCACTGGTGCACACCGAAACCTCCAAGACTCCTTCTATCGATAGAAAATAGGATTTGCGAGGATGAAGTCATTTTTCAGGATGATAATACATCTTGGCACAGTGCAAAACTGATCCGTCAGCTGCTATAAGAGGAACTTGGAACCAGCTTAATGGAGCTTATCGTTTTTCATTTGGGAATTCTATGCCTCAAAGAATACGGTTGATCTTAAGAGCCAACGTAGGAACAACAAAGTATTAATCATAATCTTTGTCGTTGAAGATTCCATATTTTCTCCTCAGTAGTGATTTCATCATATTTTCTTCCACTTGACCTGGAGAAAATGTGCCAAAAATCCAAATATCTTATTTTCGTTGGTTGAAGATATATTTCATGAATCCAGAATATCAGGCTATAAAACAAAAATTGTTCTACATCATATCAGTGATTTGTTTATTTGCCGTAAGTAAATAAATTTTGCAGGAATAGCGTGTATACATATTATTGTGTCATTTACAGACAGCTGTTTTGATTTATTACATCTGTTCGGTGTGGCTATAGACTTTCCATTATCACATCCAATACTGCAAAGCAGAATTGAAACCCTCACTTCAGACCCGGAAGCCGATATCCTACCTCTTGATTACGGAACTGGACGGTCCGTAAGGCTGAATTTAAGCTATATAATTATCTACCCAGAAATTCCTCATTCACCAGAGTGCTCTATTCCTATGGAAGAGCATGCATTACATATATATATATATATATACACACACATACACACACACACACACACACATATATATATATATATATATGTATGAGTGTGTGCGTGTGAGAGAGAGTGTTTTTGTGTGTCTTTGCTGCCAGCAAACAGGGCTACAGGGCCCCCTAGCCACCCCCATAAAGAAAAGTCCAGTGACACTTATGACCTTGCTACAATGTGCGCCACTATAGTGGATCATAGCATACAAACTCTTGGTTTAGATAATGGATCAGTCATCTCCACGTTGCACCTTTTCAAAATACTGTTTTGCAGTCCTTTGGGCTATTCATGTGCAGGCCTGCTGACGTAGGACCTCAAACGACGTGGAAAACCCGCTTTGATTTACGTTCGCAGAGGGAAGCTATCACACACACACACACTCACACACACACAAACACACACACACACACACATATATATATATATATATATATAAGTATATATCATATATGAACAAATATCTTTTTATTCCTTCTAAAATGATTTTAGGAATTGATCAAGGAGATTGAAAGACGATACCACATCGCAATTGAGTTGTGAAATGGGCTAATTTTTTTTACACTACTTGTACTGAGTATTTGGACAATAAGGCATTTTTTCTAATTGCTTGGTTTTGAGAGTTAAAAACGGGATCTTTACGCGAGAAGAACAGAATTATAAGTCAATTAAGATAACAAGTGATGAATTTAGGCATATTTGTGGTTTTAAATGCCAAGTCCTTTGGAAAATTATTTTCCATAGAATTAAATGATTTAAATGGAGGAAAAGCATTTTTTCAACTCTCGAAGTTTTGTAAGGAATCGTTCAAGGATATTCAAAAGACGAACTCAGTTTCCTATTTGAAAGAGTTGTTGACCTAGTGAGTTGATTTGAAACCCTCTACTCAAGATCATTAATAGCCCCTGCAATCTTGGGTATTAAAACAGATTATATGTGCGTTCGTATATATATGAGCAGTTCTTTGAAAATAAACAGAGTATTGTTTATATAAAAAAAGTGCCACTACTAAGGATTTGTTCGTATTTTTCATTTAACAAAGAATAACATTTTTAACCACAAAACATGGCTAGTATATATATATATATATATATATATATATATATATATATATATATATATATATATACGCACGCACATACACACACATACACATAAAAGTATTAAACGTTCAAATGTTCAAATGGCTGTTGACAGACTGACTGTTCGAAGCAGGCAGAAACAAATGATTTCGCCTCTGTATGATTGAAGAACATGATTATCATATAGAATATATATGATAGAAAAATATGATTAATAATAATGCCTACCTAGCTTACCAGGGCGAGCCTGATTCCAGCAGATAGGATCTGTGTAAATTGAAAATATTCTTTTTTAATGTACATGTTTGATAACGAAATCAACCTACTTAGAAGACCAAAATCGTGTTCAAAATTATCTAAATATCCGACACACACCATCCCAGTATTTACTGTTGATTGTTGCCCGTTTCAGTCCTTAATTGTTCGCTTCTGCTGGTGGTCTATTATGCATGATTGAGACGGAAAGACTGGAGGTTAACGAGGTGACCAGAATGTTGGCGTCTTTTACGTCTGCCGCAATCAAAGAGGGAATCGATCTGGATTTTGGCAAAACTCCTAACAGCTTTTTCTTGTCCTACAAGCGCTGCTTTGTTCGACTCATAATAGGAGTTATCCATATCAAATGGTATGGACAAAAGACACGTCAGGAACACGGGGAGGCATGTATGCAAGCTTGCAGATACACAGATATAGATAGATAGATGGATTGAAGACTATATCTATTGCAAAAAATTCATCTTAACATCCTTATACTGTTTCGAAATTGACAGAATTTGGACCGAATCATGATATCAATACGGACAATTACAAAAAAAATGAACATTGAATAGTTATGTATAAAAAATAGAAACACTGTATTTTGTTCTGAGTAGATAGAAAATAGCCACAAAATCAAAGCATAGTTTTTTTCTGCTAAATATTGATTAATCCTAGTTAGATTGTTTCCATGATTTATGCACAAAAATAGGCCAATTAATATATTCTTATTGCCTGAATTTCAGGAATTAAGAATTATGATTACTGGGACAGACCATGTTCAAAAGGTGCATGTTGAGAAAGGGCTGGACTTTATGGCATATAGAGCAGCCATAATTGTTATATAAATTATTTTTACGTCCGTCGTACGGTACTAAGTTTTCAAAGTATCTCAGCCACCTCTCTCCGGGGTCACCAATTTGTTTTTTTTAGAATTGAATTGAGATAATTCTAAAGAGCAGAAATAAAAAGGTGCAATCCATCGAAACTAAATACATATCTATAATATTTGATTTTTTATCTGTTTTTCAAAGATTTTCGGAGAACTGCTGATGTAGGAGTCTTCAAACTCAACACTGTGTTGCTTTGTGTTTTGACTAATATATCTGACGAATGTCAAGCTCGCACGATGACCAATTGTCAAGTAATTGCGATGCATAAACATACGTAGACACATATTCCTTCAATTGTAATTAGAGTATTTATGGATTAACTCGTAGTAGTGATTTCATGCAGCCAAGATGAGGACACTAGTCCAAGAAAATCCGTGTATGATGACTCGAAATTGCTCTGCTGGCCATTGACATCGCCAGTCAGAAGTTGTGAAGTTGTTTTCGGGGGTTAATTCTTCACAGAAGACTTGAACGATGAATTCAGCTTTTCTAGCCAAAGAGATCCAAATTTAGCACGATTCCTTCATTGGCTTCCTGTAATCCTGGCTGTTTGCCTAGCAACATTAATTTACCTCTGTCAATAAAGATGGAAGATAAATATGTATTCACTGATGTCCATCCGCGTGTCCCTCCGTCAGTCAGTCTGTCTCTCTGCCCACACAATATCCATCAAAAAGTTTCTGATGAATTTCAACAACACTCTGTGAAATGGTTGGCCAAAGGCTTACAAATGAAAAAATATGATGTTGATCCAGGAATATTTTACACTTACCTCGCCTGCATCGCTGTACTTGTAAACTGGTTTTCATCTATTTTAATAACAATGTCGTTGGCTGAGGTATGCACTCTCTAGGTGCTTTCAAGTTATTACTTTGTTAACAAAGGCAAAAGTAATTCGCAAAAAGATTCTTCTTCAAGGACAAAGTCTTAGAAAACTAAGGAATGGAGCGAAGAAAATTGAAAAGGCCGTAATTATCTTTCATTATTGTCTGTTATATTCAGAAAAGTTTGATTTCTGTGCGGAGAAGATTTTGTAAAGGTATTTTTATTTGAATGTTATTTAGTGCGTTCATGTTTACATATTACTTTGCACAAGTGTGTGTCTATGTATCGACGTCTGTTTCTCTTGGTGTGTACATGTGCGCGAGTGGTTGTGCGTTTTTCGGTGTGTGTGTGTTTCCCTGTGTTAGTGTGCATACGACTGTGCTCTTCTCTCAGTGACGGCCAAGGTGTTTGTATGTACGTCCGTGCGTGTGTATCTTTCTCTGCGTGTGTGTCTCTAACACCTGTTTCTGTGAGTGTGCCCGTGTAACCGTGTATCAACGTAAGTTTCTCGGAAGGTGTATTTATCATTGTATCACTGATTCTGCGTCAAAGTGTGTGTTTTTTCGTGAGCTAGTGACCTCGTCTCTCTACATATTTGCGTATTTCTTTTTGGGTGAGGGTCTGTATGTGTCCATACATACCTGTGTGCGTTTCTCTGTGCATGTGTCTCCATGTATTCGCGGGTGTACTTCCACGTGTGTTTCTCAGTACACGTTTGTCTTTCTATGTGTTTATCAGTGCATGTGTATCTCTGTGAATCTAAACGTGTGTTCTTCGATGTGTGTGTGTGTGTGTGTGTTTCTTTGTGTGTCTCAAAGTATTTGCTAGAGTAAAACTCTGTAACCTTATGTCTATGCGTTTCTTTGTGCATTTATATGTGTCTGTGGGTTTTCCTCGTTGCGTGTATAATTTTTTCTTTGTAATTCTTTTTCAGTAAGTATGCTTCTCTACGCGTATGTATATATGTATGATTCTATGCATGTGTGTGTGTGTGTGTGTGTGTGTGTGTGTGTGTGTGTGTGTGTGTTCATCTGCGTGAGCGTCTGTGTGTGAATATGTGCATGAGTCCCTTTGACGTGTCATCATATGACTGGGCGTGTCCCGTTACCAACTCTTTGTATTCGAGAGTGTTTGTTAGTCACGTGCCGATTTCAAACAACCCAACTTCATTCAGATACTACAGTACCGGAATTCCCAACCGGTAAGCTTGAACCGTATGTGACCCGGATTTCCGGCTTTTCCGGATTTCTGGACTTGAAATTATGAATGAAAACTGAAGAACGAAACTATATTTTAAAGATGCAGATCAATACATTTCTAAAGCAAGGTCTATTTGATCTTCATTATTCAACTTAAAGTTATAAAAACACAGAATATAAAATGGACGACGAGAAGTAAACAAAGAAAAGTGTGAAGGACAGAACTGTTAGAAAGATATGCAAAGTAATCCACCTACGAAGTGTCTGTTCAATCAATATTGTTCAACAAATCTCCATCTGGAGACAAATTCAATCATTCCTTTAAAATCAAAAACAAAGACTGGTCGAGTAACAAACTACTGCGAAGCCCACCATATTCAAGACAAGCCAGTTTCAAAAATAGTCCCGGATGATTCCGGTGTTCCGGTAATTCCGGATTTCTGGAAGCCAGATAAATGGTTATTTACTGGAGCTTCCTCCATTAATTTCCTGCTCAAATGATATGAAGATATGTCTGGTAAGTTACTCAATGGAAACTATCACGTGACCACCGTCTTTTGACTGCATTCCGTGTCAGGAGTGTCTCATGGAAGAGCTGGGAAGAGAGGTAATCATTGAATTATTTACTTTTCTCGCCTTTCGCTGGATCATCATCACCATCATCATCATCATCATTATCATCATCATCATCATCAGTAGTCTTTTAACGTCCGTCGTTGGACATAGACCTTCCCCAGGATTTGCCACGCTTCCCTATCATGGGTGTCACGGAGCCAGTACTTCCTGAACTTGTCTAGCTCGTCTCTCCATCTAACATTTTGCCGGCCTTGGTTGCGCATGTGGTCTCGGGGGATCCATTTTGTGAGTTGCGATGTCCATCGATTGTCTGCCATTCTTGCAACATGGCCAGCCCACTGCCATTTGAGTTTTTTAATGGATTCTATGATGTCTCTAACTCTTGTCTTTTCTCGGATGTAATGTGCTGTCTTGTGGTCTCTCCATGTGAGGCCCAGCATTATTCTTTCATGTGCACGTTGCATTGTTCTCAATTTACGGGTCTGTCTCTTGGCTAGGTTCCATGTTTCAGCTCCATAAGTGACTACGGGTAGGATGCAAGTCTATATTTTCTATATTCAGACGCGAAAGCTAAGAGATTAATCCAGTATGAACTCAAATTTTGAATTGAACTCCGAAATAAAAAAAACTTATTTAAGAGGGGAACTTTAAAAAAAAAATCCATCATCATCGTTATCATCAGTCATTTATCGTCCGTTGTTGGACATTAACCTTCATTAGGATTTAAGGAGTAAATTTCGAGCCTTTTAGCTCCGTCAGTGGGGTCTGAATGCGTGATACGTATGTAGGTATCCCTTCAGACAGTCAGGCCAACTTAAAAACTGAAGGAAGCTATGTTGATAGTTTTGGTGACAGTTTTGAATGATGGTTACTAACAGAATTATGCCTAATTGAGACAGTCTGATATGATGCTTGACTATTTCACCTTCATACATCTATTATTAAAAGAGGTTGAATGGTTGAAAAAAAAAGTAAGGTATAAACTGAATTCCCTCAAGCTAGAAGGTGCGAGCTCGATTGCCACTGCAGGCCAACACTTTTTTCTGATTGCATTGTTCAATTGTTGCTTTAAAATTACGGCCCGAGTCAGTTGTGATAAAAAGCAACTGAAGGTAAAAACCTGTCAAAACAAATTAAAATATTACAATATATCATGAGAATGAGTAAAAGAATTGGAATTGAAGGTAACTTGAATATCGTTCATTAATTATTTCCATGTATAATAATCAGTATTATTTTATTGGTTCTCTGTCCGTAACCATGGACCCACCCTCTCCAAGGTAATGCTCATCCCCTATATAATAGACATACAAAAAGGAATTGAATTCATTGTCATTTTACATCATCATTTTCTCGACGACTGTGGTCAGCCGGTATTCTCCAGCGAATATCTTAATGGTTCCCTCTTAGCCTTGTGCATATCACTTACCCAGCTTTCTACTCCCTCTCATCGCCCTCTTAATGTCATTTGTGCAGCGACTCCATTCTTAGACGATTCCGTCTCGATACGTGTTTTCTAATCTATAATACTAGTCTGATTGTTTTTATCTGCATTCAAATGCTACGCTTTCAGTAGCATGTTACGTACTTTATTAGGAAGAAAGATAGTAGAGAAAAAAAGTAGATTAGTTTGGTAAGGATTTTGTTTAGCCAGTTCCCTTTAGCGAATATCGTTATATTTCATCCCTAACCCCTTGATGTACCCAACGCTTATCCTATGCTGCTCCTCTTTCCTTTTCTCAGAACTTTCTCCTACTCGAACCTATTTTAAAGTATTTATTTTTTAAAAGTATCAATTTGTAGAATGACAGACACGCTACAGACGGACGGACATGTTATTTATAAATGAGAAGAAGTTTGACAGAATTTAAAAAAAATCAGTTGCATATAGGTCCGCTAATTGGATTAATATTGAGACAATAGATTAACAGATTCAACTCGGAAGTCCAAAATTTATCAAGTAGAAGCGTTAAAATCAGCAGATTTTGAACGTTCGGGTCCAGCCCACAAGCTCTAACACCGGTGGTTGGAGGTGTGGCTGCATAAATTACTTGTGTGACGTCAGTATACTTGTATCATTTTGGCTATAGAGATATGATTTTTCAATTTTTATAAATAGAGATGTTTCTCAGTTGATAAAATAGTTTTATAAAGCAAAATGATATATCTTACTTGAGAAACATATTCTCATGGTGTCACTGGCAATTACTTTTGCTGTGGAATTATTTCCGGCGTGAAATTAACATCATTTCCCATCAAAACCAAAATATCACCAAAATCAACTGCCAAGTCTTTTATAGCTTTGATGCCAAACTTACTGTCACGTTTATATATAAAATAAAGTCCAAAAACATAAACAAAAATATTGTTTTTTTAAATCCACTGAATAGCAATTTTGACATCTTGACGCAACCCCTAACAGCTAATTCTAGAAAGAAAACATATAAAAATATCTAAACAATGACTTTCAATCATCTTGCTTTGATTACCTCCCTTTTTGTCATTCATTTTTTTCTCTTACAGATTTTGACGCTGTTACTGTACAGTATAGTGTGATGACTCGATACTTAACCCATGATAAAATACAAGAGATTAGCCGAATAACCTGCCCGCGGCACGGGTATTCAGCTAGTATCATGAAAAAGGCCGTTGGGTTCCTGTCCTCTTCTTGGACATTTATTTTTGGCATTTGCGCTCGCAGCAGGATTAATGGAGATCCGGGTAAATCCTTGGCGTTCTCAAGTTCTTCACCAATTGACGTTCTCTCGGTTTTGCGCCAAAGATCACGTCTCTCGCTTGAAAACGAGCCAAACGCCTATGATGTCTGGCGGGGCGCAATTCAATTATATTTTATAGATTCCTATAAATCATGTTGTTTACGCCGATTGTCCACACCTTCAATCACCGTCTATTCGATACTTACCGTTCCTTTTTGATATCTACAAGCCGTTTTTTTTTCTTTTTTTTATAACTGCCAGAATTTAAGATCGTCTATGCCACACAAAAGATTTCTTTCTGGATGTCTATCTGTTAATATCAATGATGATAGATCATATGCTGATTTTCAAAGCAAGCACGACATAAGTGAGCAGTGTCACACCGTCCGTCAGTTTGTGTATCATCCTATAAAAACTACTTAAACATGGGTACAGCCCAAACAAATCTGGCCTACATACCCAATGGACTGTCGGAAGGTATCACAGGAAATAGTTTCTAAAAATATATTTTCAACGTTTTTAGAAGGGGTTTTATTTACAATGTGACTATAATGCTGAACTGGACCCTTAATTTCCAATCAATATACATACACATATTTTCTTATTTCATGTTTGTTTATAGTTCTCTATTGGGTCAATCACAGTCTATTCGAAACTTATCGTTCCGTTTTGATATCCCCGGGTCGGTTTTTCACTCAACCTAACCCACTCCGTTTATGTGGCACAAGGCACTCCTGTCTTGACACGTATTATATATCAATGATTATAAGCATACTCTCATTACGTGAACGGTCAGCGCAATGTGACCTTCCTACCTTCAGCCATGTATATTATATACGTATCAAAGTGAAGAACCATGTTTGAAGGTCACATGGGATTTCTATATCTAATTTGATGTTTTGCTAGTTCACAACGAAAACCACCAGAAAAGTTTTGAACTAACAAAACGTCAATGAAATCTCATTTGTACACCATATGGCTTTCTAAATAATGTCTTCAGGCTAATAATGTCGGATCAACAATTGATACACTGGTTATATATATATATATATATATATATATATATATATATATATATATATATATATATATATATATATATATATTTATATATACACATATATATGTGTGTGTGTATGTGTGTGAAGAATATAAATTACCAAAATCTTTCAAACTTTCCAAAATGAAATAAGAACAGAAGAGATTATGCTATTTGTTGCATACAGATTGAGACCAACGTTGCGAGACAAAATTTTGAGCCACAACAAATACTGTAGGATCTATAACTCTAAATGACGGTAGTTTAATAATATTTCTGAATGCGAGTACCTGGCTACGCCTTCATGTGATAAAGATTCTAGCTACATATTAACCGGCAAACTATGAATTTTAGAAATCACTATATACTTTCATTCTGTTTATAATGAATGATCAGCAAATGAAAGAATCTGCATTCGACACACGGAAAAAAATAATCCTTACATTTGTAAATAAAAAAGTCTCAAGTTTAAAATGCTTCATAACCCAGAAGAAAACAGTTCTTAGAAAACTCTAACTGTTGAAAAATGTTCATGAACTTCAAAATATATATGTAATAGTTTCTATTGATAAAACCGTAAATAATGTAGCCTTTATCTGTAAAAAGTACCATATACAGTGGCTATTGTCTGGTAAGTATTATTGGACCGACATCATTGACGTAATATGTATCTGATTATGAGCTTGGAAATACAATTATTAATAACATGGAACTATGAAGGGAAGTAGGACATAAATAGATAATTTGATAAATAAACAACTAATTCTGTACCATACATTATGTATCATGCATAAAACGACCGAAAGTAGCTTTATTGTCGCCTCAAGAGTGTACTAAATATCTTAGCAAAGTTATTTCTAATTTTTTAAAACTAATATATATTTGACTGTATAAATTCCATATTAATAGTAAATTCTATGGTAATTCAAATCATCAGAACCTGTTGGAAAAAAATCTGGTAAATATAAATGCACGTGAAAGAGCCAAATCTATTTCAACGTACGATTTAGCATTCTTTATACGAAAATCCCCCATGAAGATCTCATTAAAAATTGAAGAATACAATCGACCCAACATTTGCTGTAGGCAATAGAAAGTAAATTGCTTTCACAAACTCTCATGCTTTTTCGTAAAAAACAAAACATGGCAAAACGTATTTTCCTTATTCTAGACTTGAGGTGATAGTCAAGTATAATACTAGTGAAAGCTTCTTCCAAGTAGGTAATAAATTATTATTGCAAACCATAGGAATCCCTATAGGAACTGATTCAGCACCTGACTGGACAAATATATATCTACATAGACATGAATATATATCTATGTAATCATTGATTAAAACAATGTAACACATTGAAATCGAAGATGGTGTATCTGTTTATATCGTTGAACAAACGTGATGCTCTTCCATTTAATATTTTTTGCACATCCCATAAATAGAGTAATATTTTACCTTATATTTTTATGGTGAGATAATATCTGAATGTTTGAGAATACTGCGTGTCACTTACATGTAACGATTTCTTCTACAGTGGTAAATATGGTTGAGCAATATTGGATATCCTGTTGGACTATCAACTCAAACAAAATGTTTCTAATCTTTATTGGTATTCAGTCAAAGGTTAAAACAATGATAACAGATTTAATAGCTGGCTAGACACTCGAAGATGTAGGACAAAGACATACGAATACTTACTGTCGTAATGTTTACTGATACTCCATCGGCTAATTACGAAATAGGTCCATTGATGCGTTTATGCTACAAGATATACCATTATCTTAAACAAGATAACAGTTCACATATATCAAGACTATCCTAAAACAAAATAACGAGCGAAATATAAAAATCCTAGTAGGGGAAAGGTGGTGTTTTATCAAATTGAGAATGTGTCTCTTGGCTCAGACTGCGAAAAAAGAATGAATAATTAATGAAAATGGGGCTACTGCAGGAATTGAACCTATATCTGATGAGATAGCCGCTTCAACGTACCGTTGTTCTTACCATTGAGCTAATCAGCGCAATGGAAAAGCAAAAACCCAACTGACTACTTTGTCCTTGCGTTCTCAATTATCAATGTGATAATAGGAGGTCATTTCAGATAGAATTTCCGATTATAACGCATTCATAATTATTCGCTTGGGTTATATATCTGCTTCTCCTCATTAACAGAAATAATAATAATAATAATAATAATAATAATAATATATATATATATATATATATATATATATATATATATATATATATATATATATATATATATATATATATATTGTGTGTGTGTACATAAGGTGATGCTAATGTTCTGTCTCTTGTACAATATTATAGAAGTCTGAAAAGTGCCTCAAAAGTTTTCCCTGCCTTTTTTCCAAACTTTGAGGGACATCAGTCACTGTTTGGACCCTTGTCTTCCATTTCACTCCCGACTGAGGGGAAAAAGTCATTTTTGGACAACATAACCACTGTCTATGGAGAATGGATTAATCACAAAAATTTAAAATGAAGAATATGGTGGTTACATCCAGGGCCATTGTAGACGATTCAGCATACAAATAATTTGCAATGAATCAACCTTTTTGCACATTGGGCTGCGTAGCCGTAGGCCTTTCAGAGTAGCCTTGCTAAACAATGGCAATGGCTTAATGCGTCAGAAGTTGACTTTGCATCAATGGCAGGAAGTCACCTGATCAAGTGAGTCTAACTTCCTTCTGGAATTGCTTGAGGGCGATCATATTTAGCACTAAACAGTGTGATATTCTTAGTTCATGATCCGTCATATGAGACTCTTCCCCTCAAAGGTAAGGTTGTTGCAGAAAAAAAAATTCTAACCACCATTTTAAACTATGGATTCTCCCACTGAATTGAATTCACTATTTAATTTTAAAGATCATACCATAGAAATTCGAATATTTTCGTGAACTTTTCACTCGAATTAACTTATTGAATAATATTTCATGGATTCTTATAAATAGTCAATTGTCAACGGTATATTTGCCGTTCTGTTTCGATATATCTGAGCCGGTTATTTCAATCAGTACAATGTTTATGTAACAGAGATGATTTCCCTCAAGATATCGAATACGAAAAATGTCAAAAAAGGTCAAAACTCTCCCGTGTGCAACTGTATTTTAACACTTGAAGTAGTTTTATGGACAAGTACATCAATCTCCCTTCCGGTTCGTTCAGGGTCATCTGAGGTCTCTTTATTGCTTCTCTGATTAATGTTCTCTTAGCTAGATTCTCTCTTGGCAGATTTGTTGCGATGCCATGGTATTTTGATTTTGTAATAATGGGTTTAATAGTGCTCTATGGGATGTTCAAAGTTTCCGAATGACTCAGCTCTGATCTATGTTTCTCTACAACTTTGTACCTGACCTTCATGTAGATACATGCTTGTTGCTGTCACTTGCTCAGTTGTTTTTGAGCTTTTCAAAACAGGCATATATATATTTATATTTATATAACTAATCATGTAACTCTAGTTTCTGGTGATCTTTATTTAATCCATTACATGATTTCTGTTTTTTGCATGACCATTTTTTTGAGAATTTTTTCAAAAACTCTTCCTCACTAGTTTGGACTATTTGTAAATGGGTAGCGTTGATAAGAGAAGTATAATGAAAGAGGGAGGAGGTAGGTCTGTGAAGATAGAAATGTATCCTTGGGTTGACCAGGGACGGAAGAGATTACCTCAGAGAGAAACCATAGTGGAATCTCTAGAAAATCCAATTTTAACTCTGTGCACATGTATGTGGGAGTGATTAGTAAAACAGGTGGAGGGGAGAGATGGGATGTATATGCCTAAGCATCAAACGGGATGGATAAAAGTGTCTGTAAGCGTATGGAACGTGTGAGGTATATGTGGGAGGAGAAAAAATGTTCTATGATATTGATAAAGGATTAAAGATAGAATAAAAAAATTGTGAATTTTTGTATGTTTTGAAAGACATTAACAATTACAGCTGACTCTCAGTAAACATTCACGTTCAATATATATATATATATATATATATATATATATATATATATATATATATATATACATATATATATATATACATATATATATATACATATATACATATATATATATACATATATACATATATATATATATACATATATATATATATATATACATATATATATATATATATATATATACATATATATATATATATATATATATATATATATATATATATATATATATATATATATATATATATATTAAGGTAAAAATCACTCATTTATTTTTATTTAATTCGGATCTGAATAGATCGGGATCTGAATAGAATCGAATCGTCTCAAGAAGCTCAAACGGGCAGAAACATAAACGTTTTGAATATTGCAGAAGATGCATTCCAAGAGATGACATTTCTGCTTTTGCAGTTGGCATTATCTCAAATTTTTAATGAGTTGATGTTGTCGGTACTGGTGAATGTGTCCGGGAATAGTAATGGGTGGTCACAAAACAAATTGGTCTCCCCAATGTAGAGGTGACAAGTTATACAGTTTCAAACGTAGGTGTTTTTTGCGTGATTCCGTCGTTAATAAAAACGTTGCTGACTGTTATGTTTTTCAGGTGTTGGAGATGACGGTTGACGACCAAAGCCAATTTTTGGAACAGATGGCTATGGTCAGGTTTAAGATTACGAATGTCCCAGCGGTGCCTGCTTAGAGTTCACAGGGGAGGGTGTAATTGACACTTGTAATCAGAGGTTCAAGATTAGATCTGTTCTTCTTGGTTAGCTGATCGCTCTGTTGATTTGGTCTTAACCCAAATTGTGTCAGTAGCCACGTGTTGTGAATTGTTAAATGAGTTGTCATGCATATATGCTGAAGTCGCTTCTGAACTTGATTTTGTATTTATGGATGAGTAGGTCGCATAGTCTGATGAGTTTTACATTTTTCCGAATAAGGTGGACAGCACGGTACATTTGCATCATTTTCCTCGGGAAGTTTGAGGAACAACCGAGAGAGCCATCAAAACGTAAATGCTGGTAAGACATTCACATTCTTTTATTGTAGGCAAGTATTCTCTCATACGTAAACAAGAAAAGTGAATTTTACATTAAAAAACAAGACAAAATAGTACATACTAATCCTCATCTATGATCTTCAATCTAGTTTCAATGGGAACTGCAGACTGAATAGACACATTTTAAACTCTCTTGGGAGACCTCTTGTAGACACAGGATCCTACGCAACTGTTCAGCTTGCTTATGCCTTGGGTCGGGTCATATCACAAATAACTTTCACTGTAATTTGAGTTCGTACCTCACTGTGTGATCAACAATTAGAGGCTCATGACTTACCTACAGCTCAGTAAATAACTAAAGCGCTTACTTTGGTATGATTTTTAGTAAGCTATATTGACAGCCCAGTCGCTAATATAGTTGGGTCGACTCTAACTTCGAGTCTCCTTACTGCGTCGTTGCACTTATTGAATAATTAAATATCATAGAAACTTGCTCAAAAGAAACCGTCAAATGACCAACATCTTCCGGTCACATGCGTGTTTGGGGAGATCAATTGAAACTTTTGGAAAAGAAATGGAAATGTTACTTCTTTCATTTTTTTGGAGGGGGGGGGGAGTGATTCATAAAATAAATCCAAATTTTCACAAAAACAAGTTCGAACGCTGTTAGGTGAACACTGCGCTAACAATTTATCAAAGACTTAAATTGCAAGTTAAGCCCCGAGCCAAAACCTTTTTGGGTGCAAAAATAAAAGAAAATCGTTCTTTCTAATCATAACATTGAATAAATGTTGAAATTTTCTTCCTTATAGCTCCATTTGTTCACCTCATACGCCTGAAACATACTTAGATAGTAGCCAACAAGTCAGGCAGGACTACTTGAAAACTGGAGAAACCTATGTTCACAGTTTTGGTTTACGGTTTCAAACAGAAATGTTCACTGATTCGAATTTACTATTTTAATTGTAGTAACCTTAGTGCAACAGGTTTAATGATGGGACCGACTTGGTAAATCCAGCCAAAGGTTGAAAATATTCCGCTTTAAAATATTCAGTTCATCAACGAGAGTTAACCAAACAAACATGCACCAGTTAGACACATAACCAGATAATCAACATCATATGTTGCAATTTTGTCAGTTCAAAACGTAATGTGACTAAAATAGATACAGTCTTTTCTTAGTATACATAGATTTCAGACACGTATATATGTATTATTATCAGACTCGCAACAGTTTAACAAATGAATAGAAAGAATACATATAGGTATGTAGGTGTATATGTTGGCATGTGTGTGTGTGTGTAGCGTCTGTATATGTGTATGTGTGTGTGTGTGTGTGTAGCGTCTGTATATGTGTATGTGTGTGTGTGTGTGTGTGTGTGTGTGTGTGTGTGTCTACTACGTATTACTTAACGGTACTACTGACTTCGACTCTCCCAGAAAAGATATCTTAGTCTCAGGATGAAGAGGTCAAAACACTTGACTTTTGTTATTTGCGTGTAATTTCTCAGTGCATAATATCGAGGAAGAAAACAACGTTGTCTAGGTATCATTGACTGAATCAGGACCCCTCTGGTTTGCAAATGTGATTATGTCCCGATGTCTTTTTACTTCAAAAGCGGCTTTAGAAAACTAGAAGGTCATTCATGGTTATTTGCAAAATGTGTAACCCGAATAAAGAGAAATTCTTCGTTTTCCTAAACACTTGTTTCGGCCTATTTATTGTGCGGTGCAAATTTACGCCTCTGCTTACTGCTTCCCGGGCAGAGATTTACTCAACTGGAGACTACATCAAAAAAGTATGCACACTTCAGGCTTCTACGCATCACTTTTTTTCATCCCACCCCTTCAAACTTCCGGTTACTCAATTTTCGAATTCATGTTACTCCTTATTTGTACTGTTTCTGTTTCCAACGACCCGTTTGAAATACAACCAATTTTTCAACCGAAGCTAAAAATGCTCAGATGTATGTGGTAATGCTTACGCAGTGCCCTTTTCAAAAGTGCATGTTTGTGAGGGGCTTGGTTTTATGGTGAGTGGAAGCACCTGCCATGATAGTCATGTGAAATGAATTCCCGTCTGTCGTATAAAACTACGGCTTGGAAGTATTTCAGTTACTTCTCTTTAATGTTGCCAATTTAGTTATTTCAGATCTAAATTCAGGTGTACGATTTTAGGTAAAGATGTATATCCTGTTATTAGGTTTCTCGAAAACCTCTGATCAAAATTTCTCTGAACTCTTCACTGGAAAGCCTGGTATGCTGACTAATATATATTGCCAGTTCTCGAGTTATCTCGGTGCACACACACATATTTTCTCAATGATAGTTGGATTATAGTTAGATGTTTTTTTACACGCTGCAACTTTTTCCAAATATAAAAATGTCTATCCTTTCAAACTTTGCTTAGTGTGTTTCTAATCACATAAAGTGAGATACACAATTACTTATGAATATCACTATCCTGGCCACAGCTCATTTGAAAAATTATCAGATCGGTTTATCATTGTCTTTTATCTTTAAATATGTTTGCTGTGTGGATATGCGGAGATCCGCTAGAATGTTAATGACATGACAATAGGATAGTGAAGAGAATAACGTTATCATCACGTGGTTATGTTATGATGCATTTCGACGGTTACCAACCACTCTTTCCAGTGAACTGAAAAAACCAGGCTGTGAGAGGAGATACAAACACTCCTATCCCTCCTCTTAAAGACCTTCCTTATTTCAGACCAAGCTGATTCTCACCCAAACAGATACAAACACTCCCATCCACGCTTGCTAACATCCCACAACACAGAAATATCCCCATTTCATTCTTCAAATTTCAAACATGTAAACAGCATATAGGTTTTCTCTGCAACCATTGCAAGTTCTCTGAAAAAGGTGATTGACAACCATCGAAATGCATAGAACATGCCTTGGTAATGAAGGAATTCAAGATGTAACACCTGCATTTCTTTTAATTTGACTTCATCTTCCAATTGTCATTCAACAATCACACAAACACACACACATATATATAATCAAAATTATATGATTATTTGAATTGAGTAAATAGTACTACCAACTTTTGAACGTTTGGGAAATCTTCGATAATGTCAATTAAATCTTTCTACGCTAACTGAAAGATTAACTGAAAAATCAACGAAGAAATATAATACAGTTCGTTATTCTCAACAATGTATGTTCAAATGATTCTGCCTGATTACATACTCTTTATATATAGATATGAGTGTGTATGATGTTTCGTGCTACTTAGTTACATGCACATAAAACAATTATTTCTTTGTAGATGACTGTCCTTGTTAGTTCTCCTCTCCATCTTTATCAATCATAACGTCCACGCATTCCCCTAATTTGGGTTTTACATGTTGATATAGAGGCGTCTTAGGTCAAGGAATGTAATGCATTGTACTGTCGCTAGCTTTTAACACACTTTCAGATAAATAAAGGGGATTATTCTCCCTTGGGATTTTATTGTTATATGACTTGTTTCTTTTTAAGTGCAACAAACGTGTGTGCACTTGCTTTACTTCTTTCTCTTTCCTGACACTTACACTATAGAGCTCTTTTACGATCACAATGGATTTCAAATCATAAATGCCCGTGTGCATAGAGACATACATTACTAACCCATTTTCGTGCTGAAAATATCACCTACACAAAATAGGTACATCATATGTAGATAAAACTATTTTGAAAATAATATATTACTGTATTAGAAAAACAGAAAGAAATTAGACGAGGATATTTCTGCTATCCATGAAATAAACTCTTTCATCAGAATATTGATATAAGTACTTGTTTTTCGCATTTTTTACTTTGCTAAAAAGGTCAAGATATCACAAGATCTGGTGATAAAATCAACAACTATATGGAGGGAGCTGGGCAGGCGCAATGCATACACTAGACAACGTCAAGGCTTGAAATACATTTCCCTATTGGGAAAGAAACAAGGACAGTGTTTGTTCACATAGTATATGTTTTGATGGGGCCAGACTTCATCGTCCATGGAGCAGCCTCCCACAATTGTCATGCATAATAATTTTTTCCGTTGTACGGAACTATGGTTTTGAAGTATTTTTTCAGTGTTGTCAATTTAGATATTTCATATTTAAATTTAGATACTTCTAAAGAGCAGAAGTCAAGGGAGCTAATTTAAGAAACTATGGAGAAATGTGTATGGTCTTTATTTGAAAAAAAAAAATTGATATTCGTTTGCCAAAGAATCACCGCTCCGAAGACACCTCAAACTCGAAACAGCATGCTAATATACCCGGCGTATATCAACTTCATACTAGGACCAGCTGTTGTGTAAGCGTGGTACACACACACACACACACACATGCACACACATACACATACACATATATACACACATACACAAGCAAAAATGTCTTCAAGTTAGTTAAATTAGGCAGCACATTTGGGAGATATTTGCACTAAGACATTGTGCCACGGCATACAGTTTGAGAACTACTTGTATAAATACATACGTTATTCATGGCTTTTCACGCTTGAAATTCTCAACCGAACAAAATATAAATTATGGAATACAGTGTGTGATATAATATATAATAATAACATATAATCTGGTTGATAATGGTGTTGGCGGCTCTGGTGTCCGACACTCGTGGAGCAATTCGTTCTACGAATGTTCTCCCTTCTATCATTGGCTAGAGGCCATGCCTACAGATCGTGGCGCCCTCCAAATAAATGACGTGATGCTTAATAAGCGACGAGCAAGGCCAACAACTAACGTTATTGTGATTTATCGTCTGTGATACGAGATGAATCATTAAAATCGAGGAAAAGAGGGAGAGAAACGTGGATTGAACTTTAGAGTATGTCTGCCTACCATGCATATACAATAGTGTTCTGCTTGTTTCTATTACCTGGGTTTCAATGGTACACTTTCAGTTATAACATGAGAGGAAAGTTAGGTAATTTGATAAGAGGATATGAAGAGAAAGGGCAGAGAGGAAAGTTGTTTATTTCGATAAGAGTGTAGGATGAGAGAAAAAAGAAAAGATGGGGGAGAGCAGGACTGAACATCTCGCATAGACTTTAATACATACGCGGTACACACACCAAAATACATACGCGCACACACAAGAAAAGGCGTGCTCACATACACACACAAACAAAGTCAAGCACATGCGCATACTCTCTCCCTCTCTTTTTTCATACTCTCCGTCTTGGAGCACTATGGACGTACAGTCCTACCTCTATGTCCCACTTTCTTTCTCTCTCTCTCTCTTTCTCATATATTGCGTCCACGGCAGACAGTGTCTTTCTTTACTTTCACACTCTCGAGTATAAGATAGAAAGGAGAAAGTACCCTTACCCCTCACCCTAACTGACATGACACTCACAATGTAAAATATTTTACTTCTTTCTGTCTAACTTGGATAACCTGTGATGTACATTACCCTAAATCTCTCTTGCTCTCTCTCTCTCTCATATGGTACCAAAGATAGGCAGAAATTATCCTCTCTCACACATATAGGACAGAGGGAAGCCAAAAAAACATGATAGAGAGAAGGGAAAATAAGCAAAGGAGAGGGGAAAGAAAGAATGAAAGAAAGAGGGAAAAGAAAGAAAATTATGGATGAGCGTAAAATACGACATACCTTGCACCAACGATATACCTCTATTTCAACTTTCAACGATGTATATTCTTTCTTTCTTTCTCTATCTCTCTCTCTGTTTCTCTCTCTATGTCTCACCTACTCACCAAGGATGCTCTCAACCGATGTTGCAATCATTTAGTGTAGTCAGTGTGTACAAAAATCTTGTGAAAAGTATTTTCCAATGAGAAAAGACAGTCCATAATTTTGAATTGAACAAGGTGAATTGAATTATGTTCAATAAAAACTCAGTAAACTATTAGAATTTCGAGTCTTCTGTGCGCACATCATTTTTTTGTGATCTGGTTGCAAAATGTATATGTGCACATGTGCATGACTTTGAGGGGGAACGATGGTCACCACATGATTTTTTCACTTTTTGTCTATCAGCATACAACTAACAAAGCAACCCCTACATTGATTTCCTCTCTCTCTCTTTCACCTGCATCAGAAAGCTCTCTTTCTCTCTCTCTCGCTCTCTTTCTGTCCCCTTTGTCTGTCTCTTGCACTGAAAAAAAACTTGCTATGTTATTTTCTCTAAGTCTCTCCCCCGCCCTTTCTCTCCCTAACTACCCTTACTCTTTGAGCAACCGCTAAATGGATGTCTCTCTCTCTTGCTCTCTCCCTAACTGATTTTATCGTCCCCCTATTTCTTTTATTTCTATTTCCCCCACCCAGCCTCTCTCTTTTACCATCACCACTTCTTTTCCTACGTACCTGCTCCTTTTCTGTCGCACAGGGCACCCGTTTCATACTGTTATTCTCTCTGCAGACATAGATACAGGGTAATCTTTTTTCTCACTCTTAGTTCCCTTGTTCTTGAATATTGAGCTTGCTCTTCTGAAGACTCGCCATCTTAAAGTGATTCTTTGCTTGATTTCTTCTCCTTTCGGGGATTTCATGGAGGTTGCTCTGGGTAGATGAAGTGGTCTAATGGACTGGTAATTTTGCATTTTCCATTTTGATCTTGGTGTGTCCAGTTCCGTGATTGTTGTACATGACGTTTCGCTGATGTTCATGAGGAAGATTACGTTCAGCTAGCATTAGTGGAGGTTTTCTGCAGAAAAAACCCAAGACAAAAAACGATTCCGTCTGCAAACCCCAGGTCGCTTAGATATCTGCCGTCTATTCTAGTTCCTTTATTTTCCCAGTATAGGTTTTTGAATATGGTCCTATTACTCCTAAAATGAAGAGAATGCAATAAATGCATGCTCCTGATAGTCACCTATGGAGCTGAAACATGGAGCATAACCAAGAGATTGACCCTCAAACTGAGAACCATGTAACAGGCACATAAAAGAATCATGCTCAACCTCACACGGAGAGATCACAAGACAGCACAATATATTAGAGGAAAACACAAGAGTACGACATCATAGAATCAAATAGAAAACTGGAATGGTAAGAATGGTAGACAAGCAAAGGACACCATGAGTCTCAATATAGATCCCCAAAGATCACATACGAAACCGAGGCTAGCTGAATACAAAATGGAGAGACGAAATAGACAAGTTCAGAAAGTATTTGCTTCACGACGCTCATGAGACAGAAGTGAGACGATTCCTGGGGAAGGTCAATGTCCAATGACCGACGATGAAAGACAGAAACTGATGATGATGATGATGATGATGATGGGTCCTTTCATGTCTCTTACACGCACAGAGTACTCGTTGCATAACTCGGTATCTCTCACACCAAGGACATTTACTCTGTACCCATCCCGCTCTCTCCCACTGAAGGCAAGTGGTACATATCTTTCTTTTTCTCCTTTTCTCTCAAACGCATGGGTGACTCTTCACATATCTGTTCTCTCTCTCCCTCTCCCTCTCCCTCTCTCCCCCTCTCTCACTCCCTCTTTCTATCTCTGATACACAGAGAATACATGTCATATGTCTCTTTCTGTTCGTCTGTTTCTCTCCCTGCGTTCCTAACGAATGCACGGTGAGGACCCTCGCCTAATAAATTAGAAACCGTAAACCAAAACTGTCAGCACAGGATCCTTCCCTTTTAAAATGAATCTTTCCGTCTGGTTATCTGCGAATGTGTCAAATGTATAGGCTACATCGATGGAGTTAGAGGGTAGACAATTCAAACCTTTACTATTTATCATGTATTGAAAAACTTTTTATTTACCCCATTATAATGTGTGTTCAATTTACTAAATTCATCCTTTGGTTCAATGTTTCGGAGCATCTTTTTTTAAAGCTTCGACCTGTTTTGGTGATATGGCACAACAAAAGGCAAGAGAAGTAAGTCATTAATTGATCATTACTTCAAAATCTTTGACTGATCACTCGCAACACAGTATGTAGCGAAAAGGAATAGGTTATGTGACATTTCTTCATTGAGTGACTAATCAGACCTTTAATTTTTCTCTTCCATAGACAACAATCGTTTCAAAAAATCTCGTTCTCTCTCTCTTTCTCTTTCTCTCTCTGTCTCACTATCTCTTTCTTTCTTACACACACACACACACACACACACACACACTTAGAGTTTTATGTGGCTTATCGGTTAACGGAATTGACACAGGAATCAGTGAGCCAAATTCATACTCCTTAACCTTCACTTTGCACTGTTGTTCTTTTGGAAAGCATGAATCCATCTATTCTCACCCAGCAATGAGGAAAATAGCAGCATAGACTTGGAGCCTGGGGGGGGGACCAGTCTGGGAGGATGACAACTTTGATTTTGAAACAAGAATCTGGAGTTACTTTTTATCATGCCATTTAGGACCTAAAATCGAATTAAATCTGTGATCCAAGTTCGACTTGAGAACCGAAGTTCAAGAAACATTTCTGATCAGGGCCGATCTTCGGAGCTGAAGGCCTTATTAGATACATTTTATGCTGAACTTCCAATTCACAGTTGAACTATGTAGAATCTTAGAGATATATTAAGGAAGGAATATATGTGATCTGACAGAAAGATTACAAATTGTGTTATATTATATAGAAACTTATTTGAAATGATCTCCCTTCATTACACAGTTAATGTATCACTTACCCTGCAGCAGTCTCATTTTATTTGATTGTCCATTCTATCTACGTTGTCTAAGGTGAGTGATACATTAACCATGATAAGATAGGAGTTCATCCCAAATGAGTTTTTATATGTTATAACGCGATCTATAATAAATCTTAAAGATATAAATAAAGTTTATAATAGATTTTGTATCTCTGGGGTAGAATAGAAAACCATCAAAGTGTGTGCTAAAAAAATTCAGAAAAATATATTTTCATAATGTTCATTATTTAATTAACATCGTATTATTGAATTGAAATACCTCAAAATATTAAAATAACAGATAAACGTTATTGACTTTTTAAGAAATAAAATTATTGCCGTAAAACCTGGAATGTGGTATTCGATGTATATTGCAATTTGTTGCGTGTATTTGACAAGACCCAAGTAGAATACTCTGGTGTCAGCCGGCCCTGGGGTAACCTACTCTACATAGTCTTGTCAGACGCACACAGTCGCTGGGCCCGATTGGGTGCCATTGATCCAATTGGTTTAAATTCTGCTCTGCTTCCGATATTTCTTTGCTGGTCAACCTAATGTCATTTAATTGACCTTCCTGGGGCCATATTTTCTGGATTCTTATTATCTCTCAGCTGCAACAGACTTGACGTCTTGTAGCTTTCAATAAATCGTAGCAACGGCAAAATTCGTGTTCCTGACGTAAAATCATGAATGAAATAATACAATACAAAATGGCGTCAGATATGCGACGAAGTTGAGTTATCTGCCTAAGGCCAGGGAAATATTCTGCAGAATTGAAACATTATGCTATCGCAATTCCATAATTAAATTATATTTTTACCTACGATCACTCTGGTATACATTGTTCAATAATGAAGTCTGTCTCTGTTCCCCCCCTCTCTCTCTCTCTCTCTCTCTCTCTCTCTCTATATATATATATATATATATATATATATGTATATATATATATTGTGTATATACAACCAAAAGTGTCAACATAGGTTTCAGTTTTCAAGTTGGTATGGCTTGCTCTCTATCTATGTATTATGCCTACATGCAGCACAAAAAGAGCTAGAGGGCTAACGATTTAAACATTTACTTCATATTCTTTTATTCTGCCATGGATAGTTTTCTTTTAATGGCGGGCTCAACTTGAAATGTAAGTTTTTGTTTTATTGGTCCCTTGTTTCATGCCCGGCAGCTTCCACAGCTTTTTTCAGGAATCTAAAGATTTTTGAAGTTTTTCAGTGATCACTGACCAACACAAGATGAAAAAGGTGAGTTATTCATTGAAAACCCATTTTCTTGATTTTTTCAATTGATCACCCCTAATACAGCATGCTTGTCAACGGTGGTCACGAGTTTGTTTCTATTGACTGATTTACCAGACTTGTCTAGTATTTGAGACAGTTTGTTCATGAAAATGTCCCAAACTGTGTTATGAAGCCAAGGTTGTTGAATTCAGGTATAACTAAGTCTTAACTTAAGGATGCATTACTCTAGATTGCTGTACATCTGGTTGAAAGACATTTAAATTCAGACATTTTTTCTGCAGGGAAACCAATAGTGTTTCAATATACCGAATATGGCCTAATTAACAACAATTCTAAACCATTCATAGCTACTGTAATTAGTTTATATATACATATATATATATATATATATATATATATATATATATATATATATATATATATATTTTATATATATATATATGTGTGCGCGTGTGTGTGTGTGTGCGTGTGTGTGTGTGTTTGTGCTCTTAAAGAATGCATTTGACTGCCGTAAATGTAATGGGAAGCCATTTAATTTCAGACATGAAAATAACTCGTCATAGAGATTCCACATTGATTTCTCATTCCGAATAAGTCCTTATTAACAATAATTCTGGATCATTTATTGCTACCTTTTAGCCTGGGCGATACAGGACAATATTAGAAATTTTAGATTTGCAGACGACACCGACCTCTTATGATATATATATATATATCAATTATGAATTCTGTAATATCATATTGAAATTCTTATTTGAAATGATCTCCCGTTGTTGCACAGTGAATGTACCATTTGGCCCAAACAACCAAAATCGGATAAACATTTAAAGACAATAAGGATACTGCAGGAATAAAATTTTTAACTGATAGGCCAGCTTCAACGTAGCGTTGTACTAACCATTGAGCTGAATAGCTGCTGGTAATGCAAATGACCGAATAAATGTTTCAACTCCAAATAAGAGTTTCAATATTGTACAACGCAATTTTGAATTATTCTGTCGGACCATATACATTTATTTGTTAATAACATAATCATCGCGTTGAAAAGAATAGACAGAAGAGATATACACCGGGAATAATCTAAAGATTTATATTCATGACATATAACAAATCTATTTCTTAATGATATATATATATATATATATATATATATATGTAATATCATAAACTACGTATATATGTATATCATATGCATAATAAATATGTATTATATATATATATATATATATATATATATATGTATATATACGTATATAACTCGATATAATATATATATGTATAGTAATACATATGTATAGTAATATGTATGCAGTAAATATATACTATATATATACATACAAATATGTTCCTGTTACACATTTGAAAAACATTTAAACTGATTTAGTTATAATTACTCAATAAATCAACACTTAAAATATAAATATAAAATCCTGAAAAATAATATTAATTACACTTCAGATGAAATGGATTATATCCTCTTGATAATGAACAGCTATGGCCGAAAGATTAAGAACTTTGAAACATATCAACTTTAATCAACAAAAGAAATTTACTTAAAAGTTATATAGTTTGTCAGTTATTTTTCAATATATATATATATATATATATATATATATATATATATATATATATATTATGCCTATTTGGCGGGGAAATCAACCAATTGGCGAAATTTACTTATTTTTTTAAGAAGAAAATCCAATTTCACTTTGATTACATGAACTTCACCCATCTATCAAATTATCAGTCCATGTACGCCAGTCTTTTTATGTTTTTCTAACTATATCCCAATCCATCCACATCTACCCATCTATCAATATATCTCAGTCAGTTTATATCTCTCTATCAATCTATCCATTCATCCATCTATCTATTTATCTATCTGATTATATCAATGTGTTCATCTATCCATCTGTAAGTATAACAATTTTTTCGTAGATCATACCAATGGATGTTCATATCTATCTATACGTCTGTTTGTCGGTCCTTGAAAGCCCATCTGTCTATCGTGATAGTTTTGTCGACTCTCCTGCTGTAACGAAAACAACAATAACAATCCTCACCAAATTCAGAGGAGTAAACCATTCACTATTCGTCTTTATCACGGTTAACCAAAGCTATACACAAAGTTATTATTCCTGTTCCGTGATTTGGAATCACAACCGTGATTAGAAGGTGGCTGTCTTATAAACTGAGCTTAATTGACAAATTTTATGTAGCCAACTATTCATTTTATTTATTAAAAATACAAAATTTGCAGTAATCATCTTCAGATGGAATAGAAGTACAAGTTGAATTTGACTCTGTAGTAAACTTTCTTATGATTTCAGTAAATTGAAAGAAGCAAACCTGCTCAAAGGGAAGCTTTTCTTGAATGATTTTGCCATTTAAATATCTAAGTCGACGACAAATTATTTGCTATTAGGAATAAATAAAATTTGTACGATAAGGACAGAAAACAGACTTTCAGATGTATCCATGGAACTGGGTGCTAGTCTGAAAGTTCGGAGATTGTTATTGATAAGAATATGATATCAAGCCGAGACGTAACGGAGGCTCTTTATGACTAGAGGCATAATGACCAAAGAAATGTTGATCGTCGAGATATTTTATGGAATTTTCAGTCAATAAAGATCCTGTGGAGCTCTGCACAGAATTTAGATAATCTTGCTATCATTAAACACCTTATTAAATATTACAAAATCTTACTGATCACGTTAGATAAGAGATGCATATTTTTCCTTCCGCTATATAGTTCTATTTCATTTGCGACATTCTGACATTGTTTGTCAACGCCATTTCCAAAATGATTGAAACTTTTCCTAAACTAGGGCTATGATAGAGTTTTTACAAGTTTTCCGTCATTGCAATTAACCAGTTTTTAATTCATATTTTTGGCAAGTTATATCTCGGGTGTCTCTCACTCGATTTTCGCATTTTGTAATTCAGCCGATAAAAAACTACGATAGCCAAAAATCCAGCCTTCCAAAAAAAAATATTGAATGTTTATATTATCGTTCGGATCAATCTTTCGTTTTCTTTAGCGTAATTAAAATAGTTGCACATAGTTACACGATATTTTTCGAAGTGTGCAGAGTTTCATGACTTTATAGCGACAATAATTATAATTGGGATTAGGGGAAGGATTGAGACTGTACAGACCACAGCACTACTGGGAACTGCACGGATACTGAGGAAAGTGCTAGAAATATTAGGACTGCAACGCTAACTGTCAATAGTGACCCAACAGAGGAAGGGGAATGAAAGCGGAAACTCAAATTGTAGCACTGACATGATAGGCGAAAGAGAGAGAGAAGAGACGTTAGCTGAAGACCTGAGGAGATTTATTGTCACTCAGCCTTCAGCAATAACCACTTGGCAACCGGTGTGAAACTGTAAATCGCAGTATTACTGCGACCTATGAGTACTAGGAGAGGAGGGCTGGAGACTTGAGGAGACTTGCTGTCACTCAAACTCCAGCGGTTACCTCCAGGCAACTGGGGTGAGATTACTAATAATGATAATAATAACAATAAATACAGCGTAATAGAGCTCAACAACCTGACCTATGCAGGCGCACGAATGGTAACAGACCTCTTTGCCACACGAGGAGAAAGTTCGAATAACAGGATCAAAAAGCCCACCAGGGAGATGAGGTTAGAGAAAAATCCAAACTACAAAGAGATGAAGGACTAGTGGGAAATGTATCACACATAAACAGACAACGTGCATGTCTATGGGACTAATAGAAGAACTTTGAAGAGGAAGAAATATAAAAAAGAAGACTAAGAAGCAAGATTTAAGAGATGTGTACACCCCCCCCCAAAAAAAAACAAATCAAAATACAAACTGAATTGCACGTTCCAAAACAACAAAAATTTTTTACTAGGATCTGGAAAGGAAAGGAAACATGAAACGAGATGCCAAAATGGCAGAGAATTTCTGGAATGACATCTGGGAATAACTGGAGAGACCTAACAAAGTACCTGAATGATTAGAAAACACAAAAAGTGACCTCCAAGAAATGATGGCAGTGAAAAAATAGCATTAAAAGAAAACTCCATGAAAGTGCCTCTACAAAGAGCCAACTGGAAAGCACCAGGATCTAAGGGACCAATTGGTACTAGTTTAAAAATTTCTCCACATTACATGGTATATTCATCCACCATCTCCAAAGTTGACTAGATGAAAGTGAGGTTCCGGAATGAATGACCAAAAGTAGAAAGACCCTCGTCCGAAAGGAGACTGAGGAAGGGAACCAGGCAATCGATTATAGACCAATCACATGCCTACCACAAATGCAGAAAATCTTGACCGGACAGATAGCAGGAAAGGAACTAGAAGGGGAAATGATTTGCTCTACATTGATCAGATAATCCTAAGAGAGGTAAGAAAAAGGAGAGAAATGTTGTGATATGATGAAACAACTATAGCTTGATAGTCGAAAGTCTCAGGATATTCAAGATCAACAAACCAGCAGTGAGATTCATAGCCAACTCTTTGAAAAACTGAAAAGTAAACTTGACAGCTACAGGAGAAAACTTAGTAGGGATACGAATGAAAAGGATACTTTTATATCACCTTTTGTTATTACCATCATAACACTCAACAAAGAACAACAAAGGACGCCAATTCACCACAACCAAGTGAAAATTAACCCCTTCCCATGTACATGGACGACGTAAAACTATTTTTAAAGAGCAGAGAAGAGGTCAAAACATTGTTCAACAAAGTGAAAGAATATAGCGATGACATTGGGATGGAATTCGGAAAAAAAAACATGCCAAGGAAACCTGAAGATGGAAACGAAATCGTTCATCATGGCTGCCAAAAACAATTGCATCAGGACAAACTATATCAGCGTGAAAATCGACAGATTTTAAAAGGACAGTCAATGTGAAAAAAAGGAATGAAACCGTAAACCATATAACCAGTGAACGTAGTCGACTAACCCAGAGAGAGAGAAAGTACAAAAAAATATACGACGGAATAGCAACAGTGATACCCTGGGAACTAAGCAATCAAATGATATTCGACCATGTGCACAAATGGTATCTGCACAAACCAGAGACAACCACTAGAAATGAGGGCTTTAGATTATTTTTGGACTTTGATATCTAAACTAACCACCCAATCCAGACCAGAAGACTAAACTTGGTAATTGTGAACCAAAAAAAGATACCCTGCCAAATAATAGATGTCATCTTATCAGCAGATCATAGAGTAAATCCCAAGAGAGAGTGGAAAACTTGGGAAATACAATGGACCTGGCAAGGGAAATGAAGATGGTGTGGAATGTGCTACTAATAGAAGGAACCGTACCAAAGACATTGACAACAAGATCGGAGGAAGTGAGGTGAGGAGAAAAAAAGATGAGACTATACAGACCACGGCACACTGGGGACTGCACAGATACTGAGAAGGGAAGGGAAAATATAAGACCTATGACCCCAAGCTGCTATGAACGACCTAAGAGCCATGGTAGAGATGCTACAAAATGCAGCGCAGCCGACGCAGCTGAGGACGATATGAGAGGACGGCAGGAAACCCAGGGACACTTGCTTTCACTCAGCCTTCAGTGATAACCACCGGGTAGTTCAGGTGGAACCGTAATCCACAGCACTTCTGTGAACTGAGAGAGTGCGCACAGGAGGGTTCGAGACTTGAGGAGACCTGCTGTCCCTCAGTCTCGTGTAGTGACCATCACGCAACTAGAGAGGAAATGCTGCTACCGCTGCTTCTGATGATGATGATAATAATAATAATAATAATAATAATAATAATAATAATAATAATAATAATAATAATAATAATCATCATCATCCTCCTCCATTTTTTCTTTGAATTTTTGTATTTACAACAAAATTTCAATACTTTTAGAATGAAAATAAAGAAACTAATTGTGCATGATAAGATGGGAAGGCAATTGCACTTATAACGACGAATTATATATATATATATATATATATATATATATATATATATATATATAGATAGATAGATAGATAGATAGATAGATATCAGCTCCATAGACTAAACCTATATTCTAATATTACTGACTAATTTAGATAGGCTTTCGTGTTTTATAGATTTGAAAGTATGTCATTATTGTTTTTATCACGACGGCTTTGGCGGTTGGTACAAGACTGGTACGTATCATCATCGTGTTTTCTTGAAAATAATTTGTAACCAGTTTCTTTTCAGAATTTGCGTAGAATTTATTGAGTGGGCGTTGGAAATGGCGTGACAAGTTGGAATGTACCCGTTGACAGAATGATACGGAGAGAGTACACTTAATTAAGTTGAAGTCAGAAGGTTTTTTTTTAGTCAAGACTGGAATAGATTGCTACTTCTTTGTGTTGGCTTTGCGTCTCGATATTTAAAATTCTTTTCAATGATACCCAATTAGTTCCTGTGCAGTGGTGGGCAATGGTTAAGGAAGCAGTAATTAAATTTTGGAGCGGATCCACATACAATGCCTGTCTCGACAATGGCGTTGACGAAGGTATTGTCTTTCTTTGTCCTTTGTGGTTCTTTATATTTCATCTCGTGTATGCAATTGATGGAAATGAAGCTGCCCGAAGGAATGTTTTTCTCGGAACATTTTGCTATTAAAACCTTTAGACTGGACAAAAAAAAATGCCAGCGACGATGAGTTTGAAATTTCCACAATAAAGACAGGAATAAATTACAATTTATTTCTTTTGCATCTGGACAGCTTCAAATGACAGGTAAGCGTCCGTATTTTGGACAATTGCCACCGGCCGAACTAAGTCTCCCCAGATATTAGCATTTGGAAAATAATCTATCTGGAATAGAAAAAAAAAAAAGATAGAATGAATTTCGAGAAAGTTGGTCTCGTATGGAATCGTAGAGTTGGGTGGGTCAAGCAATTTACTGAGAAAGTTATCTTCATGCAATTAGGTCGGTGCAAAGATAATTGTGGTTTTGAATAGCATAGAATAAAATTTATTTATCGAAATTACAACCTTCGGAATAATCACATTTTTTTATCAAAAATAAAACTATGAATACCAAAAAGACGTCTTGAGCTGCTGCTTGGTTATTGAAGACCTTCCAAATGTTTACAAAAGTGGTAACTGATCGAACACTGATAAGTTAACTCACTGTGGTAGAGTGACGTAGCCCTATTTGTTCCATTCCTGCAGGGTTATTCACTCGACACGCAGTCGGGCGTTGCCATGGAAGACATGTTGTTTTTTTCTTTTGATTGACCTGTATTGGATTCAAACGCATCAGTTCTCAGTACATTTTGTCGATTTTCCTGGCCAAACCGATGTGCTGTGATGGTTCCGCCAGAATTCAAGACGTTGCTGACCACGAAATACTGACCATAATCTTCTTTTGATGCTGGTTTGATTTGGGAAAGAGCTTTTGTGCTTTGCCCCTGCCTAGCCACTGCGTGGAAGGCCGTAGATTGTTGTAAAGAATCCTATTTTCATAACGTTGAATGTCGAAATGCGATCAAGAAATCGATCGTTTTTGTTTTGCCATAAATGAGCTGACTTCGTAACCGCAAATTTTTCATGTGCGTTCAGCTTTTTGCTTTTCCAATTTGGCACCAATGTCGAACAACTATTGAATGGTCAACGTCAAGTCCCTCTTTACCTGCTTTACATATAATATAATACATATAATAATCGATAATGGATGTTGTTAATCACAGAAAGACATCCCTGACCCATTTCATCGCCGAGGCTCTCGTAACCGTCTTGAAATTTTTGAAAGCTGTATGTTTCTTGACGGCCCCATCGCCAAATACTCGGTGGATATTTCAAGCAGCTTCTGCTGATTTACATTGAATTTCTAACTTGTACAAGAAACTCGATTTTTTTTTACATAAACAAGAAAAATATAGAAAACAAAACGTATTGCTTGGATAAATAGAGCAAAAATCACGCTTTAAAATGGTGTATCCCCCTGAATATAATCAAATAATAGTTTATTCCGAAATGATAACAAAAAAAACCCCACAGAAATCTAATCTATAACCATCATCGGAGTTGGAAAAACCTGGTCAGAAACATAAATCAGCATTCGGTATCCTGGCATTTAATCAGGCTTAAACCCAACGAGAAAGAGGAAAGAAACACGCATCTATCTCAGTTATCAAGCAGCCCCACGGAGTTTTATACAACTGAAAAGATGAATACCAAAAAAATATGACTGACCCAGCCTAGGATTTGTCCTATTACTACATCAAGGCGTATAATGTCTAGTCCTAGAGATTCAAGATCCTGTGGCAGTACCCCCCTATTGCCCTAAAAAAGTAAAGAGGCAAGAACATATCTGGCACCTTATCAACACAAACCACAGGGACTCGATAAGTTTTTGTCTTTAACCATTTGGGGGAATGGTTAAATGACTAAATAGGATAATGCCACCTTTTTTATGAGGTGATCTCAAGTTTGGGTTACTTAAAACTATTGTACTGCATCTCTCTCCTTCATTAGTCAAAGGTTCAAATTTTCCAAACCCCTTCATTCTTGCTGGGAAGGTGTGAACCAGGAAGAAGCACGAATTCCCCCCAGCAGATGATAGTGTCTTAGAATGTCATCTTTCCACGAAAAAATGTGTTCATGTTGTTTGGAAAAATCTGATTTTTATGTTGACTCCAACTCCATTGAATTTGCTCTGATAGTCTTCCCTCAAGGGAATAAATTTCTTATATCTTCATGTTTCATTTACAAATAGGATATTTTAGCGTAAACGTAACCGTCTGTATGAATATATATATATATATATATATATATATATATATATATATATATATATATATATATAGATAGATAGATAAATAGATAGATAGATAGATAGAGAGAGAGAGAGAGAGAGAGAGTGAGAGAGAGAGAGAAAGTTGGAGGAAGGAGACACGCATATATATATGTATATATATATATATATATATATATTTATATATAGAGAGAGAGAGGGAGAGAGAAAAAGAGGAGCATATATATATATATGAATATATATATATATATATATATATATATATATATATATATATATATATATATATATATGCATATATCACACACATTTTGGTCTATTAATATTTAGTGATGAACTTATTGGTTTTGTCTATCTTAATTTTTTTGTTTCTTTGATTAGTTGCAGTAGAATTTTTAATGCATTACTAATTTTCAATACTAGTCTCTGCCTTCATCTCAATTACTCCGAAGTTTTGGTAAAAAATCAACTAAAAAAAAGATGAAGGTAAATAGTAGTATTAATTAGTTTTAATTGAAAAATGGTCCAAATGATTTAAAATACCTCATCGAATGGGAATAAATGGTGTAATAATTGCTTTTGTAAACAAGTTTTTTGCGCTTGGCAACTTTTGGCAATTTTAGTGTATATCAAGTCAGAAACGTCTGCAACTATCACGCCACCCTACTTCAGAAACTTATTGACTCGGATCTAAAGAGTTAGACTGTTGTATAAATAGAAGTTTCTTAAAAACTTCTGCTTGAGTGTATTCCCGGGATGCCTTGTGGACATTTACTAAATGCTGCTGCAGCAAACAAATTTCTTATCTCTTGGCTGATTACTCCCAGGTGAAATATGGACCATAAAGCCGATATAACTCTGAAAGATAAAAATGTCATTAAAGTGACTAGCTATTGCTAAATTCTGGAGTTTCACTTCGGATTTAACCAAACTAGACATTTTCTAAACTTCGCTCAGTATGTGATAGAAATACACGACGGAGAAGGAGTATTCTTCCCTCCTTCAGGTTCCATATCTTTGGATGACATTGCAGGGTTTCCCTAACTTGTAACCCTCACGGAAACTCTTGAAATCTTTTGGAACCTGAATGATATATATATGTGTGTGTGGGTCTGTGTCTGTGTGTATGTGTGCGTGCGTGTGTGTGTTGATGACATGACAATTGGAAGGTGAAGAGAAATCTAAGAGAAAAATAAGTTTTAATTCATCATTTTCATGCCAATGTGATGATAAAATATTCGAAATGTAACCGGATTTTCTCTTGAATTTCTGTAAACTGAAGTCCTTAAGTCAACATACGTGATACAGTTGAATACAGCCGCTGTCAACTAGCTACAGACCACAGAGACATATGGACAGACAAACAGAAGGAAATACACAAATATACAAAGGTGATAAGTTAAAATTCTCTGTTCAAGTCAATTATAAGAAAGCTGTGGTTCAACTGGACTTGAGCCGAACATTTTGACCTATAAAAATTTCAAATATAAAATTGATGAAAATTCATGACTGGTTATTTATATTTATAAAGTTTGTCTGCGCTAAGCAATGAGCATGGCTTGATCTATTAAAACCAATAACTGGTGTCCGGTTCAACGGACGAATTTTTCATGCATCAATAGCTCGACATTTTAGGGGAAACTATGTACGGTTTATTTCTCAAAATCAGCCGCGGAACCCAATTTATATGATGGGGAACCCAAGGGTTTTGGCTTTACTACCCGTGCAGCTAACAAATGCACAACTTGAATAGCCTCCAATAAAATAGCTTATCTAAGTATTCCTTGGATGAGAGCCACGTATTTTATTACCTCTACCATCGAAGTTGGGGAAGTATATGTTTCACTCTTTCTTGCCTTTCCATCTGTTTTCTTATTCGTCATTCCGTCTACATGATATCTGCAAAGATTCTTTCAATTGAATTTCGTGGAAAAAAATGAATGAGTTTTGAAGCGGATTCAGGTTTTTGATTGAAGGAATTTTTTTCCCATTTTTTTTTATACAAACACAATTATGTATTTGCTCTCATCGGTCCACACGTTATCTCAAAAAGTTCTGCACGAATGTCAGTGAAACTTTGTAGAAGGATGGTGCATTGGTTAGGAAAGATGTGTTGAAATTTTGTGATGGATCCAGGATAATCTTCCTGATTGAGACAAATCTTTCCAAATTTTCCATGTGTTTGCTCATGGCTGTCCAAATGGAAAAGTTTGCAGTGATTTTCAATTGAAGGATGGGCCAAAGGCTCTGGGAAAATTGATTGAATTTTGGGGCAGATCCAGGAATATTTGATGAGTGAATCAGTGCATTGAATTCGAAAATATATGAAATCTCTCTGTTTTTTTATTATTATTATTATTATTATTATTATTATTATTATTATTATTATTATTATTATTATTATTATTATTATTATTATTATTTCTCACAGTCCACAACAATTTCACGTTTCGGGTAATGGGCTAAACAAGAATTGATTAAATTTGGGGACGTATTAAGGAAAATCCCACGATTACTCCAATCCTGTTTCATACCAACAGAATATTACCAATAGTTCCCATCGAATTCCAATGAAATTTTCTTGATGGGTATAGGCTATGGAGTATGGACAAATTCGATGAAAACTTGGGGCGGATCAAGGATTTCTTTTTCCGATTGAGAACATTTTTTTAATATCTTATCGTACATATATGTATTTACTCATATTTGCCCTCACAATATCTCCGATAGTTTTTAGTGAATTTGAAATACATTTTCCAACAAGGACCAAAGAAGAATATATTTAATTTTGAAGCGTTTCTAGGAATATTTTACTGTTACCATTCATAGCTGTATATGAAGAGATTTCACTTAGAATTTTAGTAACAATGGTGTTAGTAGAAGTTTGCACTCAGTGAGCGCTTCGTAGTTTTCAGTCCGTAACCTGCTTGAAGAGTGACATTGGACAGATCTCCATTTCTTGGTTTCCGATGACGATGATTATTTAGCCTACATAGTGTAATCTGTTTGATTATCGAAGTTCCAATGTATATTTCTGTTGTTTTATCCAAAACCACTTCTGTTTTATTCTGATCATGCGTTCGTTTGGTTCAATTCTAAGCTGTTTTCACGATTTTCAATGAACCAATATTCCTACCCATTCATATTTATTATTTTTTTCATTCTTTCTGATCAGCTGAAGCATATACAGTATCATTTCTGTCTCTACACATTCTAGGGAAATCTCTCTCCGATTTTTTAGTCACCCTTAAATCCAATTCAAAGCATATTTCTCTAGATATTTCGAGCCAAATACCCAGTATTCAGGTAGTTTTAAAAAGAATTAGTTTTTTAGAAATCGTAATAAATCAATGTATGATTAGGTTTAGTTTTCGCTGTGAGAAATACACATATTTTCGGGAAATATTTACAGACTCATAAATGATACCCATATGGAAGTTCGACATGACCCCTGCAGGCTGATTAATAGTTTCAAAAAATTTAGAACTAGAAAGCGCTCAGAGTGCGCATATATCTGGCAGCATCACTGTCAGGCTCCATTCCAAAGTTAAACCGATTCTCTTCTGGCCTTCTTTTCAAGCTTCCACAAAATTTTATCGTAGTTTATTGATGACTATCGGAGATATAGTGTGGACAGTCATGAGTCTATACATAAATGTACAGAGAAATGGAAAAAGTACCTCTCAATGAGGATGATTCCTCCCATCTCTTTCTTGCCACATTGTTCACCTTTTCGCAGAACTTCAAACACCCACTGATACTTTAGGAGACACTGTTTGGACAAACTGACAGAAATACTAACAGGAAGATGCAACTGGATAAATAAACTTCTCCAACTTCGTTTGCAAAGGTAAAAATCTACGAAAGTTTTCGACAAAACATCCTTTTGGGTAGACGTGACGTTCGTCTACGAAATGTTCAGACATATTTTCATCTCATATAAGCATCAGTTTTGTACAAATTTACTTACCTTAGAATCATTATAATAAGTTTTCTAAACACTCATCCTTCATGTTGCATGTCTTTCGAAATAGGACAACACGCTGGTTATCTATTGTCTGACTATAGGATGATATTTGGCGGGGTCCCTTTCCTTTCCAAGTTGATTGGTCTCCACTTAGCATACATCTTAGTATTTCTTCTCATTTCCCTGGATGCCTCTGGAGTGGAGCTCTTCAGTCTTTTCTTGTCTCCTTTTGGTTTGATGTACCATTTTTGATTTTGCAAATCCCCAGGTCGTATTAAACATTTCCATTTTTGTCCTCAATGAACTTGTAAACTCCGGGGGCTTGTAGAGGTCAGTATTGGAATGATACCAATTACTGATTTTGGCATTGGCATTGGCCATGGTATTCCCATTGGGCTATCATCTCGCTTCCAGAAGGTTATGAAGCATGGAAGCGAGAGCGAAGGGTGAAACATCTGAAGTGTTGACAAAGATAAGCCAAGCCATTAGCATAGACGAACATAGATGGAAGGGAAGAGAAAAATAAAAATAAAATAGGTCTGGTTAATCACTCAATAGAAATCGTCACATGACCAACACCTTTTGGCGCCACGCTGTGTTGGGATAATCATCCGAAAAATTGTAAAAAAAAAAATAGTGATCAATGAGTAACTTTTACTCGTGCTTTTTTTGTGGGGTGATCAATAGAAAAGTCAAAGTTTTCAGCGTGAAAACTGCCGGACACAAACTTAAAAGGGGGGTTAATTTAGCAAAAACTTACATCGTTAATTGAACTCCCACACTAAAACCTTATTTCAAGGGGTGATTTGAAAACCCCAAAATTTTCCTTTCTAGACATGATAAAGAGTAAATGTTCAAAATATCTGTTCTCAATCTCCGTTGGTGTGGCCTGAACGACTGCCTCATAGATAACTAGACGGAGAGATAGAACCAGTTAATAACTGAAGAAACCTATGTTGATTACGTTGACAGTTTTGGTTGACAGTTTCTAAACATTAAAATCAAACGAACATTTAGCGGAAGGGATGCAGCCATTTTGTACTCGTTGGTTCGACATATCAAAGTGTCGGTAGATGTCTATTTACGCTGAAATGCTCAGATGTCATCGTCTGCAAAGTTTTATGGGCGACGTTTTTCGATAACAAAGCTGACATCAAACCGTCTACAAAGGCAGAGATTCTGTTTTAGTGCAGTGGTTTTTAACCTGGAGTACAAGACCCCAAAGTGCTGCATAGAGCAATGTTCCCACAAATTTTTAATGGTCAATGTGCGCAAAAAATCTCATTGCACTGTCTTTCTGGTGACATAATGTGAGAACTTTTTATCTTGACGTAAGGAATCAATACTTTTTCAATAAAAGTTAGTGAGCAATCAACAAAATTTGAAACCTTCTATGCAAAAACTATGTGCACGTGAATATTTACACAACTTGGCGAGCGCTCAGCGCGTAAGGTAATGGAGATTACGGTGCAAGATTAGAAAAATAATCTTTTTTATGTTTTATTGCTAATATATACAACTTGGTTATTTTTTCCATAATGTCTAACATCAGTTTTATAAATAATAATATCTTGATGAAGACTTTTGATTTTGACATCTGATGAATTTCAACATTTTGTCATTCATAATTAGAAACCGTTAACTATCAACATTTTTCCAGTTTTTAAGTGAGTTTGGCTGGCTGGATATGTAGGTATAAGTCACACGCACAAACCGTAAGAATGGAACCCGAGGGCTGAAAATTGGCACATTTACCCTTTATCATGCCCCAAACAGTGATTTAACCTACAATGTAAGTTTATGCTAAACTGAACCCTTTGTTTATGCCCAGCAACCCTCACCGTTGTTTTTTAATTGAATAACTAGGTTCTTTAGTGATACCTACAAAAGTTGATTGGAGTAACTGATTTATAGATCACCCTTCTTTCAATTGATCATCTTTCTTTTAACTGATCACCTGCAAATCGGCAAGTCTAAAATCTTAAATCTTTTATTTCCATGTAACATAAAAAATGATTAAATGCACAATCTATGTACACAAAAGATTTTATTCCTGCCAGGCATCAAAAATCTCGTTCAATATTTAGAGAGAATTTCAGAAAGATTAATTGCAACAATTTTTCTGTTAGACATCATTAAAAATGATAATTACCATTTTTGTCATGTACAGAGGCTTACACCAGAATGATTCTCCTTGTTACTCTGAATTTCCTTCCCGGATAAATCATTTAATTTGTTATGACACAAGTGAATATCCAATGCCTTACCAAGTATATGCCCTAAGCTGTATGTGTTTAAGTCAGTGTGTTTACACATTAATTTGAAAGGTTAACAAAAGATATTGTTTACTGATTTTCTTGTATTTCTTCTATATTGATCTTGAAACATCTAAAAAGCTTAGACATACACTAATTACCATTGAGCTTTGTTGTCAGTAGATTGAATAAAAATGGTTAGGGTCATAATTCCGAATGGAATCCGTTTCGATATTTATTGAGATGTCATAAGTAGTAAATATTGGGAGGCTCTGGTATGAAAATTATATTTCTTCTTGATTCTTATGCATAGATGATGCATGAATAGATATGTACAGAGATACATCGATAGATATGAACAGACATAGATGGATAGATATAAACAATGAATTTGTACTCAGATAGATACATAGAATCAAAGATAGATTGATATGAACAGAAATAGATATGAATAGATATATAGATAGATATGAACACAAACACACACACACACACACACACACACACACACACATATATATATATATATATATATATATATATATATATCACACCATTTGAACAGACTGTGATGAATGACGGATTGAGGTGAATTAAATATTTAGCAATTGAAATTATTTTCTTGGATCCGACCCAAAGTCTAACCAATTCTATCTTACCCAATGGCCCATCCTTCGAGAAATTACCATTTCAGTCCCACGGAAACGATCGGGAGTAGTGCTTAAAGATAAAGCTACGACGGAGAGGAAGTAATTGTAAAAGGTTAGGGATCCAACCCAAAATTGAATCACTTTTTGTGTAGCCCATTGCACATCTTTTGAAAACATTTTATTGAAATTCATGGATAACTTTTGGAGATATTGTATGGAGTGGATATACAAATAATGTGCATGGAAAACCTATTTGATCTGCCTGAAGATTCAATTAATGATTTTAGTTCATTGAACGGCCTTCGGTATAAATTACTCAGAATTCATCGTAGACTTTTGGAGATATCGTGAAAAGAGACCGACAACCGGACTGACAGACAGGCACAGGCAGACAGACATAGAGAAACAAATAAATACATTCGTCTATTTTAATTAAAAAAAAAAACTATCACGTTAGAAAGATCAAAAGAAAAAATATTGCATATCTCTGAATTTTTTGAGATGAGGTATTATTATCATTTCTATTAATATTCGGACTATCCTCATCTTGGTTGTTTTTCGTACAACACTTCGGCCATTGTACTCTACGTAGAGTACAACGGGCGAAAAAGTTGTATGAAAAACAACCAAGATGAGGATAGTCCGAATATTGATAAAATAAAAAATATAGCGTTCAGTATTAGAAATGAGCACTGACGTATGTATGTAGGTACGTGGGTCGGTAGGTTGGTTGGGTGGCATTTATGTATCATCACTCTCTGCTTATATCCTCATCAAGTGTTTAGGGATTAAGAATAATCATCCAATTGTTACAGAGACCAACTTCCGACTTGCCAGGCCTGCCAGAGTTTCGTTTTGCTTATGCCACCTGGTAATCCTCAACCATCATTTGCTCATTGCACTAAGCATTGCTCAATGGTCATTAAGGTATTAACCAAGATCAATGATACTTAACTACCGCAATCTTGCAAGAGCTGATGTATCGAACATGATCGATCGCAACCCCTTAGCTTTGGGAAGAGGATCCTCAATCTTAGACCTTGTTCTTTTGTTGAGCACTTTCTGAATTTTTTCATCACGCCATTTTACTTCGTGTAGGCAACAATTTTGCATATGATTTATGGGAATCCATGTTGTGAGTCATGATGTTCAGCAGTAGTCTGACATTCTTGCAAAATAACCAGCCTATAGCTATTCAAGGACTTGTGGGAATTTCTTGTTTGTGAAAGTTAAGCTTGTTCGACCAAAAGCTTGCCAAGCTAGTATGATTCATCGTTCAATTTCTTCCTTCTGGGATTCCTTAGAGATTCGTTGTCCCATCTGGATGTAGTGGGCTAATTTCTTCAGTTATACATTTTCGATTTTAATCGTTGTGTCCTTGTCCACAATATGTTTGTTGTACATGATATTTGTTTTGTCTATGTTCGTGTAGATACCAACTTCCTTGCTCTCTTTATTCAGTTCTAACATTTGGAGATCTTGAAGGTATCTGCAAAAGGGAAAATATCGTCAGAGTTACCTCGTTATCCGCCATCTATTCTGATTCCTTTCTTTTTCTAGTTCAGGTTTTGGAAAGTCGTCTCAAGACAGACTGTGGTGCGTTTAAGTGAGCTGGTATCATCTTGTCTCACTCCTTTTTGTAGTTGAGAAGGCCCAAAGTCTTCACGTAGCCCCGTAAAGGAACTGCTGTGCCGGTGGGTATGTTGCAATATTCTGACATATACGTGGCCCACACTTTGTTTTACGATAGCGACAATGAGTTTGAGGATTTCAAATGAGTTGAAAACCTTCTTGAAGTCAACAAAGGCTAAAGCAAGAGGCACTTTAAATTCTGCCGCTTTCTTTTTTAGTTGGTTTACCGAATGTAGATGATATATGGTTGAGATGCTCTTTCTGAAGCCAGCTAGTTCACATGGTTTTGTTTTCATCGAGCGTTTTGGTGATTCGGTTGATGACCACTTTGGTAAAGGATTTGTTGATGCAGTTGAGCAGGCTTATTGGCCTGTTGTTTTTGAGGTCTTTCGAATTTCTTTTTTATATATAAGCATTAGGACTGTGGTTATTCTATATCCAGGGACATTATTTCGTTTGGGGCGTAAGTTGAATGGAATTGCAAGTTTTGATAATGATAGAGACATCTGGTAAATATCAGGGCAGCTGTTGCTTTTTTGTAAGATAGATTTTCGTAGGTAAGTAACACTTATCAGTTTGGCTTAGCTGCCTACCAATCACTTGGTTGTGATTTCAAATCACAGGAGAGAAATGTCAATTTTTATTCAATAGTTTGGTATGACGTGACGGGACTGACACAGAGCGAAGAGTTTATTCCCTTGTATTCTATGAGAATTATTACTATTGGTGCAGTAGAACCCCTCTCCTACTTCCACTCAGACTGAAGATGATTTCTGCTACACCGAATACTCGATATATTGTCTAATTCGTCTTTTGTATCTAAATTTGATCTGATTTTAAAGAAAACGCTTTAAGGCGTCGGATTCTTTTTTCTGTGCAAGGCATTTCTGAATCACCTCATAAATTAGTTTATGAATGAAGGGAGTACATCGAAGGAAACAGGAAGGCACACGTCATTGTTTGTTTGGAAGTTGTTTCTTCAATGAATGTATAGTGAATCAAAATTACAATAAAAATGATCCAATTGTGTGTAAAAGTATTTTTAATTGATAAAATTCACAAACTACCGTTACGGTATGTAGACGGTTGCTTCAACTTGAATTCAAGAATAAAAACATGTTTATTATTCTAACATTAAAAACGAAATCGCAGAATAACATATTTATATGCATAACTATATATATAACTATTATTTGGACTATCCGAGTCTTGGCTGTTTTTCATACAACGTTTGAACTCTACGGCCTTCATCAGGTATCATCTGGTAGGTGTGGGGGAAGTAACGAACCGAACCCTTTATTTAGCCGACGGGGGTATATAGACTGCATCCCCTTCTTAGCAGTAGTAGTATTTTCGAATTATTATTGTCTCTCACTGGGATTGAACCTAGAACCATTACATGCAGTTCTCTAACCCCTACGCTATGTGTCCATGTGGACAACCGGTGCTAATTTTTAGGGGCCTTAAACCTCAGGTGGCAGTTATTGGTATTTGATGTTGCTGTTTTCTGTCTTTCATTATTAGAGGTTCCCATATGGTATCCATTTCAATGCTAGGATTAGGGGTAGATTTTCTTGCCTAGCATATGGGCAACCAATGCAAGAAAAACTGCCTCAGTAATCCCACTGCTAAGAGGGGAGAGTGGTCTATATATCCCCGCCGGTTAAATAAAGGGTTCGGTTCGTTACTTTCCCCACACCTACCAGATGATACCTGATGAAGGCCGTAGAGTACAACAACCGAAACATTGTATGAAAAACAACCAAGATGAGGATAGTCCGAATAATAATAGAAATAATGATAATGCCTCATCTCAAAAATTCAGAGAAAAAATAACTAAAAGAAATAATTCGTGTAATATACAACAATCTTGCCCAGTTTACAAAATAGACCGTCTTTTGCCTATTTCATGAAATAGGAATTTTGCTGATATACATCCCAAACATCATACGCTGAACTCAAAAAAGTTTTTTTTCCCCAGTATCTGACGTTGTTCTTGTATTTGTGGTTGTAAAACTTTGGAAAACAGAGACAGCAATAGTTTTTTTTATTTGGACTGGATTTTGACAATATAACGTACATCATGAATTTGGCTGCCAAATTCTATCTTTTCCTCATTCATAAATCATTTGTTTCTAGAGAGATTTATCCGTTGGGACATTCTTGATGTTCCAAATGACATGTGTCAGTATGTATGTGAAGAAAAATTCAAATTCACATCAATTATTATTCATGAAATGATACGTATAGAATTTTCAATAGAGGGTATTAGAAACCATTAATGAAGACTGTCACCAAAACTGTCATCATAAGTTTCTTCAGTTTTCAAGTTGGTCCAGTTGGATGGGTAGCTAGCTTGCGAGTTGGCTGGCCATGGATGTATTTTCTTCTTCTTCTTCCTCTTCTTCTTCTTCTTCTTCTTCTTCTTCTTCTTCTTCTTCTTCTTCTTCTTCTTCTTCTTCTTCTTCTTGTTACTATTATTATTATTATTATTATTATTATTATTATTATTATTATTATTATTATTATTATTATTCCTGAATCCTGCCCTTTTTCTTAAACTCAGATATTTTTAGTGATCACCACCCAACAGAATTCGAGATAAGGGATCTATCATTGATGAACCTTTTGCCAATTTTTATTTTTAAAAAATTTCATTTATTCATTTATTTATTTTCATTTTATTTATTTATTTATTTTTCTCCTTTTTTTAGAATTTTTTTTATTGATCATCCCCAAAACGGCATGCTGCCAAAAGACATTGGTCATTTGACAGTTTCAGTCGAGTGACAAACCAGACCTATTTTTTCTATTTGTTCGTTTTCATGGTGAAAAAAAATTAATTGGAACTGATTCAGACAAACATGTGACTTGGGTACAATTAGGTATTAAAACACAGTATTTATTTGGGAAATGCTCTTACAGTATCTAAAACGAGCGGAAAACAGTCGAATGAAAATAAAAACACAAACAAAATAATAAAAAACAAGAACCACAAGTTCAACGATATGTCCAACATCCGTGGCTGTTGTAATGGCAGGAGGAGACAGAAGATGAGGGAGAAGTGCTATACGTATTTTCGAAGCAGCTGATTTTAAAATCTTGTGATATGGAAAGATTCCGGAAATGTTTGAAAAAATTATCGTAAATAATAATTTTGAACATTTTTTCACATTTGTCTCTTTTTCTAAATACAAAATGCAAACCACCGACATTCTATCACGACATCATTAGCATCAGGCAGGAAAAAAAGTAGATCCGAGGAGATGTTTTTCTAATGACATCACACCTTTAAATGATGTTGCACCTCTTCTTTTCGTCCTTCCTGTTTCTGTTACGTAACTTTACTGGAACGGAGCGATCGACTGACAGTCTGAAAAATGTGGACGTAACTAAAAACTGTACAGATATCTTTTTTATGAAATTTGATCAGTGATTACCTTCATATCTTTTTTCACACTTATACAACAACCTAAAACGTATCAAAACATTGAAAAACGTACCAAATCTATTGTAATCATATGTCAAACAATACGATAATTACTATAGTTCAAAATATGAATTGCTTTTTTTTTTATTGAGAACCAAATACCTAGATACAATATAAATGCGTTGTTAATTAATGATTTGTTTCACCCACGGATCTTTCATAAAATTTCAAAACAAAAACCGTCAACCAAAAATTTCTTCAATCTCAAGTTGGGCTGGCTAGCTATGCATCTCTCACGCGTACATGACATGTCGATGGAGCTAGAGTGCTGGAAATCGAGAAGTGTACTCCTTATTGCGTCTAGTAAGAACATTTTGAATTTTTTTTCAATCTTAAATCCCCCGCCAAATATTTGGGTGGGGATTTGATAAGTTTATTTCCAGTAGCATTCAAGCTCATGGTCTCCAGGCATCGATACTTGGTACTATGAAATTAATAATCGGTGACATATTATTACATACTGATTTTTTTCGGGCCTGTGTCCTCGTTTCAGTTGTTCTTTCTGGCCTCCCTCAAGGGCGTGAGGATGAAGGTAAGTTGGTAAACGCTTTAAACAACCTGCATGTCATTTGCAGGTTCAATCCCTGGGTCGAGTGATTCTGAAAAATCATATAAGTTGAAGAGACGGATAGGCGACACCAAGGTCGAATTGACTGTAGCAAAATTCTGAAAAGTGATATCACCCCCAGGGACATGGATAACAGAATGAAAACAATCTACCCTCCTGGATTGAATAAAGAGCTTGGTTCGAGATTCCACGTCGCTTACGAGTAAAACAGGCACCTGAAAAAGGCGGGGGAGGGTGCAGCAGTTGAAACATTGTGGGGCAAACCACCAAGACGAGGATACCAGTCCGAAGAATTCGGTAGGTGATAGAGATAATTCCTGATCTTATAAATTTCAAAAGAAAGTGATATTCGTGATGATGAGATAAGAAAAAGAAAGCCATTAAGTGTTTTTTAAATACCATCGGGTGTAACTTACACCAGAAGAAGTGAAATGCACCTGTTGTGATAAAAATAAAACAAACTAGATAGCACCCAGCAAGCGCAAACCGCTACTCACGCAATCGTCCAAAAAAACTCGATGAAAATCAGCCCATACAAAGTTATGATGCAGGGGATGTAACTTTAAGAAATTCCTGGATCTGCACCCCAAATCGATCCATCATTCCTTACCTTATGGTCCACATCCATTAAATACCATTGAAATTGATAGAGAACTTTTGGAGATTTTGTGCAGACGGATATGAGTTAATGCATAAATGTACAAAAAAAGTATGGAAAGAGAAATAAGAAATTTCTCTCAATCGAAAAATAATATAGATTTACCTCCAAATCAACCCATTTCGCCCTTGCCCTAAGGCATTTCCTTCTCAGAATCCAATTGAAAACATTAAAAGCTATTTTAGGGGTATGTAGCTACAGTGTAGGGAGGTAACTATAATTATTTCCCTCATCCACCACAAAATTCATTCAATTTTTTCTTAACCCTTTTCTTAGCCCATCTGCTAGCACAGGTTCTTGGGTAGTGCAATATAACCCTGGCCCAAATGCAACATCTTGCACAGGTCAGACCAGGTTGCATCGTAGCTATATTATCAAAAGTTTGCAGTCCTGAGCTATGACCGAGCTTACGGATGCGGGGAGTGCCGTTGGAGAGAGACGTATTATTTGGCCGTACCATTAAACTTTTCGTTTTGCTGCGAGGTGGGTAGCAGGTGGCTATTGGGTTAGCTCATTGGTAACGTGCTGGGACCAATGATTGACTTCGATCCTCTTGAATGCTCTGCTGTCAAAGCTGTTGAGCCTGCCCACCAGGGTCTTGTCTAGTGGCCAGGTCTCAGACCCACAGGAGGACCAGATACACACGAAACATTGATCTGTGGGAGATGTGTCGATGTTTTCATAGAGGTCTTTGTATTGATTGCATAAATGTTGATACCAGCACGTCATCAGCCAGTTCCAGCTTTAAGGGCCACTGTTCCAGAAAGTGAGTTATGAACTCGACTTTCACTGAGTGTCCTACAGCTGTGACCTTCTGTTTGATAAAGCGAGACTTTGTAAATACTTCGCCATAGGGTATTGGTGAACGAGCTAGGCTTGTAAAACATATAACTTTGCTAACACGAGACGTTGTTTACTCCATGAAATTCATATTGACAAGGAAAGTAATTACTCCAAATCTGCTCATTTGGAACAAACTGTACTTCATAGTGTGTGGAGCAGTCCATTAAAATTGTCGGGTAGAATCATTTTCCGTCTGTTGTACGAAACTACATGTTCTAAGTATTTCGGTAAGTTCTTTCCGTGTTGCCAAATTGGAAATTTTATATCAAAACTTTGATAATTTCAAAAGGTTGGGGTTAAGGGTGATAATTCATAGACACTATAATTGTTTTATCAAATATCAGATTTCATGAAAACTACTGATCTAAACCAGCTTAGTACAATGGCCAGTTGGCAGGTAAATGCGATGTATACACACAAAGGGTAACGCACACAGAGACACTCGAAGATATTTCTTCATTATTGTCAGATGCCATGAGGAATGGGAACGTGTTAAGAGTCTCCTAAAGACAACCAGTTGTGAAATATACCCGAGAAAGGGCGATGAACATATCCGCCAAATAGTTAGGATAATAAGAAAGCAAAAAAATGAAGTTAGTTCTTGAGATGGACTTTTGGGGTGAATAGGAAACGGGTCTAGTAAGTCACTCAATAGAATCCGTCACGTGGAAGGTCTTTGTTGTGTTAGGGGTGATCAATCACCAAAATGGAAAAGGGGGTAATCAGTCAATGTTAACTTCTCTAATCTATTTTCATTGGCTGGTGATCGCTAAAACAGTCCAAATTTTCAAACAAACAAGATTAAGCACCGCTGGACGCAAAATAAATGGCCAATTTAGCTTAAACTTACATTGCAAATTCAACAGCCCTTCAAATGCCTCTGTTTCCTAGGGTGTTTTGACCAACGCAATAAAGGTTAAACAGCTGAACTTTCAGCCTTTTGGCATCATTGCGTAGTCTGTCTGCATAACGCATACATAAATACCCAACCAGCTAGACTCACCTGAAAACTGGAGGAGCCAATGATGACAGCTTCGGTTGACGGTGTCTTGAACTCACGTAAATAGACTTTTGAAGGTGGATAGAAGATTGTGATCACCAGCTTTGTGGACGGAACTGCGTTCAGTAAGTTTGGTTGTAAAATTTCCCGTGTAAAAGCAATAATAAAAGGTGCCTCAGGGTTGCCTCTTCACAGAACCCAGATCCGAATTCTGCAGGCATTTAAATTTCAGTGGCAAAGTTCTGTTAGATTAAATGCAATTTTGCCAAATTGCACTACACCATCGACCCATCCTGTGATCCCTATAAGCATCACAGCTGTACTGTCCAGCCCATGGAAACATGAGCCCCTGCAGTAAAAAATTTGATTCTGTGCACGGATTTACAAAGTGTCAGAGGAAGAAAAAAAGGAGTCAACAACGAAAGTAAGTAACCAAAAGAGTAATGTTCATATCACTCTTACTCCAAACAGCATCATTTGTTTGCAGGTTTTGGGAGGGACTCTACCGGTTCACACAAAAGTTGCAAAGGGATTTAAAACTATTATATCTGTTTCAGTCTTAATATTGTTTTCCTCTCCTCAGATGTATAAAGGAACCCTTGAGAATTCATTATGCGAGAGTACATAATTGAGCAACGAATTAGAATGATAGAATTTTACTTTGAATATCTTTAAATGTATGCGTGGGCATAGGAACAATGATGGTTTGCTGAATGTGATTGAAAGAGCAGCAATATGTCAAGTTAAAAATGGCGGACATTTGAAAGAAATGATTTTCTGTGTAAGGATTGAAGAAATTCCCTGTCTTTACATATTTCATTTCTAGAACTTAGGAAATAATTAATAGAAATTAAAAATACATGAATGTTTTGAATCCTTTCACGATTCGTACAATCCTGTATGTAAATTTTATGCATAATTTAAGAACACATTCAGGACAAAATAATAAAAAAAACACATAAAAGATAAATCATTGTTCAATCATGGCCACCGAAGAGGGTTAAAGGCTTTATCCTCTGTCCGTTCTAACGCTCTTGGCCATAATATTTTGTCTACAGACTAGAAATTTAGTATCAGTACTAAAAAAAACCCTCTAAAAAACGTTCGTGGTTTTTCAAAAAATTCTTCTGACTCTTAGGGAGCAAAACGTTGACGGGTTTATGCATGACATCAATATTCTCCAGAATCTAGATGTTGTTTTTTTTTACTCTTTTACTTACAGCAGAAATAATATCTAGATTATTGAATTGTTTGAAACTGTTGACTAAAGCTATCACCGACACTGTCAAATAGGTTTCTTCAGTTTTAAACTGGTCTGGCTATTTATGTATGCATGTATCACTAACGTAGCTGAGAGTTGACCATTTGAACATTTACCCCTTAGCTCTACAAAAAATGTTTTGGGTTTTTCCAAAATCCACACTCTAAAATATTTTTTTACTGGGAAACCAATTCACAAGGCAAGTTTTCAAAAAGAGAAATTTTGATTTAAAAAAATCACAAAACCAAGTGGGCTCAAACTAAGAACCGAATGAGTATTTAAATTGGAAACTGAATACCCTCAAAAAAACACCACCAAGAGAAGTCTTTAGGAAGACCAAAAAAAGTTTTTTTTTGCCGACATACAAATGAGTATATATATATATATATATATATATATATATATATATATATATATATATATATGAAAGGGAGAGAGAGGGAGGTGGAATGGTATTTACAAGAAATGGGTTCGAAGCCGTATTCTTGTGGGTGTAATTTCTCCCGACGACAACAATGAAATACGATGTTGTAAACCTCTGAAGCGAATCGACATCTCTTCCACTGGCCTGCTTTCCAATATTGCTTTATGCACTCGACTGGACATTTCATTGTTACAAACACAAAACACAGATGTAACCAACGTGCACGTATCTTTTTAGGAGAGCGCCTCGACCGTGCTGTTGCTCACATCTTCTCGCTTGTTTAAGTTTCGATTTTATGATTCTATACAAACAGACACATCGCTTGGCCACGGGTCGAATACAGCACGATTTTTTCCCCGTTTATTTCATATTTTTGTGATTTTATGAATATTCCTCGCATCGACATCTCATAAATCCGAAAAAGAAAACCTGACAGAGCTACTTTTTCTTACATTCTATGAAAGACCGTCAACCAAAACTGCCAACACAGGTTTCTCCAGTTTTTAAACTGACCCAGTTGGCTTGCTTACTGGCTGACTGGTTGGCCTTATATGTATGTATTACGCCTACAGGCCACACCTATGGAGCCAGAAGGCTCAAAAATATTTACTTCTTATCAAGTGTATAAAAAATATTAGTTTTGTTTTTTGAAAAAAAAACCCTAAATTAGTTTTAGTTGGGGTTCAATTTGCAATGTGAATTTTTGCTAAATCAATCCCTTAGTTTCGATCTGGCAGTGTTTTTTTTCTGAAAAATTGACCTTTTAATTTTGACCTCTACCCAACAAAAGGCAAATAAATAACTTAATCATTGATCACCTTTTTTTTCCATTTTTTTAATTCATCATCCCCGATGCACGCTACCAAAAGGCGTTTGTCATGTGACAGTTTTTATTGACTGACTAACCGAACCTATTATCTTTTTTATTGCTTTTACACCTAACTAATCCATTCATTTTTCGTCGCTTATAGCCATGCCGGTCAAGGGATTCTAGGGGGAGGTTGGGTTTGACTTATTATATTGAGCGTAGTGCAGAGATCAGTCTCATCCTTTAGAGGATTATTAGGATTGTCCCAAAAGACTCTCAGCGTGATCCCCTGTTGCTTACGGCGCCTGGTATACTCTGTCTTTCATACAGTGTACGTATTGATCAGGGTTGACGTTGCTCAACTTTGGTGAACAACAAAAAGGTGTATCCAACGCGACCTACCTGTAACGTTCTGAACATTTACACAGATGTCACCATTGTGCACATATCTTTTTTATTTCTGTTGTTCACATCTTCTCACATTTTTTCTTTTTTAATTTTTTTTTTTATTAGATGAAGCCTTATAAATCAATATCGTTTTTAAAAATTTTTCACTCTTTTTCTTTTGCTTTGATCTTGAATTTATTAGCCGCTGTTCACAGCAACTTTTGTTCAGGCCCCAAAAAATGAAACGGGGGAAAATGTATTAAATACTGTAACTACCAGAATCTAAACAAACACAGCCACGGATGAGAATGAAAAATAGGTTTAATGGTATTGAGGGATTTCCGTCTGGTTCCCATGGAAGGATTAAATGGAGCCATTGGTCCTGATGAGGAGTGAAATCTATTTACTCAGTTTAACCTTGATTCTGTAACACTGGCTACAATTAACAATTTCGTCGTTGTTGTTGGACAGCAATATGTTATTCTGCTGGAGCAGCAAGATCTTCCCTTTGAAGCTCCTGGTAGAGATGTTTATCAATCCTACGATGAACATTTCCTTGTTGTTATTACTGATGATCAGGGCCATACTGATCTGGAGGTTCAACTTGAAATTATCTTAAAACAACGCTGTGTAAACAGTGATTACGTTCACAGAGCGTCGTTATGGAATAATATTGAGATATTTAGAACCTGCTTCGAAAAGTGCTATCTATTAATGTATCAGGAAACACATTTCTGTGGGCGATAACTGTATTGCAGTGTTTGATGGTCAGTCTTTTGGTTAGATTCCATGTTTCAACTCCAATAGTGACTATTAGGAGGATGCATTGGTTGTATACCCTTCTTTTTAAAACCAATGGGATTTTCTTGTTCTTAAAGGTTGAGGTCTGTTTTCCTCTGATTGTGCTGTCTTGTGATCACTCAGTGTGAGCTTGGGCACGATTATTTCATATGCACTTTGCATGGTCCTCGTGGTAACTCTTGGGAGGATAGACTTATTATATAGCCTTCTTTTTTTAGACTTCTGGGATTTTTTCTTTCTTGAAGGTTGATTTTATTAATAATGGAGAAAGCGTCTGCGCTCACTTGCGTACAGTCATCTTAGGGAGATTTTCCAATCAACGTTGTTTATTCGCTGTTGGATTTTGATCGGTCTGAGCAAAAAGTGGCGATAACTAAGAGAATTAAAATGAAGGTAAAAAGCAATCAACAAAATTAGAAAAAGAATTTATATTAAATACCTCACTGGTTCAATTTTCGAATTTAAGATTTCATGATAACAGTCTCCCTAAAGATTTAATAATAGCATCAAGTGTGAACATATTATTTAAGAAGAGGATGGATGAGCTAAGAATCAGGCTGCTTATCATAACCATAAAGCCGAGATTCCCGGCGTCTTAGCAAAAAGCATGATCCACCCCAGCGAAAAAGAGAAGTCCTAGGAGCTGAAGTAAAGACTCTAATCCAATCTGTTATACAAGCTGACATATTGGCGTTCCTGACGCCGTCATCTCATCCGTCTGAAAAAAGATGACAGAATTAGTTGTCTTTCATTTTTTCTACCTCTGCCAACGAAGCAAACAAAGCGATATTTTTCGCAATATACAATGTTCTCCATTACATAAACAATTCCTCTGAGCCTTCTACGCGTCTTTATTTTATTTCCATAACGTGAACAGTACTTGTTATCAAAGAAAAAATCAACAACAAGTTGACAACATTTTTCCTTTTTACATTTCGCCGTTAGATCTGTAGTCATTCATATGTTTATTTTTCCTATTTGGGTTTATACATGTAGCTCAATAAACAATGTTGCAATCCAATGGATATATATATATATATATATATATATATATATATATATATATATATATATATATATATATATATATATATATATATATATATATATATATATATATATATATGCAGGAGAGAAAGTTGTTTTTGAAGGGTTTCCTTGGAAAATTTAATTAATAAAACACGTTTCCCCAGCAGTTCAAATTTGAAGACCACTGCAATGGGATATATATATATTCAGACATGTCTTTTTGTGTTTGCTGCTATTAATCAATATTTTATCTTCAAAAGTTTTTTTTCAGGAAATGTTGGCCAAATCGTCTGAGGAAGAAATGATTAGATTTCAGAGCAAGTTTAGGAATTCTTTTTGTAGTTTCCTCCCCTGCATCGTAGCTATATATTGATAGAATACATCCAAAAGTTCCCAAGGAATTTCAATCAAATTCTATCGGATAGATAGGCTACGGGATGAGGAAGTTTGTTTTTTCTTTCAATTTTGGAGCGCGTCCAGGAATATTCTTTCGATTGACAGATATTTATTGAAAAAAATTATACATTTATGTATTCAAGAGTGTTTGTCCATACACCATCACTAAATGTCTTCTATGAATTTAAATGACATTTTGCGAAAGGGTTGGCCATAATCACAAACACAATATTAGTGCACAATATTTTCGGGAGAACGCTGTTGGTCGGATCTTTTCGCTTGTTTAACTTCCGAATTTATTATTCAATACAGACAGACACATCGATAGGACAAGACCTAACACGACACTGAGTTGAATAGATCACGATTTTCCAGCCGTTGATTTCGTAACGTTATGAATATTCTCAACACTGTCATCTCATCCGTCCGAAGAAAAGCTGACAGGACTGGTTTTTCTTTTCGTTCATTATTCCTATTTTTACAACTAACTCTTCAATAACTGTGGCTCTACTAATGGTATGCCTAAAGCTGTGTTCTGTATCAGTATGTTTATACAGTAATTTCCAAGGAGAACACAAGGCATTTCTTACTAAGATTCTTGTTTTCATCTTGCATAAGACTTGAAACTACCGAGATGTTTAGATACACATTGTCATCACATTGCATGAAAGGGTTTTGATCATTTTTCCAAACAGAAAAAAAGTCTTGGGTAATTAATTGGTCCAAGCATATAATAAAGGGTTTAATAGTTTCGTTCAAAATCTAACAAGGTTGAAATTAAATAAAGGGTTGGGATGTTCTTAGGTGAAAAATCTATATTCCTGTAAATTCTTTCACAAAGTTAACATTTCATCAGTAAATTCAGTAATAAAAGAATAAATGCCAGAATTTTATCTTGTAAAATAAATGATTTTCCTTTAGAATATATATAAGGAGAACAGAAGTTGGAAATCTAATGCCCTTTAGTCTTTTCAAAAAACAAATTTAAACTTTTACTTCCGACTATGTCTATAGGGAACTTTTTTTGCACCGTGAAGATCCCCTCCCGTCAAAATAAGTCTTCAGTAGGGGGTTCAATTTACAAAGTAAGTTAATATTAAAATGATCTCTCAGTTTGTGTCCGACAGCATTCACAGTTGTTTTTCTTTTTATTTGAAATTCGAACCTATTGGCCCCAAAATGCGAAAAAAGTAATTTTTTTCATTTACCATTCATTCTTCTTATCAATGTTTTAGTCTATCACTCCAATATGGTATTCTACCAAAATATGTCTCGAGATGGAATCCATTGAGTGAATAACCAGACCTGTCAGTTTAAAAAGAACTTCGAATGGAAAGCAGGAAAGTGTTACACCTTCCCCCAAGCGCTAGACTAACCGCAAAACACAGGTCATTTTTTTTAGGTTTGAATATCTGGGAGATAATAATGTTTTTCTAATAAATATTAGGGATTTAAAAAAAAACGCTACCAGAGAGGAAGGAAGTTGCCGGCAAAAATGGTATGTGTAATGCCAAATTAGTGGAATTGACTATTTGACGAAAATTTTGGAAAAATGTCTCACTTCCCTTCGATTACATAAACTTCTGATTGTAAAAAAAAAAAAACTGTTTTTTTTATCCTTGATTTGATCAAATACGATTTTCTATCAAATCAATTGTTTGTATTTATTTATTTTATTGCAAAAAAAGTTGAAACTTCACCAATGAGGCAATTTTGCCGATTCTGCATAACGCTTGCATAGCTACAATGTAAAGGAAGCCCTTATGGTACGGTATCCAAATAAAGTCTGACTTGAATAGCTAAGAATACATCGGACCCAATCAGAAAGCAAAAGCAGAAACATTATAGAATAAGATGAAAGGAAGCAGCAAAAATGAAGATACTCGCCCAAAACGTTTGGAATCTCGAAAATACTCGCTGTCAGAATCCAAAAGTACCGCGTGACATATTGATCATATTCATATCAATTTATATATAATTCTTTTTGCCACGATTGTCGATCTTTATGTTGATTTACATATTTATTTAAGCCTATATGTTTGAAAATTATTCTTTTCATTGATCTATCTATCCATCTATTTATTTTAACCTTTTCATATCTATCTATCTATCTTAATTTATTCGTAACTCTATATCTATTCTAGTCTGTCAATATCTATCGCAATCTATGGCTCGTTGTAGAGCGGAGTTGTGAATTTGACGATAATTGCATCGTCATAACCTAATCCCCCTCTTTTAATGTTGGATCTTAAGGCATTTTGGAATGTCATGTTTCCACAATTGACAGGTTGATAACCTTGCATTATCTGTGTTTTAATTCATTCATAAGTTCTTGTCACATATATGAGACTGATACCTCGACATTTTCGCCGTTATGAATCCTTAACCATAGCTTGAAATATAAATTTCATTGTACTTATAGACTGCATAAGAGACAGAGAGTGTTTGTTATAAGAAACTACTGATGTTTCAGAATGCTGTTTTATTTTTGTGTGCACTATTTCCTTAAACGTGACCGAAAATATGATAAGGATGAAAACAACATCAATGTTTGGAAAGGCGGTAGCAATGCATCCTAAATGCCTAGAAAATAGCTTTTCATGACCTAATGCTCACTCTTTTTGTCTAATTGATATTATTTGCAATTGCATAATGACCCCCAAATTGTTCTTTACATATAACTCAGTAAGAGTCCGAGACATAAGAAAAACTGACACCCATTGTTCAACTTATAATCAAAATAACTGGCTTCGACTCAAATGTCAAGGCGTACCGTCTTCTGACCTTACAATGTCAGTGTCATTGGGGAATTCTGTCAGGAGGACAGATACCCAGTAACTTGGCCTAGTCAGTGTAAGTTTCCTTGGATAACAAAAACAACCAATCGGATGGAGTAAAGCAAAAGCAATCATGATAAACGCTATCGGAAGGAGGACGTAAAAAATGACCTCGAGAGACGTTAACAGAGGGTTGTTGTAGGGAAAAAACGATCTTGGTAGACACTATCAGAGGGTTGGCTTGAAGAGATAACAATCTCTGTAGTCACCATCAGATGTTTGACAGAGAAAAACTAACAAACTCGATGGAAACCATCGGAGGCTTGGTCTGAGAAGATGCCAATCTACATTGATATCATAGAACCCCAATGGTGATTATCAAGATAGAGTTAGCTTTAAAAAAAATTAACAATCCTTATAGACACTATCAGTAAGTGGTGTTCAAAAACTAGATTATCTATAGACGCTGTCGAAAAATAGGATCTATATATTTTTTCTTGAGAAAAGATATTAAATAGCTCTACACATAATTGCATTTGCAAAATACAGCCTCTCGGTTCTTTTTCCTATCACAAAAGCTTTCTTTTCTGGCTTTTTTCGCTGATATTTATAATGAATTCCAAATACTAGATACACCTCTACCTTTTTTCCATCCTGAACTCAGTAAGTTAGTTTCTGAGAGACATCAAAATGTGCAGAAAGATAACTCTTGGGTCAATCTTGAGATTAGTCAATGTAACATACTCTTTTCATACTACTTCATTCAGATTTGTACAGAATATATGAAACATGTATGGGCTCAACGGACTTGATACATAGAGCAATAGATAAAGATGCATCGATTGAACTGGATCAGCTACTAAATACCGAAAGAGAAACCCTTTTCTTTGTGTTTGGGGGAATATCATGCCGATATGTATCAATAATAAAGGATCAGTTTACCATTTCAAAACAACAGAAAACACATCTACTTTATTGATCTTTCACTTCATGTACAAACGTTTTTAGTGAACATATTTTCTTTTTCTTGATATCATTGTATTCCGCTGCATATTGGGGCTACACATACAAGCTATAGGTGGTCTGAACCCTTTGATATGGACTTGAATTTAGCGCAGCCCATGCATTTTGGTGTCCCTCAGACACTAACTGAGATTCGGGCCAAAGAATGTACGGAAAGTGTTTTGCAAACGCAACTTCATCTAAAATTATCTAGTTGTTCATGCCATCCATCTGAAAAAATATCTACAAAAAATGGAAACAAAGGCTGGAAAAGCTTTGCTTTTTGACTTTCCCGATTAATATATATATATATATATATATATATATATATATATATATATATATATGTGTGTGTGTGTGTGTGTGTGTGCGTGTGTGTGTGTGTGTGAGTGTGTGTGTGTAACACATCATAGAAACTATTAAAAAACCTAAATGGCAATGGGCAGGCGATGTTGCAAGAATGAAAGACAACCGATGGACATCACGACTCAAAACATGGATCCCCAGAGATCACATGAGAAACTGAGGCCAACAGAACACAAGATGGAGATATGAACTAGAGAAATTCAGAAAATACTGGCTCTTCGACGTCCATGATAGAGAACTGTGGCAAATCCTTTGGAAAGTCTATGTCCAACTGATGATGATGATGATGATGATGATGATATACATCATGCTGGTCTACTTTTCAATGTGATATTAAGCATTCAGATGGTAATTCCTTTGTTACAAACCGGAACACGGTATTTAGCCATTGTGCTCTAATCTTTATATGAGACTGCATCGATTGAGTTGCTCATGTTATGTCACTTTTTCAACTTTCAAATTTATGATTTCATACAAACAGACATATAGGTCGGACACGACCAAACATCACACTGAGTTGAATACAAAAAGATTCTCCCTGTTTATTTTATAATGTTATAAATATTCGTAACATCTCATCCACCCGAAAAAAAGCTGATAGAGCTAGTTTTTCTCTTTTTGTTTTGTTGATTTAACACCATTAGTTGTTGACTTCTATGCTCCATATCTCACCTTGACAGCTCAGAAGACTCGATCTCCACCCCTTTACGATAATAAATCAAATTTCGTGTTGAAATGGTATAATAATGTCTGTTATGATGTCATATGTTGAATTCAGGAATTTACCAATTACACACGGTTTCAAAACGGAAAATATCTGTAAAGAAACAATTTTTTTCATAAAAATATACTGATGGATAAACTTCGAGGCGCTTACTAAATTTTTTGTAATTTTGTTTTGTATGAAATTCAGTAACAACAATGCAAAAGCCAAATTATTTTTATAACTCACAAAGTCGATACGTATGGAATCTATAGAAAAGATTATCAGATATCATCGAATTCATAAAAAATCAAACAGCAATGGGTTAATTAAGTTATAAGAATGTCAGACAACCAATGGACATCACAGCTCACAACTTGAGTCCTCAGAGATTATATACGAAACAGTGACCGGCAAAATATAAGATGGGGTGACGAAATAGATAAGTTCAGAGGTTTTCGGATCTGCAACATCCATGTTAGAAATTCTTTGCAAATGTCAAACAACGGACGCAAAAATGCTGCTGCTGATGAGTAATTGAGAACTAACAATATTGTATGATTTGGAATTTGTTTGTTTAGCTTTATGTTTTGAGCCAAAGATTGTTTTTCACTCAGTTTTGAGTCACAGAATGGTTTTCATTCAGTTTTGATCCACAAAATGTTTTTTTTACTCGGTCTTGAGCCACAAAAAAGTTTTCTCTTTGTTCCGAATCATATAATGTTTTTCCACTCATCACACCAAAATTAACACCCGAATAGATTTAAATTACCCTCATGTGGGGCGTGCGTCCTGCGTTCAGAATCACCGTTTTCCACAAAACTAGCAGTACCTGTGAAAATTCTACCATTCAAAAAAATATTCGACCTGATAAAAAAGATGAATTCCTTTTAGATGTTTTAAGTGTCATTCCATTCACATCTTATCCATCTATCACTATTTCCTACAATATAATCATCTCTTCCATCTTTTTCCTCTTTTTCTTCCTCATTTCCATTGCTTCCATTCTTCTTTAACTTTTATTTCATTCCTCTTCCGTCTTTTCTTTTTATACTTCTTTGTTTTCAGAGGGAAAAGATTCTTAAAACAGCCCTCTCTTTCTCAATCTCTTCTGTTTACTTCAATTCATGAGAAGACTTTCAAATTGAGCGTCTTACTTCGCAACAAAATGACATCCTGCCTGCCCAATGTCAATTTTTAAACAGGGTTGAGGGTTGCTGCACTGGTAGAAAGGATTCTAGTATACAGCAGCGATTCTTTTTATGTTTCCATCTCTCCCTTCCAACAATCTATATGTGACATGGCAAATACTGATGGTTGTGGTTCTGTGCTTTGATATTATAGATCGTAGTAATAGACGTGAAAGAATTATCCAATTAAAAAAAAAATTGATTTTGATTTTTGAGAACTGCTTCTTTCATATTATTTGTGGGCTCTTCTATAGAATGGGTTTACAACAGCATTATATAGATATTCTGTAAGGGGGATAACTTCCCAGAAAAAAAACGATCAGCAGCCGCTTCTGTTAAACTATTACGGAAAGCAGAATCCTGAAAGAGTAAAACTGTATTCTATCAAATTTAACTACCAAAGTTTCCGTTAGGGTTAATATATGGTTAGTGTCAGTGTTACAGGGTTGTTTTTGTGGCAAATAGAGAGATACACCAACGGTAAAATGCGTTGGGGAAAAAAAGTTCGATTGAATCAGACGACAATTTCTCCCAATTGAAATCAAATGCTCAAATGACAACCTTTATCTCCGTTTTATCATGTACGTATCGATATAATGTTTTGATGATCCCATTCCAGACAGCTACCTTTTTTTGTCGCTCATATTGAAATAATCTGTCAAGACGGACAGCCAAGAACATAAGATTCGAGTTCAAATGTCCTCGGGAGTTTTTCTTTTGCGTCCAATCCCACTTCACCGGTCGTTGAATAACGACATGAGAATTGCAGCAAAGAGCATCAGAAATAACACCAACGTTCTTTTGCAGCACAGCATGTAAGAACTAATCAATTACAGAAATTGAAAAAAGGCACGATCAATAGAAAAAGTATTTATTTTGCTATTTTTTTGATCACTGAAATGTCTGAATTAAAAAAACAAACGAGTGTGGATACCGCCGGACACCATAAAAGGAACCAATTTAGCATAAACTAGAATATATCACAATTTATTGCTCATTCAAGTGCAGGAAGAGCTGAGTTTTAAATTTGACGAAAATTATGTAGTCACATTAAGCCCCCACTTCACATATTAGATTTGTCGAATGTCTTCACGATAGATGGATTTAGGCCATTGCAGTATCGTACATTGGTGTATTGCAATCTCCATGGTCATTAATCTTCAACCGTGGCTTCCAAATGCAATTCAATGTACCTTTGCAGTAGGTTTGATTATACATATTTGTGACTCGCTATCATAGTCAGTTATGGATCAACCGAGGTGTCAAAATCTGAAGTCATCTAAAAATAAAATCAAATAATAAATACCGTCAAGAAATATTAATGAGGAATAAAAATAGTCAGAATAAATATAATTTATGACATCACCGGTGTTTTTCACTGGAAAACAACTCAAAAAACAGTAAAGTTATCTAGAAATATTTAGATCCTTGAGAATCTCGATATTATCCATGAACCCGTCAAAAAAAGTCGGAAAAGCTTTTCTTTCCGGAGATGAAACGAACATTTTTTTGGAAAGGACTTGTGGAGTATTTATACCAACTTTCAAGTGAGGAGACAAAACAGTATGGCCAGAAGAACTGGAACGTACAACCAAACTGGGAAGCAAATATAGACACACATGTATAAAAAGATAAAACCCTTTTTCTTCTTAGATAGCTATGGTTGTTCAATTCTTCACATTGTACAAGTATGAATATGTCATGTACGTACAAAAAGATTGAGATCGTAAACATAATTTCATTGCAATCAGTGCAACAAGGCATATTGCGATATTCCAGGGAAAATTTTAAAGATTGAATTAGATTTTTTGATGATTTGAACCGGGTTCAGAATCAATCAGCGTGAAGGAAGAGAATAACATTGCTATTTAGGAGAGTTGCCATAATACAATCATAAGCAAGAACACTCAAAGTTTGAGCTTGTTCAAATACTTGTGAGCATATTTTGTTGATATAAACCAAACAATTGTTTTATTCCAATATAATATATATCAACGCAAAAAACACATCCATGTAAACGCATACGTTGGTATGAGTAACTGTATCGACTCTCATAGAGATGTTTACCACGCCCAGCTTCGTCAGATACAATACCATTCTAGAAAGTTTATACACGTGGGAAGTTATATGAGAAAGTTTTACAACTTTAAACACTAGATATTTACCACCAAAAAAAACCCAGCTTTTTTCCTGAAGATTTATGTCCTTTCAGGCAATTATTTCCTAATATTCGTTAATGTAATTTACATAATTTTCATAAATGTTTTCTTTAATGTTTTACACGGAATTTGATATAATGGCACTCTGTGTGTTTTCTACTTGTGGTAACTATAACCCTACCCTCCCTTCAACTATAAATCAAAAATATAGCTTTTGTCATACTACTTGTAGTTTTCCTTTCTCTTTCCCTCTTCTCACCCCCCTCTCTCTCTCTCTCTCTCTCTCTCTCTATATATATATATATATATATATATATATATATATATATATATATATATACTACAATATTCCCCTCAGAATCGCTGTTAATTATGTATGGATTGGCACTTAGGAGCACAAAGCTATTTCATTTGATAATTTATTAGTGTCCTGATTTCAAGTGGTTTTAAAGTCTCAACTTGAGTCAAGCTGTTTTAAAAGGTGATCACGCATGAAGTTTTAAGAGTTTCTTCGACATAATATCCATTATTACACCCTAACAGGAAGGTAAAATAACCAGTAGGATCAATGCGCAAATAAAGAAGAGATTAGCATATATGCTTATTATGCGTTCAGAGATATATCTTTGTATGCGTTTGTGCGTGTATGATATAGAGAACAGCATGTAATGTGAGATATATATCCATCTCTTTGATGGAAGGACAGGTATGTGAACACAAATGCGCATCTATGCATATATCCCTATTGAATACGTCTGTACATGTTGCATCTGTTTTGATATATTTTATTATTCAATGAACAACAGTTGGACAGACTTCAATAAAGACAATTTTATGATTTGTTTATGTGATAAAATCGACGGTGGTGTGTCCGTCGGGACCAATCAATTGTCTATATGATTGATTTCCTTGCTTGCAAATAGAAAGATACCAATCACCGTGGCCTAGTGGTCGAGTGCTGGCCTGTGGTTAGGTAGGTAGGCCTTGGTTCAATCCGCCGTCGAGTCATACCAAAGACTTTGAAAATCAGCATAGAAAGCGGTATTGAGGAATCTCTACCGAGGATGGCAGGTCACGGGTAACTCACATTGGATACCGCTGCTCGTGCAAGATCACCGAAGCAATGTTGAGCCTCATCAGTAATTAGATGGGTGACTGTCAAGGAATTCTTAGTGGCGTAAACAGAATGAAGCTTTGACAGGCAACTTGAGCCGGAATTGGGTCTTACTATCAATTGCCCACGTGTAAATTACCCTATGACAATCTTGAAGAGAGTACAAGCGTAGTTTTTTCTCTCTCTCTCATGTTACATAATTAGCAGGTATTGCTCTGCATTGTGTAGATAACATAATGAGTACTTTTGATTTAATGTAAATATGGAGATTTACGCTACTTTTATTAGTGAAATTATTTTCAAATAAAGTAGGTTCATTGATATATATATATATATATATATGTAAGAGAGAAGAAGAGAGGGAGAAAATGGACGTGCATGATAAGTGCCCAACGCACAACACCTTGCAAAAATGCTTCTATGTAGGATAACACTATTTCAATCCCTTTCCTATCATTTGCCATCAAAATAATTGTCAGTTATCACGACAGAAATAGGTTTTATTATAGCACGACACAAAGTACTTAAATGCACCGTATTGCTTGATAGCTAAATAAATACTACTAATAATGTGATCAGCTGGCGGTCGGAAACTCGTCTAGCAAGGACATGAACAGTGCCAAGCGCGCAAATTTTAAAAAGTTGCGAAAATCGCTATCAAACTTTGACGAACTTCTGCTTGCGATATGTTCCCTATCGGATTAAAATATTGTAGGACACAGTACTACGGGTGATGTGAGACCCTTTGTAATAATTTAAAGAAAAAGTTGAAGGAATAATTAGATTTATTTTCAAAAGGCTAAAAAAAATGAATTTGAAAATATTTACCTCGCGTAAACCCTTGTCAACAGATTTTTTCAGTACGTCATTAAATTGTTAGTTACTTCTCTTTTGGTTAGATGAGAGCAAGTTTGTTCTTGTGTCATTGTTGATCTTCGATCATTCCTTCAATGTATAATCTTGGAGAAGCTCTTCTCAGTCGGATTAGTTAACATACCCCTTCCCTAAAAAGAAATTCTGTAATGCCATTTCAACATAAGGAAATGAAAAAAACTGATCCATTGTTTACAACAAAATTGTAGATATTGGTCGCATCTCGTGTTTCATGCTTGTGCCTTGTTTACAATGTCTACTACACACACACACACATGTATATTTACATATATAATGTATTAATTAAACTTTTTTCTAAAATTGATATTTTAGAATACTTATATTTTGATTCAGTATGAAGTAACTTTCCACTTAATTTCTGGAGATCATCAGCTGGTGGAGAGTCCTGGGCAGCAGTCCAGAAAGACCATGTCTTAATCCGGCATTTGATATTTTCGTCATTTCTAGTGCTTAAACGCTAAGGATTTTTCTTTAAAGTTTCAGCTTAAAAACTCTGCATTATAAATTTGATGCATACTATGGTTTTTAAATATCATAATACAGAAAGTAAGATTTATCAGGTTGTTTCTAAGACTAGCAAGCTTCTATTTTCTGTTATTCCACGCTCTATTTAATTTTGGGAACATTGATATTTACATCAAAATCAAAAGTTAAGCTTTCAAAACCAGAACATCCTAACCGTGAAAAAAAACAAGGATGTTATGGATAAAAAATGACGCAACTTTCCATCAAAGTTTTAACAAAAGCAAAACCAATCATCATCTCAATCTAGAACCAGCTTTTCAGCATCCTTCATTGAAATAGATATTTTTCTTAAGATTCAAAAGATCTCTCTATTGATGGTGTTGCAGTGCCAATATTTTAAAAATTTGTCTATCTCACCAATCAGTCTTATATTTTTTCCGGCCAAACTTTTGCACATGATCTCCAGGGATCTGCACTGTGGGGCGTGATGATCACTGGTTGTCTGACATTCTTGCAACATGACTAGCTCATAGCCATTTGGACATTCAAATGGATTCTATGATATCCCCGACTACTGTTACTGCCCTGGTTTGTGATCCCTCGTGCACTCCGCATTGTATTTCAGTTTTAGGACCAATCTTTTGGTTAGGTTCCATGTTCCAACTCCATAGGTGACTATCAGGAGTTTGCATTGATTGTAGACCCCTTCTTTTTTAAATCAATGGGATTTTCTTGTTCTAAAGCTTAAGCACCCTCTACCAAAGTTTGCCGTCCTAGAGTGATTTTTCGCTTGATTTCTCCCTTTTTTGAGTATTTCATTGAGATTCGTTGTCCCAAGTAGATGTAGTGGTCAATTTTTGCCAGGTCTGCATCTTTGGCTTAGATTTTTGTGTTCTTGTCCTCAAAATATTTGTTGTACATAATGTTTGTTTGACTAAAGTTCATAGGTAGTGTGTCCAAATCTAATGACGTATTTAAGATACATTGTAATATGCACTGAAATCATAATGCTGAGTATTGAAGCTTGAAAAACAAAAACAACTGATCATTGTAGCTCGGAAAATAACGAAAAAATCCATAGTTCATAAAACTTTATTAGTGGTTTTCTCAACTTTGAAAAAATAGGTTGTTGGGCAATTATTATGCGTGTCTGGTCATATATATATATGTATATATATATATATATATATATATATATATATATATATATATATATGATGAACTGGAGGATTGACTCAAATAGGGCAGAAACATAAACGTGCTTGTTTAGCCGATCCTTTATTCAATCATATTTTAAACTCCACTCTAACTTAAGTTGATGTTTAATGTTGATTGTATCGATATCTTTATAAAATTAACCAATCCTATGTATTGTATCATATTAGATCATGGTATTAAATATGAAATTATGTTCCTTATTCAAATTATATATATTCATATCATCTCCCTCGATTGATTCATATCTATACATCTATGTATTTTAGTCTGTTTATATTTATCAAACATATCTCTTCATGTCCCATTATTTCCATATTTACCAATCTATCTATCTATCTATCTATCTATCTATCTATCTATCAAGCTTTCTATTGCGTTATTGTTTATTGATATGCTGTCATAATACCTGATACAATATAAATTTCTCTTGCTCCAGTAGTCACCAGTAAAATAGTCTTTATAATATCAATTTGTCTGTCTGTAGGTGCAAACAATGAATTATTCATGTAGAAAATTCCTGGGTGCCTATTGTCAAAAAGGCATTGGTGGAATGTTTACGTTAGATTCCTCCGGGGGGTAATAACTTGCACGCTTACTTATAACAACCACTTATTCAATGCCTGAGAACCACATCATCTCTCGCAAACGCACATTGAAAGTAGATTGCATACATACATATCAATTAATTTTGAGATATCTACTTGTAAAATATATTGGTTGCTAAAAGCATACTCCAGTTCGAAAATCTGAGAGCACTGTGGTATCTGAAAAAAAAAGGCACGGGAGTTTCAGATACATTGTTGACAATTGGGAAGATGTATGAGTTGTGGACCCTTCTTTTTAAAACTAATTGGGTTTTCTTGTTTTCAAAGGTTGAGTTCGAACAGCGAAAGGAATCGGAGAACCAGATCTCTGTGTGTCCGTCAAATTATTCAGGGATAGGGTCTCTCTGTAACTGACTTTGCGTATCTTGAGGTTGAGGAATTACTTAATCCGTCGAACATCTATGGAAAAACGTATTCGTCGTAAACAGATTTGTGCCATGTATTAGAATTCGAATTAACCTAATCTATTGCTTATAGACACTCGGAGGCTGGAAGCCAAGTTCAGCCATTTTTCTTTTGTGCATATCTCCAAGTTTCACTCTTAGCTATTTGTGTAGCCCTGCCCTATCTCTCCGTTTATTTGTAGGCCTCTTTAGGGCACTGGGGTTGCAATTTCCTTCTCAGAAGTTTTCCTCTACCCAGACCAATGTAAACATTTTATCCTTAATGTGTGACAGACAGAAGTGTGACAGACAGACTTGTAGATGATGATATATTTTAGTATGGTTTGATTTGGAGTCACACTTGTGAACAGCCCTTCAAATACATCGTTTCATGGAGATTGCTCTGAAAAGTTGATCTCAAACTCGTTGCATGACAGAACACTAAATATATATATATATATATATATATATATATATATATATATATATATATATATATATATATATATATATATATATATATATATATATAACTTGCCATCACAGTCGATAATTGAACAAATGTAGCGTCAATTTGATGTAAAAAAATTCAACTGGAGAAAAAATATGGTTCGAATAAATTCCTTTAATGACGCCACCGGCGTTTTCCTAATTAGAGTGAAAAAGCATCTAAAAACATTTAGATTCTGGAGAATCCATATGGTATTATTAGAACCGTCTAAATAGGACTCGAAAAGGGTTGGAACTACTTTTTTTTCGAAGAAATAAAAAAAAGGGGTCTGGAGGGGTAAGTCCACTCACATTGTTTTAATGTTTAGCACGTCTGCTCAACGCACAGAAGGTCCCGGTGTTGAAGAATGTTGAAAGCTTCTTGTTGGGATAAATAGAAGCTTATTGAGAATATTATAAACTGTGTGATTAGGGAGGAAGTATCCCTTTGATCGACTTGTATCCTACCAAGGGGATAGCCATAAAAAACTTGTGGGGATAATATCCTGGTCTTAACCAAACTTGAGATTTGGATGGATTACTAAGTTAACCCATGTAATAGAAACCTGAACTTCGTCACCTGTCGTTATGCTCCATTGGACTTCGTTTTTAAAGAGACGGGATGCTTTGCCCTTACTTTATCTAGTGGAGTACTGATGCTAATTTTCAAGCCTGTAGACGGAACGGTATGACCACGAGCGCTAGAAAAAAAAAACTCACAGACTTATAAAAAAGGATAGGACTCTTCACCATCTTTCAAAGCTATAATTTTTCAACTTACACAGCTGGCCTAATCTTTCTGTCGATTAAAATATGCATATACATTTATATTGCGAGGAATTTCTTCAGTGTTTGATCACCTTCCTAGTTCCACATAGCAGTAAACCTTGAAGTAGATCGTTGTTAAAGAGTGCTCTGTATTTTGACGTACTGTAAAAACGATATGAATTAGACAGAAACATATCAGTTGTCAATGAACGAAACTTTCATATCAGCACACGTACTACTAACTGTTTTTTCATCCGTCGCTAAAATGTTTATGATCTCCCCAAATATTTTGATAAATCCATTAGATTAGCATTTCTATGGTGGATGCAGGGCAAACGTAATATCCGTATAGGTTTCATTCAAAACTTGGAATACATGTTTGCCGGGTATTTTTTCCATTAAAAATGTTAACATAGGAGATACTTGCAGCCACTATTATGTCGTAGCACAGTTTGGGAACCTCTACACTAATCAGACAAAAGCATGCTCACCATTCCTTAAATAGCAGTCGTATTTAACAATATGCAGTCTGATGGGGACTCCTCAATTGAATGTTTCATTATTCCATTTTTGAATAACATTATTTGTCAAAGAAACTTTTTGCGTGGGTATATGTGAAGTATACTTACATATTTAGTCAAAGAAAAGTTAAGATACAGAGTAACCTTTTTCAGATGCCAAAAAGACTGTAGAAACATCGTAATTAGATTTATGGTCAAGATAAAGCATGGTCGCTTGGAACCCCCGAAAATGGATAGCCAGTCACAGCTGCTTAATTTAAAAGACATTAGAAGAAAGAAGTGAAGAGGGTTGATAAAAACGGGGTCGTTTATGGGAATTCCAACAGTGAAAGTTCGAAAGATAGACATTTAATTTAGTTGCACGAGAAACGAAAGAAAACAGGAAGGAATGCAAGAGGAAACAGTAGATGATAACTTAGTTCCAATATCAGGTAAAAGAAGAGGAACAGGTGATTCAGTAAAATGAAGAGCTATAGAAAATGGGTCCTTGCCTATGAATAAGGGACAGAACATTGATCATCCAGAGAGTAGACGAGAGTAGGAGACCAGTTGATGAGAGTAGCTGACCAGATGAGGGTAGACCAGATAAAGGGTCGGACGGTTTGATTTTGGATACCGCCATGAGTCTTAAGCCATTCGTTCCTTCCTCTGCTGCAGCCGCAGGGCTGCCAGAACGGTACATGAACAATGTCCCCCTGCGTCATTATCCTCCAGCAGTAATTAATGGCAGCTTCCCACCCCTTCTTCATTGTCATGCTAGTGATAACAAAATTATAAGACAATGGCCTAGATGAATTGCAATAAGACAGATCACTGGGAGAGTTTTGTTGCATTACCTATGATATCGCATCAGATCAGTGGTTTCGAAACTGGGTCTTGCAGATCCTTGGGTATCCGTCAAATAATGCTCGGGGGTCGGGGGTTCTGTACCTGACATTGCGAAGAAACAAAATCATCCATTGCATGTGTACCATATATTACAGAATAAATGTAATCCATTCAGAATAAACTTAATTTCACAGGTCAAAAATGATTTCTATTGTAGTTCATTAAGTACTGTCTAAAAACTAAATGCTAAAAATAGGGGTCAACCAGAATATTCCCTTTTGAAGAATGTAGCGAGTTTTTTGAGAAACTTGGCGTTAGACCAAGACTGTAATAGATGGATAGATATGATCATTCTGTGATAGATAGGCAGAATGACGGACAGATTCATAGATGAGGCGGATAGATGGATAGATATTCACTGTTTTGGCGAATTATTCTGTAAGTGAAAACGTGCAATTTTCTGGCCGATATGATTTATCACCAGAAGTGTGCAATACAATATAACCCGAAATAGATATGATCAGATATCTAGATGTATGGGACAATAGAGGGTTAGATAGAACTAAATGGGATATATCGATAAAAATAGACTGAGATAGATAGATAGATATATTGATGGATAGATATATTGATAGATAGATAGATAGATAGATAGATGGAGTGATAGATGAGAACAGATTGGAATAGACGGATAGAGTATATAGATAGATAGATAGATAGATAGATAGATAGATAGATAGATAACTGATTCCCTGCAATGGTGAATAATACGTTGATTGAAAAAATGTAATTTTTCTGCACGAAATGATTTATCACCGGAAGTGTGCTATACAATATAACCAAGAACAGATATTATCAGATGTATAGGACGAATAGATAGATAGGGATAGACTGAATAGACGGATCAATAGATAGACAGACTGATAAATAAGAACAGAATTAGATAGATAGATAGATAGATAGATAGATAGATTGATTGATAGATAGATTAATTGATTGATTGATAGATAATCGATTCCTTGCACTGGCAAATAATGCTGAGAGTGAAAATTGTAATTTTCTAGACGGAATGAGTTATCACCGGAAGTGTGCAATACAATATAACCCAAACTATCCTATTCGACCAGGAATATTTTGTCACTATTCAGGAGACACACGAAAAATGGTGGTGTCTTGAGGTAACGGAAAAGAAAAGTTTGATTTGTTTTTTTCTTCAACCAACGCCTTTCATCATCTTTAATATCCTTCAGCTTCAGTTTACCTCTAGTTTTTTTTCACCCGCGATAAATGCCTATTTTTTTTTGTTTTTTTTTCTAATCCGGATCGAATTTGAATAGATTCAAAGTGTTCATAACAAAGGAAGGGTTGAGAGAGAGGGCGAAGACAGAGGGATCGGTTTTTCATTTTTACGTTTGATCGTCTCCTATCGTTGCTTTTCTAAATCAATTCCGAAAATGATAAGGTAAAAACTACAAAAAAGGAATATTTCATATATATATATATATACACACACACACACACACATATATATATATATACACACACACACACACACACATATGTATATATATATATATGTATAATTTTTTTCCATTTTCAATTGAATTATATTGCATTTCAGACGATTTTTTCTGCTTTACCTTTGATGCTTTGATTTTTATTTCTTTTTTTTAGCGCTATTTAACTTGAAAAATCAATTTGAAAGAAATAGTTTTGCAACGATAATGAATGTTTCTAAATGTTTCCGAATGATATTGGAAATAGTATGAATAACGTTGCAGGTTTTTAACTGAGTCTATTATTTTCTTATTTCTCCTTATCATTCTTTCTTCCGATCTTTAACTGCAACCAAAATCTACCCGTGAACTAATTCTGATGAAGTCGAAAGCATGCAATGGGTTGACTGTTAACCAAATTTCAATTAAACTTTAAAATGACCAACCAAACCAGACCAGAGTACTGTGATGCAAAATAATTTTCGTTTTTCATCATATTTTTCGAAATGTACCTTAATGGCTCCTACGTTGGATGAATTAGTTGGAATATGAATGAATGCATAAATAGCGGTACAAAGAGTGATTAAATAGAGTTAAATAATCGAATCAAGGAAAGAAAATTATACTGCGTATAACATGGAAACTATGAAACGAGAAAGAAAAGTATGAGGATATTTTTTTAGTTTAAGTTGTCCTTTGGATCAGGAATAGATAGATATGCTAATTATAAACAATCTTAGAGAAGAATCTTGTAATTAAAATACGAATTCAGCACATCCTGGGTGATGTAATTTGGCTCCTCATGATAGTTGAAAAGGTCATGATGCCACATAAGTACTGAATGATATCATCTTTTAAGATCTACGAGTAATTAAAATCGGATACGTATAAATAAGATATGAATAAAAAACAGATATCTGCCTCAAAGACCAAAGATCCGAACGTCGAGACAGTATCTATTCAAGAGTATCAATAAATTCAACTTTGACAACCAACTCAGTAATTGATTGACAGACAATAACAATATGAGCAGACTCAAAGAAACTAGGTTTGAATTTCATTAAACAATTTTGCCTTCCTCGAAAATGAACTTTTTGCCAGTGCAATGTGAAATGTCGGATGAATAAATTGCCACCAAGAACGACTCGACTTGTTCCTTTCTATTGCAATATGCTACTCAGAGACTTTCTTTCATCGGTCATCTGATGCTGGGTCGCCAGTGGTCAGACAGAATGAGAATCAACCGACATATCATCAGCAAAGGGATGGAGAAAGAAGAAATTCCATGTTACTTCATCATCGTTATCATCAGCGTAGTCACGTAACAACAAAGTTCTTTTTTCCCCATAACATGACAGTATGGGTCTTGGAATCAATACTTATTACATCTCATACATATTCTACCACTGCCAACGAAGTTTGAAGATATATATATATATATATATATATATATATATATATATATATATATATATATATATGTATATATATACATATTCATTCACATTGAGTGTTTGTCCATTAGATATCTCTAAATATTCTGATTTGAATTTTATGAAAAATCTTTGAAGGGTGATCAGATGATGTAGAAAAATTGGTTTAATTTTGGGGCAGATCCAGGATTTTTTTCTGATTGAACAGTATTTTCATAACTGTATTAAGAAGAGGTAAACGATAGTGCAAACTATGGAAAATAGTTACCTGATCGGTATCATAGCTATATATGAACTGATATTCATTCAGTTTTTTTTCTTGGCGTATGAGGCTGACAGATCTTCACACTTTCTGAGTACTATTTTGTTTGTACTACTATTCACGAATGTCGTTTTGTGGCTAGAGGATCGACCAGGATCGCTTTCAATTCATAGTTTTTGTCTTTTTATTCCTTTGTTTTCTTGTATCTTTTTTTGCATCAATACAAAAATACTTGCCCATATTGCAGATATATACAGACGCACACACACACACATACATGCACATTCGTTCTTGTGCACGCACGAATACACAAGGTCTGTCCATGAAGAAATCGTACTTTCAAAAAAGCTCACGGTTGAGTAGTACAAGAATGCTCATGACTGGGATATTATGAAGCAAGGTCCATGATCTTTTTGTATGTAAATCTGCATCAGGCCACTTCTGTTTTTTCTTGAGTTAAACGTCCCAAAGCAAAGTGAATATAGTGGCCTTGGCTTTTCTTTCTCCTCCGAATTGAAAAAAATAAGCATTTTGAAGAGCAACGGGTTTGTGTGAAGAACACTTTTTTAGAGACCCTTTCCTGTAATAAAATTAGGTGTGTCTTATTCGAGCACCATTTTGAATGTTTTCATTGAACGTTTGAAATATGTATATATATATATCTATATATCTATACCTACATATATATATAGATAGATAGATAGATACATTTTTATGCATGTGTGTATATGTGCGTGCGTTTGTGTGTGAATGCGTTGATGTACGATGGTGGTAAACCCTTGGATCATATTTTAAGTTACATCTACGTAAAATTGGTAACAATAAACCAAAAGTGGACTTGTTAAGCCTTATGTTTATTCAATGACAACACATTCTCAGAGACCTTCGTGTTATGATGAATGTTCTCCGATTAGGGATTCACAAACATTTGCAGAGTGTGTTCAAGAAACTTCAAAAACATATCAACGCGTTGTATGTAATAGAGTTAAGGGAACATTACACTAAGAAACATTCCCAAAGAGATTTGGTTACAAATTCGATACAGGAATTAAGAGGCTAATTCCTTTGCTGATAAATCATGAATGAGGAAACCAAAAATTGATATTGGGATTATCATGTCTATCGTGTTAGCCTTTGAAATGGACGTTACACAAACTAAATATTTACTAAGCTTAGTTTCGTAATCCAACAACAATTTAAGAAATATTTGTATATCATTGCATACGGATGCATTGAAATAATTCAACATCTGGCCTGTGTACAAAAATGACAATGGAGAAATAAATTAGTCTTTACACAAGGCAGTGGAGCGTTGAGTTTGATGTCTTTTGCATCTGAGGTTCTCGAGCAATATATCACCGCGATTATTCGGCAACTAACCATTTTACAAAGTTGAAATTCCCCAGATATAAGGCAGTGCAGTGTCGGGATTGAAGTTTTCTTGATAAACAGTTCTCAAGAAACTTAATAAGAATAAATGAAACATTACTGACAATAGATACTTCTTCATAGTTTCTATAAATCATTTCCTTTATCTTGCGCTCTTAGGAATTATCTGAATTTCGATATGAAACCATCTAAATTGGCAATACCAGAGGGAAATAACAGAAACACGTTAAAGCCATAGTTTCATATGACAGACTGAAAATTATTTACATTAAAATCATGACTAGCTGCTATACATAAGGTAACAATTGATCGATGTAACATTCAGTTTTTAGATCAAGTAGAGAGACCTTTTTCACCAAGGTATTAGTAGAAATATAATTTCATACAAGTCAAAATAAACGGAACTCGCTTTGTCATTTGCCATGGACTTAGATCCTCCCCCAGGATTTGACACACCTCTATATCGTGGGCGTCGCAGAGCCAATATTTTCTGAACCAGTCAAGTTTCCTTCACCATCTCATACTAACTTTTCTGACCTGCTTCGAAGCAATTTTCTAAAAGTTCACATTTTGATTTCCTTCCCTCTTTCTGAATATTTCATTATTTTACAGTTTGCTTGAGATATTCTAAATCACGTTTGTTCTGTGTCTAAACGAGATAATTCAACTTCAATTTGTGAAATCTGTGTGTGTGTGTGTGTGTATGTGTTCGTTTGTGTGTTTCTGTGTATTTCTTAGTGTCTGCATGTGTGTGCATGCACATCGCAATTACTCAATAATTGGCCATTTTACGAAGTCGACATTCGCCAGATATATCATTCCCCACGCAAAACGGCACAGTGTCTAATATTGAAATTTGTGTATTTCATATTTGATAAATAAAATGTTAGTATATCTCGGAATTTCCACATGGACACATAGCGCAGTGGTTACAGCATCAGACAAATTACTTGTTAAGTAATCTGATGGTTCTAGGTTCGATCCTAGTGTGAGACAGTATAACAATACTACTAACGCTAAAAGAGGGGAGTACGGTCAATATACCCCCGTCGGATAGACAAAGGGTTTCGGTTCTATACTTCCCAAAAATCGGATGATACCTGACGAAGTCCGTAGAGTGCAACGGCCAAAAAGTTGTATGAAAAACAACAAAGATGAGGATGGTCCGAATATTAATAGAAATAAAAAAATAAAATGTTATTCAAGTATATTTTTTAGTGCGAATGTATTTTTTATTAGAATGAAATAAGCCATTGCGTAAGTTAAAATTTCTGGGGATGTACAAGACTTGGCTGTTTGGCTCAATCGGTGTGAGGGCCGGCGACGAATCACACTTATATTTATTTATTAGAATATAATGAGCCCAACTGTATCTCTAACATAATTTTTCTTAGAAATATAAAACTTGTTAATTTAAGATTGTCGGTGAGAGAGCCGAACACCAATTAGTTAGTCGTGATTTCATAGAAGGTAAGGGGATGTTGATTTTACATATTAGTTCGGCCTAAGGTACTGATATCACTTTCCTAAATTGGGTGACGGTTGTTCTTTTTCATGTTGTTGTTATCGTAGAAAAAATAAAGTCAACTTCAGACTTGGACTGGAGTATCATCACCATCATCATTATCAGTTTTCAGCGTCCGTAATTGGACAAAGACCTTCCAAGGACTCCCTAGATCGATAAATTGTCAGTATTGCAGAGCCAGTACTTTCTGAATTTGTCTAGTTTGTCATTTCATCTCATATTTTGTGTGCCACATTTTCGCATATGACCTCTGGGGATCCACATGGCGAGTCGTGATGTCCAGCAGTTGTCAAACCTGTCTTGCAGTATGGCCAGCCCATTGTCATTCAAGTTTCATCATGATTCCTATATCTCTGACTGGTGTTTTTCTCTAATGATATTGTACTGTCTTGTAATCCCCCCCATGGTCCCCTCCTGCCCCCGGTGCATGTTTCTAAGTTTCAGAGTCAGTCTTCTCTGTTGGGTTTTATGTTTCAGATCCATAGGTGACTATCGGTGGGATGTATTGATCATAGACTTGATGGGATTCTATCGTTTGGCAGAACTCAAACTCATTTCTGTGAAAGAGTCCATTGTTTATAATAGCCAGTAGGACTTATCTTTATATCAGCACTTTTGTTACTTTCCATTGGATGAGTCCATGGTTACAGATAGAGATGAAAGTAATTCAAACCGTTCATTACATAAGTATCTCGAAATGTCCCACAAAAGCAACACTAAAACAGAATAAGATATTAATATATAAAAATACCAAAGATTCGAGTCGAATGGGCTGAAAGTAATTACACTTTCAAATGAATAGAAATATCCATCACTAATATTTGCCTTGCTTGGATATTTTGTAGCTTCGTTTTCAATCCTATTCATTATTCTGGGGAAGCCGAAGGGCGAAACATGCCAATAAATGGTTTCCTGCAATGTCATTAATATCTTAATTAAATATTTATATATTTACTTAAATATATATCTGCCTTTGTTTTATTTGCCTTTCATCTATCCTCGGTTACATTGACGGGGGCGATATTAAACAGCCATGAACAACAGGTCTGGTTTGTCACTAAACAGAAAACGTCATGCTACTGACGTATTTTGGTAGCATACTGTGTTGGGGGTGAACAATTGAAAAAATTAGGAAAAAGTATTATCAATGGATAATTTTTACCCTTTCGGGAATGATCACTAAAAATGTCTGATTCCACCCCTCACCCCACAAAAAGCGTGAACTTCATCTATAACAAACTAAACGACCAATTTAGCATAAAATTACATTATCAATTGAACTCCTCACTAAGAGCGTATGGGGGGTATAAAAAACAAAAATAATGTTTTACACATAATAATGAGTGAATATTTGAATTCTCATCCCTTTGGCTCCATTGGTGTAGTATTTACAGGCGATACATAGATACATAAACAGATATGCGGACAGACGGATTGATTAAGAGTCAGCCATAATCACTTAGAAACTCAAGAAACCTATGTTTTGGTGACAGACTTGGTTGGTGGGTTCTAATATCTTGTTTTAAAAATTCCATACAACGAATCGTTAAATGAACAATAATCGACATGAATCGGAATCTTCTCCTCTAGTTTCTAATAAAGATAGATGGATTGATAGATAATCAGTGGGCCAGAATGACTTAGAGGAGCAGAAACCTATGTTGATAGCTTTTGTGACAGTTTTGGTTGACGGTTTTTAATATGCATGCAGTCTTTAAAAAGACACTAATATCCCATCATTCTTTTGTGAATAAATAGACCATATGTAATATTAATTTTCTCTTACTGATCTGGAGTCCCACAAATTCTATTCATTGCAAGCTTGGTTTTGGCACAAGGCCACCTCTATGACGAAACATCAATCTTGGATGATTATGTGTTCAGTTGCATTTCGTCTGATATCTTTTCTGCAAAAAAATAATTCTTTCAAAACGTAAACTGCACAAGTCTTCTAGATACATACACAAACACACACTCACACACGTGTGTATGTGTGTGGTTGTGTGTGTGTGTGTGTGTGTGTGTGTGTGTTATTAGAAAATGGATGTGTGATCCAACTGATTGATTATAAATTGTGTTTTCAATACAATATAACGCAATTTATAATGATATAATCATATTTAAAATCAATTTATAATCATAATGTATTACCGGGAGATGATTTCAAATAATAATTTCAATATAATATGACGAGATCTATAATCATATATATATATATATATATATATATATATATATATATATATATATATATATATATATATATATATGTGTGTGTGTGTGTGTGTGTGTGTGTGTGTAAGCTGATGGGTGTGCATAGGCTGGTCATAAGAATTTGAACTGGCATTCAGCTACAAATTGCTTGCTTTTGAGAGTTAACAGCAACACTACGCGATAAAAACAAAGAATGTATTGCAATCGACAAAACAAAATATGTATTTAGTTATGTTTAGAGGATCTGAACTTTAAATTTCTGGTACTTCATAAAAGCAAACTATTGTCTACGTAAAGAGTACTGCTTATGGGTATTTGAATTAGCACAAAATCTATGTTTAATTCCGTGCTGATTGCAATAAAATTCAGTTTTGCTCGTGTAATATTCTTGTTTTAACTCTCTTAATTAAACGATTAGAAACATAATGTCTGCTCGTTCAAATAATTATGACAGGTACCGCATGTGTGAACGTGTGCATGTGCATGCGTGTATAATGTGTGTATGCATTGATTCATGTTTCTGTCTTTATCATCATCATCATTATTAACCGTAATAAGTTTTATAAAGGCTTTTTTCATGTCCTTCCATGACGTGCATGATTGCGCTAACTTAAGCCAAGTTATACTGCATGAATTTTCAATTCGTCCATCTTATCTCATGTCTTTTCTACTGAATTTACTGTCCAATGGACACCAGTCGATTGGCCTTTTGCCCCATGTGTTGTCGTCTCTCTCGCGATGTGCTTCGCTCATACCAATTCGTGTAGCTCAACAACGAGCTCAGCAACAACATTACAAAGGAAAAGCCTCTGGACCCGATAACATCACCATCAAACTTCTCAAAAAAGCTTGAAAATCCATAACTAGTAAATCACATTTGCTGACTTTGAAAAGGCCTTCGATCCAGAGGGAATCTCCCAAGTTATCGATTCAGTGGAAATCCCCAAAGTTATCGATGCAATAATATAACAAGTTGTAAACCCCGTACATGTCAAAGTTCTGTAACATATCTACCGAACCAACAGACCCTCTACGAGGCAACGTAAAGACTCTGAGTTCTTTCAACTAGAAAAAAAGGTTGAGACAAAATGATACCAGCTAAAACCAAACTCTTCAAAGTGTGCCTTGAGATGATCTTCAAAGACCAAGACTGGGAACACAAATGAATCAGAAAAGACAGCGAATACTTAAGTAACCTCAGATTTGGTGACGACATCATCCTTTTTGCTAAGAAATTTCATGATTTCCAGATCATGTTAGACGAACTAAATGAAGCAAGCACAAGTGTTGGCTTCCATATGAATTACTGCAAAACAAATGACAGGTACGACAAATATTCGTGGATTCGAAAACATAAAGCTGGAAAAGGTAGACCTTTGTATCTACGTAAGACTAAGAGTCTCCACGAAATCACCAAAAGAAGAAGAAATAAATCAAAGAATCACACTAGGTTGGCAAGCTTTCGGTAGAGCAAGCTCGACATTCAAGAACACAAGTTCTAAAAATGCACCCAATCGATAGTTACCGATGGTGGAACATTCAGCATGCATATGAAAGAATCGTGTTTAACCCCAAAGAGAAAGATCATAAGGCAGCACAGTATATTAAAGAAAAGACAGGTGTCCGATACGTAGTTAGAAAACTCAAATGACAACGGGCTGGGCATTTTGCAAGAATCTCAGACAACCGCTGGAGATCACGACCCACAATGTATATAAAAAAGGAGCTTATGCGAAATTGTGGCTGACAGAGAGAAAAATTAGATTCGGAAAGTGCTGTCTCTGTGACTCCCATGATAAAGAGGTCAGGTGAATCTTCGGGAAGGTCTATGTCCAACGAGGGACACTAAAAGAATGATGATGATGATGATGATAATGATGATATAAATAATAATGAATTACTTGTACGATATCAATCACCTCCTTTTTCTCAATTGGATCATGTTCATCTTCTTTTATTGCTAAGAGTTATTCCTAACATTGCATTTCCGTTTTCTTCTGAACTAGAAAGACATATGTTAGTTCTTCATTCTTGTATTTTTCATTTATTAATAATTCTATTTCTTGATAAGTATTGAGCTCTGTGAGTAATAATCAATAGGAGATGAAATCTATTTACATTCATTCTTTGGTTGTTTTCAAAAATTGAGGATATATATATATATATATATATATATATATATATATATATATATATATATATATATATATATATATCCATCGACTAAGTACAGGGGTTTCGAAACTGAAAAGTAAAGGTTCCTTTCTACGCTCGAAATATTCTGACCTCTACTTTTAATATTTAGTTTTGGGGCTGTGATCAATGAACTGGTTGTTTTTACAAAAATTGAGGATATATATATATATATATATATATATATATATATATATATATATATATATATGTATATATATATATATATATATATATATATATATATATATATGTATATATATATATATATAAATATATATATATATATCCATCGACTAAGTACAGGGGTTTGGAAACCGAAAAGTAAAAGTTCCTCTCTGTGCTCGAAATATTCTGACCTCTACTTTTAACACTTATTTCGGGGGCTGTGATCAATGAACTACAATAATACGCAATTCCTTATCTTTTTAGGCTACATCATTTAAAATTAATTACATCGATTCGCATTATGATAAATGGAACAGGTTTGTGTACAATAATGATGTTTTCTGATAGTTGGTCGGTGAATGACGTTTCTCTACCATAAGTCTAGCATTGTCAGGTTTAGAAGGACACTGATTTCGATCCGAGGATCATTTGACGAACCCTTAAGTGTCCACAGATCTCAGTTTTGAAACCACTGATCTAGTGGATCGTGGAGGTAGCATACTGGGTCCTTGACAGTGTTCATCAGATCATTGTGGTATACTTGGAAGCGCATATCCTCTCTCCATGTACCATGGAATATTTCACCAAGTTACGTAATACCATGAACAAAGAATAATATTGTGAGAAATGGATGTTTGTCTCTCTCAAAGACATTCATACAAAATGAACACAAACTACCTCAACCGGGATTTGAACTCCATTCACCGATTATATCTTCCGGGTTGTTAACTATTGGGCCAAATGTGCACCAGCATAGTTAAAAAGTTTGGTTGTGATCAATAAAAAGTCCAAATTAAAAAAAACAACAACAAAACAAGCATGAATTCCAAAATACCCAAACTAATGGACTAGTTTAGCATAAAAATACATTGCAAATTACCTCATGCACATACACACATACATCAAGCCTGAAAATATACTCATTGAGTTTTCAGTGGTGGGAGCTTGATTTCAAATGTAAGTTTTAAGTGGGGGGAATATCCAAAAAAACAAATAAAAAGTTTAGTGTAGTCTTGATAGAGAGTAAATGATTCAATTTTTGGCCATCTAGCTCCATTGGCTCCGCTTGTACGAGTAAAACATACATACTTACAACTACCAGATAAACTGGCTTAAAAGCTGAAGGGACCCATTGTGAAAGTTTTGTTGTCAGAATCGTTGAACGGTTTTTTACACGAATATGCTCGTATCTATTCCAAGGCCAACGCTCTTATTTCCAAGACACAATCTGGTGTAATTGCTGATAGTCTACTAAGATAATATGCATCATATATTTGCAAATCTATTTTGTCTTCAACTCTCGAAATAGATATGAATAATCACAATGCTATTCGTATGGGTCACTAAAACAGTCATTCTCGAACTTTGATGGTTGTCTATACATCTCAAATACAAAGTAAAAGTCACTTATTTGTGAATCTCTCAGTCTTTCTGCCCCTGTGAGTATCATGGCCAAACAAAAGGTCCCAGGGGTTCGATTCTTTTGTACAGATATTGACTTAAACCCTGATCAAACATAGGCTATTCTGTTTTTCTAAAGATTCTAACACAATCAGGTTCAGCGGGGTTCGATTTATAATACAAATATTATGCTAAACTGAAGACATTTTATGGCCAGTATCTAATGACGGAGCTATGTAAATATTTCGAGATGATGTATTTTAGAAGCAAAGTTGTACGAGAGAATGGGGGAACATTGTTTTCTCCTTTATGATATAGCTTTTCTGTGTTCTCATTTTAAAAGTTATTTCTCCCCTGGGTAATGCTGCGTATCCTTCATAGTTAAGAAATATATATTATTCATGTGGTACATCAACTGTAACAATGGGATGAATAAGACGAGAAAAAACATCTCATTAGTCAATGAACAAAACTTTTAGATCAGCTAAGTGATATACGTACTAATCACTTAACAAAATGTCAATTTCATATGTGCTGTCAATTTGACGGCACGTACATGCTGGTAATGTCGCTAATAGAGGGCTTCTTCTTGATCAGAAATTAGTGAAGTCTCAAGAGAAGAAATATCCTTGTTAGGAATTCCTCAGGGAAGTTGGGTTAGGGATAATTTTGCAGTCAAGAGGTTGAAATAAAGGATGGGTTTATTATCAGTTGACCTTTCAATAATTGCAGATATCCACAAGGGAATGGCTCGCAATTGGACTGGAAATTAGCATCAAAGCATTCAAAATGTTACTCAAAAAATCTCCCATTTGATGAGAACGTGTCCGCTGTATGACATACTTCAACTGCACTGATGCACCGAATCAACTGGGACAATTGTTCCAACATTCATCAACTCATTTCTTGTTGTTTACAACCAGATCAGCTAGTTGGACCGAGAGATATAGGGGTGGAGAGCTTTTGGTTACATCATTGAGCGTAAGAGGATTAAGGGATCGTTACAAAAGTCACTCATCTAGGTATGGGCATCTGTCACTACTTTTCAAGAAGAGAGGGTTGCAAAATCATATCTTCTAAGGGGAGCAAAAGTATATATTTCTAGGGCAGGGTAAAAGAGTATATTCAATATATATACATTGATGGACAACCCTGTTGCATGATAGGCCTTCAACCCACCATTTGTAGAGTAAGCAAGTACGACCCACTGTATGATCCAGATATCAGATGATGCATTTCCTCTCATATGTGAATGCGTATTAAGTCATACTTACATAAAATAGTTGTTTGGTTTTATCTTTGTTTATAAACAATAAGATTCCCACTTTCAACCCCGTCGGTGAAAAGACCTGATTTGGTGGGGAATAGGGTAAATTTCCTTTCCCCCTTCCGTTGAACATACATTGCTTAAATTCGGTGATCGTACAAGTACCGGTATATTCAAAGCCGTTCAGTCGTAAAAAATCGACCTAGTAACAAGTCATGAATAGTTCTATTGCTTATAGTGTGGCAATCACCGCTTTCTCACTCTTTTCAAAATTTCTCGATTTATGTCGTTCGAGGAATTGATTGTTAGAAACGCAAGTATTAAATTTGAATAAAAACGCTTTGATCAAATTTGGCTCGTATCAAAAGAAGTCTAGACGTCGGAGTAGTCGGCTAGCAAACGTATATAAATATGAATGTACAGTAGTATCTTAATGTAATACCAGAGAATATATTTGCTTTAATCATTCCTTATTATCCATCCAAAAATTAATATTTTCTTAACTTGCTGAATAACCAATGGTGTACTCGGAGTTGTGAAATAGCTATGAATGGCCCAGAAGTATTGTTAATGAAGATATACTAGGCATAATGAAATACGGTTGGATTCTCTGTGAAAAGTTATTTTTCATGTCAGAAATGGAATGGCATTCCAATCTGTTTATAGCATTCTGGTGGTTGAAGCAAGTCAGCGCATTTTAGGAGCCCCTTGATCTAATATCTCAGGCCACACCAAGCTCCTGGAGATGGACGGACCCGCAAACTTTCTCCATTATATATCAGATATCTGACCCTTGCAAAAAAGAATCACAGTAGCCTGCACGTGTACCAAAAATTATTATATACAAAAATATCTGAAATTTAATCAAATCGATTTTTTATCTAAAATTATCTAAAAAAATACCACTGCAAAATCCAGGCATTATTGGTTTCAAAATAACTATAGAGACCCTCAAAAGTACTTTTTTGAAAGCAAAAAACTTTTCTGTTTGTATCTAGTGAGGGATTAATGCAGATTTTCATTGTTATAGGCCCCAAAACGATGACCATGAGCGCCTCAGGGACACACACACTCACGGACAAGCAAAGAGAGAAGAATTTGCAACCCACTAGTGGGCTATTTGAGGGGTTACAGTTATTCGATAAAGACAGTAATTTATCGGTAGTTAGAGGTAATTTTCACTTGTTAACGATTAGAGTAAGTTTCATACCTTGTTTGATTCCATTTGTCATGATCAATAGATATAACAACAAGTTCTATAGTTTGGAGAAGTTCTTCAGCGATGACCTTAATGGCTTGAGTTGGGAAAATTGAATCACCGGGTACGTTATGTTTGTTTCAAGTTCTCCAGACAGGGAAAGCGAGGGAAGGTTTGGGTTGAGGGAGTGAATAAGTGTGGGGAACATAATGAATGACATCTGTTCCTCTCTCTCTTCAAAAAGGCAAGGAAGACGAATGATTAAGTCTAGGTGAATATGTATGTCATGCTATTTTATGTTTCAATGCACCCAATTATGATCGACTTACGCCAAAATCAAGTTGCTTCAATACTACCAGTCTGTAACTTACCTTTTCTTTTATCTTTCTTTCTTTGTTCCTTTCTCCCTATTTCCTTCCCCTTTTTTCTTTCATTTTCCTTCACCGCTATCTTTTCTGTCTACCTTTCTTCCTTCTTTTCTTTTCTTGTTTCTTTCTCCTTTTTCTTTTCTTTCTCTTTTCCCCCCTACTTTCTTCCTTTCTTCCTTTTTTACTTCCTCTCATACTTCTGCTTCAGCCTTTCCATCAAATCATCCCCGATCAGAATGAAGAAATACAATGCTACTTCTAGACGTTCTTTAATTTCATTATTAATCATCCTTCGTCTCTCTTTTCAACAGAAAAAAAGGGACCCATTGATCTATTGTTTGGCAAAATAACCGCAAACTTGTAAATTGAGGAAAGTAGATAATATTAAACAGCTGAAGCCATCAAAGATGGTGGAGGCTCCTATCCTTTTTATATGTGCGTTTGTTTATGTTTGTTCGTTGGTATGTTTCAGCTCTCTTTGCCATACTTGTCCAGAGACTTGGGAATTGGCAGCAATCGGTATTCCATTACATCCCTTCTAAAAACAATAATATTTTCAGAGTTTTCGAAATAAAAAAGCTTTTTTGACCAATTGGGGTCGCTTTCCTAATAACACCTAGATTCTTGAGAATCCAGATATTTCAAGATGTTTTCACTCTATCATTCCGTTAATTTGAGATGTTTTCAAGTAGAACACATCAGTGAAGACATACCTATTCTTCGATGAATTTTTTCTCCAAATTTTAACGCTACAGTTGTTCAATTATTGACTGCGATGCCGAGTCTTTGTTAATAGCAAATGATCTGAAGAGTAACGCTACGAATAACTTTAGGAGATTGGAATGATTAAACATTGATTAGGGGAAAGACTGAAGAAGGATATCACACAAATAATTAACCAACAAAAATGGGGTTGGGTTGGACATGAGGACAGGAAAAATGACAACAACTGGAGCAAATGGTTGATCAGTTGGGTCCCATGAGACGGTAAATGCAGTCGGGTAAGACCTAATAGGGAGGGTTGAAAGACAGGGGTTGGCCGGTAAGATATAGTAGATATTAGTTCAATCTTATGAAAAGAAATGGGAAAGGCCTTCATCCATCAGTAGACTTATGATCGATGACAAGAAATTACCAACAGTTAATGACTATAAATTGTCATCGACATCACCAGCAGCAGCAGCAGCAGCAGTTATTTCAGGTCCACAGCTAGATAAAGGCCTTTCCCAACTCCTCCCGTGGTGATTGTGTAGTCATGACAATTTGGGGGGGGGGGAGTGCCTAAACGAACAAACTGATGAACTGGTTTGAAATAAATTCTTATAGACTGGTTGCTTTACAAGGCTAGTGAACATAGTGGGAATAGATAGAGTTATGTCTCTACCAGGGTATTAATGCAAAGTGGATGCAAAAAGCCCCAGCTCAATCGTCTGCATTTTTAACCATTACGTCACGTGCACCTCAAATGGCTATTTAAAAAATGATATGTATTTACTCGGTATCCTGGAAAGATATGCAAAATGAAAATTTGAAATAACTTTCTTTTGCATCGAGATTTAGAAATGAGTTTTAAATGTAGAAACTACAGACACGCTTGAACTTTGCCACAACATTTGAGTTCTTATGCTTCAGTTGTGTGACATCAGGAACGTTTTGGGAGAACTTGGTTCCTTTTTGGATGGAACCAGAGCCGATTACTGAGCAGGAATCAACCTGCGCTAACTCATTCGACTCAGGTACATCACATCCAATCACCACGTACGAAAATCAAACAACACACTCTCGGACAGTTTTCAATACTGGGTCTAAAGGCAGAAGGTTTACTCTTTTTAACTGTGTCGACAAGTGGGCAGAAAGAACCATTCGGATCTCGGTTTTGGTTTTAAACCAAGTTTTCCCAAATCGTCTGATTGAAATGTTAGAGCTCAAATTTTGTCAGATAATTTCAGAGTTTTTGTAGTTTCTACAGTCAAAATTTCAGTTCAAATCTCCATGCAATAAAAAAAAATTATTCTGAATTTTCATTGTGCGTATTTTTACGGTACAAACTGTAGATTTTTGTAGCATATATGTATATTATCTCGTACTATTCCCAGAGTCAGGATTAAAGCAACTGACTCAATTACAATCGTACTTTGAATTCCAAAAAGAAGCTTATCTATCGAATGCAGATTATATCCCATCAACCAACATTTTAGTTTGGTAATATATTCGAGCAAATCTGACTTACGATCTATCCATTTGATTCTATATTAAAGCAAGTCTGGTTAATCACTCAAAAGAAGCCGTCACATGACCAACGTCTTTTTGCAGCATGTCTTGTTGGGGATGATCAAATAAAAATCGTTAACTAGGAGTGAACAATCTATCGCTTTTGTTGAATAATTATATCTAAAAAAAAGGGTCTGAATTAAATAAAAACGAACGTAAATGCTGCTGGACATAAAGTGAGGGATCCATTTGGCATGAACGTACAGCCCCCCCCCCCCGACATTTGGGGATATAAAAAACAAAACTTAATAAACTTGATTAGGAGTTATTGTTTGAAGTTTCAGATCTCTAGCTCCATTGGTGAGGCGTGCACAGTTGATACATACGTACACATATCCAGCCAGGTAGACCAACTTGGATACTGGAGAAACCTATGTTGACAGTTTTGGTTGAAAGTTTCTTATAAACAACGCGTCCGTTTGTCCATCGCACTTTGAAAAAAATATGTCAGAAAGGGTTGAGGGGGCGTCTGTGAATGGATCCCTGGCCGTACCGCAATGCGACGATGATAATAATAAGTCGCAAGTCTAACATTCTTATCACCAATGCTGATAAAATAGAGTCTCTGTCTCTTCTTTTTATCATAATTTTAACAATAGCAAAAAAAAAGAAATGCTTTTTTTTTTTAGAAAAGCAGAAATCAAATTGGTTTTGGATTTTGTGGATTCAGATGGATCTACCAATTCAAAACCGTAGATCTGATAACTGACTGGAAAAAGATAAAGATAAAGAGCTGTCCGATTGGAATTAGTCTTCAGTTCTATAACAGATCACATTTGTTATTGTAATGCAAAAAGATTTGGAAAGCAGTTCAATTTTTAATTTTTTATCTATCTATCTATCTATCTATCTATCTATCTATCTCTCTCTCTCTCTCTCTCTCTCTCTCTATATATATATATATATATATATATATATATATATATATATATATATATATATAAAATGATCGTTTGTGTTGGGTAAGTGGTATTAACGTGAAAAAGATTTGGGAATCGATTTTTCATAATTATAACATCTGACTTTCTTTCTTTGTATATGTATATATATATATATATATATATATATATATATATATGTATATATATATATGTATATATATATATGTATATATATATATATATATATATATATATATATATATATGTACACGTACGTTTGTGTGTGGGGGGATTATCCCTTCTATATGTATCGACTAGAAAGTCACTTTTTTCCAGTATTTATCAATGCACCTTTTGTATTTTTAATATGAGTGTGTTTGTGTGGGCGTATTTGTTTGTGTGTGTGTGTGTGTGTGTGTGTGTGTGTGTGTGTGCTGTGTGTGTGTGTGTGTGTGTTTGTGTGGGTGTGGGTGTGGGTGTGTGTTTGTGCTTATGCATGTGCTCGTGTACGTGCTTGTGTATGTGTATTTCACGTAAGGGCGTAAATATTTTGTCTAGACCCCAGGCGCCTGGTAAACCCACTGAGGTAATGGAAATCTCTGGCCATGGGTTTAAAATACCCTTGAAGTTCTCCTCGTGGAACTAGCTATGATTAATGAGACGCACTGCTTTGTGCTTGGCCCTTAGACGGTAGGGAGAAAACCTGGAGTCCGAAATTGAGCCATAAGCGGTTTGGTGCTAAACCAGACACCTACCCAGCAACTCCTGTAGTCAAGTTGGTGCTAAATATTATGATCGATATCCCTTTGTATCTCACCAACTAGGCTGAGATCCCTAAAGGAGCAACACCACACATTCTGATGGTAAGGCGAGAGCAGAGATGAGATTCTCAAACAAGGCGTGGGGTCTGCTGCGTAGTATAGTCTACTCGTCTCAACAAAAACAACCGACAGGTCGCTCTAAACGCACTCTCATATTCTGCATATGCAAAAGCAGAGGGCCAACCAACTTACTGGGCGTTCATGCCCCTCCCCCCTCTGAGACAAAATACCTAAACACAATCTAGCCATCAGAAGAGTTCCTGGAAACAAATGTATATCTCCCTGGAAACTTTAATGCTAGAGTAGATGTTAATTACAGCCCCTGGGCAGGCTGTCTCGAACACTTTGGAAGGGAAAACAAGGAAAAGAACCACGGAGACTGCTAGGGTTATATTCCTACCATCAACCCTGTATCACAAACACATGATTCAACACGAAACCCCCTCATAGAGTCTACTGGAAACATGCACGTTCCAAACGCTTGCATCACAAGACGCACGGCCATTATCTGTGTCCACGTTGCCCGTACTTGTCACAGTGCAAATTGCAACACCCACCACTCGTTCGTACTCAGCATAGTCAAGCCAAGAAGATCCACATATCAAAGCAGAAGGCCTTACTCTGTAGTCACACTAATGCCTCTTGTCGTCCAGCCAATGCCCAGAAGTTCCTCATCTCCCCTGAATAGTCCCTCCCCAACTTGGGCCATGGAGGAGCTTGAGATATGTTGAAATCACCATTGAGCATCAAGTATCACCGAGCTCTTGTAGCATATGGCAAAGAAAAAGGAGAACATGCTGATTGATTTGATGCAAACACAGCTAAAATAGAGCCCGCCATAGAGTCAAATCCTATTGCCCTCATCCAAGTCAAGGAACACCTATTATCGAGGGACCTACGAGCTGTTAGAGGAGCTCAAACCAAAACTCAGTAAACTGCAAATATGTGTACCAACAGCTACTGGCTTGAATAGTAATCAAAAGTTCAAACACTGCCTGATTCAAGAACATCAGTGTTTTGTACAAATGAATATAACAGGCAACTGCCCCTTAAATCAAGGAGATAGCATCCCTCGGGTCGAAAAACGGCTAAATAATCACTGGCCACAAGGAGCAGATGGCAAAATGGACAGAGTGCTATATAAAGCTCTATGTCACACAGAACAAGGTTTCCGGGAAGGTACAGAATGCTATTGGAAGCCAACCCACAAGGGAAGAACTTTACCGTTGAACAAACACGGAAGAAACTTAATCAAAAGGCCTAGCCAGCGGGAAAGCTCCAAGTGCTGACAGACTGTCCCCAAATGTCATCAAACATGGGAAACTATCCTCGCTGCTACACCTCAATAAGCAACTTAGTCTCTGTTGGGAAGAAATTGCTGTCCCCAAGATATGCTTGGTACTTAAATTGTAAAACTGTATGAGAATAAAAGGCATTGCAGTGACTGTACATACTTTAGCATCTCCCTGTCTAATACTGGTCTTTGCCTGCGCCGCACAGACTATAGCATGTAAGTAAATCACAAAATGGCTTCAGAACAAGGAGGTCAACTATAGATATGAGACGCCCCCAATGGAGTGAAACAGCTGGTTTCTGTTGCATGCATCAGCAGAGAGATCCTTGCAAGTCCCAAGCCTGGTCTTGCCCCAAGGATGCTGATCATTTCTTAGTTATTTCTCCCCAATTTTGTTGTGCACGATTTTGCAACAAGGATGCTAGAATTTAGCATACGGGTGCAGCTTCTCACGGCAAGATAACAATCTATGTGTCGATGACTTCTAAACACAAAGCCATTTTTGGTCATTTGAAAATAATTTTCCAAATCTTCAGCCATTTTTCAGCGCTTATAAAACCGAAATTGATCATAGAAGTACATCTTTTGAGTGCAAAAATCATATACAATGAGGAATTGTCGTCTGTGGTTATTTGAAGTCTCTGGTTTCTATTTCTGGTCATTTTTAGCCAATTCATAAAATTATGGGCCACCATTTCTGACCAAGGATGCTGAAATTGAGAATATTAGCTCAAACTTTCACATGGAAGGCAATAGGTTAAGCAGAGTTGACCTTGGAGGTCATTCAATGTATTTTCTACTGATTTTTCCGGGTTTTGGTAATGATTTTCCACTTACGTAACTGAAATTTGGCATAGGGATATGTCTTTTCTTAGCAAAGGCCAGAGCCAATGCAATATCGACCTCAGATATCATTTGAGATGACCTGAGGTCATTTTTGGTCAATTCTGGCCAATTTTAATTTTGTATCTATGAAAATGAAATTTGGCATTGAGGTAGATTTTCCCACTGCAAGAGTATTTGGAAATGTGATTCTGACATGGGGGCCATTCGAGGTCAAATTATGTAATTTCTGATCATTTCTAGCGAATTTAAAAGTAGTTGGCTGCAATATTGCGCCTATTATGCAAATACCTTGCGTATTGGTACAAGGCAAAAGTTATAGGCAATGTGAGGTTGATTCTTGAAATTGTAACAAAGCACAAGGGCAATCTCTCAAGGTGACTGACTTTCACCAGTCTTCTTTATGCTTCACCCATGGACAACCCTATGATGGTTGCTCTTGGATTTGATCTCAAATCAACTACTTCGAACTGGTATCCAATGGGAGAAACACTTATAAATATATGAAAGAGCAAATTTACCCCGTTTAGTTATAAGTTTTTTCTCCCCCGAGCAACGTCGGGTATATCTGCTAGATAAATAGATCGAGAGGAAGATCATGTCTCCAAAGCCTGTGTAGATTATCGATTATCCTGTTCCCTGATAAGATATAAGTATCAAAATAATAGATGCAAATTAATTAAAAAAAGGTTTATTCACAGTGTCAAAAATTTTCTCCTGACCTTTGAATCAAACTTTAACTTGTTAGAGGATAGAGAATGGGCTGACCCGTCATTTCTCAGTTAATGCAATGCATCCATAATCTGGAGCTGAAAGTAGCCTGATAAAGGAGACCAGTACATCCAGAGAAAGTCAGGGACATCATAGAATCCATTAAAAATATCAAATGGCGGGGGGCTGGCCATGTTGTAAGAATGGAAGACAACCGATGGACATCATGATTTACGACATGGATCCCCCGAGATCACATGCTCAACCGAGGCCTACAGAATATTAAATGGAGAGACAACTTCCTTTTGTTGCAAAAATTGACACCATGATTCTATCTGTAAATTTCCTCTTGTTGTTTACCAAATGACCATTTCGAGGATTCAAAAACAAAAAAGCTGTGTTAACATGACACCCCAGCAGTGTTGACCAAAGAACACTCCCCAACATATATATATATATACATTGAGCGAGAGAGAGAGAGAGAGAGAGAGAGAGAGAGACAGACAGACAGACAGACAGACAGACAGACAGACAGACAGACAGACAGACAGACAGGCAGGCAGGCAGGCAGGCAGGCAGGCGGGATCAGATACATTAGATGAGAATAGACTGAGATTGATAGATAGACAGAATAATAATCATGGTCGATGGTTTCAAATAAAAATCACTGGTTGATAGGTTGGATTTAGGGTCAATTGCATATTTCCTATTGGTGCCAGTGGCTTGTGTTCGAGCTCTGGTAGGAGCCAGAATTGTGAATGATGATTTTTAATGTGGGTAGCCTCAAACATGTGTCGCATTACCAATGGAGTTATATGGTTGTAAATATTTAGATATGAAAACCTCATTATATTTAGATACAACAATTTTTTTTTTTCAAAGAGAAGTTTATTCTACTTGGGTAAGGTCGTAATTTACAATGTAAATGTATGTTACGCTGGTTCTTTACTTGGTGCACGGTAGAGTTCATGCTTGTTTTTGAAAAAAAAAACTTTCTTAATGATCACTGTCCAACGAAGGTAAGAGGAGTGATTTATGCATTGATCACTATGTACTCGGCATGCTGCCAAACAGCGTTGGTCACAGTTTTCTATTGAGTCACTAACCAGGCTTGTTTTTCATGTTCTTTGTTTTTTTTCAGTCCTGCCAACCCTTTGAGGAGCAAGTGAACTCAGTTCTTGGAAACTTCTCTCCGTTGTATCCACGTCAGTCCGTCTGTGTTAACCTATGATTGATTTTCTCCAGGTCCTACCAACGTTTCTCTTCCTCTGGTGGATTCAAATCAACTGCTTCAGTCGATGTACCTGGTCTGTATTCTGGTTTAAGATTTTATCGTTTGATGGTTAGTCGGTGAACTAGCTTTCTCTAAACTTCCATCAGAATGCATCATGGGTCCTTTTTGAAGAAGAAACCGACCACCTTAGCTGCCCTGTCGTTATAGGAGGGACTGTCACTAAAATGTCAACCAAGGTTTCTACAGTTTTCGGGTCGATCTGGCTGGCTGGCTGAAAAGGAGGGAAAGTCGGCCACCAGAATCCAAGTCGGTTGTTAGTGTTTTCCGTCTCGTGAAACCCTAAGGAGAAGCTGGAGCACGGCCTCTCGTCGCCGTCGCTGTCGCTGTCGCCACGGGTGTCATCGTTGGCCGAAACGGACAGGCACATGCCGCAGCTGGCTGGCTGGCTGGTTGGCTGGCTGGATGGCTGGATGGATAGGTATTTATGTATCATACGTACCAATGAGCCTGGAGTGTTGGAAAATAAACATTTCCTCATTATCATATCTACAAAAAAACTGGGTTTTATTTGTATTTGTTTCCGAACACCCTCTCCAGTAGTGGTAGGTCCAATTTGCAATATATGTTCATGCTAAATATATCGATTTTCTTTCGGAAAATCACTTTCTTTATCTCTGCAAATCCCTAACGCAACTTGACCACAGGTTCAGTAACACTTTTTCTTACAGAATAATTCATTTGAATAATATTTTTGAAGTAAAAGTCTGCTCGAATTTGCTCGAATATTATTTTCTCGGGGATGAATTGACTGGGCGGGTTTTGACGTAGTGCATTTAAGGTTCTGCTGCACTATTTAATGTCACTAAATATAAACTGAAAACAAATCATTAAATTATAATGAACTTGAAAAGAACAGATTTGAAAATGTGGAAAATTTGGGAATAAATTATCAATGACAGTCAAGGAATACCTCTACTATCAATATTGTAAATATTTTCTTTCACAATCTTTGCAGGGTGGGATCCATGGCTTGCAAAAAGTCACGCTTCTAGATATTGAATAGACTCAACATTGCTTAACTTTGGTAATCTTATGAAAAACGATGTGCCTAAACGGAATTTGACCATATAAAAAGTTTATCTCCGTTGATATTCTTTTAATGAGAAACGGTAAAACTCATTTCATTTTCAACAACGAAAGTCTTTGTCGGAATCTTCCGTCTCACAGACAACAGACTGTTCACAAAACAGTGCACATTGAAAATGAGCTCTATGAAATCCAGACAATAGAAGGCTTTTCATCTAGAGGTAAAAGTATGGGGGATGTTGCGTCATGTAATAAAGTTGAAGTTTTCAGGATTCAGATTACACAGTGCTTTTGACATATATATATACTCAAGTGATGGAGCAACGTGAAAAAATTAAAAGAAACATTATCAACATTTAATTAATCGCTTGAAAGTTGAAAGAACAACGACACAGTTTGTCAAAATATAGCGATAGTATGGAATAAAATATCAAGATACACAGTGCATTTGAGAAACATATATATATATATATATATATATATATACATATATATATATATATATATATATATATATGTATATATATATATATATATATAAAGAGAGAGAGAGGGAGAGAGAGATAAAGAGAGATCGAGAAAAGAGAGAAAGCATCATTTACAAATCACAGACCAGTTATTTTTTGTCTATTCCACAATGTTGTTGTTTTGTAGAATCAAGATACCAAGTGCGTTTAAGTTATATATATATATATATATATATATATATATATATATATATATATATCACTGGTGGGTTATTTTTGTTTTGTCTGTTCCACTTTTAACAAAACAGTTAATTAAATAAATGTGTGTGTCCAATAAATGAGGGAGACGTTTTTTTGTGGATTCAAGGAAAGATAACTAGTGCTTTCGAGTAAAAAAAAATTCCACCGTCATTTAAAAGTAACTTGCCGGTTATCATTGTTTTGTCTGCTCCACTTTTAACAAAACCGTTAATTAAATGTAAGCTACAAAGCAATACACAAAGAATGGGACAGCAATAAATGCAACCATTGTTTAAAATGTTAGCTACGCAATATGTCTGTCGTAGTTGTATATTGGCCATCGATACCACTGGTTGGTGTTCGAGACCAGCCATAGGTAGTATTCACAAATTGGATTTTCGGCGCAGAAGGGCAAGCAACCGCTGTCCCAGTGCTGTTTTACGAATGTTCTAGGGGCCTGGGCAAAGCAACGTGTTTAAATTAGCCCGTGGGCCGTTGTGACGACCCTAATTTAATTATCATTCCCATCGACCGTTTGGTATCCATCGATCGGCATATACCTTCAACAATATTTAACAGATATTGTGGAGCCAATACTTTCCAAAAGAGTTTGTCACGCCATTTTTTTTTGCCAGCTCCAGGTTTGCATATGATCTCTGGGGACATTCTTACAACATTACTAGCATGTTGTCATTTGAATTTCTAATGGTTTCTTTGATATATCTGACTCCTGTCTTCTAATATACTGAGATGTCTAGTTATCTGTCCATGCCATGTTAAGCTTGATTCTTTCATCGATCGATTCAAAGTAAAAAAGTCTATGAATGGTTTGACCATAGATATAAATATGTGTTCAGACAAGGTCCTGTATGTCCGATATTCAATAATATAAACCTTTATTGTTATTTTACAATTGAATTTCGGGTTCCTTAAAATTGTATGGCCCTGGGCAACTACCATGCAATAGGGCGACCCTGTTGTGATTTCTTGGAAGAATAATTACTCGATTTCTCAGCTTCACGAGAGGTATAGGCCATCGGCAATGCTCCGTTCGCGCATTCGACTCCGGGCAGTCTTTTACGGACAGTTCCGGAAGTTACCACTTCGTTATATCTCTGCCTCTTTGTCCTTGTGCCATACATTTCTTAGTCTATCCCTTTTCCCCTTCCTCTTTGGGTTCCAGGTCAATTTTTGCAATGTTGGACCAACACAATTTTTTTTACAATGAATTCCATCCATCTAGCTATGTCAGAAAAGAGACTCAAAGTAGACTGACATTTTTCATGACAAAGTACAGAAATGATTTCAGCATAAATAAGAAACACGAAGTACAACAGGTCTGGTTGGTCTCTGAACAGAAACTGTTGCATAATCAACATCTTTTAGCAGTATGCCGTGTTGGGAGTGATCAATCAATAAGAGAAAAAAATAGCGATCAATAATTGAGTTATTTCCGTTATATTTTATTTAGCGATGATCACTTCAAAATGTTTGAATTTACAATATAACAAGCGTGAATGCCGTCAGGCTTAAAGTAAAGGACTGATTCAGCATAAATCTACATTAAAAATTTAACCTTTCCCATCAAAAACTAATTTTATTGAAAAATTTCAAAGTACAAAACTTAATTAGGAGTAAATATTAGAAATGCAACTTTATCCTAAATTGGTGCTTCACTTGGTGTCCTGTTGTGTTCATGATTGTTTCTTGGATACGCAGATTCTCAAGGGATCCATCAGAAGGCGAAAAAAGTGAATCATCAATTGATTACCTTTCTTCTAATATGGCATTCTGCTGAACGACGTTGGTTTTGCGACATTTTCTATCGAGTGACTATCCAGACTTGTTCTTATTTTACAATTTTTTTTTCTAAAATTAAATCTTTATCTTTTTTTGCATCTCTTTCTTTTAAAAGTTTTTCATTATTCGTTCCCGGTTTTCTTTCTCAGTCGTTTTTTCTTCTCATAGAATTTCTCCCAATTCATTTCCTCCTTCTGTTTCCCATGATTTTCGGAATATTTTTCCTTATGGAGGCAGTGCACATTCTCGAGTCCCCATTCTCTATCTCCCAAAACCCAAAGTCCTGTGCTTCCCATTATCCCTACTTCCGACGATTAAGCCTAGCATACCATCATCACTATTTGGGGAATGTTGGAAGCCTCAAATATTTTTCCAATGATAATCAATGATAACTGCTTCTTCTCTTTATGCCATTTCACCTAAGAAAAAGTTTCTTTTTAAAGAAAGCTGTGATTTTGGATAGCAGAATGAAATTTATGTCTCTCAGATGGATCTTTGATGAAGGTCAGTAATAGTTTTCATACATCGTTCTGGAGTTTTCTTTTTGAGTTAATTTATACATAAATCTCCACTAACATTCTTTCTTAATCAAATCATTTTATTTACCTCGGTCACATCTTTACACCTTTCGTCTTTCTTCGTCCCATCGTTCCAGACGACATCTCCATACTCAACGGAGTCCAAAGAAATTCTGTGAAAAGGTGAGAAAAAAGTGGTTTGATTTGGGGGAAGATCCAGAGATTCTTTTCTGATTTTTACAGGCTTTTTTTTCCATGCAATAATGTATATGCTAATTTCTGCAAAAGCAACTTCTGAAAAGGTTCTCGATGAATTTCAATGAAATTTAAGGAAGTTCGGGTAATGTATCATGGGAGAAATGATTACATTTTGGAGCAGGTCCATGCACAATTATCCACCCCTGGAGAATGGATGTTGGTATGCGTTCTCTGAGTGTTTTCTACACTTTCTAATATTTTTCCTTTTTTTCCCTTTCCTTTCATTCCTCCATTCCTTCTTTTCTTTCTAACCAATCACCAGAAAACATGAAATCATTATAACTTTCCCCCGTCGACATTAAGATCACCCTATGGCATCTCACTGCTGATTGCGTGAACTTGAAGGATAGTGTCTATTCATGAACGTGCACTAAGGTCCTCTCTGATCATCTAGCAAGTTACATCGGGCCTGCACAACCAGTTCTCAAGATATTCAAAACGAATCAATATGGATATGCCTTATGTGAATCTTCACTAGAAATTCTTCCTTATAATTTTTTAATATATTTTATCACCGTTACCCACAATATAGATTTAGATACAGTTGTTTGGTTCATAATAAATCGTGAGTTCTAGTATTTTTATGTATCTATTTTGCTTCGGTTATTCATATATTTTGACATTTATAAGTATCCAGACTTTGCCCAGCCCCAACTATTCATAGTAGAAACTTGAAATTTTAAACACAGACATCTCGATAGATAAGGGAATTTTTTAACGCCCCCTTCCCAAATGTAGTTTTGGTGGGGGTTCAATTTTCAATGTAAATTTATGCTTCATTGGCCCCTTACATTGATCTATGTTTGTTTTTTTTTGTTTTTTTAAGTCGACATTTTGGTGCCCAACAAAAGACAAAAGAAATAACTTATTCATTGAACACCTCTTTTTGATTTTTTTCAATTGATCATCCTAACGCAATATGCCGACAAAAGACATTGGTCATTGCGTGATTTAGAAAAAACACTTTTTCACATACATCTCATTTGCTTTGTATGTAAGTACTATTGTTGTTACTGTTGTTATCAGTTACCAGCCCCCACTACAGACTATCTAAAACACTTTTCTCTAGGTTAACCTTATTCATGGTCTCTAACATTTATATACAGCGTTTGTACCCATGGGGAAATTTCTTGGTTGTTGACACCTAAACTAAAACAAATCCTTAATATTATCTCATGCCTGTGTGTTTCTCTCAACCTATACTTGTATCTTCTCATTGTCTCCCTCAACTTTTCCAATCTGTGCTGCCCGTCAATGATTTTAACTAATTATACAATCATGAATAAGATTCATATGCCAAAATTTTCCCACTCCTTCGATTAACTTCACAACTATCTTTTCTTCGCCTTTCTTCCTACCCTCTAAAAGAAAAGCCAACAAAGTTCCCTTTTTCACCTTTTCTCTTTCTACCGCTTGAGTAAACTACTTATATTTTATCACCTCTGTACCTTTCTAAATGGGAATGTGTAATATTTCAAATGAAATAACAAGCTACCAAAAGTTGGTTACCTGTAAATTGAGAAAAAAAGAACTTTTCACGTATATCTCATCTGTTATGCAAGTAATTGTTATTGTTTTTTCTTGCTATTTATCATCACTTCCTATTACAAACCAGCTTAAACACTCTAACTAGGATAAGTTATTCATGTGTTCTGACATTTACATATATCTACGTATCTATGTCTATAGACTTAGCCCAGCTCCAACCATTCAGAGTAGAAAGTTTAAATTCTGTATACATACTCTCTTCTCAAAGATTAGAACAATTGTTGTTTTTTTTAATTCCCCAAAGTTTTAGGTGGAGGACTCTATTTACAATACAAATTATGGCTAAATTTACGTAATACATATGAGCATATGTATTACCATTATTTTTCTTTCGACTTTTTATTTTTCTTTATTCCAATAAACTTTCTCCATCAACCTGTTTCTCTCTTCCGCTTTTAACGATCACCCAAAACCTTATATCTCCATAATCTTTCACCTCGACACTCAATGGCATCTCATTATTGAGTGAGCTACCTCTATGAATGGTGTCTGTTCAAGAATGCGCAGTAAGGTGTCCTCTGATTAATCGCCAAGTTACATTTCGGCTGCGCAACCAGTTCTCGAGATATTCAAAATGAATGTTACTTTCCGCATAAACCTTTTATAAATTTTCAAATCGAGCTATTCTTTATCATTGTTCATGTTTTTCTTTGTAATATATTTCTTTCTCTTTCGTTTTCATTCCGATAGACTTCCTACCCAGCCCCCTGTACTTTCTTTCTCTTGCTTTTAACGATTGCCTAAAAAAACTTGATACCTCCATAATTTTTTTTATTCCGATGTTTAGCATCAAACAATAACAAAAGTCACTGGAAATCTAAAAATCTTTTTGACCTTCCGCCACAAATAACCCGCCAGATCAAATCTCCGCCTCAATTCTTTGTCTCCGAAAATGTATCTTTGATCTGCAACAAAAAAAAACGACAAAAAAAAAAAGCAAAATGTGGAAAGCACTCCGAGAGCGAATAAATCTGCCAACGCCATTTCAGTAAAACAGTTTGAAAATAAGTTCACAAATAGTTACGATGCAGGGAGGTGACTGTAAGAAATCCCTGGATCAACCCAAAAATAGAATCAATTCCTTCTTAGCCGATGAGCATCCCATTCCATAAAATATCATTGAAATTGATTGAGAACTTTGGTCGATATTGTGTTGACGAACATGACTTCACACATAGGTTTATATTGAAAAAAAAAAAGATAAAAAAAAAATCTTTCAATCTAAAGAATTCCAGGATCCACCCCCAAATTTAACCAATTCTCTTATACCCTATGACCTACACTCCCGAAAAATATAATTGAGAACTTCTGGAGATATTGAGTCGGCAGAGAGACAGAGACAGAGAAAATTCATGTATCTATTCCAACCTTGTTGGCAGAGGTGAATCACTAGAAATCTAAAAAAGATCTTTTTGATTTTTTGCCATAAAACAACCGGACGGATCAAATCCCCAGCTCAATGCAGAATTTCTGAAAGTGGATCTTGAAACTGGAAAAAAAAATGCTAAAGCGTCCTTTGTTATATTAATAGAAAAACCACGATGAGCGAGTTGAATTGTCTACAGTCACCACTCAATGCGTTTCGGAGGCCCTATATTTGCCGATTGCGTTGAGTAGAAGGTTTTTGAATCACGGACAGAGGTCACTTGATCTGAAATCAGTAAGCTGAATGTCAAGTTCGGTTCTGCTTTCAATAAATAGCAATCAGATGGGGGCATATCTCTTCTGATTTTGGATCATGTTCGCAAAAGAATCGTTATGTTTTGCAGACAAAAAAAACCTCAAGTGATCCGAGCCAACCCATTGTCCGAAACGTTCGTTTTCATTTCTGGAAGAGAACTATTCATCTGATTTCCGATATCGGTTTCAAAATGTCTTCTCAATTGGTTGATTCAACCGGATATCTTTGCTATTTCACCCAGCTCAATGAAACTTGATGAAATCCTTAATATAACTTGCGATTTGTCAGTTCATCTGTGACATTTAATGAAAAAGAGGAAGTTGGTATTGTGAACACACGAGTACAAAATGATGTTCTGCCGTGTGTGTACGTATTTTCGTTCGCCGGTTGCTGATGATATAACTACTACTACTACTGCTGATATTATACATTTCGCACATTATACATAATACAACGATATGTCATTAAACGAGACACTTTAGCCTATTCAGCAAAGGGTAGGGTAGAAGAGCAGAGTGAGAGGCGAAGCATTAACGAAGCTCAGCTAAGGGGTCTTGTTGGTAGATAATCCGTCACTGTCAGTAAGGGATTAAGTCTAGTGTCAAGTCTGGCTTTGGTTTCGCTAAAAAAAATGATCATACTAAAAGCATATCTCTTCTAGCTTTGGCTCTGGGACAGAAAACGATCGATATGTTTTGCAGACAAAGCACCTTAATGATCACCCCATTGTACGATACGTCCATTTTTTTTATTTCATTTCAGAAAGCAAAATCATCGATTTTCAATGTAAATTTTTAAATGTCATCTTGATATTTTGATTCAACCGAATATTCTTTTTATTGTTGCAATCAGCCACAGCGGAAATTTATCAAAAATAAATACTTCATTTATTCAAAGAATCATACTCAACATCACGTAGAAGACTGACGATGACAGCAACATATATCAAAGAAAAAAACAGGGGTCAAAGATAAGTAGAATCCATTTGAAAACTCAAATGGCAATGGGCTGGTCATGTTGCTATTAAATATTGTTAAATATTCCGGTGTCTCAGAGTGGAACAGTTTTTAGCAAAATAGTATCGCAGACCATTATCAGTGTGAGCTCATCAAGAACATGATCTTTCGCCCAACTAAGTCAACATTAGTACATATTCTTAAAACAAAGCTTTCCAAACTTTCAGGCATTTGAGCCACAAGTTTGAAAAAATGCTTTCAAATTCAATATTTCAATTTTATCAGCGAAGTCAAATATATAAGGTCATCGAACGAGTTTAACTGAGTCAGCAAAAGTATATTTCGAAAGATATATGGAGTAAGTGTGGATGGTCGCTCAAAAGAAACTTTCATGTGACCAACGTCATTTGGTAGCATTGCATGTTAAGGGTGATCATTGAAAAATTGTGAAAAAAGGTGATCAATGAATAAGTAACTTCTCTCGTCTTTTGTTGGTCAGTGTTCACTAAGAGGGTCAGAATTTTTAAAGAAACAAGCCCGAATACTGTCTCAAACTAAGCAAAAAAATTAGTATAAACTTATTTTGCGATTTGAGCCCTCCACTGAAACCCCATTGGGGGAGGGGAAGGAAAAGAAGTTTTTATGTAAGCATAATAAATGTTAGTAAAAGTTTCAGCCTTGTAGCTCCTTTGGTATGGCCTGTATGCATAACACATACATACAGACCAACTTGAAAACTGTTGAAAATTTGGTTGACAGTTTAGGTTGATGGTTTCTACACGCTCAGAGATTATCGGCAACACATTAAAGTGCCAGGACACACAGTTTTAAAACGAAATTTGAGGAGTGACTCACACTCAATTTGTCAAATTCTGACATTTTTTAGTTTTTTACATTATCTTATTGAAGAATCGATTTCCATATAATAATAAGCCGTTTGAGAAATATATCTTATGCCTAGCGCCGTTTATATATATACATATATATATATATATATATATATATATATATATATATATATATATGTGTGTGTGTGTGTGTGTGTGTGCGTGTGTGTGTGTGTGATGTATAGTTAGACATCGGCGGTCGCCGACAGTAGTGATATTTTTCCATTAAAATTGTTTTTATCATGTAAATATACAATATACTATAAATGTATATTGTGGATATTGCATGCAAAACATCAATAATGTATTTTTTGCATAATGCAGGAAAAATAGATATAATACCATGTACGATATTTTTGGTGATAAAAGCGTCAACTTCAATTCTCTTAAAAACACCATTTTCCAAACTTAGGTGAGCTGTTTCCTCATATTTATCAACGTACTTCTTTGAAACAAACTCCATTTCGTAGGGAAATGTGTTGACAAGACACTTCAGAGAGCATTTTCTTTTTTTTTGTTTCTTTAAAAAAAAATCCCAAATTTTGGTTTCTATCTTATTCAAAAAAAATTCCTACGATCAGAATTATGTGGTTTTAAAAAAAAAACCTCCAAGAAAATAACTTACATATAGGTTTGAATAATTCATACAGATTACAAATCTCTATCTATTACTTAAGTTCCAAATATTCTCACTCAAAATATCCAAAAATTATGAAAAATAAACTAAAAAAATGTAGATGAGTCAAATTAATAAAAATTGGTTATTGAGGTTATCAAACATGAATGAAACAAATATGAAAATTACATGTTGCTAGAATAAGAGATCTATTTGGTGTGAGTCCCCCCACGCACCTAAGAGATATTAAACGAGTGCAAAGTAGTTAGAAATTTGCTTTGCTCACTAAATATTACCCTTCGATCTGGCTTCTTTGTTTGGTCTTCCACTATTCAGAGATATCTTTAGCCACGTTGTTTCGATCGTCTTATAGGTGATTAAAGTTTTCACGTCGATACAGAAACTTGGAAGCTACTCTAATAAAAAAAAAAGTGTTTGACTTTCTTAGTCCGCTGTCCATACCACTGGATCCTTCTTTTAAATGATGAGAATTTACGCTGATAAAAATACCTTCTAACCACCATTTGGAATTAAAGACTTTTCAAGGTAAACAAATTAGGTATTTTTTTCTGAAAATAAACCTTGATGAAATCCAAATATACATGAGAATCTTTCATTAAGACTCACCAGTAGATAGCATAAAAATTATATCAGAATACACGTGTATATGTGTAGTAATGATTAGCAACCTAGTCTTCCTGACCGTTGTTCGTAGGTTCGATCATATTCGGTTATCCCATTATAGTTGGTCTGATACCAACCCAAAGTTAATGTACTTATAAAATGAAGAGTGACCTTTTTTTTTTTTTTTTTAATCCGTGACGTGAGAGAGGACTCCTCTACGCAGGGTAAACAATTCTGTCGATGAAAATAGCTCTTACCCATCATTCGGAACCATGGACTCTTGTATTGAAACATGATTATATTTTTTCCAGGAATCGTTTCGTAGAAATCCAAATATAGCTGTCAACATTTTCACGGGGATTACCTAAGACAAGACATTCGTACTTAGTATACATCAATCACCGTAGCCCGTGGGTGTACTAAAACTAATTATCTTAAATATTATCTTAAATTATCTGAAATAAATAAATCCTTTATCTATAATTACCTAAAAAATAGATTTTTTCTCTGAAATTATCTTTTTATAAAAACATAAAAACATACCCGCACAAGATTTGTATTTCGTCAGTCAAAAGACCCGACAAATACCTCAAAGCCGTTTTAAATTGTATCTACTGCAAATTGTGGCCCCAAAAATGGAACCAGGGGCACCTGGGAACACACACACATACAGATAAACAACGAAAGAATCTATAGCTCATTTGGTCGGGCAGACTATTTGTGGGGCTACGGTGATTCAGTAGAGTCACATTTGCTAATTTCCTTTGGAGGATGTTTTCCATTGGTTAAAAATATCTGATTAGAAACAGCCAAGCAAAACTGCCATGAAAACAATAAACCAAAACTGCTGGTTATGAACGTAAGTATCACGGGCACAGACCACAGGAATGGTGCTTGATTTATTAAAATGGTTTCTATGTCATGTCTAAACAAACTTTTTTTGTTGTTTTCGAACCCGCCCCAAGTAAGTTTTCTTGTGAGGGGTCTATTTACTACGTGAGTTCATGTTAAATTGATTTCTTAGTTCGAATCCATCAGCGTTCCGCCTTGTTATCTTAAAACTCTGACATTTTTAGTGATAACTGCCCACAATGTACAAGAGAAATAATTTATTCATTGATCTATCCCGTTTTCATTTTTTTAATTGATCATCCCAACACAGCATGCTTCCAAAAGACGGTAGAAGCACGACGGTGTCTATTTAGCGACTAACTAGACACGTTTTTTCCCATTCTTTTTCTCCACTTCATTCCCCTTTTCTCGACATTATCAATCTGTGCTTCTGTACTTTACAAGAGCGTGGGTACTCTTTATGATGTATCAAACTAGTAAAATACCTCCCAGCTATTCCATAACACGAGTTTACGATGAAACAAATTGAATGTAAACGAGGAAACGTTACCAAAAATAATTTAAAAAACATTTGAAGAGGAACAGCGTTCACTAACTTTTATTGAGCCACGTAATTCAGGACTACAAAGAGCATGTGTTTATCGATAAGCAACTGTTGACCCTATTAAAGGTCAGAACGTTTGTGAGTTTCCGAAATCTCATTAATAATCTCTCGTAAACCTATCCCATCTTCACTGTTATCAAAGTTGAAGAGGCACTGAACGTTTTTATTACTATTTTACTCAGCCCAAAACATTCATCATCGTCAACAACGGCGGTAGTAGCTCTTAGCGTCCGTTGTTGGATATACACCTTCTCCAAGATTTATCAGACCTTTCTATCATGTGCGTCGCGGAACCAAAACTTCCTGAAATTGTCTTGTTCGCCAAGTCATCTTATTTTCTGTCGGTTACAGTTTGGGAATCCACGTTTTGAGTCGTGATGTCGAGCAGTTGTCTGATATTCTTGCAACAAGAACAGCCCATTGCCATTTGAGTCTTCTGGAGGATTTTATGATATCTCTGGCTACCCTCTTCTTATCATAATATACTGTGTTGTCTTATGATCTTTCCCAGTGATTTTGAGCGTGATTCTTTCCTATGCACGTTGCATAGTTCTCAGTTTGAGGGTCAATCTCCTGTTTTTACTCTAATATTCTGTTTTGTCATGTAATTTCTCAATCTTTTCATTAAGTTCTATGTTTCATTTTTATAAGAGAGTTTTTTTGGGATGCATTGGTTGTAAACCCATATTTAAAAACTCGTGGTGTTTCTTTGATCTTAATGTTTGAGCTGACTTTCCTCAAAACTTGCCGACCTAGAGTGTTCTTCGCCCGATTCCATGAAAATTTGTTGTTCAAGGTAGATGTAGTCGTTTGTCTGCTCAGCATTTTCGATTTCAACCGTTGTCTTTCTCTCCGATATGTTTGTTGTACAAGACATTTCTTTTACTGTTCATGTAGAGACCAACTTTCTTGCTTCCTTCATTCAATTCGGCGAGCATTATTTGGGGATCATTAATGTCAAAGGAAAAGTAAGAAAACCCAAAATGTCTAGTCTCAATTTACAATTTGATGACCACTGTGCCTTTACAATAGAGATTCTGCATGAATACAAATGTGTCTTCATACAAAGCAACCCTCTATATCATCGAAAAGACTGTTCTCACGACGCTTTTTCTGCAATAAGATTCAAAATGGCGACGCTATGGTCATAAACTACCGGAAGTGCTTGACGTTTACAACTACCACAATGCTCTTCATCAGTTTGATTTGTGTGGTCCTTTTACCTCTGCTCTGTTCCGATCGCTTTGTCGGTTGTGCTGCTGTCGAGAAATCTTTTTCCTGTAAGTCTTTCAAGTTCTTCCTCGACGTGTACTGGTGAGCGGTGATTAGTTGATATTTTTAGCTAAGTCTGGTTGGGGATTAGTTCATCTTTCCAGGGAATCCGACGAGCGAGAATTATGCGACGTGTCAATATAACTATGGCAGTACCCATTCCAAAAGTGCATGTTTGGGAGAGGCGGGGCGTTATGGTATGTCGTGCAGCCTGTCACAATTGACGTGTAAAGAAATATTTCGTTCATTCAGCAAAACTATGGCTTCGAAGTATTTTGCTTTGTTCTCTTCGGCGTTGACAAAGTAGATATTTAGATAGTTCTAAAGAGCAGAATTCAAGGGAGATAATATATAGAAACTAAAGATATGCAATTTTCAATTTTTGATCATTTTTATTGGACTACTCGAGAATTACTCATCCAAACAAATCGCCTTGCGTGCTGAGTAATAGATCTTGTTAATGTTGATTTCATACAATGGTCAGTTGTCAAGTAATCACGGTGCACACACACACACACACACACACACACACACACAAACACACACACACACACACATACATATATAAACACAGATTTCCTCATTCGTGGTTAGATGCCATGAAAATATTTTCGTCATAAACCGGTGACGTCATTCTTGGAGAAAAATGACACAGTGATGAGCGTACAAACTGATGACGAATTAACTCTCATTCGTAAAGCTCAACTCGGGCCAACTTTCGAAGATTGTTCAGAAAGATTGAACTCATAATTGATTGAGTCGTTGATACGATGTTTGGTCGATTCATTTTAAGGCCTTCTTCAACTCTTCGAATGGTAATAACCCTTCTCGGAACTACACACAGAATTAGTTCGACTCGTTTTGCAGAAGCTCACTAATCATATTTTCATGAACTACTAACTATAAAAGAGTTGAACTGGGACATGCAGTTTTGGAATACTATTGTATAGAGATAAGAATTCATTTTTTTTTTTTTTACCTTTTAGACTCTATTGAAAGGAAGAGAGTTTGAAACTGGCACTTCCAAGCTTGTTTCTCTTTTTTTTTATTGTTGTAATTTGCCACATAATCATTCAGCACCTTGAGATAGAAATCCTATTCAATCGATATAATGGATTGATTACTAATGTTGACCTTATGTCAAGACCCTACTTAAATCATTGCAATCAGCGAAGTCCAAAACTTTGAGAAGGGAGGGTGAATGCCCCCGAAATATTATTGTTTCTATTTTTGCTGTTATAAAAGTAAAATGTCTCTACTAAACTTGTTAAAGGATTTATTATGTTACTCAGAGACATTATTGATCTATCAGGGAATTTTCAAGAATATTTCTTTTTTTTTATTTTGGTATGTTTGGAAATAATTTCTCAATAAAAAATCTTCTTTCATCTTTTGTTCGATCAATAAAAAGTCAGAATTTTAAAAAAGAACGAGTATGAAAGGCTGGGCACGAACTAAGGGTCAATTTAACATAAACGTATATAGTAAATTGACCCCACACTATTCGAACGGATTTTCAAAAATCAAAAATGAGTGATAATCGGGAGACTATCCGTATGATACATACATAACCAGCCAGCCAGAATGACTTAAAGACTGAGGAAACTTATGCTGACATTTATAATGACAATTTTGGTTGACTGTTTCCAATAGAAAGCCCAATGAAATGTGATGCCTCGGGTCCTTTTTTAGTTAAATTTGGTCCTACCCCCGGTGAGTATTGCAAAACAAATACCTATTGCTTGTGCTTACCAAATAAGTTTTAGTTACATAGCTTTTCCCGGTACCGGAAAGTTGAATTTAAGATAAAAATTTTGAGCCAAAATGGCGCAAATAAGAGAAGAAATTATCTGTAATTTATACGAGGAAAGTTTTTGAACGTTCCCAGACCCCAAAATGGTAGTGATTGTATATTAAGCTGGGTTGTTGGAAATTGGGACGATGGGATTTTTATCGGGACTGAGATGCGGGGGAAAGAGTGTGCACTGCCTCTATGACGGCTCAGAGTTGGACTAACACCGAATTCTACTTTTACTTTTCTCTTTCTTTCACAAACATAAACAATGGTGTCACTTTAACCCTCGGAAATTAGGGGGATAACCA
>OY735204.1:13959122-14039122 GCA_963457665.1 Thysanoteuthis rhombus
CTATACCCGGAGTCTGGTATTCTACATCGGCTCAACAGAGAAATGGACGAGCAGTAGGCTCAAATAAGGCAACATGTTTTTAATGCATACGACAGAGTGCTCAATTTAAGATTTAGAAGAGCGTTGCATAATCACTTTCTCTCAGATGGGTGACCTACCAAAGAGTACTCAATCCCCGCTAGTGGGATATATATATATATATATATATATATATATATATATATATATATATATATATATATATATATAAATCCTATACAGCATGAGAAACTACATGTATGGCATAAACTATATATATAAATCATTGCTAGAGGGGGTTGATCAACACTGTTGAAGGACCATGTTGATACAACTTTTTGTTTCTAAAATCCAAGAACGGTTACCAGGTGAACAACTGATGGTCCCAACAAGAGAAAATTTACAAGTCGTGTCATAATAACAAATTATATGTGAAACAGGGGAGAAAACCGCCGAAGAGAATTACATAAATTGCATTGACAGATATTGGGAAATATTAGACTTACTTCTAACTTATATCTTACACTTTTTTGACTCTTGTTTAATACTAATACCAGACAAAGTCATAATACTGCCAACTAAGATATTCTATTTCTAAATTTGGATAATTTCTGGGTTGGAGTTGTTGGAACAGGCGTGGTGTACAGCTGTTCTGTGTTCCCATCTTTCAATTTCCATCCTTATAGCTTGGCCTTCATCTGTATACTAGATAAAGAGGGTAGTGGTTACCCTTACGCACTTCTTCCATTGTGATATATATATATATATATATATATATATATATATATATATATATATATATATATATATATTGTGGACATGATTATTTTGGCATCGTGCTTACGTTGATAAAATTAATAGCCAGGGTTTTAATGTTCAGCGATTAAGTGTTCAGTTCAAATTAGATCGGGAGAAAATCCATTTAAAATCAAAGAAGGAAAAATCGTTCATCTATTGGTTAATTGAGTGTGGAGCAAAGTCCGATAATTGGCAAAGATCTACAAATTAAAGAGGTTTCATACAATTTTGAACTATGGACACTGTCTGCATATAATGACCATATTTATACGCATACACACATACATATATATATGCACATGTTTTTATATACGCATGTGTATGCATGTATGTATATATACATGTCATAATTATAAATTGCGTTATGTTATATTGGATCTCATATTTCAAACGATTTGCAACAGTGAATTTTCTTTTGGCTTAGACAACGTAAATAGAATAAGCAATTATAGAAAATGAGGTCATTGCACTTTTCGAATTATCTACTCTATTTACGTTGTCTAGGTCAAATGATACATTCCTCGTGTTATAACAGGAAATCATTTTGAATAAGAGTTTCAATATGATATAACACAAATTATAACCACTCTTTCGGATCCTGTATCCATATCAGCTGTGTATATACATATATATTATATAAATATATATAGATTTTATTATGCAAGTTGCACAAAAGTTCACCTATTGTTTTGATGTGGTAGCATATTAATAAGTGTACAGATTTTCACCATTTTTCATTTTTTTTATTTATGTATTTTCATTTCTTTGTATGATCTGTTATCTGCTCATCTTTTTTTTGAAAAATTATCTGATTGCTCTGTAGTTCTCCTCCCTATCTAAAAGTTCCCGGAATTGTTAAAAGCGGAAAAAGCCATGATCATTGATGAATGTAGAAAATTTTGTGAGTGTTCCTAGGCCCTACGAATTGTGATGATGGTGTATGCTAGACTGGTTTGTCCGAGTTCAGGATGCTGGAAAGTACAGGAAACAAGTGAATTGGAGAGAGAGAGAGAGAGAGAGAGAGAGAGAGAGAGAGGATAGGGGTGTAGTTCAATACAAAACAAACGCCGAACATTTTTTTATGTATTGTATATATTCGAAAGATAATGTATTCGTAATCTACTAAAATTGACTTCATATCCAATATCTCAATATTGGAAATGTAATAAGCGAACAGTTGCCTCCCAAAATAAGGAGGCTTTGATGTCTTTAGAGGACACATAAGGTTCAACATAGCTATTAATAAATATGCTGAGTCTCGAATATATTTGCATTTAATCTCAATTACGTCTGACATTGTTGTTCAACTAGAATGTTATTAAAAATTAAACTTCACAATGATTGATTTTTAGTCACCCTCTCTCTTTTACACGGAATCGCTGGAATTGCCCAAACGGCGAGATTTACTCATTTTTTGTAAAAAGAATTAGATTTCATTTTGGGAACATAAACTTTTCATCGTTAAAATGTTTTCTGTTATATCTTTATTTTGATAAGATAAACTTGTGATCGAATCGAAAGTACGTATTAATATATCTATTGTAGAGAAAAAAACTTAAAACCGCGTTATTCAATTATTTTTTTGTAAAAAAGTATGATTTCACAAAATTTTCATATCCTTGTTTTGATTAAGTGAACTTATATTTCTGTTGAAAAAGGTTGAAAATATGCCGATTAAGCAGTTTCCTCAGTTTGGCGTAACACACACACACACACACACACACACACACATATATATATATATATATATATATATATATATATGTATATATGTGTATATATTGTGTGCGTATGTGTGCATTGTATGTGTGCGTTGTGTGTGCTTGTGCGCGCGTAGTCTTCATTAGTCTCTGCATATCAGTCTAACCAGCAAGTTTCCAAACACAGTTTGGATCATCATATGTCATAGGTCATAGGGTTTTCATTACACATTAATGATTCAACCAAACACTTCTAAGCCATTTAATTCTAAAAAAAAAATAAATAAGTATTACAGGTCTGGTCAGTTATTCAATTGAAACCGTCATATAACCAAGAGCTTATGGAGGGTGATCAATTAAAACATATGAAAAAGGGGTAATCAATGAATAAGTTTCCTTTCTTTAGTTTCTTTTGTTCGGCAAAGATCATTTAGAAAAAGTCCGAATCCTCAAAAGACAACCAAGAGCGCTTCCATGCAAAAAATGAGGAACCAATTTAGCATAAAGTTACAAGGTGAATAGAACCATATCCTCCATTAACTTTTTTCCACGGGGGAGGGGATTTAAGAAGATTAGGATTTAATGTTCTAATTTTCAAACCTCTACCTCTGTGAGATGCAGCCTGTGTGCGTCACACATAAAATAGATTGATTGATATATAGCCTGAATCACGTAAAAACTGAATAAATCTATGTTTACATATGTTGACAATTTCGTGAATCGTTTTTAGTGAGAGGTAAAGAAGACATAAATCAATTCATATGTTAGTGAAGTACAAATGTGATTCTTTTTTCTGACATATCGATTAAACAGATTGTATAATTAGTGAAAAGACATAAAAGATTGGAATTACTATTATTTAACACGACAGACTTGGTGAACAGACTAAGCACATAAACATTTCATTAAAGACTGCATAGCAATACAAGATTACCTAGCTATAGCACGTCTCGTTATAGCGTGTTTTTGCGTTATAAGACGGATAGGTTGTTGACCCCAACATTTTTGCCCATGTTCTCGCTTACTCGTCCAGAAAACCACGAACGAAAACAGAATGTCATCAGGACACTGACTAAAATACTAGATTTCTTCAATTTGTATTCATTATAAGGTTTATATACATGCAAATTCCATCTAGTCTAGTTTAGTTTTTTTTCGGGATTTGTGGCTGGGGAAGATGCCTATGGTTTTCGGGTGGTGTCCAACCTTCACTAAGTGTTCCAACCCTAAACTGCGACATTTTTTGGTTGGTGGGTCAGCGTTGAGATTCAGCACACTCCCTGTCTCCTCATGATTTCCAGCTGGTAGCCTCTCTTTTACGCCTCAACAAACATGGAGGCCCTTTCAGCTGACTGCCAACCTCTGAACTGCTTTTCTCTTTCCTTAGCCTCTTGCCCTCACCCAGGTCTGCATATTCCATGCATTCTGTACAGGGAACCCCCAGAAGCCCACATCCACTGGGGAGAAAAAACAAGTTTACCTTCCTGGGTCCCAACAATCATTGACCAGCAGCTGGTTTTTGATGGATTTCCTTTCTGCAACCTCGTCACAACCCTCACTCCATGGTACAGTCAGCTCCACCATAATGGTCTCGTTTCTGTCTGTTGCCCAGACAGCAACACCTGGCCGTAGTTAGTGGTCAGCACAACTTTTCTGAATTGGAGCTTCCTTCCAGGGTCAACTCTCATTTTACATTCATTTGCTGACTGAAGTGGGGGGGGGCTTGAGGTTTTGTCCCTTAACGAAGGTAGTACCATGGAATGGCTTTGCTTTAGCCTGATGTTTTTTCCTCAGTCCCCGCCCAAAGATATCTCCCATCGCAAACAATAATCAATTATAGGACCATCTGTACCTGCCTTGGGTCAATGATGTTTTACAACCGGGCAAGAATTGTGTTATTCTTTACTTCCCATTGCACCACCTGCACAAGGGTTCCTCTTGCATACCTCATATGTGAAGGCTCACTGGGGAGTGTGTCTTAGATTGCTCTGAGCAGAAAGGATATGCAAAATGGCTTCAGCATCCACAGTTTGATCCAAGTGACTTTTCTTCTTGGGAAGGTCTCATTTTGTCCAGGCTTGTGTTTCCTACTCTATAGTTTTTGTTCTCTTTCATTCGTTCAACGTATTCTGATTATTCCTTCAGCATTCTACACGTTATTTCATTGCACTGGTTGGCCATTTCCCCCCTGTTATATTGCTAATTACCTCGACATTTTCGTCCATTGAATCCCGATAGGTCATGACAAACCTGCACTCAACTACTTTGAACTTGACCTCCAGAACAGACCGGGGCAGCTGTAGGTGGTCATATATTATGTACAGGCCTTCTGATGCAGACCCGGGGGAGGAGATCCAAGCCAGCTATCTATTCACTTTTTCTCCATTCCCCTTCACTGCTGTTAATAGATATACATCGTCAGCATCCACATTAACCTTGGTAGGAGACCGTGTCGATAAAGCCATGTCTTGAACCTTTCCCGGTAAACTGCATTTGTTAATTTTGTTGTTTTTATCGTATAGTGTTTCATCAAACTTTCCCCTCAGGCATTTGGTTTTTTTCAATTGATATTATTGCTTCGCTTCGAACCTGCAGCTTGACCTTATCAGACATCTTACCTTGCCTGATCGTTAGATCCCTTGGTTCGCTGGCCTCAAAAGTCATTCAGGTTCATGTAATTACATGGTATTTTACACATCATGATGTCTTTGATTTTGTGATGAAAATAATAACGTTGTTTAACAGTGAACTTGACTTTGCATTCATTATTTACTTAGATTATGCAGTTCAATTGTGATGCAGTTACTGGATACTCTAGAATCAACAGCAGCGATCGCCGTCACTGATTGACGATCAGACAAATCGACATAGCAAATGCCTCACATTGTCTCTTTCCCAACACTTCTTCGGAAGAGAATTGCTTGAATTTGGTGTCACTATAGTGATATTCTATCATTACGTCACCAGAACCTCAAATTCTATTTTACTACGCCATAAGACAAACACGTGTTAGTTACATGGATGAAATCCTATTACATGATGTTATTAACTTGACAGAAGACATTTTTTCATAGATAATAATGATATATTTGGATAGATTTTAATCACTATTCACCTTCATCTTCATCTTTTAGGTAGGCGAGCATCTCTAGAACTGCTTTCCGATCACTGTCTGACTGACATACCGAAATGAAATTTATCCAATTCAGATCTTGTGGAGCTAGCTCACCTTTGGTGAATTCAGCGCCTATAGATCATTGGCTGACTGACATATCAGGACAAGATCTTAAAGAAAACAGCTTTTATAGAAAGGGGATGTTAAGTGAGGGTGCTTTCGGGGGAAATTGTTTTAATGGTGGGGGCTCTGGAAAGAGTGGATCCGGAGACCCTCAGGACTCATCGGCACTGCTTCTAGGAATATGCTTTCAGTTCTTTAACAAATAAACGTGCATTGCCATGCCAATATATTTTCATTTACCCCATACTTCTTACTATACCATTATCTGACTTCAGACATAGATACGTCAATATGGGACCAGTCATTATTATCTTACCTTTATGAGAATATTTGGAAATTTCAAATTATATTTTATTACCTTCCTAATTTTAAAGGAACTTATCAATAAGCATAAATCTAAAACTGAAATACTTTTATACATGTAAGTAACACTACAATAACAGGATTTGAAAAAATATTGAAAGAGACCACTCGACCAGAACGTCGGTTTAAGAGTGAGCAGAGTATATCTCTGTGTGGCTCTTTCTATACCTCATACGCAGACGTAGTGAAGAACATTGAGGTGTTACTATGCTATTTGTTTATGTTAAAACTAACCCAGCAGTTATTTCGAAGGAAAACATTTTCATGTTTGATTTTCTAACTGCATTGGCCTCCTTGCTCAAAACAGAAATCATACAAAGGTTATTTGAGTTAACACAAACATAACCTGGTGGTCGATTCGGTGAAAGTGTGCAGTCGCCGAGGGTGTAAGATCTTAATAATCGCCATGATAGAAGTGGGGTCGCAAATTCTAAGTCTGGCCTAAGGTGCCTGAAACAATCGAGCAAAGTCTTGCCAAAAATGCACAACAAGCCAACGGAGGCAAAAGTTAACAAAGTAAGATATTCCGAAAGAAAGTAGAAATTTAAAAGAAGTAAATTGTGATTGAATTTATATTTGGTTAAGTCAAAAATTATCCACATTTTTGTCATATTTTCCTATAGGGCAAACAATAATTAGTTCTGTTTGGGTATGAAAATGCAGTTTGTCTATTGTCACTACCGAATGGTGTTTCCACTTCGGCAAGACAATGTCCACTCGTGTACTACTTCCCACACGGTTCAAATACTTCAAGAACTGTGAATCATGGTATTTGGAGGATATTCCTTATAGTCCTGACCTCACTCCCTTAAATCGACATCTGTTCCATCATCACAAAGACGCCTTAAGAGTTCATCGATTTGCCATGGGCCAAGATATGAAAAACAATGTGAATAGCCGAGAGCCCAGATAATAACATGTTTTTCAGAGGGGGGATATCTAAAGTTTTGGATTGCTGGACTAAGTGCATAACAAGTCCAGAGGATTATATTGAAAAATAATGTATTATTAACAATCGGACTATATCGATTTTATGGCCAAAATAAAATCGCCTTTACAAGGTAAAAAAACAATTTTGTGTTTCATTCGCTCGATATTAGAAGAAAAAAAAATTCAGCGCTCAGTACTGGGGAGAATTCTGGTGTACTGAGGAGACTTGCTGTCGCTTCATTCTCAGCGAGAGCTACGAAATACTACTGATGTGAAAATTAATATTTCGTGAAAATGATATAATCTCTACTCATAAACAACATTATCTGTTGTCTTGTAATGCTAAATGGTCCGGCTATATGTTTGTTCATCTTTAAGCGTTTGCAACGACTACAATTTTTTTCTTTCGTAAACATTGCCTAAAAATACCTTTGAAAGGGTGAGAACAGAAGAAGGAAATTAATATCTTGAAACGGGTTTTATGCTGTTAGCAAAATAGCTATGCATAGAGAGGGATCAATCATGCGGAGAGTCGATTTTCTATTGCCATTAAGTAATAAAATGATTCTTCCTCGATTGATAAATCTTTGTTTGAAATTCCCTGGTCATGAACAGTTCAATATTCCGTAAGTTTTCGGTGATAAACTGGACCCAACTTTACAGTGCATGTCAAATTATTTAGGAATAGAGTTATATTGTTGTAAATTTGCTTTCACGAAAGACAGAGAAAAAAGATCTGATACATATATTACCATCAACGACCTGAGCCAACGTAGTAAAAATGGAAACATTCTGCACATTATCAAACAACCAGAAGATATTTCTAGTATATCTCGGAATTTTTGAGATGAGGTTTTATCATTATTTCCATTAATATTCGGACCATTCTTGTCTTTGTTGTTTTTCATACAACGTTTCGGCCGTTGCACTCTACGGCCTTCGTCAGGTAACATCTGGGAGATTTTTGGGAAGTAACAAACCGAACCCTTTATTTATCCGACGGGGGTAAATCGACCGTACTCCCCTCTTTTAGCGTTAATAGTATTGTTATACTGTCTCACACTACGATCGAACCTAGTACCATCAGATTACTTAGCAGTAATTTGTCTGATGCTGTAACCACTGTGCTATGTGTCAATGTCGGTCTGTACGGTAACTTAAGGAGTAAAGGGTTCGGTTCGTTACTTCCCAAAAATCTCCCAGATGTTACCTGACGAAGGCCGTAGAGTGCAACGGCCGAAACATTGTATGAAAAACAACAAAGATGAGGATGGTCCGAATATTAATGGAAATAAGCTATTTTTAGTTATAGACTTACATTTTAAGCGTGCCAAATTATTAGATAACCACAACTAAATTATTGAATTACGGGTCATAAAGATGGCTTATTGCAAGCTGTGCAGAATTAGAAAAGGCAGTACAACCCTGGAATTAACAGAAAAGCTTTAAAGACACCCCCAAATAGAGATCATGGTGCACTCCAAAGAATATCAGATGATGGCAAGTCCAGGGTAATAACAAAGTGGGACGTGTCTTGTTTTGAGTATATTGTAAGAATAAAAGCCGCCATAGGCAGCAAAGTTTTATTCGAGGAGGTTGATCAAGGTAACGTGTCCAAACCATCTCGAAGTCAAGTTCTTGCAAAAAGTGTCAAAACTGATATTCGACTGCGTTTGAAACTTAAACACGAGATTGAATGTTTGAAATTGGTCAGAAAGAATCTGGAAACTGAAATCAATGTCGTCTTTTCATTGACAAGTGCTGAGCTACTTTCAGTGGATCAGAAGAGTGGAGTGCTGGCTAGGTTTTGTAGGAAGGTAACGTCCTGTAAAACGAGTTACATTTTAGGCAGGAATCGTACAGGACAAATTATCTGCACCTTGACGTGTACCAGACGAAGGAAAAAATAACTTTCCAAGGAATTGCGAAGGACAATTTTCAGCTTCGGTTTATGGAAAAGTTTCCCAGGCCACGTACTTATCTCAATGCAAGGCAATGCCCCTTCACATGGTGTGCATGCGACCGTCAACCACCTGACTAGAATGGGTTTCAGAAATGGTAAATTGATGAAGCAGCCACCATTTTCAATTGGAATTCTCAGAAGCATCTTCAAGTGGAAAGTGTATGATGATGGACATCCGTTTGCAAACATAAGATTCTTGACAAGCTATTGTGACAAGTGCGGAAAAGTTTATTGAGAAAATATGGTCAGGTGAAAAAACCACTTTTCCGAAAAAAAGATTTTTGCTGGATATTCGATCATTGTCTGTGATTGGTGGGCAAGAATCTTACAATCCAAAGTGAATGATTGGTATAAGTTTTTGTTTTCAAAATTGCCTGTTGTTGATTCATAGGCTTCAGTATTTAATGAATACGAGTTTTTATTGCTGGTTCAAACTCCTTCCAACGTAACTATGTGACATTTAATGATTTAATCAATATATAATAATCATCTCACTGTATTTCCCTACCCACGTTAAATAATTTGGAGCGATAAAAATTGAGGAAATGCCAAAAGATAGCTCGTATTCTAAACGACCGCATTTACATTTAATTTCAATATTTCCTGGTGATACATAATAGATATTTGTGTTGAGAATCATCTGAATTCTTCCACTATAGCTGAATCAGGAAGGGAAGCACGTATTTGCATAATGATTTGACATGCACTGAAGGTAACACGCCCGTAGATTATATATGCATTTCATATTTCGTATACGGAACACAAAATTATGTCTGAATAAAACGGTGTTAAGAGGGAAATTATTGTTTGCTTACTTAGAGGAAGTTCCAAATTGTTTTGGAGTCTGCACAACTCAGCAAACACAAGATAAAATGAAGCCAACCCAATCTTCTTCCACCACGTTTCATTTAGAACACTGTTATTGTCATCGACCAAACACTCCATTACATTCAAATACATTACTTATTCAAAGCAGGTTTCATACTGCTTTTAGAGTCTTCCAACTTAACGCTGAGATCAATAAGATGGGGGATCAGTTTCCTATTGCTTTCAACTGATAGACTGAGCCCTCAATATATATATATATATATATATATATATATATATATATATATATATATATCACACCCAATGCTTGTAACTTCGCAATGCTCAAAACATGGCACACTTTGTTGTTTCGAGTATGTCTTTTAAGAGAAAGGATTTAACTCTGTAATTATAAATCTCCCACCCCCAGAATTTCTCAGATTTTGAGTAGATGAAATAATACAATAAGATTTTTTTTTTCAAAACTCAAATTGCAATGGGGCTGGTCATGTTGGAAGAATGGCAGACGATCGATGGACATCACGACTCAAAACATGGATCCCCAGAGATTACATGCAAAACCGAGGCCGACAGAATACAAGATGGAAAGACGAACTGGACAAATTCAGAAAATACTAGCTCTGCAACGCCCACGATAGAGAAACGTGGGGAAGGTCTGTGTCCAATGACGGATGTTAAAGACTGATGATGATGATGATGAGTCTCAACTCGGTAGGTACCAAACTATTACAAACTCGCCATCACAGTCATTAATTGACCAACCATAGCATGAAAATTTGGAGTCATTCACTATATTCAATCCAAGAATGAATATGAACAGAAAAAAACATTTTATTTTTTGTCATTAATGGCGATTTCCACCTGGGAACATCTAAAATTGAGTAAAGGAAAAATATCCGGTTCCAGAGATTCTAAGATTTATTAATAAACCCGTCAGAATAGAGTCTTTGAATGTTGAAAAGCTTTGGTCTAAACGGTATGGCCTCGAGCGCTTGAACACACAAACGCGTAAGCAAACTTACAAACAAACACACAAAAATATAAAAAAGACGGAACTTTTTGTCATCTTAGATGGCTGCAGTGGTTCAATTTTATCAATGATCTCGCAAGCGTATCACACAAATCTAGAATATTCTTTGGAGTTTTGAATCTGGTTTTGATTGCAGGAAAATAGCATTTTATTAGCTGTAAAAGTTCATCAATTTTGCATCCTCAGGGCAGGCTTTATATGGTCTTTAATGTCCATTTCTGCCACCGAGATTAACTTTAATTACGCCACGATTGATTCCTGCTGACAGAAAATCATGAAATTTAAAATGTTCTTTTCTCTTGGCCTTTTTTCATCCTTTCTTTCTCCATATCTCTTTTGATTCTCTCCATTTTTTTATTTTTACAATTTTGCTTTTATCAACATTTTTCTTTGTTCTCTACTTGCTGAAAACTTTTTCCACGATTGGAATTTTCAAGTTGATGCAGAAGGCCTAAATGGGGCTTTGATCCTAATGAGGGATAAAAAACAAGCTTTTCACCACAAAACACAAGCCTGAACAGGATTGAATAGGCATCAAATTATCAGCAGCAGTTTTGGTTACGCCTCACTCAGACCATTAGCATTGAAGAAATGAAGAGTTTCCCATCATTCATTTGTTCATTTCATTTCCCGTTTCTTCTTCTGTCCTTTCCTTTTCTACCTTTATGTCGAACTGGACTTTATTTTTCCTCTTTCTCTAGGTCTTTCTTTTTCTTTCTTTCTTCCTTTATTTGTTTGTCTTTCAATTATTTGTTCATTACATTTTTTCCTTCGTTTCTTTCTTCCCTAAAATTATCACTTATTCTCTCTCTCTCTTCACCGGTGAGGATCCTGCTCAACATCAGATAGAGAAACCACAAGATAGCACAATGTATCAGGGAGAGAGAAAAAAAAACAGGAATTGGAAATATCATAGAGTGAAAAAAAAATCAAATCACAGTGTTCTGGTCATGTTGCAAGAATGGCAAACAGCTGCTGGGCATCACAGCGATGATCCCCAGAGATCATATGCAAAATTGTGACTGGCAAAAAAAAAAAAAAAAGATTGCGTGACGATTTAAACAAATTCAGAAAATATTGGTGCTGTCACGCCCACGATCAATCGGCTTGGCGAATCTTGGACATTAAAGAGCTGCTGCTGCTGCTGATGATGACGTATATTATTTAGTAGATTCCATCTCTTAGATTTACGTCCTTCCTCTCCATCCTTCCTTTTACCCTTTTTACCCCTTCCTTCCTTACTTGTCTTCCCAAACCCTCGTCCACTATTCCCTTCTTCCCTTTGCTCTTTTCCCCCTTCCTTTCCCACCACTTCCCTTCTTCCTTTCTTCATTCCTCTTTCCCTTCCTGTCCCGTCCTCTTTCCTTCCTTCCTTCCTTCCTTCCTTCCTTCCTTCCTTCTTTCCTTCCTTCCGTCGTTAATGCTTCCATCTCTCATTCCTTTTTTTCCTTTCTTTATTTTTCCATTCTGGAATGATGCTTTTTTTCCACTCATAATATCAGTGCTTTTTCTCTTCTCTCTCTCCCTCTCTTTCTCCCTCTCTCTCTCTCTCTCTCCGCTTTTATTCATTCATTCATTCATTTATTCAATCACATTTCCAGGTTTTCTCTTTTCCTTTGTCCTTTTCTTTCTTTTCCTAACTCCACACATTCATCATTCAATCGTTCACACAGAAATTCCTTACTTTCTCGTTCACCTCCTTGATCTCCCTCTCATATTCTCTTCCATTTCATTCATTTACTCGTTCTCTATTGATTCTTTTTTATTCCATTTTTCTTCATTTCCTTAATCTTTCCCTTACATCTTTTGGTCACTCTTTCATTAGCCATTGTATCATAACTAGATTTCGTCCATCGTTTCACATATTTTCTTTCCTTCCAGACCTTTCTCTTCCACTCTCATTCTTTTTATTTTTCATTCCTCAGCTATTTCACTCCTGCCAACCAAGTAGGAAGCGGTATATGCATCGAATTCTCTCTGTCTGTCGGTCTGTACGGTGACTTAAGGAATGGAATCTTGTGAAAAGGATTGGTCGTGAACTCAGTAAGATGTGATTAAATTCGAGAGTGGATCCAGGAATTTTGGACAGTCCCCTCCCCTGCATCGTAGGTATATGTCTGCACAATATCTTTTAAACCTTTCGATTAACTCCAATTACATTTTGCGGAAGGGTAGGCAATTGGCTTAAATTTTGGTTAAATCTTTGATCGGATCAAGGAATTTTTTTTTACAGTAACCTCACTTACATTGTAATTATAAATGCATTTCCATTCAGTTTTTTTTTTTTAGCAACAATGGCTATTGCAGAGGTTTGTGCTCTCTGAGTGCTATGTAATTCTATTTAAACTTCATTAGGCTTCTCGGGCAAGTTCGTTCAATACTTATCGAATCCAGTGAACGAACATTGACCTCTGCGTGAATCGAGATGTGTTCAATGCATTTATCAACAACCCAAACATTATCAGCGGAAACAACAACAAGAGCAAGGGGTATGGCCGGGGTCAGGCACGGGAGGGGAGGGCAAAGGCAAAGGAGGTTCGGGGGGAGCGAGAGGCGTCCATTAAACTAATTGAAGAAACAAAATAGACGATGAAAATTCATTGAATAAACAAAGGGGTTTGAATTCATTGTTTATCAATTTTACGGCAATAGTGGAGGAAAACAGTGTTTTGAATTATTGAAGAAATAAAAAGGAGGAAAAGAAGAGAGACCATGAAGCAGCAAAAAACAGAAAGGATAGAGAGATGAAAAAGAATTTTAAAAAAGAAAGAAAGGAGAAGAAGCAGAAAGAAGGAACAAAGAAGAAGAAAAGGAAGGAAAAGGAGGAAAAGGGAAATAAGATAAAAAAACAGAAATGATAGAAAAGAAAAAAGAAAAGAAGAAGTAGAAAGACTACGGGAGAATGAGAAAAAGAAGAGAAAGAGCAAAAAGAAATGTAATGAAGAATAGAAGAAAAGAGAAAAAAATATGAAGAAGAAGAAGAAGAAGAAGAAGAAGAAGAAGAAGAAGAAGAAGAAGAAGAAGAAGAAGAAGTGAGGGGATAAAGGGGAAATGAAAAGAAAGAAAGGGAGAAAAGTAAAAGAAGAAAGAAAAGAGAAACAGGACATGTGAAAAAGACGAAGAAATTAACAACTGAGAAATATAGATTAGAAGAAAGGAATAGAATGAGAAGGCAAAAGGGTAGAGAGAAGAAGATATTCTATGAGCTAAGTAGACAGAGAGTTAACTTGGTGTTTATGAGTGGCTAAACGAATTCATTCGACAACATATGGAATTTAAGATGGTTTAACACAATCAACTGCATTCCCCAAGCGTCATTCAGCTAGTTTTTGTAATATAATACACTAAAGAGAAAGTATGAATTTGTTGTTGTTACACGATCCATCTTCACAAAAACTAAAAAATAAATATCACACCAAATTTGAAAAAAAATATCTGTATGTGTATGTAATACGATTACTTGACAATTGGTCATCGTACGAATTTGACATTTGCTAGATATATCAGTCAGCTCACAAACCATTGCAATATTGAGTTTGGAAGTAATCTGATAAGTGGTCCGCAAAAAATCGAATAACGTTTGAAGATTAGAACTTTTCTCTCAGATTAGTATGAATAATCGTCCGTGACTTCCGCTCTTTAGAATTATCTAAATTGGATTTTTAAAAAATCTAATATAGCAACACTGAATAAAAGTAACAGAAATAATTCGAAGCCGTTGTAAATGGATAGAAAATCATCTTACATTCTAATTTTTCCACACTGCTTCACACACCATAAAATACAATCTTTTCCGAACAAGTGCCTTTTCAACAAGCACTGATCCATGGTTAATTCAATTGTTACAAAATGAGTTATTCCCCTTTATTCTCATGAACTACAAAATATATTTTAATGCAAAAGAAAAATGGAGTGATTGTTTGTTTTTTTTTCTCTCTGTATTGGCATCATTGTCCGAGTCATGTTGAATATGCCTACAAAGGTTCTTCTTAATTGGTTCTGTGGTTTAGGAGCACACAATTGTACAACAGGTGCCAGAATTATGCATGAAAAGAATACTTTGGAACCAGCACGGACATGCACCGGTAGTTAGGGATGATTTGGCAAGAAGAGAACCGAGCTGAGTGAGCCAAGCATAAACAGAGAAATATCTTTGAACTGGAAAAAAAAATGAAGAGAAGAAAAGGAAAACGAGGCAATTGTTGAGGAAGAACAATATAAAAAGAGAAATTTTATAGAAATGTAGGAGCCAAACAAGAAGATACAAAAATGAAGACAATATCAATTCAAAATAGTGGGGGAAAATAAATCACAGATTAGGAAGAATGAAGGTAAGAAGAAAAAAGCTAATGAAGGAAAAAAAGGAGAAAGATAAAAGATGGTTATTGAAAACAAGAAAAAAAAACAAATGAAAAAAAAGAAGGAAAAAATAGAAGAGAAGAAGATGAGAGAGAAGGAAAACAACGGAAGTGAGAAAAATGAGCAAATGGAGAAAAGAGAAGATAAGAAGAAAGAGAAGAGTGTGAAACGGGAGAAACTATGAAGAACAAAGAACAGAAGGCACACAGAGAGTGCATACCTCTGACAATACCCTTGTCACTAAAGCTGTCAGCTCATATATAGCTCCAATTCAGGGGAGATAACTGTGAAAGAATTACTGGATGCAACCAACATTTAATCATTTTTTAAAACCTATTGTGCATCCTTCCATGAAAATTCATTGAAATTCATTGAAAACCTCAGCATATATTGTGTGGACCACACGAGTGAATATATAAATGTATGAAGAAAATGAGAAGGGAGAAAAATCTTAATGGACAAATGAAATGTAAAATTAGCATGTTTATCTTGTGTTCGTTTTCCCGAACTGCACAGCTGAATTATGATAATTGTCGCTCATTCGAGAACAGATTCCTACCTTTGCTTGCTTTGCTTCCAACCCTGAAATCCTCCAAAAGACCATTGTCCAACCTTTCTTAAAACGTCATTGAAATTCAAGAGAAAAAAATAGTCGGACAGACACAAGTGAATACATATGCTTCTTCTTAATTCATTGGCAGAGGTGAGAAAAATGTGCAGCGAATAAAAAAAAGAAATTCTAAGCATTAACGAAGGAGGAAAAATGATTGCCTATCGTGAGGTGAACTCACGAAGGCAATTAACTAGTGTTGCAAGTTCGATCCTGATTGTGAGCCCAGCAATGTGACTTTATGATTAACTACGCTGAGCTTAATAGGTAGCAGGCACCTGTCTCAAGGTTTATATAATCATGTATTTTTAGCTATTCGCTGTTCGGAAAAAGTCAGAATTTCGATTGCTGATTTTCTAAGCAGCTAAGCTGTCCCTGCCTGAAAGATCAGTGTAATATAATATCGTATTTTCACCATCAGACGGGGGAGGGGAATGGAGAACAACGAGACGATGGAGAGGAGTGAAAACCACAAAAAAAGGGGACAAGAAAAAGATGAACAAACGAAAGAAAGGAGAACGAGAAGTTGACAACAATGATGTCGATGACGATCAAGGAAGAAGAGGGCGAGAGGGCAAGAGAAGAAGAAAAAGAAGAAGAAGAAGAAGAAGAAGAGGGAGAAAAATTAGGATAGGGAAAAAGTAAACGATTAGAGAGGGAATAAGGGAAGATGAAAAAGAAAAAAAAACGAAAAGGGAGTAAGAAGAATAGAAGAGAAGAGGAGAGAAGAAGGACAATAAGAAGGACTCGAAAGATCACTGGTCTCTTCCAGTTGAACTCTATGTACTCTTCAGTCCAGTTCAACTGCACCCATTCACACTCTTTGTATTTGTCTGTCGGTCAATTCCTTCCGCCTGTTTCTATTTCCTGGTGTAAAATGATACAACAGATCGATACAGTATTATTGTTCTTCTATATCTGACATGATACCCTTCAATGAACACCGATTGGTTCCGGTGATGTGTGACGTCAAAGGGCCAGAAAGATTACAATCAGACTGAAATTCCGGAGCAGATTTTTTTTGCTTTTAAAAGATTAGATCCTAATTCTTGCTGTTGTTGCTGTTGCTGTTGTTGTTGTTGCTGTTGCTGTTGTTGTTGTTGTTGTTGTTGTTGTTGTTGTTCTTCTTCTTCTTCTTCTTCTTCTTCTTCTTCTTCTTCTTCTTCTTCTTCTTGTTTATTCTTTCTCTATTTCTTTCTCTCTTCTGTCTGATACTAAAAGTCTGATTATGCTTATCTGTGTCTGACCGTTGAGCAGCGGAAACAAAACGTTTTAGCCAGGGGTGATTGAATTATTAAGTTCTCCTAAAATGTGCGTATAGATAGTTATAAATGACCGTGAAAAAAAATAAAGTCCAGGTGATTTGCGACCGAATAATAATGATGGGTGACCAGTAAACAGAAAAATAAATGGATAAATATTTTTTTATTTGTGGTTTTCGATCTAGAATTTTCTCAAGAATTATTAGAGTTAGATCTTTAAAATAAAACTATACGTATATTTTAAATCAACATCATGTTGGGGAAGGTTTTCTATCATTTACTTGACCGTACTCGCATGTGAAGGAAGGGGCCAATGCTATTTTGAATAATTAGATGGAGGTGCTTATCGCCAAGTGGTTACCAGCACGGCAAGTAGAATCAATGGTACGTCTTCAGAACTCTTTTATGAAATCATCTGCATTAATGCTCTTGGTGAAGGCATGAATCCACCCCATCTCCCCTTTCAACTATGGATAAAATATTAGGTAGAGTGATCGACGGTGCATCGGGTGCAAACCATAAAAACTTTGAAGTCAGAACGAGACAGAGATTGCGGGAAAAATTTGTGAAATCTGATACCAGGGCATCATATAGGGGAGGGGTGCATATGGGGCATCAACCCCTCCCAGATCAGTCGTTGTTACCTTGGGCAAGGTAATACTAACTTGATGTTCACGTATGAGAAGACAGAGTATTATTAGAAGAGGGTTGCCACTAAGATATTCCACGCCACACCTAGAATACAGAAAGGTAGGCAAGGACAAGGAACTAAAAAAAGATAGATACTTATTTCTTCTTCCTTTTTTTCTAATCTTTCTTCTCCACTTCTTTTTTTCCCCTGCTTCTTAAATATTCTCTTCCCTTTCTTATTTTCTAGTATTTTCCAGTCATTTGGTATTTTTTTCTTCTTTCGTTATGTCTTTCTTTGCTTTTTTCTTCGCCTTCGACCCTGATTAAAGAACGGCAGCCATCAACAATTGCAACAGATTGTAACCTTTTTTTATATTTGCATGTGTTTGAGAGTTTACGCTATTGTTTGTGTCTGGTTATGTGCTTGTACAAACATGCGCTCCCGGTCATACCGTTTTGTCTCCTGATTTTAAAATTGGCATCAGTACTCCACTGGACACACTTCTCTTCACATTTCTTCTGAACTTGAGAAAAAATGGGTTTCTGCTGAATTTTTCAGGAACATAGATTTCTTCAGTTCCTAAATGGATCTAGCTGGCAATACAGAGCTGGAGGGCTGGATATTCAGATGGTTATTCCTTAACTTTTTAAAATTTACCCAAAAATGTTTTCAGGGAGTCAATATACAATGTAAGAATAAGCTAATTCCTGTCACTTAATTTGTATCCAACAGCGTTTTTTGAAAAAAATTCAGACTGTTTTAGTGATCGATGCCCAACAGAATGTGAGAGGGGTAACTCATCCATTGATCATCCATGTTTTCTTTTTTTCTAATTGATCACCCCTAACACAATAATATGCTAAAAGATATTGGTCATGCGGTGGTTTTTATTGAGTGACTGACCAGACCTATTCTTTTTTTTCTAAGCATGACAGCCAAACATTAGAACCATTTGTACCAAGGAATTAGAATCTGACCTTTAACCACAAAGTTAATCTATCATAAAAGATTCGATGACGTGTAATTGCTTAATCTTGAATTTGTTAGAGCGATTTCTCCTGCTGGTGGAGAATGTACCATAACATAGGGAAAAAAAAGACTAGTTCTGTGCACTTGATTGAATAAGGCTATGTCTGTTCGAAAGATACATGATTAGAAGAGGCCATAATTTATAATGTGTGATACAGCCTGTTGTCCATCTCACAAAGCGACGGCTTCGAAGTATTTTGGTAAATTCTTCCCAGTGTTAGAAATTAAGGAATTTCATATCTGAATTTAGATAACTCAATGGAGCGGAAGTCGAGGGAGAATTTTTTTTTGACACTATGAAGAATGGCTGATTCAGAAAAAAATCTGAATTTGACACAACTATGTTTTAAGCGATGACAAATATATATATATATATATATATATAGTGAATGGCAACTTCGTATAATGGCCAGTTGTTGAACAATCGTGTTGCATTAGATTTTATAAGAACCACTTATCCAAATAACTTGAAACTAGACATTGTACTGACTTGTATATCTTGCAAATTTGGAAATTTCGTACAATGGCCAGTTGTCGATAATTGCGATACATACACACGCACACAAACATACTCACATACAAACATACACACACAAAATTCAATTGCAGTTTGATGAAGCTAGAACAATCGTTGAACCAGATCTAAATGACATGTAATCGACGAAATCTGCTGATATTTTACCTTTCTACTCCATTCCTTTTTTAAAAAAATCTCGGATGACCCTATCATCCTGGATCCCAGTGCAAGGTGTTTTGGTCACAAATGATGTCTAAAGGATGAGATAGCCTGGTGGGGGCCAACCCTCTTTGAACTGATTTTGAATTAGAGTTGTCCATCTTGTAGACTGTTCCAACTGTGGCAACCTTTATTTTTTTTTTTAGTCGAGAATTAGATACGAAACCCTTCTTTTAGCTAGGTATCGAAAAAGTCACTCTCTTCGACGACCCTTTATAAAAGCCCTGGACACACGTGGTCGAACGCCTCTTACCCCGGTCTCCGAACCGGTTAACCTCTAACTTTTCAGACCCGGCATCTCGAGCCGATTATCTCACTTTACCCCTCTCTTAACTCACGGTCGGCATAGTTCCTTCTTTGACCATCATTATATATATTTTCTTGTGGTGTATCTTCATCGGTATGAGTATTCGCAAGAACTTCATGGCTACCAAATGCCAACACTGCAACTACTATTTTTGGCGACCTCACAAACACTCCGTTCATTATTTCGCCTCTTTAGCTTCCTCTTGCACCTATCCTAACTGTCTGCTTTTTTATAATCGAGCTTGGTCAACTATACCATTCATTATAACGGGCACGATTTGCCAGGCTTCATTCAGTAGATAGACGAAACAACATTAGACTTATTATGCCACGTGTTTCTTAAGATCTTATTCTTTCTTATACTTCGTTTTTTTACGCCTAGGAATAACATAAGCCTAATAGGTCTTTACTCTCCCCTACACAATTGAATGTATTAATGCTTCCATTCCATGTATTTCATCTATATTCTTTATTTGGGCACTATACGCATCTCTCATTTTTCACATCTAAATATTTGTACGTGTCGTTTTACTCCATTTGATATTTGCATCCAAATTTACACTTGGTGCTTATATTCTCTATGTATCTTCCTTCCTTCATCAACGTTATCAGTGACATCACCGCTTACAACAAACCACGTGGAAGCAAAATCCTTTGTCTACAACTACATATCCTCGCCACATCTAACCGACAGCTATAATCTACTCTCTCCCAAACAATATAAGGACAATAACTCTTATACAATCATGGCTACAGAGCCGAGTCTTGCCTGCAATATATCTGAGGAATCTCCAAAAATAGGATTGTATCATTCAAATAAAATTTAGTCAACGGACTGAGCCGATTTAGATTTAGTATATATCCCAAACGTATCGCTTCCAAGCATCTTCGGTAAGGAAATATAAAAACTGGTTAGCTATTTAATTCAAACAAAAACAACTGATGTATTCTAGGTTATCAGAAATGTGAAAAAAACATTTTCTTACTGAAAGTTTTTTCTTCAATATCATGCGTTTATAAACCGGTAAACATAAGTTAAATGATCATATGAAATAGGGATGGTCAGTCATTTTATAGAAACTGCCATATGACCAACGTTTTTTGGTAGCATGTGTTGGGAATGATCATGCGAATAGTTTGAAAAAGGGCTGATCAATGAATAAGTTACTTCTCTCGCCTTTTGTTGGATAACTAAAAGAGTCTGAATTTTCAAAAATCAAGGGACCAATTAAGCATAAACTTACATTGTCAATTGAACTCTCCCCAAAATACTATTTGGGAGCAAAAAATGAAATAAAATAAAAACATAATAAAGAATAAATGACTAAAATTTATGTAAGTACAATGGTGCGACCTGCATACGTGACACATACACATATAGCCAGCCAGCCAGAATCACTTAAAAACTGAACAAACTATGTTGAATTTGATTGAGAGTTTTGGTGGACACTTTTAAAAAAGCACCCTAGCAGTAAATGTGCTGCTCCCAAAAAATACATTTTGGCACAACTCATCTGTGATGGTCTGAATTTGAATTTAGCTGAAAATTCGATGACGTCACACAGGAATGCAATTTAGTAATAAAAAATCAGCACAGCCAGCCATTTCGCATTTTACTGACTTAATTAGATAATCTGATTAAATAAGTCAAGCTGTACATTTTCATTTGAGTAAAATAGATTGTTTATCCATTTGTTTTGTCTGGCTTCTTGATTCTGCGTCTTTTGTAATAAAGAAAAGACGCCTAAAACTAACAAAGTAAAATGAAAAGAAAATAATCTTGTTGACATTGGGTGACTAGATTGCATTTCTCTGGACATCAACGAATTTTCAGCTGAATTCAAATTGGGACAGAAATGGGCAAGTACTAACGATATTTGGAACGGTCATAGGTGGGGCTTAAAAGAATGCCTGCAATACAACACTGGAGCACCAATCAATGATATATGTAGAGCACCCAGAGAGCACGTACTTCTACCAACCATTATCAGTGGAAATAGTTTGTATGGATCCGCCTTATGTCAAGCACTTCTGTAGCCAATCGCCAACTTTTCCACAAATTTACATTGAAATCCATTCAGAACTTTCTTGAGAAATCAAGTTGATAGACAGGAACGTTTGATGATATTATGTGGTGTGGACATATAACATGGACAGCCATAGACAGTCATAGGCGTATACATAAATGTATGAGAGAAAAAAAATAGAAAAAATATCTCTCAGTAAAAAATAGAGTCCTTGGCCAGCCACAATTCAAACCGACCAATTACTTCTTACCTCATCTCCCAGCCTTCTACAAAATTTCATAGAAATTCATAAAATACTTTTTTGGAAATCATTCGGACTGTTATGAGCGTACACATACATATATGGAAAAAATAGAAAATATCGGTCAATTAAAATCAGATTCCTGGATCCAATTTTACAAATCCAGCCTCATTCGATTACTTGTGATTCCCCGAAATTTCATCGGTATCCATCGAGTACTTTTGGAGATATCGTGTCGAAAGACAGATGAAAAACGAACGTAAGACGAAAAGAAAGACGTGATTGAATACATATACCTCTCAAAGTTCATTGGCAGAGGTAATTAAACTTGATTTCCTTGTAGACGATGCAGTTGTAATCAATTGACTTCAACGAACATAGTTGGATTCTCAACGGTGTGATTTCTTTGAGCCAGGTACCTTGATCATCCGGGTGGAAACTGCATGTTGTAATTCCAATGCATCGTGTTTACAGGAAAATAAGCTTCAGCTCTCGGTACAGAAACCGACTTCGTGTTTCGACTGTGATCTGCTTTCGTTCATTTTGCACTGATACCGTTGGGAAAGGTATGAATCCATCTCTTCCCCCATCCCCCAGTTACCATTGAATAACACGAAGAGTTTTACTGGTAAGACTTCTAGGTAAAATCAGAGACCGAAATACAAAAGAATTCGTACACGAATACGTTTTTCTATGGTCGATATTAACAGGATAGCATCTACTTATAAAAAGAACTGTATGGTTTTCTTGGCTCCTAGTCCGTAACCATGGACATTTCCAATTACAAGTATTAAGTTTTCTAAAATATCTCCAACGTATCTTTTGAAACAATGGACCCTTCAATTATAACGATGTTTTGTATTTTCTTTTCTGAAATCTAATCTAATAGAATTCAAATACAGTCCCCGTTTTTCGAAACTTCAGCTAATTAGACCTGTTTTATAGCATTATAAAATATACGTTTCTCGGTTCATAAACACTTAACAATAAAATATCTTTTAGTATGAATTACATTTTCCTTGTTCCATAGTTTTTTTTAAATTCCTTTTCTTATATATCTCTCTCTATACATATGTATATGTGTGTGTATTTGGTGTGTGAATGTGAGCTGATTCGGTAAAATGTTGATAAAAGAGACATTTGGAAGATAAAGACAAAAAAAATTAAGAGAAAAGCAGGTGTTACATTTTGAAAACTATTATTATCGTATGGGCATGTTTTGATGCATTTTGACAGTTGCCAGCAATCTTTTCCGGGATACAACTGCAAATTTTTAGAGAAAAGGATGTAAACAACGTTGCAGTTTAAAAAGAAACAGGAAACAATCAATCTGTAAAAATGTTATTCTAATCATGGTCAGAAGAGGAAACTTTGATTAAAGGACGTTGTAAAATGGGACACAAGCCACTGTACACAGGTTTCGCCCGTTATCCAGAATTCAGGCGTTCCTATGAACCCTTTCGTAAATCGAAATGGTGTAAAGTTGAGAAACAGTTAGCATTAATTCATATAGGAAAATTGTTGATCGTTCGCAGATCCCCCAAACCCTTCTTTTATATCAGTCAGATTCAAGTTAAGCGTAAATACATTCAAGAGCTCTCTTACGCTTTTCTGATAACTTACGATACATCATGCTACCAAAGACATACAATAAATCTAGATAAAGCAAAAATGCTCACAGACGTCGTCCAAATCTATTGTGTTTTAATGCTGATTGTAGTTCCCAGAGAGGAAGCTTGGTGGCGCCACTCTATCTATAATGTCTCGACGCAAAACAAACAATAAACGCTGGTGTTGTTCTGTGGCCTTTTCCCATGAAAGCGTAAATCCACTTCAGATTTTTTTCAGTTAACGAAAGGAGGTACTAATGTATATCGTCCAGAGAACCGAAATGACATAAAGATAACTTTCAAGGAGCAAGGGGAATACTTGTAGCTAGATTTCTTTTTATTCATCGCATCAAGTACATCATAGCATAATATAAACCAATGAAACAGTCATCTCAATTAGAAAATAACCGGGAATAGAAATGTTAGCACAACCATCATGATATTATCAAATTCCTTCATTCGACTATATTATTGTGAATTCGTCAGACATTTGAATTTAAGACGTTTAGATTTAAGACATGGATAAACGAGAGAGGGAAAAAAAAGAAGATTGATGGTATGAGGTCATGCTGTTCAAAGTTGCGTTTGCGAGTTCCGAGAATTTTTTGTTAACATTGAATCGATGTTATGAAAAAATTGTCTATATCTAAATATTGATTTTAGGCTTTATTTTTGTTTGTCACAACTGTGGCAATGACCTCACCAAAGACCAGAGACATCACGACAGATGTCACAAAACTGATGACAAATTCATTATTTCAAGTCAGGTCAACAATTATATTTCATCACAGGAACAAATAAAGGAATTGAACTGGGACTCGTAGCTTGGGAAGATCATCATCATCATCATCATCATCATCACTCTTTTACCGTCTGTTGTTGGGCCTGGACGTTCCCCTGGATTTGCCAAACTTCTCCTTCATTGGCGTCGTGGGGTCAATATTTTCTATACTTATCCAGTTTGTCTTTCTATCTTGTCAGCCTCAGTTGCGCATGTGATCTTTGGGGATCCATGTTGTGAGTTGTGATGCCCATTAGCTGTCAGCCATTCTTGCAACATGACCAGCCTGTTGCCATTTAAGTTTTTTAATAGATTCTATAATAAAAAAGATGCATATATTTGTGCTCGTATCCTTTCTGTGCAGACAATCAATAAACATCACAACTCACAACATGGGTTCCCGGAGACCATATGAGAAAACGAGATCGACAAAATACATGATGGAGAGATGAGCTAAACAAATTCAGAAAATACTGGCTCTGCGATGCTCATGATAGAGAATTGTGGCATATCCTGGGGATGGTCTTTGTCCAACGACGGACGTTAAAAGCCTGATTATGATGATGAAATATTCTCAGTATATATATATATATATATATATATATATATATATATATATATATATATATATATATATATATATGTGTGTGTGTGTGTGTGTGTGTGTGTGTGAGTAATTCATTTAAATGGGAGAGACCATGATTTTAAACAGTGGTTGAGAAATATTTTTATCAGCAAAATTCTCACTGTTCATTTTAGAGCGGAATACTGATACAGAGGAACTTTTTGAGCCATCCAATATAAAGGATGGTTGAGAACTGAATTAAGCCAAGAAAAAACGAATTCGTTTTGATCTAAAGAAAAAAAATGATTTCATAAAAAAATCCACGGCAAAATAATTGCCAAGTAATAGGAACACAGAGAGAATGAGTCAGGCACAATAAGCAGCCGTCTATAGGATATTATCTTCAGATATTGAAGTTATCTACAAAATGATTATCTGTGACAAACAATTGATTATAGGAAAAACGTTAAATTGGTTGTAAGAGCCATGGGGCAACCCTCACAGGACAGATTATTCTGGCGTTGGTTCTTTGCTTCGGATTGAGGTCTTCATCTTCTGAGAATGTCATGAATTCAATTTGAGCGTTTCTAGTTGCATCAATAATTACTTCGAAGAGTAATTACTTTTTCTTTTAGCCTTTGTTGCAGGTCAGTAAAAACTGTAAATGAGTTTAGCGTAAAGAAAGAGATTATTCTTAGGTTTATAACATTCCAGAAGCTGGGAAAACAGATTATATATATATTCCAGGAGTTATGCAACGTATACCTTTTGAACATGATTGGAAAGATAATAGGACAACCGTTGAAATTTACTTGAACAACTAGAAAAAGATCAAAATCCAAGAATATCACTTCTCGTGAACTTGAAGGGACAAATGCTGTCCAGCTTTTAAACACTTGTATCTTCCTCTCTTGCCACAAGAATTAGATTTTGGTTGATATGCATCCTCTCAATAGTCACCTATGGTGCTGAACATGCGACCTGACCAAATGATTTGATCTCGAACTAAGAATCATACCACGTGCACACGGGAGAATCATGTTAACATCACATAGAAAGAATACAAGAGAGTACAATATAATAGAGAAAAAACTCAAGTCAGTTATTTAGAATCCATCGAAAAAATCAGATCGCAATGGGTAGGCCATTTAGCAAGAATATCAGACAAACACTGGACACCATGACTGGACATGTTGACCCCCAGAGCTCATTCGCGAAATTGAAGCCAGTAAAGAATAAGATGCCTCGACAATTTTAGAAGGAAAGAAAATATTGGCTCTGCGACGCCCATCGCCGTAAGGTCTGGAGAATCTCTTTGAAGACCTATATCCAACGACCGACATTCAAATACTGCTGTTGCTGCTGCTTAGGATGATGATGAAAAAGGGATTCATGACAAGGATCTAATGGGAATAACATCGTGTCTAGATCCAGGACAACTTTGAACATTCTCAAGAAGAAAACACTCTTATGTTCTCAGTGATTCCCATGGAGAATTTTTTTTTTACAAACTGCTCGAACTTGAACTGACTGTTATTGTGCCACACTACAGTGAAGGACTTGTCAGATTGGGACATAAGAGATCTTTTCCTGGCCCCCAAAACTCCTGCAATTTTGCGGTTATTTTCACATAGACATGATGAGAAGTTCTCTTACATATTTTTTGACCTGACAGTTTCAGACTATCAGTTGATATCTTATTGTTTTAAAACGTAAGGTATTAAGATCAAAATTCAAATAATAGTTATAGAATCAAATTCTGTATAAAAATGGTATACTACGTACGCAAGATATCAACAGCGATTAGATAATGTCGTACAATCATACGATGATTTAAGATAAATGAAATTTATGAAATTAACCAAAAAAAAGTCTCTTTGAGCGTTAACGTGCAGAGTCACATAGGTTATATATATATATATATATATATATATATATATATATATATATATATATATATATATCTATATATATATATATATATATATATATATATATATGTATGTGTGTGTGTGTCTGTGTGTGTGTGTCTGTGTCTGTGTGTATTTGATTTTCTTTTCGGCTAACGTACAACTTTTTAATTATTATTGGTGATATTTTAGCCTTCCTGATTAGAGCCTTTTCCAAAGAACTTGGATTCTACTCAAGGAAAGAATGACTAAACAATTGCACCACAAGAATCGAAGAACAATTCTTTAGAAGAAATTTTGTATCGTTCATAATCTAGTTTGAAAAAGGCATTTACCAGCAAAGCTGGTAGTACCTTCACTGAAGACACACACACATACACACACGCATATATATATATATATATATATATATATATATATATATATATATATATATATGTATATATATGTATACATATATATACATATACATATATATATATATATATACATATATATATATATGTGTGTGTGTGTATATATATATATATGTTGTTTCTTTTTTTTACTTTTTGTTTGCATTATCCTTAGACCACTCAATATTTCAAGATTAAATAAATAATTATTCATTTTTTTTATTCATGGATTCTTCTACAATATTCTGCTTCATATCTTAACGGTTATTAATCAAGTAGATCTTGAAGGTAATTTCCCAACAGAATTATGATTTTTTATTCATCGTTCATTTCTTTGAAACGTCATGTTTATTGTTTATATTTTTCTCCTTCACACTCCCGAGGCTTTGAGAATGTGGTGCATTCCTTGTTCGTATGATTTTGATTTTTTTAATTTTTGGCTGTAGCATTAGCTTTTTAATGATTTTTGTGCCTTTACTTTCTTTTGACCAGCTTAATCATTTAAGATGTTGTTTTGATTCTTCTGTTTCAGCAGATATTCATTCTCATGTCTAGATTTAAGTATTATCTCTGATCTTTTATCTGATAATTGTTTTCGTAAATTGCATTATCAAAGAACATTTGTTAGGTTGTGAAGACTGTGCTTCAAATCATTTTCTATTTCACTGATACATATTTTCGTTCCATTTTGAATGTCTTTGATTTTTACTATGATACCTTTTTGACGATTTCTTTCTCGCGGGTAAAAGTTTTGGTTTATAGAATTACATGTTCGGTCTTTTGTTGTTTGCCTTTAGTTTTTTCTTATTGTATTTCTTCATTATTTTCTCTATGTTATAAATGCAGCTATAATTAATATTCGTTGTGTGTCTATTAAATATCTTATGTAGTTTATTTGCTTGTGGGAAATGTTTGTGTTATAATTTTTGGAATATTTCACCTACGTATGTTTTTATCTTTTATCATAATGAGGATTGAACCAGAAATGTTTCTTCTTCTTATACTTACCTCTCCAAAGTCACTCTGTTTAATATCATTTGTCGAAAAATTCTGTCAATCTTCTTTCGAATGGAATTTGGTATTTGTTATATGATTGTTGGTAGGTGATCGGATGATGTATGAATACATAGTGGGAAAATATTGTCTTTTCTGAATGATTTGTAATCGTATTTTTTCAAATTAAATATTAGAGTTTCATTTTTATATCTATTTTAAATCTTATCTCTAGGATTTTGTAAATAATTGCTTTCGTTATTTTGTTTACTTTTTGATTGTTTTGGTTCTTGATACTATAAGCCCACGGTCTTTATAAAAACCTATTCCTCTCTTAATTATGATTTCTGTTATCACTGCTTCACCAAAACATTATGACCGATGGTATGTGTCGTAATGACATCTCTTGTCTCGTATGAACTGTACATCGCAAGTTATATAAAGTAAGTAAACTGACACAAAGCACTTTTATATGTTGAATATTGTATATATATATATATATATATATATATATATATATATATATGCAGGGAGAAATATTTCAGTGACTTTGATGAGGTACAAATAACTAGGGCCAGAAGACCAAGTCAAAGTATTTCTTAAACGGCACGGCTGGAGGGGGTGCTCAAATTCAGCTTTGGCGAATACCTATCGGCCCTGATCAAAGTGGGGGAAATTACCAACCACTGATACGATATTGGACAGCCGAGAAATGAACAGAGGCTTTCTATGAAGTATGAGCCAAACGAATGTTTACTCTGAAGGAAATAATGCATCACACAGTAAATCAACTTTTGATACATTGGGGTGGGAGGCATAGCTGCAAGATTCGAAACCGGACCCTGTACCTATGGAAGCAGGTCACCTGGTCCGTGAGATGCCATTTCTCTTGAATGAGGTGGGTGGTGGAGTGCATGTGCGCCGTTATCTTGGATAAGCGATCGAACTGCCATGCACTTTAGTAAAACAACAAGCTGACATAGTAAGTGTGTTTGTTTTGGCAGCGTTTTGCTGGGAAACACTTGAACTTGCTGCATTGATAAACTAATTAACCGTTGCACCATGATAGTCACTCTCTCTTTTTCTATCCCCCCTTTCTCTCTGTCTCTCTCTTCCTTCCTGTCTTCTCTCTCTCTCTCTCAATGTATATCGCTACCTAATGACGGATTGTTTTGTTGATTTTCCAACTTTCCAGCAACTGAATGTTTTTAACGTTTTCTAAAAAAAACTTTCTTTTTTCTCGTGGCTCCACCACACCATTTGACTTATTTGTTTTCCATTGTCTTGTCCAAATTGTTGACACTTTATCACTGAATTTCTTAAATAAATCGTTAATATACATTTTCATTGCATCTGATTTGTTTTCATATGTTAAGACACACACACACACACACACTCACATATATATATATATATATATATATATATATATATATATATATATATATATATATATATATATATATACGTATGTATCAAAAAATGGATACATGATATGATCCGACAGAATGTCTAAAAATTGCGTTATATTATATTGAAACTTTTATTTGAAATGATCTGCCGTCATTGCGAGGTTAAAGCATCACTTTGCCTGTTCTACTAACATGTTCAAGGCCAAGTGATACATTAAACGTGAAAGGGAGATCATTTCAAATAAGAATTTCAGTATAATATAACGTAAATCATAATCATATATATATATATATATATATATATATATATATATATATATATATGTATGTATACGTATATATTTACACACAAACATATATATGTATAAATGATAAAGTCTTTTAAAATAAATGACCATGTTTTAATTTGATCAAAAGTGATTTAAACACGGATAAAACAACTATTTTTCATGATTGGGAGTTTATGTAATCGAAGTGAAATCAAGTACCTTGTTCTGCCGATTCTGTGTAACACATGCCCGGGCGTACAAACATTCCCCCCCACACACAAAAGTGTATATATATATATATATATATATATATATATATATATATATATATTTTTTTTTTTTTTTCATGTCAATTCCTATATTTCTTGGAGAAATATTGCTATATATATTGATAAACAATTTACATGTATATATAGGTATGAATGCGTTATATTATTTGAAACTCTGTTTGAAATGACCCCCCCTTACTACACAGATAATGTATCACTTAGTCTACACAGCATGAATACAATAAATGATATGGGGCTATTGTGGTAAGCAATCTACAATTAATAAGGTAAGCGCTTTAAGGTAGCTTTGCTCTTGCCAATGAGCTAAACAGCCCGACGGACAGGTGCAGACCCAAACAACTACTTTTCAACAAGTGTTTGAAGTAATATAACGCATTCATAACGATTCAATCGGATCATATATCCATTTCTTTCTATAATAATAATAATAATAATAATGATGATGATGATGATAGTAGTAGTAGTAGTAGTAGTAGTAGTAGTAGTAGTAGTAATAACAATTATTGTTGGAGCCTTTGGGTTACCAAGATACCTATACTAGTTTGAGCACTTGAATTACTCATAAAAGAGACAAATGAACAAGCCAACAGCATATCTGGAAAGCCCAGCATATATGAAATACAGAAAATAACCTTTTACTGCACACATTGTCTGTTAATGTCGATGTATGTACTACACTTACCATGCATCACTTTACGTATACATAGAAGTATGTTTATGTATTATCTGGATAAGTAGAAGCCCTGCCCCCCTTGTTTCCCTTCTGAGGCTTGGACTGTCATGACTTACAAAGTTGCTGAACTTACGTGTCTGGTTGAGACCCAACAGGAGACCTACACGGACTGAAATCAAAATCAACAACATCATATACATAATTTGTCAATATGAATGTATATACTATACCTAGCATACACCACTTTATATATATATATGAGGTCTTCGTGAAATTTTTCTGTATAATTAGTATGTTTGAAGATGATTTCTCAAGTTGGTCTACATGCATTATGAGATTAAAACCGACGCAACAGATTTAATATCCACATTGGTTAACACTCAATAGAGGTAACACCAACAGCGAGTCATGTCTGTTGCTATATTTACTGATCTTTCATCGTTAAATACGTTTTTTGTATTACCTACGTAAGTAAACTCTATTCCAAAAAGTAAATGCTACGTGACATAAAGTAATATCCAGGTATAATACACATAATACTCTGTATAGAATAACAAATTACTTGTATGGTATAAGTTACCTATTTAAACGTTGCTGAAAGGGAAGGGGTGTCTGATCAACACTGCTGGGGTGCCATGTTGATATAACTATTTATTTTTAGAATCCCTGAAACGATTTTATGGTAAACAACTGATGATCCCAACAAAAGAAAATTTATACATTGTTCCATATTTACAAATCATATGTATATCAACAGAAAAAAAACACTGAAAAGAATTACACATATTAGATTAACAGATATTGGGAAATGAGTGGCTGAAGTAACACAACAATATTTGAAAACGTTCTTTAATGTTTACTGTCCTGAGCTTGAAAGCTTTCTAGAATATGTATATATATATATATATATATATATATATATATATATATATATATATATATATATATATATATATAATATATATATATATATATAAATATATATATATATAAATATATATATAAATATATATATATATATGTGTATATATATATATATATATATATATATAAATATATATATACATATATATATATATGTGTATATATATATATATATATATGTGTGTGTGTGTGCATATATATATATATATGTGTATATATATATATATATATATATATATATATATATATATATATATATGAGAATTACAAAGAGTCTTCATACAACCGTGAATGATAGACGGATGAATGGAGACAAGAAAGCAGGTGTAAAGTTTTTCTTTATAAGAATGCATTTTCGTGAGTTCAATGTAACTCGCATTTACGTCGACATGATGTATGGGAATGCTGAGACTTGATAATATCACTTGTCACATTCGTAGACTTGAATGTGTTTTCTTATTTTGTTCAATTGTGGCTGAAGATGATATTCGGAATAGAATTTTTCTTTTTGCCACAGAAGCTGAGGGAAACCGTCGCCGTTCAGACGAGACAAATATTTACGGAATTGCTTTTGTCAGGAACGCAATTAGTTTTCTTCACTTTCGATATTTCATCGATCTCTCCCGAGATCATATTTCGGTCACTCCTGTCTGTCTAGCTATCTATATATTCATCTATTAGTCTGTTTTTATCAATCTATCTATCCATCTATCTATCTATCTATCTATCTATCTATCTATCAATTAGTCTGTTTCTAACTGTCTATCTATCTATCTATCTATCCGTCTAATAGTCTGTTTCTATCTATCTATCTATCTCCGTTAATATATTTCTATGCATCGATCGATCGTTTGTCCGTATAAATCTATCTACCTTGGTGTCTCCATATCTATCTATCTATCTATCTATCTATCTATCTATCTATCAATCTATTTAGATCTATCCTATGAATGTTTTCTTTTGTTATCAACCTATCAGCATTTGTATCTTGGAATGAAGAAAAATGATACAGCATCTCTTTTTCTTCGGCCAGAAAGCCTGATTTACAATGACGTCTGCAGACAGCAAGGCACGTTTAATGAATCACTATTGCGGTCTTCGACGTTAACACAAATACTTCCACGTGTTAAGTTAGAAGAATTTCTTTACTTACTTCGGCTTAAATCGATCATTGGTTCACAGGGTGCAGTTCGTTGGCTCCTCCAAATGGCAAAATCTCCCGGACAGTGCCACTAGAAAACTGTTGACCACAACTATAAAACAAAGACACTTTAGGTTTCTTCAGTTTCTAAGTGAGTATTGTTGACTGGCCGACTATGTATGTACGTATTACGTAGAAAACCTCACAAGACTGGAAATTCAAACGTTCACTCCTTAGAGGAAAAACAAATCGGGAAGATTTTCAAGGCTGGGAGTTCTGTTAGCAATGTAATTTCATGCTAGATTTATCCTTTATTTTGTATCCGGCAACAATTATGCTTAACTTTCTGAAGACTAAGACTTTTCAATGATCACCTTCTAACAAGAGGTATCATATTCAGTGGGTATTTTCACAGCAATTTCACATGAAATAAGTATTGACAATTACTGGATTAAATCTAAAAATTCAAGACAACGATCACTTCATTATGCCTCGTACTTGAATTATTTTTAAGCGGATGTTTTGTTGGTTCGTCCAAAAGAAGAATTAGATATCGTCACAAAGGAACAAAATTGAGAATTGTCAAACTCCAGCAAGTACAAAGTCTGGAGTTGATTTGTTTTCCTACCATAACAGCAAGAACAATTTCCACCATAATGGGCTGGGGGAGGGGGTAAACCGATATGAAAACCCACATCCCTCAACCTGACTTAAAATAAAGACCAACTGATTGCCAGCAGGCTGTCTCACTGACTGAGCTAAAGAGACAAATTTCAGAGAGATACGCACTGACTTATTTCATTCTAATAAATATGTTGAAAAAACTATATATTTTTGTAATTGTCTATTGGTTATATATACAATACGAAAGTTGCAGTAATCATTTCCAGTCGTAATAGATATTGGAGTGGAGTTTGACCCTGCAACAGCCAGGCTTGTTTTACTTTCATATTCGAACTGCCTAATCCAATAGTTTATCAATGAAGGTAATGAAGCACGAACATTAGGGAGACATCAGAAAGATTGTATGGAGAAACTTTAAAAGGAATTCTCGGTGTCTAAAGCAATGCAGTATTTCCATTATGTGGTTTATTATGAAGGAAAAGACAGAAGGAAAAAAACCACTTAACATTCAGTTGAAAAGGCTGAGGACAGTTAAGATGTTGGACAGACTTTGGGAGTTTTATTACGACGTCATTTTTTCGGATCAATTTTCATTTGCTCAATTTTTGAACAGCGTACAGACACGACCAACTGACTGACCGACATACTGGCACACACAGAGACTCACATAAGTTTATGTGCACACAAATATACACACACAGACACATAGACACACTCACACACAGACACACATACACACATTTGAATGTAGGAGTTAGAGCGGATATTCGCTGATCCTTCCTTAGTAAACACAGCCCTTTGATAAGAGCTCAAATGCACACACACACATATATATATGTTTATAAAGAGAGAGAGAGAGAGAGAGAGAGAGGGGGAGAGATAGATAGATAGATAAATAGAGAGAGAGGGGGAGAGAGGGGGAGAGAAGAAGAGAGGAAAAATGGCAGTGTGTCCAAATCAGTCTAAGATCAGCAGTGTAGAATTTTAATCACGTTGGTTATTATCGGAGAATTGACGGAAGAAAAACCAATTACGATTGAGCAGAGAAAGATGTGGACAATTCAGACGTTGGATTGACCGTTTAAGTTTTATCACAACGTCATTTTTTTTCTAGATCAGTGCCCATCTAATTATAATTGAAGAAATATATGTGTGTATGTATGCGTGTGCGTGCGTGCGTGTGTGCGCCGAGATAATTCGGCAACTGGTTATTGTACGAAGTTGACATTCGCGATAAATGTTAGCCAGAGCATCAGCCAATGCAGTTTCGAATTCGAAGTTTGTTTTTTGTATCAGAGGTTTTCGGGAAATCTAATAAAAATAAACAGAAACTAAAGATTATAGATCTCTTTTCTGAAAATTATAGATCTTAATTTAGATAGGAATTAACTAAGTTGGCAACACTTGAAGAGCTGGTCCACGTTCCAGCCAATCCATTCTCTATGTGTACCATCCCAAAGTGATAAGTAAGTTTGCTACGTGTGCAGAATTCATTCATTTATGGTTGGACGCAAGGAAGCTAATCAAAGGGTTCAGGGAATATGGGCTTAGGACACATAGGGTAGTGCAATGATCGGTCTCCTCTTTCGGAGAACAACGGGAATGCCCCAAGAGGCTCTCCACGTGATTCCAAGCTGCTTACAGTGTTCCGAGACGGTCATCCCTCCAGGTACTGACCTGTCTGGACCTACTTCAACACTTGGGATCCTACGAGAACCGGTGTACTGGGAAAACTCTTCAAAATGGAGTGTCTATGATATAACATTCAAAAACTAACATAGGAAACAGGTTAGTCACTCAATTGAAACTGTCATGCAACTAACGTTTTTCTGTAGCATGTTGAGTTGTGGATGATCAATTAAAAAATTGGAAAAAGGGGTGATCAATCAACTAGTTACTCCTCTTGTCTTTTGTGGGGTAATGACCACGAGAATGTCTGAATTTTCAAAAAACGAGCACAAAAACTGCCGAGCTCAAGCTAAGGATATGGTTGAGCATAAACTTGAATTTTAAATCGAACCCCCACTGAAAGCCCGAATGATCAGGGCTGAGGATTCAAAAAACAAGAAAACCGTTTATTTTCCAAACATAATAAGTGAACATTCAAATTTCTTACAATGGTGTAGCCAGTATGCGCTACACATGAATAAATAGATTGATGTATTTTCCATCACTGTCAATAATTGAACAAAGATAGCATCAAAATTTTATGTTAATGTCAACAAATTCCTTTGAAGAATGAACATGGTCAAGATGAACTATATTCATAACTTCGTAGGCGTTTTCCACGGCAAAAAATAGTGTTAAAAACATCTAAAATCATCTGAATACCCCAGAATGTTGTTATTCAACTGAATTATAAAAAAAAGATAAGCCCTATCCCAAGTTAGAACCACCTTGGAAAAAAGTCATTTTCGGAAGATTCAAATAAAGTACAGATGCCAATTTTCGATTTTGTAGACAGGACACTATTTCCAGATATGTTGGGACACAGAAACACACGTACACGCTAACAAATTCACATATTTGAAAAAAATAGAACCCTTTCACTGTCTTTGGTGTTATTCAATAGACAGATAGTCAGGAAGCCAAATCTATTTAAAAAATGAAGAAACCAATGCTGACAGTTTTCGTTGGTGATTTCCAACGGTGGGAAAAAACAAGACGGGAGGAGTTTGTTTTATCTCTGTTTTTCGTTGCATACTCACTGACCTTCCTTGAGTCTCTCTTATGTTCTGATTCACCGAATCTTACTGGAGGGGCATGCACTTCCCCGTCATACACGTCATAACCGGTGCCTGCATCAGTGTATGTACATATACGTGTTAACATTTTTTTTCGATATGGGCTTAGATATCTGCATCGAAATGTATGTTCATATGTGTCATCATCATCATCATCATCAGCAGCAGCAGCAGCCTCTTAGCATCCGTTGTTGGGCATAGACCTTCCCCAAGATCTGCCAGACCTCTATATCATAGGCATCGCAGGGCCAGTACTTTCTGAATTTGTATAGCTCATCACACCATCTTAACTACTGTTGGCAACAATTTCGCCTTTGATCTCTGGGATCCATGCTGTGAGTCCAACAGTTATCTGACATTCTTGCAACATCTCCAGCCCATTGCCATTTTAGTTTTATGCGCTTGAAATCTAATAGTTCAGAATCTGAGACAACTTCATTTTGGTTTGGGGGTTGAACACGATGTGAATGGCTGCCTAAATAGATTAAAGTATGATAAATCCAAATACGTATGTTTACAAATGTCAGCCTGAGTGAAAATAGCTACGTTGTATCGAATATATGGGAAAGATCAAACAAACAAGATCGTTGGGGTAGGAAAATATCAATGATCATATCTTTCGTGATATTTACTCAAGAACAATAAGTCATGCTTTACAATTAGGATAATTACTCTGATGGATCTATTTACCCTTCATTACATTTCATCTGCATTTAACTAGGTCAGTCAAAGTCAAATAGTCACGAAATCTATAAAAATTATACAAAAAATAATATTTTCAGTCTATCAGGGTGTAGATCTTATCATTGGGGAGGTAGAATCTCGACAACTAGGTCAAATCATATCTGAAAAACGATTCAAATCAAAAGAAAAATTGTTGCCAGTTTTTCCACGAACTGTAAGAGCAACCATTTTGAAATTCAAAATGGACGACTGTGAATGTTCAATGCATATTTCTTCCAATTATTACAATCATTTACATATATATATATATATATATATATATATATATATATATATATATATATATATATATATATATATATATATATATAGAATCGGAAATAAATCAAACTGAGATTTCAAAAGATATATGTAACCAAATTTGGGTGTGGATCCAGGAATTTGTCTAAACAATGTTTACTACGTATATTTCACATACTGCGAACGGACCGAGCAAGTATTAATGTGATATGTGTAGCCCAAGCAGCGGGTAGCTAGCGTGGGGACAATTGAATTATTCACGGTGAATGAAAATCGGCTCCAAGGATGTTTTCATCCGTTAACAGAATGTGAGACACATAGAAAAGTGAAAGCTGTACAGGGTGGCGTAAAAGTTGCGAAGGGGTTAAAACATTTATATCTTTTTAGTTTTAATGATTCTGAAAAATTGCCCTTAACAAATGAACAAAGGTTTGATTCTTGCAGCTACACTATTTTCTTTTAATAGTTTATTGTACTTACATTGTCTAGGCCAAATGACACATTCACCGTGTAATAACGGAAGATCATTTTAAAAGGATACAATGTAATTTATGATATATATATATATATATATATATATATATGATTATGATTTACGTTATATCATAGAGAGACTTATTTGAAATGATCTGTCATAACACAGTTAATGTATTAATCACTGTAGACGATGTGAATAGAATAGACAATTAAAGAAAATGGGGCTGCTACAGGGATCGAACTTGCCACCGATAGGTTCGCTGCTGCAACGTACTGATGTTCTTACCATTGAGCTAAAAAGCCGCCGCTAATGCAAAGGCCCAAAATGACGTTTATTTTTAATTTATTCGCTTTCTTTGCTATTTTCAACTTAATGGTAGAGCACTGCAGCGTTGAAGCGACTGTCCTATCGTTAGCAGGTTCAATTCCGACTGTAACCCCATTTTGTTTATTCTATTTACTCTGTCTACGGTGAGTGATACATTAATCATGTGATGACGGGAGATCATTTTGATAAATATCTATATAATATAACACTATTCTAATCATATATATATATATATATCATTTTGAAATTCTTTTTAAAATGATCTCTCGTTAAAACACGGTGGATGTATCATTTGCCCTATACAGCGTAAATGAAATGAACATTTGATACACAATGGGATGGCTACTACTCCTTATTCTCAAGTCAACTCATTCACCATCTCGTTTTTGTAAAAAAAACTTGTTGGCTTGAGCATCGATGTACAAAGTGCAAGCTAAAGGACCTTGTTTAAAGCCAGGAGTACTATTTAGTGTTACTCTTTTTTATTATAAAGCCACAACTACATAGAATTTTTTTAATTGCGCTGTATGAGGTTAAATGAAGATGGTTTGAATTTTATTTTGTCCAAACTGCTACCGCTGTGCTTGCTCTTAGGACGAATGCAAAGTTACCTTTCATAACGATATGTGTGGGGCAGGGTGAATCGGTGCTCAATCAATCACTTCTGGGACTAAGCTGCTTCGATTCTTATTAAGATTGATCTTTTCAATTAATTTTATATAGTTTATTAGGAAACCAAAAGAACATGCAACTTTTAATTTTGTATAATTTCTTTTCTCACCTCTTTAATTGCTTTCGAGACAGTGCAAATGTCATTTTTTGTTAAATGTTTCCTTAAGTGTGCTTAACTTTTTCGAATGAGTGTTTCAGATATTTTTTGTCGATTTTAGCCTCACGTATAATTCGCTGAAAGTTTAATAAAATATTTAACTGTTTCCATCCTTGTACCTTTTTGAATCATTCAATCTCATTTTGATCCAGTGTTTCAGAGTGAACAATTCGTTGATAACTAGGGTCGGGACACAGTGGATCGGGAATGATGATAAAAACGAATTCCTGCCTGCTGCTATTTCATTGTCTTCTAATAACGTATTTTGCAGCCAAAATTGTTGATCTTTTTTTTACTCAAATATATTAATGAAATTAGCTTTCATCCAGAATTATTTTCTGTTCCACTGTACCATTGGTTCCCTTATATGTGTGTATATATATATGTGTGTGTGTGTGTGTGTGTGTTTGTGTGTGTGTGTGTGTGTGTGTCTGATGATAGGATGGATTCTCTACACAAACATGTTCATGTTTCTGCCATGTTTGAGCTTTCTCGGGGGAATAGGGCAAACGGGGTTGAAACAAATGTGTTCATGCAGCAAATTCGTTATTTTATCATATTTAAAGCTCTACTTAACTTGAATTTATGTTAAATGTATCGAGCAAATAAAACCATCACATATCTGATATTGAATTACTGATTTGTACTTTGGTATATATATATATATATATATATATATATATATATATATATATATTCTTTTCATTCATTTGCATATAGCAGAGCATAATGCATACATACAAATATAAATATGAAAGAGTACATATATATGTATTTATGAGTATATATATATATATATATATATATATATATATATATATATATATATATATATATAATATTTTGCTCTGTCAACGAACATGTAAAATGGTATGTGCATTTAGTTGCATCCGCTCGTCAGTTATTTTGTTCGGCTCTTCTTTGTTTGTCTTTTTATACATTATCTCCGAAATTACAAAATTAAATTTATTGAACGTTTCATACTGGGGTAGAGAAGATGTTGCAAAATTTGGAAGCAGATCAACGAATGTGTCTCTTTTGATAGATTGATATTTGGGGGTTTTTTTTCAGTTACGTTTATATGTACGTGTTCAAGACAGTTTAACATGAATAGCTATGACTTTCTGTGAAGGGTTAGACAATGAGCTACGTGAGAACTGGATAAAAGTTGGAGTGGATCCCTACCTATTTACCCCCATTCGTCGTAGCTATATGTCCAAGCACAATATGTCACAAAAATTTCATGTCCCTATGATACCCCCAAAAGTTCTCCATATATTCCAGTGATATTTGTGGAAGGTTCGACAATTGGCTATGGAAGAACTGATTGAAATTTTGGGTGGACCCATGCATACTTATCCTCATTCGTCGACTCACATGTCCAAAGTTCAGGATGTCACCAAAAGTTCTTTTTTTCCACACGATATCTCAGAAAGATCACAATATTTTCCAATGATATCTTGTAGCAGGGTGGACTATCGGCTCTGGAATAACCGATTAAATTTTTGAGCGGATCCATGCAAAATCACTCTCCCCTTGTGTTGGTAGTGAAATGCTCTTTCTCTCTCATTCTCTGGGTTATTTCTAATTATCCAATAATTTATCACGCTACACTATTCTATGAGATGATTTCACCGTTTATTAATGGGAAATATAGAATGGCCGAAATGCCATTGCAATTCAAGATGGCGTCTTAAGGCGATTTATTTATCTCAACGGGAGCACCGAGGCAAAGATAATAATCGTTGCCTTTGATTGTCAATGCTCAATTATTTCTGCTTTTATCTTGCAATCCTGACTCTTTTACTTCGTCCTTTTTATTGAAGGCAATTCACTTTCTTTTCCAGCAACAAAAACAAAAACATCCGTTATCTGCCATTTTCCTTTAATTGCCACCGGGAGATCAACAGTTTCCTCCCTTTCCTATTTCAACTCAGTTATTTATGAAGGACACATTGAGATTAATCACGCCAATGTGCCAACAGAAAAATCTTCTGGAAATAGGATTTGTGCACATGTGTGAGTGTGTGTATGTATTTTCGTTTGTGTGTGGGTATTAGTGCTAATGTTTCCGCATGTCTGCATGCATTTGAGTTTTCTCTCTGTGTGTTGTGTGTGTGTTTATATGTTCCCGAGTGTTGTGCATTTATTTGTATTTGTGTGTATGTGCGTATGTGTGTTTGGGTTTTTGTCTCTGTGTGTGAGCGTGTGAGTGCATTTGTTTTCGTCTCTGTGTTGTGTGTGTGTGTCTGTTGTTGAGGGTATGTGTTTGTGTGCGTGGGTTTGTGTGTGTATTTGAGTCTGTGTGTGAGTGTGTTTGGATGTTTGTTTTTTGTCCGTGTGTGTGTGTGTGTATGTGTTTGAGTGTGTATTTATGTCTCGTCTCTCTGTGTGGACGTGTTTGTGCGTGTATTTGGGTTATTGTCTGGGTGTGTTGCGTATATGTGTGCAAGCCATTCCGCAGACTTCCTCAGTGTTTTCTGGAATGGTCAAAGAATTTTTCTTATATCGAACTGAACATGTTTAGATGTGCAGGCATCTATAGCGGCTATCGACGTCACTGACTGACATACCAGAAGGTGAATTACCTCCCTTGACCAGCGCTGCCAATTTATATGTATTTAATCTGATTCTCGATACTTATGGTTGAATTTAGATGTCAGAAATTACAATTTAGGTTATTTCAATGAAATAAATACTATCTTTATGTAATTTATAGGAATTAGATTAGGTAATATTTTATGAAATGAATGTTGAAGATTTAAGTCACCATTAATTTATTCATATGTGTGATATATTTCCTAGATTTTGGATATATGTATATTGAGAATCTACATGTTCCAAGATGTTTCTGGCAAGCCAGTTCTGACTGGATTTTCACGCAAGAATAAAAACTAGTGCATCTATTGTGTGACTTTCAGACTCATTATATAGACAGTTTTGATGTAAGTACAGCAATTATAAATTCCCTGATATTGTTTGGCGCAAGAAAATAAGCATTGACTAGTATCTAGACAGAGGCCAGGCAACCTACAGCTCGAAGGCCAGATCCAGCTTGTAGATGGATCCTGACCAGTCTGCAAACAGACATTGGGATACTATGTTTCCTTTTTATCTTTCCATGATTACTATCTCCTTTTCAGTAAATTCAAACAAGAACCATAAGTTCAACTATGCACCCACCATCAACGCTGGCTGCAGGAGGATGGGGGAGAAGAGCAAGTAATTTTTCTTCGAGTCAGTCTCGAGATATTGCAATATGAAAAATATTCCGAGAGTATCATTTTCAATAAAAATCAATGACTTTTTTTTTTATAGAAAAATGCTGAACTCGGACATTCTATAACTACATAATGCCATTAATGACGCCATGCCTTCGATAATATCATGTCTCTCTCTTCTTGTTATTTCTGCTGTTAAATGTAAGTGGAACAGACCAACAGACGGACCGACAGAAAAGCGTCTAATAGAGATGCGTGGACATATCTTGAAAATTGCTTTTATCGAAACAAATTACAACCACTGAATTAGGTTCTTTGATTACTAATTGGCATCCTCATTTAAGCACAAATGATTTTCCAGCATTATTCATTGATTTGAGACTAAATATAACAAGATTTATTTAAATGGATAATTCTCATACTTTGAGCTCTTCATGGTATTTATTTAGCCCACCCTCTTCTCATGAATACATTATCGGGCCCTTAGGGATAAAGATGATTGCTGACTCCTTTTTTAGATAATGACTTAGCAATCTCTGTCTGAATATTTTAGGTACAGGATTATCATAATGTATACGTGTTTCCAACTCAATTCATCTTTTGAACAAAACGTTTTGGCCATTGTACCGTACAGTATTCATCGGGTGGGTGTTGTAGGTGGTTATGTCTCGGAAGGTTCAGACGGATGATCGTCGCTGACAAAACTTGGGGACAGAATGACATTATTCTGCTGTTTAATTTTGGATGGGAATACTTATTTGACCAGAACAATGTTGTTGGCCGTTTTTAATAAGCTTGGACACTAACATATTCATGGCATGAAAAGGTTGTTCAAACCTAACAGCTGTTTCCATCCCAAATTAGACATTGGAATAGTGGCATTTTGTTCCCAAGTTTTGACGGTGACGACCTTCCGTATCAGCTTTCCGGAATATCACCACCATCGTCATACAGCTGAAGAAATCAGTAAGGAAGAATGGTCGAAATGTTGTGTTAAAAAAAATCAACCTAGATGGTGACAGCAGTCCGAAAACACTTATACATGATAGGTATGGATGTGGTTCCCTGATAACAATTTAAGCTTTGGGTGTATAATTGAGGTTAGAAATAAGTTAATCAGTTATTTCATATTAAAAATCCAAGGAATTCTACAAATCTTGTATAGAAAAGCTTATTGGTGTATTGAATAATATTCTTGAAAGGAAAGTATGTTATCAATTGAGTATATCTTTCATTTTTAAAGTACAATGGAGTGAATTTTATCATTTATCTTATTATTTATTTTATTATTATTTATATTGTCGTAGTTTTCTTCAGTTTTGATACTAGTTTGGTTGGATGGATGGTTTTGTATGTATGTGTGTATCACGCGTATAGGTTGCTTCGATGGCGCTAGTGGGCTGAGAATTTCAACATTTACTCTTTGTCATGCCCTAGAAAAAAGTGTTTTTGATTGGGGTTCAAATCACAATGTAGGTTAATACTGAATTGATACCTTCGTATGTTGGAAGACTTATACTTTTTGTGATCACTGCCCAACATAAGGCAATAGAAGTGCATTATTCGTCGTCCCATATTTTCGTTTCCCAATATTTTTATTGGTGACCCTCAACGTGGAATGCTGCCAAAAGACGTTGGTCGCGTGACAGTTTCTTTTTAGTGACTAACAAGACAAAGATTGTGTCTTCACAAAATATCAACTTATCAAATTCATGAACCACTTGAAACCGCTTGTAATTGACAGTGGAGCACATTAATGAATAAAGTAAAAAAATGAACTCTTTAATAAATTAGATAGAAGAAATTGAAAAATTCACCGAGCAGTCAAAGAGATATGATTTTGATCAGACGTCGTTCCCCTTTAAATTGACTCTGCATTTCATTTTATGAATGTATGAGTCAAATCTTATAACGATGCCTCTTGCTCTCATATATTATTGAAAAAAAAAACAAACGTTGGATCAGCGAAAATTAAAAATGAAAAATGAAAAATGAAAATCTAAAAGCAATTTTTAGAAGATGATTTGGAAAAGATAAATGACTGCAGGATTGCCAATTAAGGCGTTTTGGAGCTAGATCTAGCTTCTTTTTATGCCTTTTGCTCCTACCACTCTACAACTAGCTAGCTCTAAAAGTCCTAATTTAGCAACTTCCCAATTTATAGAAACTTTTTTCAGCATATTTCCGTATATATTTCGTATTCATATAATGATTAATGAATATTTCCAAAGTAAAACTGAAAACCATTTATATATATATATATATATATATATATATATATATATATATATATATATATATATATATATATATATTAGCCGTGAAAAATGATACGAATATATTTGAATTTTGATTATATTATTTTCTAAGGAATAATAGTCAATACGTTCCATAGAAGAGTTCATGATCCTAAAAGGTAGGGAGAAGCAAAATTATCACGCTAGAGAGAGAGAGAGAGGGAGAGGGAGAGAGGGAGAGGGAGAGAGAGAGAGAGTCAAGTCTTCATTACACAGTAACTTAGCATTAATGGATATCAGACCACCTATACTGGGATATCCGTTGAGGGTCCCATCTACTATCAACGGTGTGCAAGTTCATCTTGATGATCATTGTTATGTGACATGTGTCTTGATTTGTTCCATTTTTCATAAGATCTTCTCTGTAATCCCAGAAGAAAAAATAGATTCAGAGATAAATTTCGATTGAGTTGTTTTTTTTTTTAAGAAAAATACTGAATTCGTCTCGTCGGTAATGGTTGATATATTGTAACAGCAGGCAGTAAGTATTTTCCCAGCATAACTGTGAAACCCCACTGAATCTCACTGTTCATTAATACAGTATATTTTCGGTTATTTAACGTTCTATCCCTGCCATATTTTGGTATTGCATACGCTAATTCAAAAAAATGTCTGGCAACTCTGGCAGCGCATATGCGCTTATCAGATATGTCCAGTTTTATCTGTATAACCCACTTTGTCTGTCTCCAATTAACTGACGTGATTTATTCTTTGTTTTTTAAACAACTCTCCCTTATCCACGGTTTCTATTTCAAACTACAGTTTCCCTTTCAGTGGTACTCTCTTAATTGCAGTTTACCTTTCAGATGTCCATTTTCATTCTTAGTTCCCCTTTTATAGGTATGTTGACATATCATTTAAATTCAGTTCTTGTTTTCTTTGCAAGCATGTTTTGAACGAGCAAAAAGAAAAAATGCAAGTCTTTGCTAGTGACGTGGACTTCTTGGAGTGTTCTTAATAGTCTATGTTAAGTGTGACATGACATTGGTTTCTTGCTGCCATTGCATTCAAAACGAAGTAAGTACTCAAATTTATTACGATTGATATTTAGCTCGTTTTTCGCAGATCTAGTTCTAAGATCTTTTCTTCGAGTTGGTAATGCAGCATTAATGCGTTCAGCTCCATAGACGTCATTCCGGGCTTTTCGTTTGTATAGAACTAAGTTTGAGATTTGCAAGGAACAACTCTTGCTGCCACGTTTAAAGACCAATAAGTATCACCAGTGGAATATCCGTGACTTTGCCAGCGGTTTATCTATAGTTGGTAATCTAAAACACTATTCTATCTGAAAAGGATCATGGGAGTCGCTCACAGTGCTTGAAAGTGATTTTGATTCCATTTCACTTTATTTTTTTGTCTTCTTCTTTTCAGTCGGTCACTTTTGGCAAAACTCAAATATTGTGAACCAAACCCGGCAGTTGCAGGTTTCTTCAGTTTTTAAGCGCATCTTGCGGGCTGGATAGTTAGTTATGTGTCACCCATACAGGCTGCACCAATGGAACTAGAGGGCTAAACATATAAACACTTTTCGATCTATTTAGTTGGGACAAAGCTATTTTCTTTCTTTTTTTAGAAATTCTACATCAGAATAGATTTTTCGTTTGTAATTCAATTTACAAAGTAAATTCATGCTGAATTGGATTGTGTCCGGCAGTATTCACGCTTATTTTCTTTGAAATCTGGACTTTTTAAAGGTCGAATAAAAGGTGATAGACGTAACTTGTTCATCAATCTCTCCTTTTACCTATTTTGAATTGATCACCCGTAACACGGCATGCTGCCAAAAGTTGCTTGTTACTTGACGGTTTCTATTGAGAGACCAACCAAACCTGTTCTTGTTTAATAAGGTAACATAATCGCCGCGAGAAATTGATGAAGGTTGTCGACTTAATCTAGCAACCGTTTTTATATTCTACGGGCCAAGGTGTCAATGATATTTTTCTTAATTTCGAAGTCAGTGGCTACAAGAGCAGTCGACAGCTATCAGTACACACGCGCTCTTGATACACTGGTAGTAATATGAATATATCAGGGATGACCAAACTGTAGCTCACTGGCCATATGCCGCTGTTCGAGGTTTAATGTGCAGCTCATGAAAATATGTTGATTGAACCCTTACGTATTACATACATGTGTTTGCTAAAATTTGTAAAAAAATTTATAACGAAATATGCAGCGATAAAAAAAAATGTGTGAATTTTGCTCATGTCCGGCGATTCTCTAATTTCTGAAGCTTATCGTATATAGTGACAGCGCACACCTTATTCCTTCTCTTCTACTAAGCCCCACTGGGAAAAAGTCTGCAAGGTTTATTTGAATGAGATGCAGCCATCTGATAAATGAGAAAATTCTAAGAAATATTTTATCTAGCACAATGGCGACATAGTCCAGTTCAATATGTTTCCCTTTGGACTTGAAAAACCTCTCACATCATTCCTTTTACGTTTCAGAATAGTTTGCAAAGTTTTCTTTCAAGGAATCCATCAGGTGCCACGTCGTATTTTATTCAATCTCCAGGATCCATGGTTCAAAATCTCCTCCCTTCCAACAGCAAAAGACCAGAAGTCACAGAGAACCTAATCCAGACTGTTGAAACGGGAGCATACAGACATTTTGCCATAGGAAGCTGCACAAGACGTGAAGAATGGGCAGGTCTGGTCATTATGAATGCAGCGGTCATATGGTACATAGGCTCACTCATTGGTGCGTCACTGTCGACTGAGTTACCCCACAGAAGAGTTCCTTTACATGCACGTGCATTAAGATCCCTCTTGTTAACAACCACATTGGAGATAAAAACACTAAGATCGAAATCGAGGACACAGAACTGGAGAAAGTAGACCACTACATCTACCTAGGACAACGAATCTCCATGAGACCCTCAAAAGAAGAAGAAATCAAGCGAAGAATCACACTAGGATGGCAAGCCTTTGGCAGAGCTAGCTCAACCTTAAAAAATAATAAGATCCTATTAATCCTAGAGAGAAGGGTGTACAACCAATGCATCCTCCCAATAGTCACTTATGGAGCTGAAACATGGAACTTAACCAAGAGACAGGCCCGTAAGCTGAGAACCATGCAACGTGCACATGAAAGAATAATGCTGGGCCTCACATAGAGAGACCACAAAACAGCACAGCACATCCGGGAAAAGACAAGAGTTAGAGACATCATAGATTCCATAAAAAATCTCAAATGGCGGTGGGCTGGCCATGTTGCAAGAATGGCAGACAATCGATGGACATCACGACTCACAACATGGATCCCCCAAGACCACATGCACAACCGAGGCCGGCAAAATGTTAGATGGAGAGACGAGCTAGATAAGTTCAGGAAGTACTGGCTCCGTGACGCCCATAATAGAAAAGTGTGGCAAATCCTGGGGAGGGTCTATGTCCAACAACGGACGCTAAAAGACTGATGATGATGATGATGATGATGATGTTGCCAAGATACATCATGGCTGCGCAACTGGTTTGTTTGACACTCAAAATGGCTGAGTAATTTCCAGATCTGTTATTCCAACCACGGGGAAGGTTTTCTTGGAACTCTCCACAAACTAATTTTGCTTCACCATCTTCTCTTCTTCGTGATAAAAAATCTTATTTTGACCTTCCCCTCCTCCCATCTTTCTTCCTCCTCCTTTTCTTCTTCTTCTTCTTCTTCTTCTTCTTCTTCTTCTTCTTCTTCTTCTTCTTCTTCTTCTTCTTCTTCTTCTTCTTCTTCTTCTTCTTCTTCTTCAGGATTGATGCTGTGCAATATCAATTGTAAGCCTTAATTCAAGGTATGGAAGTAACAAAAAGCCAAAACCAAAGAATCCTCTGAAGGGAAGAATTAGACAAAGAAATCTTTCATCCATGCAGCGTAGAATATTCCACATGAAACGGGACCGAATTTCAAAGAAGCGAAAATTGCGATAGGCACAAGAATCTATGGGAAAAAAGAGACGCAATAATCAAATTATGGACCCTCAACATGCACCGGAATTATATTCAAAGGGACAAGCTAATAAAAGATTAAGGGGCCTGGGGACATTTCCGTGCCATAAGGCAAGAAGACATGGAGCCTTGGAAGAAAAGTTACAATAACTGAGCAGTGAAAAAAAATCTACTTCCACTTATCTTATGCATTATATATATATATGAGAGAATAATAATAAAATATACAACAAGCGTGCCAATGTGTATTAAGTAGATCTTAAGTAAAGAAGAGTGCCCAACACAATCAGTGGAGCGCTTAAAAAATGAGTAAAGTCTCTTCAGTGCTTCATTACAGATTGTACACTCTGTTTCATTTTTAAAAAGCACACATGATCACACACACACATACACACACACACACATATATATATATATGTATATATATATATGTGTATATATATATATATATATATATATATATATATATATATATATATATATATATATTCCATAAACAAATTCAACCCTATCAATACTTTTACGGAAAGTTAATCATTCCTAATTGATCATTATACAAACACGATAAATATCATTAGGCATTAATAATAACCGAACAGTAAAGAACTGAAACTCCGTTGCCAAAAATTTGAATAAAGTACAGTCCAAAAAAGTGTACCCCGACAAAAAAAGTTTTTATTATTCTTTATAGTAGGTATAAATTTCAAGTTGAACTTTTTTCTTTTTGTTTGGGACTTAAATAAATTTCAAATGTCTAAATAGTTCTTAAGAAATGATACCACATGGAAAAGAACTCTCTCCTAATTATATATATATATATATATATATATATATATATATATATATATATATATATATATATATATATATATACATATATATATGTATATATATGTACATATATATATGTGCATATATATACATATATATATGTGTGTGTGTGTGCATGCATGTGTGTGTGTGCATGCGTGTGTGTGTGTATATATATATACGCTGATTCGGTGGTAGTTGCATACCAACTCACTCGTGCCAATATCCACAGTTGAATTTTGATCTGAATATTTTAATAAATAATTTTCGATATATCTTGTGAGCGATTGTTTGACTCTTTCCGTCTTCACAGACGATATTAGCTTCAAAACTTGGTGCAACTACGCCTGGGCGCTTATGGAGGGAATTTCGTCCCATTTCCCCTTCTCGACCATGTTGAGGGCTTCCTCGAGGAAGACGTGCTCTATACGTTTGTAGGGCCTGGCAGCCCAGCATGTTACTACTCCCGGTATTCTAAGCCTGTTACCCGTCTAGGTACTGTACAAGATGGACATTACTCAAAACTATTTATTCACCACTGGATCAAATGTGTAGAAAAGGAAGGAGATGATGTTGAAAATGCGTTTTAACCATTAAACTGCCGTCTCATTCATGTGCCTGCGAATGACAAGAAATGGACAAATGAACTGCTTCACCTACCTAAATAGGAGTGGTAAAAACCCCGGTCCAGATCTGAAGTTTATTTTAATTTGTACTGTAACAAGAACAAAATAAATGAAAAGAACAATCCTCATCAAATTCAAGTGAGTTGAAAGTGACAGTCCCCTAACGTGATTTGTAATTTCGACTAACTGATTGGTAGTAGTTTCTCTTACTGACTAAACTTAATTTACAAGTCTTACATATATACAATCTCTTCTTTTCTCTTTTTTGGTTTTTTCAGCTCGAAAATAGGATAAGACTCGGTGATAGGAGCTCACGTAAACTCTTCACAGCCAGTCTCGAGATGATCCCCCAAAACGCAGCCTGGAAAAGCAAAGAGATCAGAAGAGACGGCGGATACCGAAGTAACCCCAGAATTGCTGACAACATCGTTTTTTCTTGCCGAAAAACTTCATGATTTCCAAATAATCCTTGACGTTCTGTATGAGGAAAGCAAGAAATAGATCTCCAAATGAACTTCAAGGAAACAAAATATCATGTACAAAAAACATTGAAAATGCAGAGCTGATGAAAATAGACCACTACATCTACGTCAGATAACAAATCTCAACGAAAACCTTAAAGGAAGAGAAATCAAGCAAAAAATTACTCTAGTTTGGCAAGCTTCCGGTAGAGTAAGCTAAACTTTCAAAGAGTAGGAAAACCCATTAGTCCGAAAAAAAGGTCTACAACCAAAGTATCCTTCCGACAGTGATCCATGGAACTGAAACATAGGACCTAACCAAAAGTTTGAAGCATAAACTTAGAACCATGCAACGTTCACATTGAGTGAATCATGTTCACATGGAAAGATCGCAAGACAGCACAGTATATTAGAGGAAAACAGGAGTCAGAGATATCATTGAATCCATCCGAAAACTCAAATGGCAATGGGCTGGTCATGTTGCCAGAATGACAAACAACTGATGGACATCACAACTCACTACCTATTTCTCCGGACAGCATATCCAGCCGGCAGAAAATAAGACAGCGTGACGAAGCAGACAAGTTAAAAAAGTACTGGCTCCGTGACGCCCATGATTGAGAAGTCAGGCGAATCTGGGGCGGGGGAGGGCTTATATCCAATGGAACAAGCCAAAAATGATGATCACATATCTACAATAATTTCATGTTAGAGATACGCAGTTATTTTACCTCATAGATAAATACATTTATACTAAAAATATTTCTTTTAATAATTTGTTATGTTTATATATACAATTCAATATTTGTATTAATCATTTTCAGTCTGGTACGAGTGGGGTTTGACCTTGTGGCAGCCAGCTCTTTGATGGTTATACCCACTAAGAGGGATCACTACTTCCAAAACCTGACACTCGGTTACTAAAGGAATTTAGATCTCTAAGTTTTTACTGTAGAATGTTCACTACTGGATTAAATGCATTAACAAGGAAGATAATATTGTTGGTAATGCTTTCTTCATCAAACTCATTTATGTAAGTATGTATCTTCTGTTTCCATGTATACTCTCACCGAGGGTGTTGCAGAGTTAGATATACACAGGAAATAGTTTTTAAAAACCTCTTCCACCTTGCCAGGCCCGTCGAAGCTTTTTTTTTCTGCTTACAGTACCTGATATTCCCCCATTGTCATCCATCTAGGTACTGACAAGGCGCGAGATTTCTCAACTTTGGTGATTTCACAAGGACCAGTGTTTCTAACATGATTGGGGGGTAACCTTTTCGCCTCGAAGAGGGGTTCTTCAATCCTAGTCCTTGTGCTGAGTTATTAACCGAGAGACATTGAGTGCTATTTTCAACGATTTTGATATGATTAAGCGACGGATCGAACTCCGAACTATTGAACTGCGACCGAGCACTCCACCACTGGGACACGTTGATCGGTGATCTTATTCATTTACCTACGTAAATGTACATCGCACTGACTGAAATTGGGGCAAGTTTGAAAGGTTTTATAAATCTTTGCGATGGCAAAGGTATATTTCAATAGCAATCATTTTACAATAGTTCTATGCGGATATTCCAAAGCGTGTGTCCAACCAACTAGGATTTATGGATGTTTGTACAAAGGTCAACATGAAATAAGGGTCACTTGGGTGGTATGATATGCCAGATATATGATTGTATAAGGCTAGGAGTGAATCTTCGGTCATTTATTAATAATACCAGATATATATATATATATATATTTTTCATTTCTGATAATATACATGGTTCATTATTCGTTGAAAATGCGCGTCTTTCATGGGGTCAGTCCACTGAAGATTCGTTGGGGACAATTTGATGTACAAAAGCTAAAACAAAAATATACGCAATGAAATATTAGAACATGTAATTGCTTTCCATTGAAGGTGAACCACTGATGACAAAGCATTCCTTTCTTTCCTTTTATCTCCCTTTCTCCTTTCTCTTCTAATATGTCTCATCTTTTTCTCACTTGTTCTGCCTTTCCTTCAGTTTTTTCTGTTTTTCCATTCTTTATTTTCTTTGGGCTTCTCTTCCACTTTTTTTCCAGTCTCAACTTCTTTCATATTTATTTATGTTGTGAATGAAGTGAATATACATATACACACATACATACATATATGTATATATATATATATATATATATATATATATATATATATTTCTGATCTATCTTCCTAACCATCCCAGCCTGTTGATATCTATTTATCTACATACTTATCTATCTATCTATCTATCACAGTTATTTCTTATTTTTCTTTTTATTCATCTATCTATGTACCTATCTCAGCCTCTTTTTATCTTTTCTCAGTCTCTTCTAATCCATCTATGTACCTATCTGTTTCTTCTTCTTATGTATGTATGTATGTATGTATATATGTATGTATGTCTCTCTCTCTCTCTCTCTCTCTCTATATATATATATATATATATATATATATATATATATATATATATATATATCTACAGTTGTTCGACTGTTAACCCATTCATGCCTAAAGTCAGATTTTTCAACCGACTTTGGTATAATTAGAAATATGGGATAAAAGAAAGAATATCAGCATGGTAATATGATATTATCTGTAAAAAACCTGAAAGCATATTTCTCATAATCCTGAGAGTGTCCATATCTAATTTGATCAGCTTTCTTTTATAAGTATGTTTTGCATGGCATTTTCTTAGGGTGGACTAGATATAAGCCCATATGAATTATCATTTCTTTCTCATCTTGGCATTTTTTCCTTATTAAGAAGGGTATTTGTAAGATCTATATTCCATGTTCCTGATAATGACCAGGAATGGTTGAAAGCGTTGGCACTCATAGTTACAGTTGTTTTCCTTTTCTTTCCTTCATTTTCTTCATCTTTTTTCGTTGATTGATTCATTCATTTTTCTTTCTTCTCTCTTTCCGTTTTCACTAAATCAATTTCCTTTTTTCTTTCCTTTCTTTTGTTTCTCACTCTGTCCTTCCTTTCTTTCCCTTTCCTTCATTCCGTTGAATTTTTTTCTTTCTTTCTTTCTTTCTTTCTTCCTTTCTTTCTGTCTTTCTTTCTTTCTTCCTTTCTTTCTTTCTTTCCAAAAGCAATCGTTTGATTTCATTTTTCTCTCAGAAACTGTCAAAACCGTCAACAAAAACTGCCAATATAGGTCTCTTCAGTTTTCAAGCCCGTCTGGTCGGCTGGCTGGCTGGTTATGTTATAATGTATCACGCGCACAGGCCGCATTAATTGAGCTAACGGGCAGAAATTTCCATTTATTCTTCATTATGCCGAGAAAAAAACAGTCTTTTTGGAAAATTCCCCTTTGTAAGTTTTTAGTGCAGGTTCTATTTACAATGTAAGATTAATGTTAAATTGTGCCCTAGTTTATGTCCGGTTCAGTACATACGTTTTTAAAAGTTCTGACCTCTCAGTTCAACAAATGTCGAGAGACCTAACTCAATAATTACCCTATCTTCCATTTTTCTAAATAATAACCCCCACATAGCGTTTTTAATGTCTCTATTTCTAGATTTTTTATCGTCTTCTCTCTTTTTATTTCATTTTCCTTCCTTCTCTCTCTTTCTTGATGTCCTTCTCGCGCCTTTTTGATCTTAATTCGAAGTGCCAAGAACTCAGAAGAAGCCATATTGGATCTTCTTTCTTTTAGTTTTTCCTCTCCCAAATTCTTCTTATGTTTCATCCTATTTTGTTTCTCAAAGCAGTTGGGGAAGGGAAACAAACAGTCCAATAAATCTCAATTCATATTTCCCGCCTCTCGCCAAACATCCGTCTCTCGTCTGCTTCTTCCAAAATGTCTCAGTTTTGTGATATATCCCGATATCATATAAAACGGAAAAATATCTTTCTTGTCTCCAAAGAGCGTTGAAAGTTTTCCATTTTATGTCAAATCTAATTTAGTAAGCAAATCGATTGGCATTTATGGGAGGCAAAAGTTATAAATAAACCCCCAATGTTTATCGTGGGTGTGTTCGAAAGATGAGCACCTGTATTCCGAATCAGTTGATATATGTCAGAGAAATAACGAATTTATGATATAACGTATGTTTTTCTATGATTACAAGATCTCCCACAACTGCGTTTCTCGAAATATCTGATTCTACAGAAAAGTTTTTTTTTATACTCTCAATGCGTCAGTGACCGATGGCATATCTATGACAGGAATTATTCGTACATGATCAATGAAACATTATTTCAACATTCGTAGTAATGTTCACCTCTATTACAAAAATATGAGTTTATTAAAAGTTAACATTTTATCGATTTAGTTTTAACAAAGATTGATGTTGTACTAAACAATCAGCTGGTTAAAATATGATCAGGCAAAAAGGCCCTTACTCAAATGTTCTCCATTACGTAATCTGCGTATTTTAAGCAAAAATAACAGCTACTCAATCGTTAATTTAAGCGTAATTTGTGTATTTTAAGCAAAGTGAAAGAAAATCTAATCTTTTCTGTCTCGTAATTCTACTGTCTGCTGTTACGTAATCAGTGTATTTTGAATAATTGTAGCATTTATTCAATCGTGTATTTCAAGCAGAAAAACTGATATTCCAATGTTCTTTACTACGTAATAAGTGCATTTTAAGTGAAAATAGCAGCTACCAAGTTGTTTTTCTACCATGAAAGCTGAGTATTTCAAGCAAAAATAGCAACCACTGAATTGTTTGCTGCTACGTAATCTGATCATTTTAAGCAAAAATAGCAGCTACTCGGTTGTTTGCTGCTGCGTCATCTGTGTATTTCAAACATAAAACTGCTATTCAAATGTTTTCTCCTTTGTAATCTGCGTGTTTCATGCAAAAATAGCTGCTGCTCAATTGTTTGCTACAGCAAAATCTACGCATTTTAAGCAAAATAGCAGCTATTCCATTGTTCGTTTCTACGCGATTTGCGTATTTTAAGCAAAAATAGCAACTATTCCATTATTTGCTGTAACGCAATTTTAAATAAAATCAGCAGCTACTTGTTGGTAATACCCACTTATTGGCTTATTCATACAGATACAGACCTTCAATTCGGTGACCTCACGAGAGCCAGTGTATCCATCGTGATTATGCCGTACCCCTTAGCCTCGGGAGGAGGTTGCTCAATCCTAATCCTTGTGCTGAATGCCTAGCAGAGAGGTATTAAGTATCATTTTAAAAGCCGTGGATTGTATCGATTTTACTGAAACAGAAGGTTGGCTCTCCAACAACGAACCATGGTGATTAGTCTTCCAATGCACATTGATATCCGATGACTTTTTGGTTTAATAAGAACAGGAAAAGGATCTAAAACCTGTCCCGATTACAATTCGACCGACAGTTGTCACCAGTATCATAAATTTACGCACTGTCAAACTCCGGTAAAAAGCTTGCAGTTATCTTTTTTTTTCATACCGTAACAAGAACAACCAGACCAATCCTCATCAAAATGAGTAATTTGAATCAACTGATTGCTAGCAAGTTCTCCTTCTAAGTTAGATTGACAAGTATTAACGAAAATTTATCAAACAGATACAACAGGCTCATTTCATTTTAATAAATATATAAATATATAAATAAATGAATACATTTTTACACAAATATTTATACTTCTATAACGTTTTTCGTTCTTTTTTCATTTTCCACTGCAGTTTGGGAATGATAACAAACACTTCAATAAATCTCAATCCATATTTGTTACCTCCACCGACTACCCACCTCTCGTCTGCTTTTTCCAAAATTGTCTCAGTTGTGCAATTATTCACTATTTCAGATGTCCTCATTCAAAACGGAAATATGATCGGTTTCGTTTCGAAGGAGCATTGAAAGTTTTCCAATTTTTGTCAAGTCTAATTTAGTAAGCAAATAAATCGACGGTTAAAGGAAACAAAAATTATAAATAAATCCCCAGTGTTTATTCTGGGTCTGGTTGAAAGATGATGCCGTGCATTCCAATGCGTTTGATATACGTCAAATTGATTGATAGATAGAGATAAGATATGTAGAGACTCAGATAGACAGATAATGTTCAAACTCAGATGGATAAATAGTTAGATTATTAGAATGTAAAAAACTCAGATAGATAGATAGATAGATAGATAGATAGATAGATAGATAGATAGACAGAAAATTAGATTGACGGATAGATTAATCGATAAATAGATATTTGCATATTCTATGTTACTCAATCTATTTATAATAAAACGATAAATAGATCGCTATGAACAGATAGATAAATAGATAGATAGATATGAACAGATTGTGTTGATAGATATAAACTGACTGAGGTAGATATAGAGATATGAACATATATATATATATATATATAGATATATATATATATAGAGAGAGAGAGAACAGAGAGAGAGAGAGAACAGAGAGAGAGAGAGAGAGTGAGAGAGAGAAAGAAAGAGAAAGAGAAAAGGCCAGGAACTTCAAAGCATAGAAATTTTTAAAAAATCATAATATTCTCTGCGGTTTTTAATTTTAAGAATGAATATAACCGACTCCATTTTTAAAATTTCATTTCCATTATTGATGTTTATTGGATTTTCGTAATGTATGAATTATAAATAGATTTTTTCCCCTTCAATTAAGATTGAATATGTTGTCTTTACAATCATTAACTTTTAATGATTTATGAGTCTTTTACACCTCCATTAAAATACGCTTATATATTCTTTAACGTCGCTAGATCAAGGTTGCCAATTCAATTCTTTTGAAGCTAGATGTAGCTCCTTCATTCAGCTCCTACAAGTCTGAATCTAGTTCTTAGCTCCTGTTTTAGTTTTCTCATGGTAATTGATTGCAAACTGAAGACATTTGATAATTTACCTGTACGAATAAATAAGCCTTTTGATGGAATACTGTTTTTATCCGATAACATAGTCCAAATTATTGGTGAGCGATCCACCTGCCTCATATCACGAATAGAGCCAGAATAAACTGGGGGTTATCTAGAGACGTCTGTATTTGGTACATTTTTAGCTGTTTTATTGCAGATATAGCTCTAGAAGCCTTTGAATACATTTGAAATATTCCTGCATTGCAAGGTTTTCAGCCGATCAATTATTCGCAAGGAATCTGTATAAATATACTTGTTTAACTGTCTAAGAATTCATAGGCTGACAAAAATAATGTTTAGATTAATAGCGTTGAAAATCGATGAGAGGAAACATATTTGGAACGAGCTCCTGGAACCATCGACTATTTTCAGCAATTGCTTTACTCTTGGGTAGTTTAGTTTGTAATAATTCCTCCCCGTTAAAACCTTCCCAGGGTTCAATGAATACACTTGGCAAATCAAGTAGCTTTACATCAAACTGATGTCTATTTAGGACCGACTAACATATCTCCAACCAGTTATCAAATAATTATCGTTTTTTTTTCCCAAAAGCTCGAACATAAAACAATTTAGGAGTTTGACTATTACTTGGTGGACAAGAACACAGAGTCGAGTTGAGTTGGCGTGGAAGGACCTTGCCAAAAAATTACAGATGAAATCTCTGTTGACTCCTGATTGCTTTTTGTCTGGCAGTTAAAATCAGATAATAGTTTGGAATAGGTTTGTATATTCGAGTGTCTCAAGTTTTGAAAGTGAACTAGCTTCAGTGAGCATGCGCATTTAAGCTGTTGCCAACCATTTCCAGGCATTCACGATTCCATCAAATTTGGGGTTAGAGTTCGTGTTTAAATCAGGTTTAAGATTAGGTTTAAAATGAGGGTGAGTGTTGGGGTTGGAATTACCAACAAAAAGATTAAACATTTTCATCATATCATAACATTGAAATGAATATACATTAAGAAATAATACCTAGAAAAGATCAAATATTTTTTCTTCATATCTTTATCACTGAAATGAACTCAACAACATTGTCAATGGCTGAATAACCAAAGCGTCAAAATTTCGAGTCATGTAAAAAAAAAAAAAAATAAAAACTTCCATCAGAGAATGAATATGTTTACAATGAATTCTTTTTATGAAATCACTGGCGTTTTCAAGTGGAAACATCTAGGATAGAGAAAATAAACGTGAAGTTTCTGGGGAGTCCTTGGGATAAAACCCCCCTAATCTCTTAGCTTCGAAAGTACGTAATTAGCTACCAAGTGCACAGGGAAATCTGTCCTTACAAAGAGTTTTCCTTATTCTTTGCTCATGCCAGGAATCGAACTCAGGACTTTCTGCTAATAATTACTCTTTCCGAAGGCACAAGAAACAAAAAACAGAAAAGGAATAAATGTTTTTCCTTTATTTTGAAGGGTATTTCTCCAGATGAATCCCTGCAAATGAGAAGTAAACAGTATCTTGGATGTTCCAAATCGTCAGCGTCATTTACGCTTTAAGCAAATTCACATATATTTCTATTTTTGAAAGTGCATTTATTCGGGTCTACGAAATTACGACTTACGGCGTATTTAGTAATCTCCCTTTCAAAATTTAAATGACTAGTATACGAACCTATTCCTAACAAATACTGAATGTCAAGCTTTAGTGAAAAAAAAAAGAGAGATAAGTGGCACCCCAAAAAAACAATTAATTAAGATGAATCGAGTAGCATGAAATATTCCCGGGTAGGGACAGTGGAATGAATATAATCTACTCCCATGATTCGAATAAAATGCTCGGTTCAAAATTCTTTGTTTCCCGAAAAAGATGGATCGACAGGGGAGGCTGGAGGTTGCAACGTCCAAAACGTTATGATTATAACAATCAAGATGAGGATTTGTTTCCAACGTCTTCGCAGATTGTTGATGTGCACCTACATCAATAAATTGTTTAACTTTTAGGCGTGCATCAACACACATGTACATCTCTATTAATCTCTCTCTCTCTCTCTATATATATATATATATATATACATATATATATATATATATATATATATATATATATATATATATATATATGTGTGTGTGTGTGTGTGTGTGTGTGTGTGTGTTTAAACATATAAATTACAAGGAAAAATACCCAATGGATGTTAACTTTCATGCCTACCGCACTCATTAGCAAGTGTCAATGTTTTTTCCTGTAATTATGAAAGCAAAAGGCTCATTCATATTTGATTAACTCATTTTCTGTTATCCAATCAGGTTTAATCATTTTTGAAAACCTAACAATCCTCACCTCATTAATTACTATATATGTGTGGGAACTATCCATTAGACTTATCTCTGTTTTCCCTCGATTACATACACACACACACACACACACACACACACACATAAATACATACATACATATATGTGCGTGTGTGTGTGTGTGTGTATGTGTGTGTGTGCCATGGTTTTCCCAATTTAATTACCATTTTTTCCTTATGCATACTGAGAGTTCATTCTTGTGAATTTTCACGTATTTACAATCTTATACTACTTTTGGATACTTCAATATAAGTTTTCAGCAATTGAATTTACAACATTAAGTAGAAAATAAATTTATATAAACTCTTTCATATAGTAGCTGACAAAATCCATGCCTATTGATGTTTATTGAAATGAAGTAAAGAAAAATGTAATTTTTAGTCCAAAAGACCATCCATAGCACCTTCTCCATCCTCCCAAAAGTAATTATGTTAATAGCAGGAGTGGCATAACATACACACACATGCATGGTCCCATAAAACAGGGGTTACTTAGATTTCAGTCAGTAGGAATTAAGCAGCCCCTTCAACTAACACGTCATGGTCCATTATGGTAGGGCATAGTTCATAAAGGAACTCAAAGACAATGTTGTAGCAGACAGTGTAACTGATGTCACAGTACAGCTCTTGAAGAGGTACACTCTAAACATCTTTCAAGTTTACGCTTCCACTTATCAGTCAACCAAACGAAGAGATAGACAATTTTTTACGACGACTTGGACTCCATACTCCCAGAAACCTAAAAACGTTTCTGAATCATCATAGGAGACTTCAACGCCCAAGTAAGACAAAATATTGAAAAATGCATCGGTAAGTACGGATACAAAATAGGAAACGAGAGGGGTAAGGTTTAGTTGATGTTGCGACAGCAAATGGGTTCAAAATCATGAACCCCCCCCTAAAAAAATATCCGATAGAAACATCCGAGATCAAGTCCATATAGGAAGTGACCACAGAATGATCAGATGCAAAATTCAAGTTAACAGCAAGATAGAAGACAGGAAAATGTTCTGTGCCAAACTTCAACCAATTAGCGTACAAAAATAGGTCACCCGATCATCCAAGCTAAAAATGAAAAACATATATGAATTGCTCACCGATCCAAAAGAGGGTACCAACGAATTCAACAACAATATAACAACTTCTTTAGTTGTAGTCGACAGTATGTTAGAGCCAAAGAGCACAAAAACTGTAAGTAAACTCTCAGGAAAAAAAAATCCCATTGAAAAACGCAGAAATTCCAAACCACCGCCAACAACGATGGAAAAGATCGAAGCAAATGAACCGAACAAATCCATCCAAAAGAAAGGGAGAAGAGATTAAAGAAGATATACGACAGTCATTAAAAGCAATCTCGAGAAAAGTAGGGGCTCCACAACTATTTAACAATCACTCAGTACACGCAAAAAAGAAAAAAAAAACGCAAGTGCTCGAAGAAAATGGAGAACTGACAACGGATTAGGACTAAATTGCGGAATGTATTCCCAAATTTAACAAAAACCTCTATTCCATTGAACAAAAGACACAAAAATGATCTAAAAACACATGCAATGAGTAGACTAGTTATTCGGCTGGCAGTGGAACAAGCCATTAAGCAAACAGAAGAGATGAGGGACCTCTGGATCCGATAACATCACCATTGGCCTACTCAAAAAAGCTGGAAAAGTCATCACCAAGAAACTAACCATTCTTTTCAACTTATGCTCAAAACAAAGTTAAGTCCCAGAAGTTAGGAACACTTCAATCATCATGCTGTAATACAAAGATGAAAACCCGAGAGACCTCAACAACTACAGGCCAATAAGCCTACTCAGCTGCATCTACAAACTCTCCACCAACCAAATTACCAAAACGCCAGATGGGAATAACAGGAACAAGCCAGCTTCAGAAAAATCTACTCAAACATCAACCATCTCGATTCAGTAAAGTAATTAAAAAAGAAAACAGCAAAATATGAAATGCAACTTGCTGTATCATTGGTTGATTTTAAAAAGCTTTCAACTGACTGGAAATCCCCAAGGTCACGAGGCGTAGTTCCAGTATATGTTAGAGTACTGCAACATATCTACTGACACAGCAAATCCTTTATCATGTGACACATAAACTCTGAGTTCTTTCAACTAGAAAAAGGAGTGAAACAAGGTCAAACCAGTACACCCAAAATCTTCACAACCTGCCTTAAAATGATGTTCTAAAACCCAAACTTGGAAACAAAAAAATCAGAATTGGCAAAAAGTACCTACGTAAGCACAAATCTGCTGACGACATTGTTCTTTTACTTTGATGTACAAATAATGCTAGACGAACTTAATAAATCAAGCAAAAATGTTGGCCTCCTCATGAACTTCTGCGAAAAAGATGTCATGTACAACGAACATGTTGAGAACAAGGACATAACGATTAAAATGAAAAATGCAGAGCAGAAGAAAGTAGACTGCTACATCCAACTAGGGCCTCAAATCTCCATAAGATCCTCAATAGAAAAGGAATCTAGCGAAAAATAACACCAGGTTGGCAAGCTCGAGTTTCAAGAACAAGAAAATTCTATTAGTCTTAAAAAAAGTTTATTGTCAACTATGGAGCAGAGATTTGGAACCTAATCCTTCTGACAATCACCTAAGAAGCAGAGATATGGAACATAACCAAAAGATTGACCCTCAGTGTGATAACCATGCAACGTGCACTTAATAAAATTACGCTCAACCTCACGTGGAGTTCATAAGACAGCTTAGTATATCAGAGAAAATAGAAGAATAGAATAGATTAGCGAATATACATCCTTATAATTCTCATTTTATTCATCAATAGCTCTATTTTCTGTGTTGAATACAAAGCAATGCGATTAAAACATTTGCAGCGGATAAAATCTGTTCTTTATTTCCTTCTTTTTGTATTTCTACGATCTGAAATTATGTTATCAACTATATATATATGTATATATATATATATATATATATATATATATATATATATATATATATATATATATATATATATATATATATATATATATATACGGAATATTGACATACACTACGTAATTTCTTCAAATTTTATTTTAATGTATATGTATGCATCTGTACAGACACACACACACTCACGCACACACACACACACACGCACATAAATATATCTATATATGTGTGTGTAGAGACGCATACATATACATTAAAATAAAATTTGAAGAAATTACTAATGTATGTCAATATTCCGTGCCTTACGGACACATCAGCAATCAGTTATATGTTTAGTTAATGTAATTGTGGAACAAAAAGCCCATTATAATTTTACATAACGGATTTGTTTTATAATCCAATTAGATCTAGCTGTTTTAGAAAACTGATGATGCTAAACACGTCCACTTTGCTTTTGAGGAGGACTTTTAAAACTTAATAGGTCATAAGAATATATGCAATCGTTTTTCTCAACTTAACCATGTCTTCTTTTTCTTTAGTTTATTTGTTTTTTTTCTATCGACCTTAACGTCATAAATGTTGCAAATTCTTGATACATTTATGATTTGTTTTATACTTTATTTCAGTTTTCGTTCATGGCAGTATCACTCTTTAAGAAGAAATTAAAAGTTTGGACAGAAGTCTAGTAGTAAACTAATTACATTTTCGTAATTAACATTATTTTTCTCTTCTTTTTTGTAATCTTACAAATGACTAAAACATTATAAACTATATATATATATATATATATATATATATATATATATATATATATATATATATATATATATATATATATATATATATATATATATATATATGAGTCGACAAAACATGGCATATGACAAAATTTGCTGCCGAAATACACAATATTACCGGCGAGTGATTTGTCACATATACATAGGCCTGTGATACAATGCATATACTGCGTGTGGCAAAAATTCAATTTCAAGTGAAAATTTCCAATTTTTGCAAGTTTTTATCAAACGTTTGATGAGGAATACAGCAATGAAAATGTTGTACTAGAAAGACTGAATGATATCTGTTGATCTAAATCGTCAATTTTAACCTTTTTGCAAAAAATGCTCGTTTTATACACACACACATATATATTTATCAGTTAGTTATAATAGCATCATAACGTTGATTACGTATGTTTCTTTTTACGTATATCTACACATATATACTTGTCAATTAAACTCACAGAATCCCGATGCGTTGATCCAGTAAGTGTATGTACACTTGCTAAAAGAGGGAACCGCTGAAAAAACATACTGAATGTAGACTCAACGAAAGTGTAAATCACTGAATGTAGACTTGCTGAATTTTTACTCTCTGAACTGACATGCACACACTAAATAAAGTTTGCAGAAGGGAAATTCAGGAGACATAAGAGGGATAAAAATTAATGTGTGTCTGATTCAAGGAATTCGTTTTGATCAATCTTAAAAATTCATCTACTCGCAGCCTTTCAAAATGGCCAATTTAAAAGTTAGCTCCGTAATTGTTTATCGGAGCAGGTAGTCATGTACTGCGTCTGCTCGGGTTATTTCACCTGAAAAATGACAACATGACATTTTGACAAACTCATCTAAAAAATCTTTACTTTTTATTTCAATTTTTGTACAATGCAAGGGAGGTGGTCCTTGGTGTGAAACGTTTCACATCCTCACCTTCTCGATATAATAACAACACAAATAAAAAATTACAAAAATGAACAATTCAATTCATCAGAAGTAAAAACAATATGATTTGGATTTATGCATTTACTCCTGTTTTCTTTCATTAATTTTCTCATTTACTTTGATCTGTGCGTGTTTTTTACATTGAGTGAGCGAAGATGTGACAGTTCATAGTGTACAATCGGGACCACCTTCTCTACATCATGTCATATTTTGAAATATACGAACGGAAATATATGTTTATTAAAACTTAGATCGTATACATTCATAGAACAAATCAGTTGTTTACATAAAAAACAACTGAAAACGGACAATATCATTATTATAAGCCCACTGCTGGACAAAGATCTTTCCCATTTTTTTTCTGTGACGAGCGTGACTGCATCAATATCTGCAATGTCCTACTGGTGAGTTTTTCTGTCTCGTTTCTCAATCTTGTACATGATCTTTCCCTGCTAAGTTCACTGTACCACGAACAGTAATCGTTTAACCTTTAGCTTCATTTATTCACAATCTGTTCCTGTCGCAATGTGCCCTGTCCATCTCCACTTATTCACTTGCATGAGATTTTTCACCCGGTCATCTCTCTGATACACGTTGATCCTTTTCTTTCGCTAACAGATATTCCTCACACGCCCTCTCTCCATTATTCCCTGTGCAAGTCTGACTTTGTTTTTTCATAACTTTCAAGTTGTTTTATGTCTTTCAAGGTTTTGCACTGATACATCAAAACTTGGATTAAGAATTGATTGCATAATTTACGTTTCGAGCATTTTGGAATTTTGCTTTCATTAATGTTAAAATGCTCATTCGCACAGTTTTTCATAGTCGGAATCGTTTATACTGCTCAGATATTGGAGGTATATATAGGTACATTATTTACACTGCCTATCTATAGGATTAAATGTTAAAGTTTCCCGTACTCCAAATATTAAAGTAATATTTTCCCCAAGTAATATTATCATCATTATATTATGATTAATGACATCAATCTTTTCCTTCCACTATCGGGAGACAGCTAAACTACATAACTAGGTAATGGACCCCATTGGCAATAAACCTGGTAATGGATTCTCAATGTGAAAAATTTTAATATGGGAAAAAAAAGTCGTTGACGTATAAAAATATGACACTGCTGCGAATCTTAAAATCATCAACGAAATATAAAAGTCAACGTGTAATTGAGCAAGGTAAACATTCAAGAACAGAAAGATCCCATTAGTTCTGAAAGAAATGGCCCATAACCAATACGTCCCCTCTTCAGTCACCTAACAGCTGAAACACAGATCTTAACCGAAAGATTAGCTCTCAAACTAGGAAACACGTACCGTGCACAAGACGAGAATCAAGCTCAACTCCACACGGAGAGACCACATGACAGAAAAGATTATTAAAAAGAGCAGTTAGAGATATTTTCATCTTAGAAAACTCAAATGGCAATGGGCAGGCCATGATGCAAGAATATCTCATTACTGATGGGCATCAAAACGCTCACTGAGATCATATGAGAAATAATATCTGGCTGAGAAAAAGATGGCGTGACAGCTTAGATTGATTCCGGAGAGTGATCTGGACAATTCTGGGGATGGTCTATATTCAAAGAGGGACATTGAGAGGCAGCTGCTACAGATGATACATGAGGAATATTCTCGGAGACTCGTGGACAGCTGAAGCCGATGTTCCCTTTTGATTTCTTCTTGTCAGTGTTCTGATATACTTTAAAATTTCCTGGGGTATGATCAATTGTTATCTATATTTTTCCAAAAAACTGAACGTATATATTTGCTATTGTAATTCAACGGGCGTCTTAGTCTATTTTTCTCTTCCTATAATCAACTTGTCTATTCTCTTGAAAAATCATGCATTCATTTGAATTTCTATTAAATAATTTTCATCGTTGTAATTAGATATTAACTTAGCATGAGTTGATTTTAGACTATCTATACCAGGAGATCCAATAAGGATCGAACCTACTAACAACAGAAAGCCCAATTAGCGTACCGGGAAGAGTGCATAGTTTAAAATGGTGGTGAGAAGGCATTTTCATCAGCAAAATTCCGACCATCCTGGGGAAGAGTTGAGTGTTACGGACAGCGAACCAAGAAAATCATGTTGTTCCTTAATAGAGCACATTGAATTTTCGGAAACCATTCAACAAAGATACTTGTTTTCTTATGAACAGCATAACGCTGTAATATCAATTAAGATTTTCTCTATACTTGTCAATTAGCGGTAATTGAGCGCTAAGCAAGAGTTTTTTTGCAACAACGCCTTTTAGGTTTTCAGTTGGGATGTCCAATTTATAATATAGGTTAATGGCGAATTAATCCCTCAGTTTTAAGTGATCACTGTCCAACAAAAGGCAAGAGAAGTAGTTTATTAATTGATCACTCCCTTATCCATTTTTTAATTGATCACCCTAACATTGCATCCTACCAAAAGACGTTAGTTATGTGACGGTTTCTATTGCGTGACTAACCAGGTTTGTTTTTCGTTATTTTAACAAGCATAAAGCGGGGTGTGCAACCAGTGCATCCTCCGGATAGTCAGTTATGGAACTGAAATCTGGAACCTTAACAAGAGACTGACCCTCAAACTGAGAACGATGCAACGTGGTCATGAAATAATTATGCTTGACCCCACATGGAAAGACCACGAGACAGCAAAATATATCCGGGGGAAAACAGGAATCCTAGACATCATAGAATCAAGTGAAAAACTCAAATGGTAATTGGCTGGCCATATTGCAAGAATGGTAGACGACCGCTGGACATCACGATTAACAAGATGGATCTCCAGAGATCACATGTACAAGCGAGACCGGCAGAATACTAGACGGAGAGACAAACTTGACAAATTCAGCAAATACTGGCTCTGCGACGCCCATATTGGTGGAGTGTTGCAAATCGGAGGGAAAGGTCTATGTCCAACGACGGACATTAGGAGAATTATGATGATGATGATGATGATGATGATGATATTCCAGTAAAAATGACGTTGTTATTAATGTATAGATGGTCAATGAAGATTACGAAGCTTATTCATAAAGCAACTTATTTTTCTATGATTCAAGTGTTTTAAACTCAAGTTATTTTGATATCACAAATCGATTAAAGCTGTAGAGAGCATAAACTTAATTCGTTGGGTGATACATTTTTGATCATTCAAATATTACAATTTCAAATTATCTTGACTTTGCAACTCAATTGAAGCTGTTTTAAGGAATGATCGGAAATGAAGTCTTGAACCAACATTCATGTAGTATGAATAAAAAGTCACCAGGAAAAAATCTCATTCTACCAAATACCACTCACCTCATCCCAACATTGAGTTGGGTATTATTTTATTAATAAGTTCAGAAAAATAGATATTGCCAGATTTGACAAATTTGGCTTTTCATAAAAAAGATTTGTCCATGAAATTGATCATGCTTTGGGTATATTTAAATTCAAAGCCATTTTGACAATGTTGCAATAGCTTTTTTAATACTTTTTTTTTGGTCTGTGCTGAGATGATTGCAGTGTTTTATAAACAGACATTATTCTATTGTCCTTCATTTGACCCTTTTTAGCTATTAATGGCGAGAAACATACCTGCTATTCTTACAACTTCCTTATTCTCTACGAGGTTATTACTAAGTTGACTACAGCTAAAAAAAAATGAAAGAATTGGAAGGAGAAAAGACAACTCACTGAATCACTCTTCGCTTCCTATTGATGCTCTGTCAATGTATTTCACATAGACCAATCTTTTATAATTTTTAAATTATAAAAGGACTCTGACCAGACAAACGACCATAATACAACCAACCATACATGCTAATTTACATATATGACTTTTGTATTTTATGATTCTTGTCAAGCTTCTCTATTTCTTCAAGATTGAAGCTATTCCCAAGTGTGTTGCGTAAAACTCCCCAAATATGCAATTGTATGCATATTTTGAGATTTGAACGTGTCCAATAAGGGTATTATGTCCGTCCCGCGTCGGCCACAGTGTTTCAGATCAAGTGGTTTTGTCCCTTTATTTTGTGAGATCTTCACCTTTTTTAAGAGACATTAAAGGGAGGATATATGTAGTTGTATGCGTACGCTAATAAAATTGTTCCATTCATTGAAAACTGAAATATTTTCATCTTGTTCATTTCATTTTCATTTTTCTTAGATTTAGCTGCTATTAGTGGTTTTGACACCGAAATAAAAACAGATGAAAATCTCTTTAATGATAAACGTATACGGTACTTGACCTGAATATTTGAAGAAACAGACATCTTGTATCTGATCTCCTGGTTTTGAGAGTTAAAAAAAAGGAAGAAAAAAAAAAAGCAAATTTTCTACCATCAACATAAAAATACATGCATTCAGTCAAGTCTTATGGTTTTGGATGCCAAACGTTTTTTACTAGAATGAAATTATTAGATGAAAAGAAGCAGATTCTTTGTTTATTTCCTACTAAAATCTTGTTCAGAATTGATCAAGGAGATTAAAAGAATTGAGCTCACACTGTTAAAAGGAAGTGTTGCCAAACTAGTGAGTTAATTTTGATCCCCTCTAACTCAAAGCCAATCATGGCTTCTGCAATCAAAGGAAAAAAAAAAACAGATTTTGTACTCATTCGAAAATGGGCAATACTCTTTTTTTATCAATGATAATTTACATTTTGATAAAAAAGTATTAATGGGTATTTGAACAAGCGCAGAATCTGTTTTATCTCTTAAAACAGTAAGCGTGAATGCTGCTGGACACAAACTAAGGGATCTATTTAGCATGAACAAACATAGAAAACTAACCACCAGGGTGTTTTTAAAGAACGAAAAAAAAAACCTAAAACATAATAAGGGGTAAATATTTAAATTCCCGCCCCCTAGCTCAAATGGCACAGTCTGCGTACGTGATAGATACATGCAAACCATCCGATTCGACGAGCTTATAAACCGATGTCACCTATGTTGACAGTTTTGGTTGACTGTTTCTGAGAGTATTTGTCGAACTTGCTTGATGCTTAATTAGCACTAATTGACAAGTACGGAGAAGCTTTAGTTGCCGTGGCAACAATGTGCTGTTCATAAGAAAACAGGTCTCTTTGTTGGAGAGGATGTTTGAGAGAACCTCCGTTGATTCAATGTACCTTAATTATGAACAGTATGATTCTCTTCGTTAGCAGTCCGATGCAATTTTTTTCATTTAACAATTTCATTATGTTGAAAGAACATTTAGCATTCAGACGTAATGGTTCTGTATAGAACTCTAAAACCCTTAAGCTTAATCTGTAAGATGTATAAAGTTCCATAAGTATGTATCATTGTTCTTATACCTACAAAAGTGTCGCTGGGTTTGGTACAAACGTGCAATAGTCAGTAAGATCCACTGCTGACCTGTCAGGCCCGTCGAAGCCTTGATTTGCAAACGACACCTGGTATTTTCTAGTTGTTACCCATTTAATGCTGTTCAGACTGGATGTTTTTCAACTTCAGTGATATTACGAGAACCGATGATTACATCCGGAAGAGGCTTCTCGATCATAATTAAGTGCAATTTCTAAAGTATTTGTTAAAGTCATGGGTGAAGAAAGATTTTTATCTAATTTTGGAGCTGATGTAATAATTGTTCTGCGAGAGTTTTCTTCTCATTTGTTCGTACCTTCATGTACACATTCATGCTTGTCTGCACAATATATCCAAAGAATCTAAATTAATTTCAATGTCATTATGACGATGGATCGTCCATGGGATTAGGAAGAATTGAATATATTTGGGGGATTAACCATGGATTTTACACTTTTCTTGTCTACATCATAGCTATACGTAGATCACCACGGTATTCTCAAAGGATTCAAAAGAATTTTTATGATATTTTGTGGAAAGATTTTCGATTGAACCTCAAGTAATAGTCCTTTCCAGTCTTAACCGACCCTCTCCTTCTCTCTACCCTTTCTTTCTCTCTCTGTGCCTCTCACTCCCTCTCTCTCTCTCTCTCTCTCTCTCTCTCTCTATATATATATATATATATATATATATATATTTATATATATATGGACATGTAAATATATTTATACATATGTATATATGTTCATACATATACGCTTGATTATAAGTCACGTTATAATATATAGAAACTCTTATTTGGAATAATCTACCCTTTTTACATGGTTGATATATCGTTTGGCCTCGACAGCACATTCTGTCCGATCATACGTCCATGTCTTGATACATAACTAACACTTTGAAAGAAATGAACTGAGCAAATATAGACTGGGAATTTGGAGTAAAAACAGTTATTTGGGCCTTTGAATTATCAGCGGCTGTTTCTTTCAGTGGTAAGCGCAATGCTACGTAGAAGCCTCTGCCTTATCGGTCATAGGCCTGATTCCTGCTGCAGCCCTTTTCCCTTTACCTCTTTATTCTATTTACGTTGTCAAGGCCAAGATATATTCACTGTGTAATAATGGGAGACCATTTCAAATAAGAGTTTTGATATAATATAACGCAATTTATAATCTTTCTGTCGGATCATATATTCATTTCTTTATATATATATATATATATATATATATATATAAAGTGGAGTAGGACTGACGGTTGGAGGTTTCGGAATGCGTGATTCTCTCAGTTATTGAATGTCCATAGAACCCACAAAAGTGGTAGAAATCAAGTGAAAAAGCATCCTTGGTTGTAAAGCTATCGGCAAAGTAAGTTCGATCTTCGAGAGAAAAATGATTCCATTGGTCTTAAAAAAGAAGTTCTACAGCGAGTTAACACAGCAAAGTGAACGAGGCACTAAAATGGTTGAGATACGCCATCAGTATTTAAGGATAAATTTGATCATTTGAAAGAAAATAAATGATAGTAACATGCTCATAAGTAAAAAAAAAACAAAAACAAAAACAAACTAATAATTAACATTCCAGGGAAATTATTAATCGTTGCCACCGATGTATGCTGCATTTAGCCTCAGTGGCGGTAAAATCAAGTTACCCTGATGGAAATACAACCTGTGAGGTTTGAATAATAAAAATATAAGTTTAAAATAAATAAAAACATGGACATAAACTAAGAGACCAATTTGGCAAAAACTCTCATTGGAAATTGATTCCCAAATAAAAGCCTCTTAGGGTTTAAGGGAGTAAAAAAAAAAAAAAAAAAAACATGACAAAATAAAACAGAAACGTTAACCCTGTTCATTGAGAGGATGTGTCTGCACAATTTCAAGTTTTCACTTTGAAGAGTTGGTTCTGGGCAAAATCCCGTTAGACAGATACATAGATCGATACTTGTCAGAACATTGAAAAGCAATAGTGATTAGACCGGTCTGTTGCGTGTAGCTCTAAAAGTATATTGTTGATCTTGGGTTTCATATTATTTTGAAAGATTTGTGTACGTTTGTTCAATTCTGTAAGTTGAAACAAGATGTCTATGAAAAAGATGTCATTCATTAACCGCTATCTAGACCTTAAATGAGCAAATCATTTGTTTATTTATTGCATCATTGAAGACAAAAACCAGAACTTTCATTAGGCGTACAATATAAAATTTAAACACGACTATTCCCAGATCACATGACCCAGAGTCAAATATAATTTCAGCTGAAGAGCATCTTATCGAGAAATACCATCCTATAAGGTTTCAAGTAAATCTGACCCAAAACATCCGAGAAAATTGATTTTGAAACATCAACTTTAAATGCCATTTATGCCAGATCTCGTGAGCTTGAGTGAAAAAATTTAATAAGTAAGAAGCATTGTATCAAAAGGTTCCTTGCTACAAAGTTCCAAGTAAATTAGATTCGGAACAGCTGAGAAAATCGATTTTAATCAATTTTGAAACAAAGGGTTTAAACGCCATTATTGCCAGATAACATGACTTTTCTACGCAAGGAGTCACATATCAAAGGACACCTTATTACCAGCTGGGAAACAATACGAGGACCGACCTACTGATCGATGAACGGTCAGAACCTCTTATATAGAGGCGAGGATGCCTCTAAAAATAGTTTTATGCACCCTATAAAGGTACCAGTAATGACAAAACGTATTCGAATGTTTTTTTTTTGTATCAATACAACGAACTCTGTTCCACAGTCCTTGTTTGAGCGAGGATCGACCCTTTTCGGAACTAGTACACAACTACAGTCACTTCACGGCTCTCAGAAGTACTGGAGAACATTAGTTAAAATCACTGCTCTAGATAATCCCAAAAAGAGCTGGAACTTAATCGGGAGATCGGCTCTTAAACTGAAAACCATGCAGCGTGCACAGAAAAAATCATACTAAACATCACACAGAAAGATTGCAAAACAGAAAAAGATATCAGAGAGTAAGCAGATGTCAGATACTCTAGAAGTCATTAATAAAATCAAATGGAAATGGGCAGGCCATATTACAAGAATATCAGATTGCCGTTAGATGTCGAAATTACCAACATGAAATCAAAAGCGAAATTTTAGATCGCAAAAATAAGATGAATTAGTCAATTTCCGGATGTTTTGACAACGGGATACTCGGGAGTTAAAATAATAAAAGACCCGGGGAAGGTAGACGTCCAACAACGTCTGATTGGTGATAGTGATACGTCCTCAAAAACTGCATTGACAATAGACGCATTGCACTAACTTGAAAGTACTCAGAGAGTGCATACATTCACCAATGCCATTGTCGCTTAGATACTTGTGCATTGATCCGAACCAGAATGTATTCAGTGATTTCATCAACTACTTTATATACCTCAGCAGAATCCCAGAGTTTAGTTAGAACTTTTTGAGATATCGAGTGGACAGTCATGGGTGCACATATATATATATATATATATATATATATATATATATATATATATATATATATATATATATATATATATATATATAAATTCAATTACAAAAATGGAAAAATATTTCCCAATCAAAAATAAATCTTGGATCTGCTTCAAGATTCATCAATTCTTCCCTAATCTATTAATCACCCTTCCACAAAAAATCATTGAAAAACTTGAGATATTGTGCCGATAGTCATGAGCGTGTACATAATGTAACTGGAAGAAAAAACGGAGAAATATTTCCCAATCAAGAAAAAAACCTTGATCCACCCCCAAATTATATCACCCCTCTCTCATCCCAATGCCTACCCCCGGCTGTATTTTTGGAGATATCGTGTGCTTAGACAAGTAAACCCACAAACAAACAAACCAGCAGATGGAATGACGCGACAAAATACAAATTCCTCTTTCCATCTCTGTTCACAGAGGTGAATTACGCTATGCAACATCTAAAAACATTTTTCGTACCTGGGTGATAAGTCTTTTCATCTCTTTCTGATTGATTATGTCTAAAGTGTATCGAACATGTCAATTTTTTCCCTTCAAACATTTTTTTTGCAAGCAGAAGAAAGATAATTTAAAATCTGGACAATAGACGAATGTACACATTTTTAATCATAAAAAAAAGCAATTTCAAATGACTATCACTGTCCTGGCCATAAAAGCAGTATTCTCTCTTGTTTTCACACATAATTAATCAAAAAATACCACTCACTAAACAGGAACAAAAATCAGATTGCACGTCATCATCATTCCTGTCAAAAAAAACATTCAACTATCTCCATTTTAAAGATTTACAGCTGAAAACAGTCCCTAACGGTGGGTTTTCGGATAGTTCCAGCGGAGGTGGCCTAAACAGGACCCTTGTGCAAAAAAAAGATCAAAACATAAGTACCTTAATTCAATGCCTCTGAAAATAATACACTATTTCATTTACCTTTGAGGTAACATGCCAATAAACAGAATCAGCCTTTCAGTATTATATAGATTGAGGGAAATCAGATCATTATCCTCGGGTAACCACGACCAAAAACTTGACGATTTTTTTTCAATTTTCAAAAGCTGACCTGTTGAAAACATGCCTGAAGTCCGAATTTGTTCACACAAAATATTTTTATTGGGATATTGTTCGTAGATTCTGCGATCATACAAACAAGTATATATGACCGGTGAGTTATAGCATTTGAATGATGGACCCAAATATATGAATGTTGCTAGAAGAGAGTTATATCAAGCTCCAAAATAGCTAGATCTAGCTCAAAGATAGCTCGATCAGCATCCCAGCTTTTAGCGTCTGGATTATAACGCAATTGGCTTTCTTGGACCTCAACACCGACGTTATAACAGGAAACGTCTATGTTGAGATTTCTCCTCCGTTGCCTCAAGAACTGACTTTGGAGATAAAGTCGCAACTGTGTTCGTCACCAAGCAGATTTTCATGAGAGTCCTAAAGATATGGGGAGAGGAATATGCCAGGGAGATTACCAGTTGAAATCAATTTCAAGAGATTTCAATAATCTCGATAATTCCTATTATACAGCTTATTGATTATTGATCAAGCACAAGAAGGTTTTTATTCTTTCCGTGTATCTAAGCTGATATGCCGCAAAAGCAAGCTATCTATAAATCAATAGAGATCCATAAAGATCTTGAAGAGCATCTCTAAGCTCTAATACTTTAATTTTTTCATTTATATCTTCCAAATAAGTTGGAAGAGGTATATGTATCCACTCAAGTCTGTCCATCTCTCCGTATTCACAATATTTTTAAAGGTCCTTCATGAATTTGATGAAAAGTTGGTCAATGGACTAAAGAAGACGTGATTAAATGTTGAGACTAATTTTTTAAAATGACTCTCCAAAAATTTTCACTGAATTTCCAGATGGTTTTCTTGAAAGTTAGGTTATGAACCAAGTGATTCTTCTTGACGCAAGAGATATGTTTTTGAATTTTTTTTCAAAAGACGTTTATGTATCCATCCATGTTTGTCCACGCGATATCTTCCATTGGTATTTTGTTCTAAAGTTGTCTGTTGGCTTGGAAAGAATAGATTAAACTTTGAGTAGATCCAAGAATTTGCAACACATAACTTACCTGCATCGTAGCCATCTATGAACTGATTTTCATTCAGATTTAATAGCCAATGTAGTCAGCAAAGGTGTTCACTCTCTATATGCTTCCCTCTGTCTCCTAAGCTGATATCCGACAAACCTTGAGATTCACTAATCGATAAATTGAAGAACATCTCTAAACATACAAAAAAACCTTTTTCATTTTCCAAATCTTTCCAAATCTTTCACCTTGGCACTTATTTGCAATTGTTTTTTTTTTTTCATGGAAAAAAATCCGGCACACGTACACATTCGCATCTCATTTTATCGGAACTTTGGTTGAAAAGAGCAAATTTTTTGTAGTCCACTTTTACATTCAATTACAAAGTGTAACACAATTTTGTTCTGATTACTAAGAGGTAAAAAGCACAGAAAATAGCATTTATTCCCTTCAAACACGGCTTTTTGACGAGGACGGTGACATCCATATGTAGTTGCTTTTCAAACTAAATGTTATTCACTCGCTGTGAATTTGAGTTTTTGAAAAGATACTCTTGCATATATACATACACACACACACATATATATATATACACATATACTTATATAAAAACGTTCATGTATACATATACATATATACACACACACACACACACACACACATATATATATATATATATACATAGATATATAGATACACTTATACATATAAATATATGTACGTAGATGTTCATCTGTATGTATATGTATATGTGAATGTATGTTTATATGTGCATATGAATGTATATTTGTTGCGTGGATGTAGTTGTCTGACAGAATGTTGACGAAACTGACAATTGGAAGGTGGAGGGAAAAATTCGAGAGAAAAGCAGGTGCTACAGCTCAAAAATTTGCCCACGTGATGATAAATATTCTATTTATGTAACACCTGCTTTCTTCTCAAGTTCTTTATCCCCACATCACGATTGTCATTTTCATCAACATATATACATATATATATATATATATATATATATATATATATATATATATATATATATATATATATATATATATATATATATATATATATATATATATATATATATATATATATATATATATATATATATATTATGGTAAAACTGACTATTGAAAAGTGAAACTGATAAAATTTTAGTAGTTTTTGACCAACATTTTACTGGTGGCTGTTCACCTCATTGGAGCAACACTCCTTTGGAGCGGCTATCCTATCGTTTACAGGTTCGATTCCTGCAGTTGCCCCTTTTTATTATCTATTTATTCTATTCACACTATACATATTCGCGTAATAACGGGAAATCATTCCAAATAAAGGTTTAAAGTAATATAAATGCATATTGTATGTTAAGTTTGTTAAAAAATCGTTTACCCGTGGCTAAGAAATGGCGCCATATATACCAGTGGCACCGCTTGGCCCAACCTGGTTCTTCTGTCATTTAAAAAAAATTTTTTTCTTTCTAGTATTTAGATTTTTTTTAGTTTGTTCTAAAATTATCTCCTGGTTTCCCAGGGTTCTCCAACCATGCTTTACCCTCAGAACTTTTTATTTTGTCGCTGTTCTCCAAACTCAGCTTCCACATTACGGCATCAAAACACAAATGACATTCCATCTTACAACATCAGTTATACGTTCTAAATTATAGTTTACTACATCAGTTACATATTTTAGCGTCGCTACGCGTTCTTAAATATCATATGTGTGGATTAATTGATTAATTCCATTTTTTTTACCGCTAACCAGTTGGCCAACCGCTTCTCCTAAGATAAAAAGGAAAATTTTCTTACCCCACATCTTTACATCTAATTATTCCTCGAGATAAACTCACTGTATTTTGCATTTCTTCAATGTTCACCCACCAACCTCCCTGAGTCCTACCTGTGATTGCATCAACCGATATCCCAAGCTCTGAATACGATCGTTAAACACTTTTTAGGGGGGATAATTATTCTTGTTAGAAATACTTCATTAGCGTGTATTATTCCCAATCATCAAAAAAAGTACTCCCTCCGCGAATGTTGATCATTAGAAATGCTTATAAAAGATCCATTTGAAATCTTTTGAATCTCGTAGAAGTCGGCCATGATTGTCACAAAAACCGTTTGGAAGTAAAGGGAACGCTGAAGAGAATCGTACAATCAAAAACTAATTACAATGTATAGGAGATATTTTCCTTGTTCACAGACCTCTACGGCAAAGCCTACTTCATGTAAGAGTTCTCATCTGGAGACTACCTGGGAGTCCACTATATCATTGATAATAATAATGTCATTAGAAACTTTCATTAAAGGTTTTTTTCAATTTCGGATCTATACATGGATGAATAGCGAGAACATGCCACACCAGTAGAGCCAGAGAAAGTTTTAAAAAATTACTCTCTGTCATGTCCATAGATTTTTGTTTGTTTTTTTAAATCCTACCCAAACCAACCACGAATGGGTTTTTAGTGTACAGTTCAGATTTCAATGTAAGCTTACGCTAAATTGGCCTTTTGTATCAAGCTATGTTCACGCTTGTTTTTTGAAAATTCGATGTTTTTTCAGTGATCATCACCAAACAATAGGTGGGAAAATTGACTTACTGATTAATCACCTTCTTTTTCCAATTGGTCACCCCCAACACGACATACCGCCAAAATACTTTGGTCACATGACAGTTTCTATTGATTGACTAACCAGACATGTTATTGATTGTATCATTCATATATATATATATATATATACATATATATATATATATATATATATATATATATATATATATATATATATATATATATATATATATATATCAGTACTAATTAGCTTTACTTTCTGTTTCAGATGTTACAATGGTGGATACAAGCATTGAAATACTGGAAATTTGAGGCATTATTCCGAACTTTTTGAGGAATCAGGAAGTAGAATTAGATAAAATAATGATTGCACTGCCCAGAAACATTTCAAAAGTGGCGACTATTCCCATGGAATAAACCGTACAAGTGGATGACCATCATTTATCATGATTCAAAACTAGGGATTGGCAAACGAGGAATTTTCCTCTCAAAACGAGTGTTATTCATGGCCATTTCAGGCTTTGAATACAAATCCAATAAGATTTGAGACACATAATAATTGTGGAGCTGTTTCAGCGGACTTTCTTCGTATGACAGCCGGAAAATGGACTTTTTAAGTATTTTTCTGAAAAACCCGCTGGAAAAATCAATCCATGGTTTGTAGCTTTTCTTTTTATAGGTTGTCGGGGTCACCGAGTTAGAAAGAAACACCAATCAGAAAGATTCGGGTAATTACCAAGCAGCTAGATGAAAAATGAATTAAATACTAGGTGTATCCAGCTGAAAATGACAGCAGTAAACAGACCAAAACCTTTCTGCCTGTCTGCCTATCTGCCGACAGGTCGATATTTCACGAGCATATTTTGGTTTTTTCTCAACAGTTCATCATGAACTTTGGACGTAGCATATAGTAATACTTAGTTGTGTTTCCTGGAAAAAAAATACGTATTACTCTTTTATTTCTATCCAGGAAAAGACGTATTACAAGATATAGGTGTGAATTATCTACTGACTTTCAGAGGAGAATCTATTTTTCTGCCTTTTCTGAAACCAAATTTACTGAATCAAAAATTGAGCACAAGAACGAACTGGATTCGTGCTCAACGGGAAAAATGTCTGTTTGTCTTTCGATTTCGATAAAATATTTTCATTTGCCCAAACCTAATTGAAACACAAGATAGAGGAAAACCCGACCGTCAGTAATCGGAAAAAAAATTTATAGGGCTAAGATCTTGTGAAAAATACTATATGCAGAGCATTGCATAAGCCAGGGGAACATACACAAGCTTTCGAGGAGTTTCCAATTGATTAAACAAAAATCCAACGATGTGTCCATCATCCTTTGATCCATATCTGTGATTCCAATTTCAAAGGGATTGTAAACGAATGCACTCCATGAACTGATATTGTTCAAGAGAAGGGCAAAGGCCGATACAGCTTGGCACCTGGAGTTGCCGAACGGGACTGAAGACAGCGTCAGACTACTTTTTTGCTTCTCCTTTTTCTTCAGCTTCTCTTTCTTGTTCTTTCTCCCCTCAGCCATTCTCTTTCATCTCCTTCTTATTCTTGGTCTCTTTCTGTTTCTACTCTCATTCCTAGTTTTTTCTCTCTTTCTTTCAATTCTTTATCCTCTTCGTCTTTCCTTCTCCTAGGGCTGCAATTCATCTTCCTCTCTTCGGTCATCTTTTTTAATTCCCTCTTCCTTCCCTCTTTTTCTTTTTCTGTTCTTTCACCACCACCACCCCTTTTTAATTCCCTCCCATATTTTCCCTTGATGGGATATCTCTTTCAAAACTATTCAATGGCCTTTTTGCTGTCATCAACAGGAACATCACCAACCTTATCATCAATCCAAGGATCCCTTCTGTGATGCTTCGGTCTGTTACATTTGTTCGTTTATTTTCTTTCAAGTTTTCCTAATTGCAATCGATATTCGCGTCTGTTTTGTAATAATTGAGTAGAAAGAGACAATATTCATCAGCAAAACTCTTTCTACTCTCTCTCTCTCTCATTCTCTCTCCTTCTCATCCATTTTTCTTTCTTCTATCTCTCTCCACTCTCCTCCCTCTGTTTTCCTTTTGTTCCCTTCTCCATGCATCTTACCATATTCTTTCTCTTTCTCTCTTCTCCTCTTCTGTTAAACCCCTCTCCCTGTTCTTTCTTTCTCTTTGTTATCTCCCTTTCTTACCGCTAACCTTTCCCTTCCATTTTTTCCACTTTCTTTTCTTTCCACGCCTATTCTTATTTTTTCTTCCACTCTTTTTCCTCATTTTCTCTTCCTTCTTCTATCTATATTCATTTTTTATGCCTGTATCTTTATTGTTTCTCCTCCTTTATTTCCTTTTTAACAGTTGCAACCCTCTATCCCCTCTCTCTTCTCTCTCTCTCTCTCTCTCTCTCTCTCTATATATATATATATATATATATATGTATATATAT
>OY735204.1:14041622-14129122 GCA_963457665.1 Thysanoteuthis rhombus
TTATATCTTTTATAGTAGAGAGGCTTTCTTTTATTTTTACATTTTTTATTCCATCCTCTCTCCTTCATGTTCTTCCTTTCCTTTTTCTCTTTTTCTTCCTTTTCTTCTTTTTTTTTCTTGCTTCTTTTTTCATTGTTTTTACTCCTTTTTTTTCAATTTTCTTTCTCTTCGTCTTCCTTTCTTTCCGTCTTCCTTTTGTTTTTCTTCTTTTTCTTCTTTCTCCTCTTTCTTTCTTTACATACGGCATTAATTACTTTCAGAGCCAAGGCAACGATCAAAAATAAATACTTACTGTTCAACGAGTTGTCTTTTGTGATGTATTTCTTTTCATACCATTGAAGAATGCAATATTTCTAAATTGAAACAAACTCATTTTTATGATTTCAGAGTGAATTTTCCAAACTTTTGCAAGATATTGTATGTATATATCACACAAATAGACCGAACTGAAAGAGCTAAAGGCCTGCAAATTTAAACATTCCTTCCTTATAATGTCTAGGAAAGACGTTTTGTTCTTTTAAAAATCACCCCTGCCCAGCTATAGTTTTTTCTTTTCAGTCGATGGAAAATAATATATCGCGTTTATGACAAATTGGTCCCAAGTCCCTATCGAGCCTACTCTTTTTATATTCTCTCGTTAATGCCCTTGGCACAAACCCAACTTTTCTCCCCTAGTGATGGGTCAAAGAGCAGGACAGCCTGTGTTCTCTAGCCTTGGGAGGAAATCAGTCTAGGAGAAGGACAATTCTGAATTCAAAAGCATTGAGGAGGCAATGTGAAATCACTGCACTATTCCTTCCAAGAACAGTAATGGCAACGCAATGTTGGGAACTGTGGATCGTAAATCTCTTAAAAGGATAAAGTACGTAGATATGATACTGATGATGTTGGTTAGGAACGGCAAAAAGATGATTTGTTCCGAAGCAAAAATCCAATTAGTCTTTTAAAAAAGGGTATACAACCAATGTATCTTCACGATAGTCACCTATGGACCTGAAAAATGGAACCCAACCTAAAGATTGACCCTTAAACTGAGAACCAAACGATGTGCACCAGACAGAATCATGCTCAATTTTGCATTTAGAGATCACAAGACAGCACAGTATATTAGGGGAAAACAGGGGTCAGGGATAACATAGAATCATTCGAAAAATGGCTGGTCATGTTGTAATGATAGCAGATAACTGATGAATTAAAATGTGGACCCCAAAAGATTGCATGCAAAACTGTGAAAAATTTTAGATGGTGTGACAAAGTAGACAATTTCAGAAAATATTTGACTCCTGACGATCATGATAGAGAGGTCTTGCAAATCCTCGGGAAGGTCTATGTCAAATGACTGACGCTAAAAGGCTGCTGCTGCTGATGATGATGATGACAATACCTATTAGTCTTAGCAAATAGACAATTTCAATAATTACCTTCTTGGAGTTCACTCCCGTGTCCGCAATCGTACAAGAAGCGATATCATTTTGGCGTTTTTTCTCTCAATTTTAGCACCGATCGTTCGCACTGACAAATTATTGCCAATCAACAGAGAAGACATAAATTTTGGCTCGGCTACTGAAATTTGATTACATTCAAAGGGAGATCCAGGCGTTTTACAGTTACTTCATCTTTAGTATTTGTTAAAATAATATCCCCAAAGGTTTTCGACGCATTCCAAAGACAATTTCTGTAAGGGTAAGCCATGGGCTATGGAAGAAAGTTGATTCAATTCAGGGGCAGATTCAAGATTCTTTCCAGTTACTAACGCTGCATTATAGCTACATGTACACACAATGTCTCCTGAGGTTCTCAACGAATATCAATGAAATTTTCTAGAAGGGTTAGCCACGTGGTATGGAATAATTGGTTATTCTGGTTGCTCCAGGAATTTTTCTATCGAAAGAGATTTTTTTCTCATTCTGCTATATATTTTTGCATTAATTTGTTTGTCAAAAATGGCTCAAAGTTCTCAATGAATTTCAATAAGGTTCTATCGGAGGGCTTGAGGAAGAATCAACTAAATTTGGGGGTTCTTGTATCTCTCTTTACGATTAGCTCTCCTACATTATATCTATATGTGCACACAATATCTCCAAAAGATCTCAATGAATTTCAATGAAGATTTATCGAAGTGTGATTCTTGGGTTAAGGAAGAATCAATTTGTAACTATATGTCCACATAATATCTTCAAAAGTTCTCAATGAATTTTCGAAGAAATTTTGTCAAGGGGTTGGCCATTGGCTACGAAAGAATCAATTGAATTTTTAGGCCCCTGTATTTCTTTTTACAGTTACCTCCCATACATTGTAGCTACATACATGTGTCAGTCCAATGCCTATAATCATACCAGTAGCGTTGTTGAGGGCGTTCCCTTTATTCCCCCACATTCGTTCCTTAACTGATTTAATTCCCTATGTCTAAAAAGAAAAACATAAAATTTTCTCAGTGACAAGTGACCTTTACCGCTCTAATCAGTGCTAGGGTTCATCAGAGCCCACCCCTTCTGTTACAGATCACGGAGATTTTAATTCTGTACTCTGGCTAATTCCATTAAATTTCCATTTTATTGTGATTGATGCCAACTCAGATCTATCCGTTAGTCAGGGCTTTTATCTTGCAATGGATAAGAAGTAATTGATCATCTTGCAATGGATAACGGCTTTTATCTTGTAAATGATAACTCATTTCACCACCTGCTGCGGTTAATGGGTCCAGAGAAGTTCTTATTTAGTTAGCAGGCATCTGGTTGTCGGTGGTACTCTTACGGAGAACACAATGTGTTGAATATTTTTGAACCCATGTGTATGTTACAGAGAAAAAAAATAGATAGAAAGAGGAGTGCAAATGAAAGAAAAAAAAGAAAAGAAAGAATGGAAAGAAAGAGAGAAAGATGAAGAAAGAAAAGAGAACGAAAGTAATAAAGAAGGAAAGAAAGAATAAACCAAGAAGAAATGAGGGAAGAAAAAAAGAATGGAAGAACACAAGGGAGGTTGAATGAACAGAAGAAAAAGGGGAAAGCTAGGAAGAAAGGAAGAAAATATGATATAGCGGTAAAAAATACCTTTTCCGTGCTTTTTTTGTGGATTTCACAAGACACGGTACATACTAAGCTAACCAACTTCCCGACTTTGGGATTCAAATGGATCACTCAATCCAGGGCAGAAGATTAGATTTTATTGTGGTTAATAAGAAGAAAACGTGTTTTTCTGGTAGTCCACTTGGTTAGGTTTAAAGAAGGTGAAAATCTCAGTAAATAAGTTGTCATTGCTAGAGAATTGGAAAAAGCATTAGGGGAGAAGCTTTTAGTAATACCAATCGTGGTCAGAAAGCCTAGATCATTCTCCCGGGAAGGACCGAGACCCCTTAAAAACAGCACTTTTGAATATCTCTGAATTTTTGAGATGAAGTACTATTATCATTTCTATTATTATTCGGACTATCCTCACCTTGGTTGTTTTTCGTACACCGTTTCGTATGGAGGGGAAATGGAGACCGCCTACCCCTGTGGAACGAGTTTGAAATAATTGATCAGGAATAACACTGGAAGATTCGAAAATTGAAAGAGTCGGCCCATATGCTAGGCAAGAGAAACTGCCTCAGTAATCCTAGCATTAAAATGGATACCATATGGGAAGCTCTAATAATGAAAGACAGAAAACAGTAACATCAAATACCAAAAACTCCTAAAAAAAATTATCACCGGTTGTCCACGTGGACACATAGCGTAGTGGTTACAGAATCAGACAAAATTACCGCAAGTAATCTGATGGTTCTAGGTTCAATCCCAGACAATAATAATACTACTAATGCTTAGAGGGGAGTGCGGTCAATATACCCCCGTCGGTTAAATAAAGGGTTCAGTTCGTTACTTCCCCACACCTACCAGATGATACCTAATAAAGGCCGTAGAGTACAACGGCCGAAACGTTGTATGAAAAACTAGATAAGAGTAGTCCGAATAATAATAGAAATAGCACTTTTGAAGTCAGCTGGAATACGGGAGAGAGTCAGGGTGTTATGAAGACAGTTGCTATCAGTTGATCTTTAGTGAAAGTCACCCCTTTAAGACGTGAATCTACGAGCCAGTAAGAGCGTCTGTCTTCCCAAATTCAAACAAAACAGGAGGGAAAAATAGGACAATTGATATTATTTGCTGCTAAGGCAAAAACAATATTTCTTTCAAGTTGAATGTTGTGTGATTCGTATTGACTCTGTTTCTTTCAAGTTGGATGTTGTGTGATTCGTATTGACTATGTATAGTATATTGATAAATCACTTTCCTTTGTAATTAGTACAATGATAGCTCTCTTGGAGAAAGAATCTTATAACGAAATTTCACTCAGTGATAGGTGTCAATTGCGTCCCACATACATACACTAAAAAATCTCTAAACAAAATATTTTCAGAGTGCAAGAACACCTAGCAAAAACTTCATAAAGTTATGCAGAATCATCTAGATTTTATTTATAATTATCTATATTTATATATTTATATTTATATATATATATATATATATATATATATATATATATATAATCTAGACGCTTTTTTTTCAAACAGACGGACGGCTGACAGGCCAGCACTTAGTTAATTATCATAATATTTATTCAATTATGACATTACTTACATGTGTATTTATACATCGCTTAAGAGGCAGTCTACAAATCCGGTGAGGCCGATGCTATATCACCACCGAGGACTGATGCCTTTTGAAAAAGTGCAAATTGGAACACGAATAGATTCAGCCGTTGTTTGAACCCAGCACGCCAGATAGATTGACCGAGCTGATATCCACTAAGCTACCACATTTTTTTACTAGTTTATCATTAAGGTTTTAGGAGTCTGAATTTTTTTAGTCAAAATGAATCACTGATATCCTGTACGATAAATCGTTCCTATGCCCCACTTAATCAAAAAGCCCCTATACGCCAATCCTTCTAAAAAAGCTACGAACACAGGAAGGTACTGTTCGCTGAACATTACATAAGCTTAAAAGATTTTTTCGTTACATCCCATTGATTTCATCCATGAATACGTCTGCTGCTTCGAACTTTGATGAAACCTTTTCGTATCACATGATACCTGCATTACGGAAGCAGTATCATAAATGCACGTATCTCATAAAAGTATTTTTCACTGCACTGAACTAGAATAACAAGAAATAATATATTTTGATGACCAAATCAATATTACGTTTAAAATCGTATCTATAATTGCGAAATAAGATTTCATGCAAATAAATCCTCATTTCCTTTAGTTTTAGATTCTTGAACATGATATCTATGATATCAGTGTGTGTGGGTAGAGAGTTTAATGCTTATCAGAATTTTGAACTTTATCGAAAGTTGTTTTTGTTTATCTTGATTCGACAAAATAATGAGATATTCATTTTTACATTGCTGGACGTTTTGTCGAGAAGATATTTTATCATCATCATCATCATCATCATTTTGGTCATTATTTTCATTATCATAATCACCATCAGTCTTATCGTTCATAGTTAGATTTAGAACTTCTGGATTTGTCAGACCTCTCTATCATAGATGTCATAAAGCCAGTACTTTCTAGACTCGTTTAGTTCATCTCTATATCTTGCATTCTCCCAGCCTCGGTTTCGCATGTGATCATCTGGGGATCCATGTTGTGAGTCGTGATGTCCAGTGGTTGTCCACCATTTTTGAAAAATGACTAGCCCATAGCCATCTGAGTTTTCTAATGGATTCTATGATACCTCAGACTCCTATGTTTCTTCTGATTTATCGCACTGTCTGGTAATCTCTTCATGTGAAGTTGAGCGTTATCGTCTCATGAGCACGTTGCATGCTTCTTTGTTTGAAGGCTGATCTTTTGGATAAGTTTCCACGTTCCAGATCCAGGTGACCAGCGGGAGATGGCATTAGGTGTACAGTTTCCTTTTTAGGACTGATGTTTTTTTGGGTTTTTTTTGTTTGTGAAGTTTGAGCTTGCAATCCTTGAGTGATCCTTCACTTCATTTCTTCTTCTTTTGAGAATTTCATGGAGATTCATTATCCAACGTAGATGTAGTGATATATTTGGTGACAGCCAACTTTCTTGCTTTCTTCATTCCGTTCATCTAGCATTAGTTGGAGCTTGTGAAAGTTATTTACAAAAATAAGTTGCGTTTTCAAATCAGAGGTTGCTCAGATATTCGACGTCTATTTTGATTCCTCTATTTTACCAATTAATGTTTTGGAAGATTATCTTGAGGCAGGCTGTGAAGAGTTTGGGTGATTTGGTATCACCTTGACGAATCCGTTTTTAAAGCTAAAAAGTCTCTGAGTCTCTTAGTCGCCTGATAAAAGAGCTCCTGTGACTGTATATATGTTGCAGTATCCTGACGTATACGGGGTCAGCACCATTGTAGAGTGATAGCTCCGATGACCTTGGGGATTTCCACTGATATTCCATATATTCCTTTCTTTCTTTTACTCCCATATATTCTTTCTTTTCTTTCTTTTTCTTTTATTTATTCCTGTCTATCTTTCTCCCTTCCTCCTTCTTTTTTCTTTCCTTCTTTCTTTCTTTTTTCGTTTTTTCTTTCTTCTTTTCAATTCCATACATTCCTTTCCCTCATTTTTTCTTTCTTTTACTTCCATATGTCGCTTTCTTTCTCTTTCTTTTCTCCCTTTTACTTCAATTTATTTATTTATTTCACTTTTTCTTTCACTTCCATGTATTTCCTCCTTTCAGTTTTTTCTTTTCCTTTCATTTTAAATTCCATTCTTCTTTCTCTTGCTCTTCAATGTATTCTTTCCTTTTTTTTTCTTTTACTCCCATACACTCCTTTCTTTCTTTCTTTCTTTCTGTATTTCTCTCAGTTCCACACATTCTTTTCTTTCTTATTTTCTCTTACTTCTTCATATTCCTTTTATCCTTCCCTCTCCTACTTCCATATATTCCTTTCTTCCTTTCTTTTTCTTACTTTCATATATTCCTTTCTCTCTTTTTCCTTTTTTTCTTTTTTCCCTTGCTTCTAGATAATCTTTTCTTTTTCCCTTTCCCTTTTTGTTTCTTTCTCTCTTACTTCCTCATGTTCATTTCTTTCCTTCTTTTTCTTCCTTCTACATATTCTTTTCTTCTTTTCTTTTTCTTACTCCCATATATTCTTTTCTTTCTTTCTTTCTTTCTTTTTCCCCTCTTACTTCCACGTATTCTTTTGTTTCTCTCTTCCTCTCTTTCTTTTACTTCCTTACTTTTGATTTCTTTTTTTTTCGAAAACCGTTACTGTAACTTTCAACGATGTTTTCTTCAGTTATGAAGTTGGTCTTGCTGGTTGGCAAGGTACGTATGTATCACCCTTCCCCCTCAAATGGTTTGTAGTGGTTGGTTGGGGTATATTTACCAGGTCCATTTATGCTAAATTAGTCTTAGTCCAGAATTATTTTAGCGATCCAACAAAAGGCTAGACAAGTAACTTAATCATTGATCACCACTTTTCCATTTTTATTGATCATCCCCAAATTGATCATGCTGCCAAAAGATGCCAGAATCAAAGAAAAGAAGGAAAGGAGAAAAAAGTAGTTGAAAAGGCAAACATGAAAGACAGGGAAGGGAAATAATAAGAGGGGTTTAAAGAGAAACTAAAGAAAGATAGATGTTAAAAGAATGAGGTATACAAAGAAGTGGAAGGAGAGCAAAGGTGCGAGAGAGATAGAAAGAGAGAGAGGGAGGGTATGACTGAGAGACGAAGAAAAAGGAGGAAAAAAAGGAAGAATGAATTCGATTCGTGAGAGAAAATCAATTACAGACATAATAGAATCAAATGAATCTAGACAAAGGAAAAATAAATAAATAAAGAAAGCAAACAAGAAAGGGAAGAAGGATGAAGGTGAGAAAGGGGAGTGGAAAGGAGATGAGAAAAGTGGGAGAATTAGATTAGTGAAAAATATGAGACTTGAAAAACGTCTTCAGGGAGCATACCATGTTGGAGGGGATCAATCAAAAAATTGAAAAAAAAAAGATGATCAATGAATGGTATTCCCTTTGTCTTTTGCTGTACAGCGATCACGAAAAAAGTCTGATCTTTCAAAAATCGAGCGGACAGAAACTAAGGGGCCAATTCATCATAAATTTACGTCGCATATTGACCCTTTGCTAAAAAACCTACTTGAATTTAGAAGAAAACTAAAAGATAATTGACGTAATGAATGAACATTTAAATTTTCAGCCCTCTAGCTCCACCTTTGTTGAACCATGGGTTTGAGATACCATTGAGATTCTTCAAAGATGTCTGACCAACATGGAAGATTCAGCTAAACCGAGACACCGTTGATAAAGGAGTATCTCTCACGGGGTCACGAATTCTGCTAGGTATCAGAGTAACCATTTCGAAGAAAGCTCCATTTATGATTCTTGTATTCATGATTGTACATATATAGCCAGCCAGTCGGTCATCCAGACCAACTTGAAAACGGAAGAAACCTATATTGGCCATTTCGGTGACAGTTTTGGTAGACATATTTATTATTCATTAAGATGATCCCATTAATCCTAAAAAGAAGGATGTATAATCAATGCATCCTCCCAATAGTCACTTATGGAGCTGAAACATAGAATCTAACTAAGAGACAAAACCACAAATTGAGTACCATGCAACGTGCACATGAAAGAATTATGCTAGGCCTCACATGGAGAGATCACAAGACAGCACAGTACATCCGGGAAAAGACATGAGTCTGGGACATTATAGAATCCATCAAAAATCTCAAATGGCAATGGGCTGGTCATGTTGCACGAATCGCAGACAACCCATGGGCATCACGACTCACGACGTGGATCCCCCGAAATCACATGCCCAACCGAGGCCGGCAAAATATTAGATGGAGAGACGAGCTTGACAAATTCAGAAAGTCCTGGCTCTACGACACCCATGATAGAGAAGTGTGGCAAATTCTGGGGAAGGTCTATGTCCAACGACGGATGTTGAAAGACTGATGATGATGATGATGATGATGATGATGATGGCTGGTGGAACTGGACACACCAAATGAGCAGAAAAACGGATCTCACATGTCCGGTCCACCCAAGCGTGTGCTCTGGGTTGTTTTTTCACATTCTGGAACCATCAGCACCCGACAAAGGCCAGGGGTACTCGGCTGATACATGTGAATAAATGAACACTCAGACAAGGATAATAGTCCAACCATAGTATGAATAATGGTTTTGGTTGACAGCTGGACATATATATAACAATGGCCGATGAAACCTTCAACAAAGTTATAAAAAATCCCAAAAGTACATCTGTGTTGGCCGAAGGAGTCGACGTCAGCAGAAGATTAGGTGAAAGGACGAAGAAGACGGAGAAAATAATCCTTGAAACAAAATCGAAAATAACATCCGAATAAGGCGATTACATTTCTTGGACATTTCAAACAAAAGTCCAAAGAGAAAATACTGAAATGGTCAATATAAATGAACAATAGCCAGTATGGTTGGTCACTCAATAGAAACCATCACATGAACAACGTTTTTTGGCAATATTCTGTGCTAGGGGTGATCAATTAAAAAATAGAAAAAAGGGTGTTAAATGAATCAATCACTTCTTTGGCTTTTTAGTTGAATGCTGATCGCATAATTATCTGAATTTTCAAACAAGTAGGCATGAACAGGAACAATTTAGCATACATTTATATTTGACTCTCCCCTGCCCTGAAAAAACCCTATTTGTTTGAAGGATTCAAAGAAAATGTTTTTTTATTTGACATAACAAGTATATGGGCTAATTTTTGGCCCCTTGGCTCAGTTGGGTTGGACTGTACACGTGACACAAACGGACATAGATGGCCAGTAAGTCAGATCCTCTTCAAAACTGAGGAAACCTATATTGACAGTTTGGATGACAGTTTTGGTTGATGGTTTCTAATAGGAATTATTCAGAGTGCTTAGGACAATAGTCACTAAAAAGTGGATTAAAAACGCTTTGTGTGTATATATGTATATATATATATATATATATATATATATATATATATATATTAATAAGAATTATTCGGAGTGCTTAGGACACTAGTTACTAAAAAGTGGATTAAAAACACTTTGTGTATATATATATATATATATATATATATGATGCAGGATAGGTAGGAAAAAAATCTGACCAAGAATTCAATCACTTCATCCTTAGCGCATTGTTCATCCGCCGATGAAATTTTATCGGGAATCATCGAGAACTCATGGGGATATTGTGCAGAAAAAACATGGGTTGATACATAAATGTACGAAAACAATTAAATATTTTTCAATCAGAAATAACATTTGAATTCACCCTCAAATTCAACCAATCCTCTCTTACCGCTTGGCTTACCCATTCAGAAAATCCCATTGGAATTCAATTTATGGAGATATCGTGTGGACATACAAATCATATGCTAAAGGAAAGTAACCAAAAAAAATTCTGGATGCTTTCGTAAATTTAATCGATTCTTCCTTTGCCCAAACTATCATTGAAATCAACCAAGAACTGTTGGAGATATTATGTGATAATAGATAGACCGATGGACAAACATATATGTGAGTGAATGGATACATATATCTCAACTTCGTTGGCAGAAGTGAATAAGGCAATCATTTTGTATAATTTTTAATGGATTTGAATATAAGTCGACCGTTAGAATAAGACAAATTGAAATTGAGCTTGGAATTTGAGAAAATCAGCTGACTCGAATAAACCAAGCCAAAACGTTGACAAAACAGTTGTCTCATTGTCATGAATTCACCGTTTATGGCACTTGGTCAGCTGTCAACAAACCACAAATTATTTCATTTTTTAAGTGTTGATCGTTGTTTTCAGGTCTTGAAAGTGAAATTCTCATCAGTTATGTCAAATCTATCCCAAAAAATGATTCAGAAGGATATTACACTATACGCACCGTATTCTGCTTACATGACATTTCAAACAAAACCATGGCAATTAATTGAGTAAGAATAACGGGTGTTATTACTCGGTACTATGCATTGGGTCTATTGACGCTGTTTCCATATAGGCCATAGTATTGGCCATGTTTTACTTACTTGAGTATAAGTCGAACTGGTTATATAGGGCTATTGCTCAGTAAAAAAACTCGTCTAATATTCAAGAATTTAGGTAAACGTGCCTGCATTTACTGATCGCTGATCGAAGAACAATTAAAAGAACAAACTTTTCTCGAAACCTGCAACATTGTATACACAATTTGTACCAGCATTTGGCAACATCGTTTCTGTAATAAAAGTGTTTGTTTCAAATTGATTTTTGATGTAAATTTCCTGCTGAAACGTCCAAAGCGGAAATAAGTGATCATTACATCAAAATAAAACGTGAAAAATCGTCTGGAATGCTATACAATCCATTGTGAACTGAAATAGGAATAAATACATGTATGGAGTCTGCACATTAATTATGAATACTGTATCGTTTGCATTCTTCCCTTTTTTTCTTTCTTCCGTCCTCCTATCATTTCTTCCTCATACTTTCTATTCTTTATCCCAAGATTTGATCTAAAAAGATATGATGCAGTATCGTAATGAATGTCTTTTTAATTACTTTTACTCTATCTTCTCACTCTTCTTGTCGTTTCTCATAAACGCTATTAACTGATTCGAATTCGGTCCGAAGAGGAAACCTTTTGACATTCAGAGAACTGTAAAAAAGAAATATGGGCATTATTATTCCAACTGGAACCATTTTCAAGAGACACTATACCGAATTCTTCGTTTAGCAGAAACATAAAGTAAGTGCATTTCCACGTTGAAATTCATAAAACAAGTCGTACTGAACGCGTTGCTAAAATGGAATAACTTACTAACAAGAATTATTATTACCAATTGATCTTTTTCTTTGACAAGTTCTTGACTTGCACTACCAGAGAAAAAAAGACCATTAACAGAGACCCTCTTATCTTGCAGTTTAATATTACATATGATACCTGAAGAAGACCGTAGAATGAATTGGGAATAGAAGATCAGATAGTCCGAACAAAAGTTGGTAAATAACAAAAAAAACAAACGTTTTAGCGATCGAATCTTGTATTTATCGATTACTGCGGAGGCAGATAAGATCTGGAACTTTCCGATTTCATCCGTCATTTCAGATAATTTCGATCTAGTGTCCACTGCCCGAAGAAAATAATCATCTACCTGAAACCAATATATTACTAAAAGGTCTGGTTAGTCACTCAATAGAAACTGACACGTGAGTGACGTCCATTGTCTGCATATTAGGTTAAGGATGATCAATTAAATAAATTGAAAATTGATCAATGGATAAATTACTTTCAAGGGGCACTGATCACTGAACAAGTTGGATTTTTAAAAAAAGGTGTAAAATGCTGACAGACATAAGCTAAGGGTTCAATTTAACATAATTTTAAATTGTAAATTGACCCTTTCTAGAACTCTATCTAGGGGAGGGTTTGAAAAGGTTTTTTCAAGACATAAGAAGCAGTACTGATTATTTTCACCACGTCTATCACCTTGAAGGTAAGAATTAGTATATTGTTGAAGTTCACCCAACATAATTTGTAGGTGTTTTTAGGTTTCATGCAACGTGTCCTTCAATTTTTCGATGGTCTGCGCAGGGGAAAACAGCCTATGAGCAATGGAAGAAATAGAGTTATCAGACAATATTTTTTACTTCTGAGGCGTTCATTGATCTTTTTCTGTCTGAAGTTCACAAAACAGCAAGCAAATACTTTCAACAAAAAATTTATTCATTCTATACACTGATTTTCTTTTATTATTTATTCATTGATAATTAATCATATATTTTGTAAGTTCCATAAATCATAATTATATAAGGCGAACATAAAAGATAGTAAAAAACATTTAGGCGATTATTACGTAACAGAAAACTGTTATATAATCAGCAATCATTTGCTGCATTCAAGAGCTAGCGGTTCTACAAACTGGTGTCAGTCGTAGAGTTATGATTTAAAATCAAGTGATTACCGCAAGCAAATAAAGCTAAACACTATCTCTAACTACAACACGACCTCTAAAAATACTAACCTAACTTATATACTTTATGTAAAGTTCTGTGCTGACTTTGTCTTCGTCTTAATTCAGTTTTTGAACACGATGTTTCGGCTGTTGTACCTTGTGTCCGTCTTTAGACTTCAAGTGGGTGTATTTTCGACCATCGAGCCAGAGATAGCCTGGAACATTCCCCCTCCACAGTCTAATATCAGGTTTGATTGATTTTCATTTTGTTCCAAACATATTTGTTAGTTGTAATTTATGTCAGAAATCTGCAGTTGTCTTTTGTTGAAGCCAAGTTAGTAGGCTTCATGGGGGGGGGGGGTACTAAAAAATATCTTTGTAGGACACGATCAGTTGTAGTGTTACAAGAAATAACGCTGAAAATAATTGGTGAATTTAGCACGAAAAACGTGACAATCGACAATATTTGCGAATTATATTTCACATGAAAATTTTCACGTAAAAAATCCATTACTTTTACTAACGAAATATTCTTGGTTCCATGTTTAGAAAACGGCATGTTGTAAATGTCAAAATTTAGAAAAAAGCAAGAACGAATTCCTGGTAGACAGTCTGTTGACATGATTTAAGCAACAATCTATACACATCGTAATATTCCCATAAACCTGCGATGGAGTGATTCTAATTAGACTGGATGTGATGTGACAATTGTTTATTCGTCCGCTTTGTTCTATTGTCAAACACCAGTCCAAGTCGAAGGCTGGAGTGGACTTTGTATTTTTCTTCGTAACAAAAAAAAAAAAAAAAAATACTGCAAAAATAAGTATAAGGACAGGGATAATCCTCACCTAATTTAGACGAGGCAATTCTTCACAGATTTTATTCCTAATATTAACAATGCAATCAGTGAAGATTTGCCTCCCCTGCATGTGTGTGTTCAACGCATAATCTTCGGGATATATACAATGAAGAGCACAGTAATCAACTGTCTGAATAGAAGTATTGGCGGAGTTTGAGAGCAGAGAGGCCTATTATCGCACCCCCTATTTCTTCAAAATTCGTGCCCTGCAATGAAAATTCCACTGCACGGCATATTTCTTACTTGCACAGGCCTACGCGGCCGCGCTGCTTGAGGGACACTGCTTATATGATTCATCGTATTTGGCATTCTGGCAGAGAGATCTTTTAAAGAGAGTGGCTTTGATCATTATTAATTTTTGACCATCATTTCCTTCCATCTAAACTTTTTAGCTGCTTTTTAAGCATTCTAACCAGACCATTGGTCCACAGCACTGACTGAACACCGTGGCTCTGAAGTACGGATTACAAAAATAAACACTTGGGGAGACTTGGAGCCGCATCACTTTCGCTGTTTTCACTTCCGATCTACGCTGTTTAATGACTGCCGTAGACTGACGGCCAAAGTGCTATAAAAAGTAAATGAAACTTCAAGATGAAAGAAAATACTTGTCAAAAGTTAATAATAATCATTGACAATGTATCGTCTGATAAAAAATAAAAGAGGATTTGTTTGTTTTTTTGCATAGGATAAGCATTCTCGGATATTTTAGTCTTTCATTTAGGAGAATTTCATTAAAAAAAAACTCCACCGTACAAAGATATAGTCTATCTTTTATGCAGTCATTTTCAGACTTTTAATGCTCGTCGTTGGTTGGAGACCTACCCTAAGATTTGCCAGACCTCTATCCAATCTTAATTAGGTAAAACATTAACAGATTTCCAAATAAGCCTAAAGTAAATAGCATGATCATTATTATCTTTTCAACATTTAATTTAAAACATGGACGACGTAAGATATTTTCCATCGACAAAACTATCATCACTACAATGGAAAGCTTGCTGATTTCATTTGTTCCGTGATTGACTTAGATACACTTAAACCTAACTCTAACCCTAAACACCAACCCTAAAACACTAAACCTAACTTAAAGCGAAATCTGACACGAAAATGTTCTGAATTCAACATGGAAAAGTTAATCGCGAGGAGTACAACAGTCCTTGCAAGTTTCTCTGTCTCAACTAGACTTTGAAATACTTCGAGGTTTGCAGTATGTCAAATAGTCTTAGTGGCGACAAACACCCGATGTAGAATCACTCACTCCATTCTCTATCTACCCATAGCTGGTAAGTGGGATGGAGGAGGGTGATATTGATTCATACTTTTCCCATGGGCAGTAGTGTAACGTGAACGTGGATTGTTCCTGTTTGAGTTTGAACTTGGCTGGGCGATTCTTTCCCTCCTAAAGGCATGAAAAGGAGACACAAAGGTGCAATTGAAATTGGATTTTAGGCTTCAAAAGTATTAGTGATATATTTCCTGCGTGCTTGTTACCTTTTCGGCGTTAAATTCGAAACTTGGATAGACGACATGAACTATTTTCTCAATGGCGATTGACGCAATTGAACAACGTACATCACGTATATCTGGAGGCATTGCAACGTCTACTGACACAGCAGTTCATTAGGCTACTTATTTAATGGGGTTTTTTCAACAAGAAAGAGGAGTGAGACGAGGTGATACCAGCTCACACAAACTCTTCACAAACTGCCTTGGGATGATCTTCCGAATCTCAGACTGGGAAGATAAAGGAATCAGAATAGGTGGCAAATACGTAACCTCAGATTCGCTGACTACATCTTCCTTTAAGCTTAGAACCTTCATGATTTCCAAATAATTCTAGGCGAAATAAATGAAGAGAGCAAAAAATTTGGCCTCTGCACGAACTTCAGCAAAAGAAATGTTGCACATAACAAATAAAGAAGTATCTACAACCAATGCATCCTCCCAATAGTCACTCACGGAACTCAAACCTAAAATTGACCTTCAAACTGAGAACCATGTAATGTACACGGGAGAGAATCAGGCTCAGCATAACATGGAGAGATAAGGCAGTACAGTATATCACAGAAAGACAGAAGTCCAAGATATCATAAAAGCTATTGGAAAACTCAAATGGCGATGGGCTGGAGATGTTGCAAGAATGTCGGACAACTTCTGGATATCAAGACTCACAACGTGGATACCCAGAGAATTTGGAGCCCATGGAAAGAAATATGGCGTGAAGAACTGGACAAATTAAGAAAGTAGTGGCAACGCTCATGATAGAGAAATCTGGCAAAATTTGGTGAAGGTGTATGTCCAATGACAGATAATAAAACGATACTGCTGCTGCTGATGAAACTACTATAGGAATAATGACAAGATGCTGCTTTCTATTGACCAATATGACCCTAACCCTGATCACTAACCCTAATAACTGCCCTGATCTTATATCCTTTGGAGTCAAATTTGATAAAATACTGGTTTAACTGGTCAAGTTTTCTGTTTTCATTTGAAAATTAAATTGTTGGAAAATAAATTATAGTAAAACTTAAGACATGGAAAAAAACTTGCAAAAAAATTTTGATTTGTGAAGAAAAAATGTCTGTCTGAGGACGAGCATGGTACAGCACAATCTAACGCACATTTTTGCGGAATTAAACGCGGAAAAGTTAACAATCACAATTATCAACGTTATAATATCAGATTATGGACACAAAATCCAACGGGAGACATGCGATTCTCTCATCCATGAACAAAGCCTATCCTCTGCATAAGATATGAATCTATATGATGGTACGAAACGTGTCTGTCAGTCTATCATTGTTTCCGTCTGTCCGTCAACTTTGGAAGAAATAGCCGGGAGCAAATAGAAAAGAAGTTTTGAGAACTGATTTGCAATACACGAACTCCAAAAAATGCAGGGAGAGGGAGAATAGGGTAGGTGTATACAGAAGGTTTGGGAGAAATATAAAGATATTTGCTAAATGAAAACGGTTGGCCTAAACCAAAGGAAGAGAAGGAGAGGAGGGAATGTAAAATGAAGTAGAACTTGATTCGCTTTCAAGTGAGTGGAAGATTTGTTTGAGCGCCATGGATGGTTGCTTCAAGTAACTCTCACGAGTTTTTTTGTTTGTTCGTTTGTTTGTTTGTTTTTTTCAACATCTGCTGTGCTTTAGATTTCCAACCTAGGTATAGCGTTTTCAAAGCAACAGGTATATTACTATTATTAGGAAAGCTGATATGCAACGATTATTCATTACCGAGGCTGACTCTACGGATACTTTTTATCTTGATATCCATTTTTGGTTTCCCGATTAATGATTTATTAGAGAAGGAACTCGTCTTTTTCAATTCTTGCATCGAATTTGTTACCAAGTTTCAGTGGGCAGTTCCTGTGTTGTAATGTATCCAGAATCTTGAATACGAAGAGTTAATAGGTTTTTGGAACTCCCTTATCGCTTTTTGTACATGTTCTTATGGTTTATGCTATCATTTGTGCTTTTTTCGTACGTTTCTATCTTATATTCAAGATGAATCTGAGTAGTTCAAGGATTTCATAGACAACATTTTCATATTGTATCATAAATACATCTTTAGATACCGAAAATAATGTTACAAATAAAACATGTTATTTTTGCACGAGCCAACTTCTTCAAGAATAAGCGAGTATAAAACCGGAAATTTATATATATATGTATATATATGTTGTAAACAGCTGTTAGTTGTTATTTCCGGCTCTTTGTGGACGCTATCTCATTCTGAGCCAAATGATTGCATGTGCTTGTCCATACACTGACTATATATGTGTAAATATACATGTGTGTGTATGTATGTGTGTGCACATTGTGTGTGCGTAAATCGTATGTATGCGTATGTATCTATGCATTTTATTATGTATAAGCTCATACCAAATGCTTTGGGAAGGGTATACCTAAAGCTTAAATGTCAGCATGTATACCTGGGGATTTGAAAGATAAACGGAAGATATTTCTTTCAAGTGGAATGCTTTTAAAATCTATTTTGGATGAAAAATGAAATTCACTGGTCAACAACAGTTTCTGTAATTAGAATCGTATTTGTACTTATATTATCAATGAGTTGCAGCTTAACAAACACACGGATGCATACAGCATTTTGTGTTGTTTGTTAGATAGATAGATAGATCGATAGATAGATAGATAGAGAGGTAGATAGATAGGTATGAACGGATTAAAATAAGTAACAACCCGAATGAGATGGATAAATACAGAAAAACTTATTTATATAGACATAGAAATATTGACTTAGATAGATAGATAGATAGATAGATAGATACAAACAGAATGTGTTTGCTAGATAGATATGAAGAGACTAATGTATATACAGATAAATAGATGGATAGATAGATAGATAGATGGATATGAACATATACATACATATATATATATAAATATATATGTATATATATATGTATATATATATATATATATATATGTATATATATATATATATATATATATATGTACATATATATATATGAACAGATTGAGATAGTTGAATAAGTAGATAGATTGAGAGATAGTGAGAAAGACAGAGATTTGAACAGACCAAGATAGACAGATAGAAATAGAGATGAGGACAGATCGAGAAGGAGAGATGAATAGTAAATATGGACAGGATTTGAATATTCAGACAGGTAGATGAATATATGCTATGTAAGTGAAATAATGACATATTAATAGATAAAGACTTTGTATTCATTTTGCCAAGTTTGTACTGACGGAACTTCAAAATTGTTTTTTACAAACGTACTTCCCACATACCAGCCAAAAATACCTGTTTTTGTTTGTTTTTTCGTTTTTTTTGTTGTTTTTTTTTGTTTTGTTTTGTTTTTTTGGGTTTTTTTTTTACAAACGGTTGAAAACATTTCAAATGCGAAATGCCTAATCACTTGCTCTGGACTGACACCTGAGCATCACCTGTTGGCTTATATCTTCGTTTCAACTGCCAGCCAAAAACACCTTCGACAAGTCTGAATTCATTTCCACCTTTCCTGTGATTTAAAGGACATGCCTCCAATACAGACTGTCATGATTTGATGTGGATTTGATTTACTGGAATTGATAAAAGAACATGATTAAAATCTTCTTTTTTTTAATTAAATGTTTTCGTGAACATGTCCATCGTCTATATTTCCTCTGCTACTGACGCTACCGATGCAATTTCGACCAGTCAGCACAAAGCTACAGCTATAAGAGACGTGACAAGTTAATTTCGTTCACACCGTTTCTGCATCCCCAGCGTAAAACCAGCATAGCTTGCGAAACACATACGTTTTTGTGAGCCACAAATGTAAGTCCAGAAAGTATCCAGCCATTTTAGATAACTCAAGAACCAGTTGCAGAGCTGTGATGTAATTTTACTGCCATAAAGAAGGGATCTTACTCTGCACTCGGTAACACTATTCCATGGGATTGATTTGTCAGCAGTAAAAAACCAGAGAGTGAGCTTGTATACTGTGTGATTGTTGCATTTCCAATCACCGTGCAGGGGCGTTTTTTCCCTGCAATTTTTAGCATTTTTCTATCGGAAGAGGGGAGATTTAAACCTTGGAAGAGACTGAAGAGAACAAAATGAGGCAACCAATGGTAATCCCGAGAGGGGACTTTACACATGGTTTTGAAAGAATGTGATTTCGAAAGTTGGGTACGTTGAACTGAACAGAATAAGACATCGTTGCCGTACGTGATCTTTTTTTTTTTGTTAATATAAGCTATGAAAACTTTATGGACTGACATTGTACATCATCATCATCATCATCAGTCTGTTAATTTCTGTCGTTGGGAGCCCTGCAAATATTCACTCAATTGCTCTATTATGAGCATCGCGGAGGCAGTACTTTCTGAACATATCTAGCTCGTCACGCCATCTTGTATCCTGTTGGTCACGGTTTCGCATGTGATTTCTGGGGATCCATCTTGTCCAGCCGTTTTCCGCTGTTCTTGTGACATAACCAGCCCATTGCCATTTGAGTTTTCTAATAGATTTTAAGATACCTCGAAGACCTGTTTTTTTTCTTTTGATATATTGTGCTGCCTTGTGGTCTCTCCATGTGAAGTTGAGCCTGATTCTCTCCTATGCACATTGCATGGTTCTCAGTTTGAGGGTCAATCTTTTGGTTACGTTCAATGTTTCAGCTGTATATGTGACTTTCAGGGGGGTGCATTGGTTGCTTACCCTTCTATTTAGGTCAAATGGGATTTTTTTGTTCTTGAAATTCGGGCTTGACCTGACGAAATCTTATCATCTTCCAGTAATTCTTCGCTTGATTCCCTCTACTTTGAGGATTTCGTGAAGATTCGTTGTCCTAGGTGAATGTAGTGGTCTTCTCTTTGCAGTTCTGCATTTTGGTTGTTGTCTAGATACAAATAAGCTTTTTGTTAGCTATTACCGAGCTTATTATTGCTTAGAATTTTTAGATTCGTTTTCCATGATTTTTTTTTTGATTCCCCAAGCTAGTTTCCATAAATTCATATTTTTATCGTTGAGTCCCCGCAGCTATCAAAGATGGCTAAGGGGCATATCCTTCTTTTTATATGTGTGAGTGCTTGTGTATTTGCATGTGCCAGTGCTCCTGGCCATACCGTTTTGTCTACAGACTTGGAAATTCACATCAGTTCTCCGCCAGACCCTTTCTAAAAATAATTCTGTAATTTTTGGAAAAAAGCAATCTTTTTCTATCTTTTAGGGGCCTTCATTCTGACGCATTTATCAAAACATCGAAAATATACACTTTTTGATGTGTTTTTGTTTACTTTATTTCAGGTATTTCTACCAGTGATGTCATAATTAGAATTTATTCTTATCGTATTTATCTTTTGATGGAGTTTTTTCCATGACTCAAAATTCAGGCGCTTCGTTTGTTCCATTATTGATTTTGATGGCAAGTTGTTTGTTGTTGTACAATATTTCATTATGCTGTAGCCTTCCTTGATTGTTTGATGTTCTTGAATGGATAATCTCTCCTGTTCTATACTTTTTTACGACTTTTGTTCTTCTGCTCTCGGCAGCTAAGGCTTGTCAAAGTTTCTCCGAAGCCCCGTTAAGCGTACATCGTGCAACAAGTTCTCTGCTCAGCCTATTGCCTGCCTCTGACGGGGTTTTGAATGTTGTCCATCTCCTAGAATGGTTGCCAATCAAGGCTAGAGGGCCAAATATAATCAAGGGGGTTTATCAAATATTTGTTTAAGGAAATCTTCTGATGGGGTTCTAACCAATTTAAACGATTGGCGATTTTTGCTGTGGAGGACCATTTACATTTTATTTTAATTTTCGGTTGTTATTTCAATTTTTTTCAAATGTTAATGTAAAAGCAAACAAAAACAAAACAAAATTCATCTTAATTTTTTTTACAACAATCAATCGATTCAATTAACCATGTCAGTGTTATTTCTTTTTTCTCTAAGACGAGTATGAATGAATAAATTCCTTGAAACAACCACCACAACTTGACATGAAATTCATTTGAAATTCTCAACTTATTGCAGATTGCGTATACCATGAATACATAATACCAGCGATAACTCACGAATGCGAAACACAGAAATTAACAAAACAATTTAAGAACCAAATTGGAATAACACAGAGACCCATGAAAGAGGCAATGCTATGAGTAACTATAGAAGATAAAAAAAACCAACGGGAGGACTAGAGTGAAGGATATCCCACAGATAGTTATGAAACGAAAATGGAGATGGGCTGGTCACTTGAAAAGAATGATTGAGGGAATAGAGATGAAGGAAGAGGCTTACAGATTTTCGGCCAATGGGACAGTAAACACAGTAGGGAAACACCAGTTACAAGATTGGAGGATGAAAAGATGGGAAGGTTTGCTGGTAAACATGTCTTAAGTTACTGCAATCACAGTTGTCATGGGAGGAGATTGGAAAAACTTCTGTAAAGTTGGACTTATAATGGCTGACGATAATAACGATAAACCTCGTTGGCAGAGGTAAGAGAAAGGAGAAGACAAGTTGTGTGAGACGAGAAGACAGAGAAAATAGTGATTAGTTATTCAATAAGACGAGAGCCAGTGTTGGCAGCAATGAGAGTCATGTGTTGGAGCATTTGATGAAACATCTCATTATATATATATATATATATATATATATATATATATATATATATATATATATGTATACATAGTTTGTTTTGGTGTGTCTGTGGGATATACGTAGGGTTTCATATTTTAGGAAATTATCATTAAAAGTATGTGACAGTGATTCAATAAAACAAAGGTTTTAATAGTTAATAATATCAAAATGTGAGCTTCACACTTTAATTGGCCTATAGTTTCAACGTGATAGCGTATCGTCAAATTTACAGATTTTCATTTTTTTCAAAGAATACAGGACACTGATTTTTTATTCATTTATTTCAAGTAACGAAATGAAAAATCAAAATTACTCCAAAATCAAAATCAATCGCTTTGAGGCAAGTTGTTCTTTTGTGAACTTTACTCAGCATAAGTTATCCTATCCAGCAATATGTGTCGATATCTAATGAAAAATATTTTTCTGTCTAGGACATAAAAAAGAACGGTACCCATTTTTCCCACTTAGCTGGATTGTCTACCCAAGATTTACTCACTCACTTGGAAGTCTCTCTAGCATGTCAAATTGGTTTCATTAGTCAAATGGACAATTCCTACGGAGCTGTACAGCGCTAGGACTATGGAGCTTCACAGCGAAAATCGGCCATTTTGAAAAATGGCGCTAAGTAATTTCGCCACTGATCTTAAATATCTGCCCGAGATATTTTAACTTACTGAAGGTCCCTCTAGCTTGTTACGTAGGCTTCATTAGTATGAGGCCCTATTAGAGCGTAAGAACAAAGAGAATATCTCGTATCAATTGATTATCGAAGTTAATTCGTCCGTACTATGGCAATTGACTGCCTTTTCTACTGAGCCAGAGGATATGACTGTTCTGCGCCACCAAACACAAGAATTGAACTAGATACACTTAACGGACGCTTTTATCGACTGGGTCATGTGTCCGATCACAAAGACAAATAAACTGGGAATAAATCATCATCATCATCATCATCATCATCATCATCATCATCATCATCAGTCTTTTATCGTTTGTCGTTGGACATAAACATCCTCCAAGATTCGCCAGACCTCTCTATCACGGGCGTTGCAAAGCCAATACTTTCTGAACTTGCTTAGATGCTCTCTCCGATTTTGTGTTCGTACTATTATCTCCAGGCTTATTGCTTTCATGTTCTGGCCAATATATTTTTTGGCTTCTCTGTATAATCCGAAGCTCTGAGATTAAGTATTTTCATTACACCATAATCTTTTTCCGACTATTGTCCTTATTTTCGTCGTTTTTGTGACAACGTTTCAGCTGATATACAAGCTAGGATGAAGGAAAAGAATTAGACGTGATGCAAGCAGCCACTCCGTAAAACCTGTTTGCGAATGAAATCAACGCCGATTAATTGCTGTCTAATGCTTCACAAGGAATCTACAAGAATAAACAAGATTCTTGCAAAGATACCTTCAATAACTTTGAGAAACGGCACTATCATTCCAAGAGATGTTCGGGCTATTAAATTGATTTCATCTGATAATTATGTTGTTCGTACGAGTTTATGACCGATTCATTATTCAGCCTTCCTCACATATACAAGATAGGTGGATGGGTTATAGACTGATTAAGTGTTGATGAGATTTGGGCGTGGATCGAGGATTTTTTTGTACTGTAAACTCCTCTGAATCATAAGTGCAAATCTGTGTACATTATATCTTCCAAAGTTCTCAAATTATATCAACAAAAAATTCTGCCAGGGTAGACCACAGAGTAAGGTAGATTGCAACATATTTCTACGTACATTCATTTATTCACTTATGTGTTTTCCACACAACATCCCCCAAAGTTCTCAGTAAATTTCATTTAGATTTTGCAGAAATGTGAATCATAGGCGGAAGAATGGGGGAATTGAAATTTCGGGAGAAAGCCCCCCGAAATTTACCGTTTCATTGAGTTTTTATAGACATTTGCCATGGTAGAATCACACGTTCTCTTTCGAGTTATGAATATGAATTTTCATCTGAATTTATCCATGTGCCTGTCTGGGTAAAGAACCCACCTAAACGAAAGGTCACCATCTCATTAGTGCCATAAACCCGCGTCCTATCAACAGCGGAAATGATGTCATATTTTCAGACCGCACGACTCCTTGCTGTTCAAAAAGCGTTGCACTAAATAAATCTTTACTATTAATGGACAGTGTGAACATAATCGGGAAGAGAACCTGAGAATACTTTTGAGCTGGAAGCTTTCGTTAATATGTTAACTAGTTATTACCTTGAATATATATATATATATATATATATATATATATATATATATATATATATATATATATATATATATATATATCAGAGAAGATTTATTGCCGTCAGTTATGAAAAATTCAAGCTAAATAAATAAAAAAAGATAAGTTCCCCGAACAAATATGCCGAATTAATAAGTACAATTAACTTTGAAACAAATTTGTTTTGAGAATATATACATGTAATTATAAGATATGTTGTATAATATAGGAATTCTCATTTGAAATGATCTCACGTCATTAAGCAGTTAATGTATCACTTGGCCTAAACAACATAAATAACTGAAGAAAATAGAGCTGCTGCAGGAACAAGTAACTGATAGCAGCTACCCGTATTGGTTGCAGTTTCTATTCCAACAATACATATGATAAATAATATAAAGCAATTTATAATGATTCTGTCGGTTCATATATCTATTTCACAATATATACATACATGTATGTATGACAACGACAGATATTCCATATATATATATATATATATATATATATATATATATATGTATGTATATATATATATATATATATATTAATGAAAATATACTAATATCATCAGAATATGTACACATGCACAAACAAACACACAGAGACTCGCATATATATATATATATATATATATATATATATATATATATATATATATATATATATGTATATCCAGTCATAAGCATTTGAACCAACAGACATTTTGCTTCGAATTGCTTGAATTCCTGAAAATAGAATAATTATGTGAGAAGCACCAGTTATTGCAGCAATCAACATAACAAGGCATGCATTTAGTAATGTTGTGTGGATCTGAATGCAAAATGTCTGGAAATGTCTTTCGATAGAATTGATTTTTTAGATGAAAAGCGCAAGTATATTGCACTTTTATAGAATAAAAGAAATTAAAAAGTTGAGCACATATCGCTATATGAAAGAGTTGCCTAACCAGTAAGTTAAATTTGATTCCCCCACCCCACTCGAAATCTATAATGACCCTGGCAATCTCTGGAAATAAAAACGGATTCTGTGCTCATTCAAGTACTTATGAGCAATGCCTTTCTTATCCATGTAATTTATCTATTAAAAAAGTATTGCATACAAGGATTTGAACAAGAATACAATCTAATTCATATCCTGAGATTTCCAGGGTCCATTATTGATTTTGAAGTGCGGGGATCAAAATTACTTCAGTAGTTTGGCATGCCTTGCATATAGCAATGTGAGTTCACTGTTCCAATCCCCATGGTCAATTCTGAACATGATTTTAGAAGGATGAAAGCAGAAAACTTGTCTTTTTATTTTTAATAATTCAATTATATTAACGCAAACATGGATTCATCAGGTGATAGTTTCTCATAGTCTGGGAGTTAGAGATCTGTAGAACACTTCCTATCACATTTTTATGTCACATGTGAGGAATATGAACATCGAAGTCGTGTCCATAATGATAATTAGTGCACTGAAAAGGAAATAGAATGTAAAATTGCAATATGAGTCACTTGACACTTCTCTAACCAAGTGATACGTTTACGAAGTAGAAAACCCGAAGGTATTTGAAATGGTATTCATAACCACCGCTCAATCATCAGCATAAACAAAAAGGGATATGATATGTGAGATTTTTGACATATTTGCTGTGTTATCAGACTGTATAGCAAATGAACAAAATACTTTGCATGTAAAAACTGTTTTAATATTCATGTGTATTTTCACGAATGTGTGACCCCTTTATAACATATGTCACTATCTTAATCCAACCCTACCACCACAACATGCTATAACACTGCTTTCTCCTCTACGAAAATATTCGACTAATTACTGCTGTGGAAATTATTTCTTATCCATAGCTGACATTTTCCCAATACTTTGCAATTCTTATTTATTTATCTGATTATTCTTTTTTGATTGAAGCACCGAAGAAACGCATATTGAATGTGAAATTGTTCTTTATGGTGTAGCATAGAAAACTATGAAGCATCCAGAGATCGCATACCACTGTCAAAGCCATTGTCAACCCCAAATGAATTGCTCACTTTTCCACTAAATTTTACCAAAATTCATTGACAACTTATGGAGATTTCGCGTGGACAGAAACGAAACCTTGATGTATGAACAAATAACTACGTCGTAGAAGTAATTCTTTACGGGTCCACGAAAAAAATTAAATCATTTTTCCTGTATTCTAATGTTTACGATTCCATGAAACATCATGAAAATATATTGGGAACTTCTTGAGACACTAAATGGTCAGTCTTCAAAGTATATGTAAATATGTGGAAAACAACAGAAAAATGTCTTTCGATCAAAAAAATAATGATCTCAGATCCGTCCTAGAACTTGTTAATTGATATTCATTGAGCACTTTCAGAGATATTGTGTGGACAGACCACCGCACAGACTGAAGGACACAACCAAATACATTGCCACCTTCGTTGGCGGAAGTGAAAAATATTGGTCATTTACTCTATGCCCATCATTATCCGTGAAATATTCACGTCGATTGAATGTGATATGAAGTTTTATTAAAAAGTATTTGAAAAATCCTCTGAGTGGATGAGTTCATCGTTTGAAATAGTGAATAGGAGATATTTATATCTTCAAAATTGTTTCATTTAATTGGGAGAGTCCATTGTGACGGACAGAGAAACAGAAAATATCGTACTGTTGATTATTGTAGTAGATTTTTTGGAAACAATTTGAAAAAGGCTATTTTCTGAAATAAATTCATGAGTTCATTAGAAACCATCAACTAAAACTGTCAACATAGGTTTCTTCAGCTTTCAAGTTGGTCTAACTGGCCGGCTTTGTATATACGTATATATCACGCGCACAAACGGCATTACTGGAACTAGAGAGCTATAGATTAAAGCATTTGTTTGTTTGTTTTTTCATCATCATCATCATCATCATCATCATCATCATCATCATCATCATCATCATCATCATCATCATCATCATCATCATCAGTCTTTCAACGTCCGTCGTTGGACATAGGCCTTCCCCAGGAGTCGCCACACTTCCGTATCATGGGTGTAGCGAAGCCAGTACTTTCAGAATTTGTCTAGCTCGTCTCTCCATCTAATATTCTGCTGGCCTCGGTTGGGCATGTGATCTCGGGGGGATCCATGTTGTGAGTCGTAATGTCCATCGGTTGTCCGCCATTCTTGCAACGTGGCCAGCTCACTGTCATTTGAGCTCCATGAGTGACTATTGGGAGGATGCATTGGTTGTATATTTTTCTTTTTAGGATTAATGGGATCTTCTAGTTGTTGAAGGTTGAGCTTGTTCTGCCAAAGGCTTACCATCCTAGTGTGTTTTTGCGCTTGATTTCTTCTTCTTTTGAGGGTCTCCTTTCAGTTCCAGAAAGGAGTAAGACGAGGTGATACCAGCTCACCCAATCTCTTCACAGTCTGCCTCGAGATGATCTTCAGAAGACTAGACTGGGAGAGTAAAGGAATTAGAATAGACAGCTAGTATCTGATCAACCTCAGATTTGCAGACGACATTTCCTTTTTCGCAGAGAATCTACATGACATCTAAGTAATGATAGATGAACTTAATGAAGAGAGCAAGAAAGTCGGCCTACACATGAACTTCAGCAAGACAAAGATCATGTGCAACAACCACATCGGAGACAAAAACACTAAGATCAAAATCGAAGACAGAACTGGAGAAAGTAGATCACTACATCTACATAGTACAATGAATCTTCATGAGACCCTCAAAAGAAGAAGTGTGTTTTTTGATTTCGTTTAAATAGTTTTTTATTGGAGGGTTCAACTCAAGATGTTGGTTTATGCAAAATTGAGCCTTTATTTTTTCCCCTCTTGTTTTTTGTAAATTCTTAGTGATCATTGCCAAAACACAAAACGAGAGTAGTAACTTATTAATTGATCAACCCTTTTTTACAATTTTATAGCTCATTCCAAACTAGGCATGCTGCCAAAAATAATGGTCACGCGACGGTTTCTACTGATTGGCTAACCAAACCTGTTTTAGAACTGATTAATTGATCAACTCTTTCTCCATTTTTTTAATTGCTCCTTCACAGCAAGGCAGACTGCCAAAAGATGTTACGCAACAGTTTCCACTGAGTGGGTAACCAGACCTGTTTAAGGACCATTTTGAAAAAATATGGTTTATATAGTGTCAACAAAATAATTCATATTGTACCTACATTGGTGTGAACAAGAACCATAAGTTCAACGATGCGTCCACAATCATTTCGTTCATATTGGTTCTTGTAGTTGCCCTTATTACCAGCCACCTATTATTAGAAACTAACCTTTTAGTAAAGTACTTCTTAGTGAGAAAATAAATAGCAATTATAGCAATTATCGACTTTGGTTTCTATACATCAAAATATTGACATTTAGCACATCAGGCACCGACAGACGAACCAAAAAGTGTCTTATAGAGATGTATGGACGCAACTGAAGACTCATGGCCGAGAGACCTCTGTCATAAATTTTTTTGTTCACTATTTGTCTTCTGGGGTAAATTGTGTGGATCGGAAAAGAAAGATAAGCTCACGATGAGAATCGAACTCAGGTGCCTAATCAGATTGTTTCCATTAGAGGAAGAACCGTATTACACGACATATAAGACGCACTTCTTTCTATGTTCTGCCTCGGTAGGCTGACGCTTTATTAGTTGTTCACTAAGGTTCCTACGCTATACAAATAATGTAAAGAGCCATGTACTGTAGAGGCTAATATAGATTTAAATGGTAAGGGTTAAGATTAAAAAGATAAACGATAATGTGAAGGGCTATGGAGATCAGTTGAGAGAGTGTACAGTTTCTTTTTATTTTTCCAAGAATATCCCTCAAAAATTGAAGTGCATCTTATATGGCGGTGCATTTTACATCCCGTGAAAAACAGCCTTGTAAATAATTATGATTGAGTTTTGACTAGATTTTCCAATGGTTTATAATCCATCATCTAATAAATAGTAAATAATCATTAAACCAGTAGATTATTGCGCACAGAGCGGGTGAGAATTGAGTGTGTATTAGAAAAGAGTTGTCTGCATGAAGCCCTGACCTAACACGCCATGACTTCTTCTGGGTAAGTAAAGCAATAGGTGTACCACACCAACGCACAAACTGCAGATCAACTAGAAGGGCGCATTCGATCTGTTATGACCCACATACCACCTGACCTCCTGCCTAGGTCTATCGACGCCATATCGAAATGCTTACAGAAATTTGTCGACAACATTAAAATTTCAACCCTGCAGACAAATTAGATCGCTGTATGGTTCAAAATATAATTAGCTGGACTAAAATCGACCAATGAATAATAAAGTTATGACCAATTTCGAAGAGGGTGTTTCTTTTCACCCAGCCTGTATAATATGAGAGAAAAAAAAATAACGAGAAACCTCCTTTCTCTTTTCATCGATGACGTCAGCTTGACATGCGCAGTGGTGGTTACAGCTCTCATACGCATTTTCTTTTTGTTTCTATATTTAAGTTGCCGCAGTGCTTTCCCCCAGCTCAACAAGCGGGATTTACCCTTGTGCTAAACTCGAAGAACCGGTCACGGGGAAATTCTTTGGTTGGTACTTAGGCTGACTGAGCTGACTGACTGACTGGCTGGCTGGCTGGCTGGCTGGCTGGTCGGCTGGCTGGTTGCCTAGCAACTTGGAATTGTTTCAGCGCCAATATCGACCCGAACTGCTACACACAATAAGTAACACAGCAAGGCACGATGTGGGCAGGTTTTTTTTTTATTTTATTCTCCCATTTTTTTGAACATTTTTTTCTGTATTTCTTTAACATTTTTTACACATATTTTGCCAATTATTAGATTTTCGTCTATTTTCCATTTTTTTCCTTCCTTCCTCATTCCTTCCTTCCTTCCTTCCTAATTTTTTTTTTCAGTCTCTTACTCACCCACGTTTAGTCCTGATCCAATTCCGTTTCATACATAGGACTGCTTTTAAGTATTTAAACAAAACAGACGTTTTGCTTTTATAGCTTAGTCTGAGGGAGTCAAGACTAAAAACTTACCGAAAGAAGAGCAAAATTTTATTGCAATCGTCACAACAGGAATGCATTTAGTTATGTTTTGTGGTCCTGAATGCCAGATTTCTGAATTATGTTTTTGTTTTTTATTTTGACAGAATTAGTTCCTTTTTTTTTTTCTAAAATTTTGCTCTGCAACGATCAAAGAGATTGAAAAGGCTGACTCACAATGTTATTTGGAAAAGTTGCTCATGTTTTTATGGGTGTTGCTCAAAGTCCTTAATGCCCCCTGATCAAAAGCCTTGATGGTCTCAGCAATCTTAGGCCATGAATATATGTTATGTGCTTGTAAAAACATTGATGACAAATACACACACACACACACACACACACACACACACACACATATATATATATATATATATATATATATATATATATAGATATAGATATAGATATAGATATAGATACATCAGTAGCTGGGCTAATTATATCCGACGGAATGTGATCATTATAAAGACATTTGAGAAGAAACCATATTGCTCAGCATCTGCTCATTCCAGCTGAGCTAACAAGGCAGAGTCCGAGAAAGGAGAAACCTGTGGGTGTTGTTTGTCTTCCAAATGTTGCTTTGAAATTTTTAAGTGTTGTCAAACTCCTGAGGATTTTTGATTGCATTTCTCAATATGACAGCAATAACGTTCAGATCAAATACTCAAAAGGACTATTCCGTTCATAGAAAGAGAACGGGTAACAGAGAGAAAGAGAGAGGGGAGGATTCTATTATAATAAAAATCTACGTTAGCATGTTGGCGTCATCTCACGTAAAGATTCCGATAAATCTAAATATTAAATACAATGAATCACTGTGAGTAGTAGTCAAAAGTCAATCATTATTACAACGGATTTGCCTCCACATTCTTTTGAGTACACAACAACGTTAGCTTATAAAAATTTCTTTCCTATTATAGAATAACCGTAGCCATCGAAGATGGCGAAGGGTTCAATTCTTTTTTTTATATATATGCATGTTCTTATGTTACTTTATCTGCCTTTATGTTTGTTTTTTTGTGTGTTCCAGCGATCCTAGCCTTACCATTTTGCTTACAGACTTGAAAAATTCTATCTTTAAAAATGTGTATATTCTTTATTTCTAGATTGAAAGTTGTTGCTTTTTTTCTACCTTTCGGGGTCTTATTCTGGCGGTTCATTAATAAAGAGAGCTCAGAATATAAACATTTCAACTGATTATGTCTAGAAAAACGTATTCCCCCCCCCCATCCTCTGGTAGTTTTTCAGAGGTGCAATTTGAAATGAAAATTTTTGCTAAATTGGTCTCTTACTTCCTGCATGACAGTATTCTTGCTTGTTTTGTTTCATTTTCAAATCAGATCGTTTTAGTAATCACCGCCCCAGAAGGTAACAGAAGTAACTCATTCGTTGATCACCCCATTTTTCTATTTTTTCTATCTTTCATACCCAACGTGACACAATTGCCAAAAAGACGTTTGTCACCTGATCGTTTTTCTTGAGTGACAGACTAGACTCTTTTGTTTTTGTTTTTTCTGAAGTGTTATTCCTGCAATATCCTAGAAAATAGTGTAGTTCAAATTGGATATTTATGAATATTTATTTAAAACGAATTAATCTTAGAGAATCAGACCCTAAAATATGTTTTTTCTTGGAGTGGGAGTGATAAATTTGTGCACCATTTTTAACACCGACGGCATATGAATTGTGTTAATAGAATGAATTTGAGTAAAACATTTTGGTTGTCAATGAACAAAACCTTTATATCATTATATTGATATACATACTTATCACCATTTCCCTCTTCCATCTGTAAATGGACAATAAGGAAGATAATATTATTTAAATCAAATGAATTACACTATCATGTTTTGCCTTTCGGCTTCGTGAAAGTGGTAATTTTGAATGAAACAATATCGAAAAATTCGTTTCTTCAAGTAGATAATGTCACGCAATATCATACTTAGTCTGGCAAAACTGAAAGACGAAACACGTTTGTATAATAAATCTGATTTGAATAATAATATCTTTTTATTAACTTAATAATTTTATCTATTCATTCATATATGTATATAGTGTGTGTTCGTGTGTGTGTGAGCAGTTATAAATGTACAACAAGTATATACATGTATATACATATGCATTGTTTATTGATATATATATATTTAATCATTCAATTCAAAATAGTGCTCATGAATCGATAGAGCGATTATAACATGAGTGAAGATTTGTTCATTGGTTTAAAGCAGATTGTACATCCTGTTTGATTTATACTGGTTTTTTTATTACATCTCACTCTGCCCATCTTTGGGGAAACTGACCCATGATGTTATGGTATAGGTCGGTCTGGTCTGGCTACCCTGTATCGTTCTATGAAACATAGAATGCAGTGTGGATGGAAGGGAAAGTGAAGGTCAGCTGTTCTTGTATTGAGATGTCGATAGAATTCAAAGTGATCTGTTATCTTAATTAATGGGATTTTTCTTACATTATGAATTTACTCCGTTTTTACAAATTTTTTCCCTGTTTTTTTTTTAAAGTGATTTTTAAAATTTAAATCTTTACCGGCTAATTAGTTTTTATTTTTCATCAAACGATTTCTCAATTTATTGTCATTTTGTATATTTTAATTCTTTTCTACATTATCAGTTTAGGGCCAAATCCTCTTTAATGCTTGCTGCTGAGTCAACCTTAAGTACTTCCCTATTGTGTGCTGGTTGATTTAACATTGGGTCTTCTTTTGCAGGTTGCGTTCTCTTCACTTCTAGATACTATGAGGAAGATTTAAATTCAAGTCGAACGTAAAGTATGTAAAACAGATAGAGAAAGTAGAAAAATTGTCAGAGGTTAGTGAAGTGAAAGTTCAATTACCAAAAGCACTCGACCAACACTTATCAGGCCGTCGATTTTTCACCTTGAATGTTTTCGTACCATTGTCGAAAGTTTCTGAAGTGAAAGTACATGCCATAATCCACGCTGACCGAGTGATATCCAGAACTCAATTTTTACATTAGATATTGTAATAAGATTTTTTCTCTCTGATTAACTAATTCCGAGCGATAGCTCGTTTTTACAGTTGACTTTGCAATAGATGAGCTTGCAAAAAAGTCCCCATTACGATTGAAAGAATACACACCTTTATGATATCAAGAAATTGCCCATTAAAGAACAATGCAAAGAAAAAACACAAAAAAAGTTATACAGGAATTCTCATAAGTACCCAGTTTCGTTTTGTTCGGACAAGTAAGTTATAATCATGCATAAAGATTACTTGTGTTGGTAAGAGGTGTATTTGATAGGCATATCACTTTGAAAAAAAATTGCCTTTTAAAGGGAGGGACTTCACAATGAAAGCACTTTTAAAGGAAAGGTTTTTCTTTGCAAGACGGAGCTTTCAAAGTAATTGTCTTTCAAAGGGGTTTTCTTTCAATGATCCAATGCAGGGTCGAAGCTGAGGGGTTGGTTGATTTTGAATCGCCCCCCAATCTCAGGATGGAGAAGTGGATAAAAGGATTTAGGAATAATAATTCATTTACTACATTCCTACTAACAATACACAATAACAAATCTTACTGAATGATAGAAGTTCCTCTCAAAGATCCAAGCTCACCCTAGTTTCCAAATCTTCAGCTCCATGAAAGTGAATTAGCGAATGTATGGTCCGACCTTCAGACTTGATAATTAATCAAAAGGAAAGTACAGATACAAGATTACTTGTGTCAGTTCGGGATATATTTGATTGACAGATTGTGTTTCCATGTTGGTGTTGAGAAGACTCGTGACTAGGCAACGCCGAGGACAATCATATTCACGAATAGACTTTAAATCAACAAGCGGTGTATGTTCGATACTTCAAAAGGATTGCTATAAGTCATTTTAGGCGTCTCTTGCTTGTCTACAATGAGATGTTCACGTTTAATAAATTTCATCAGAGGTTTTATTAGATGTGCTGACGCATTTCTATGAGGCATGGTCTGTTTATCGGTGGCGCTGTCCGGCTATCCCCAGGTGACACTTGCTGGTATACAGCGGGCGACACTCAGATGTTTACGTGAAATGATTACGACTTATAAATTTCATCTGAAGTTTCATTAGACACATCTGTGATATTTCTCTGAGAAACTTTTTGATCGGTCGGTCGGTCAGTCAGTCGGTCGGTCTATCCGACCTTGGGTTTTAGCTGCTGGCCTACGGCGTGCGAAAACCAGATTTTCACATCAGATGTTTTTGTCGAATGAATTTCACCGGAAATTTTATCATATACATCTGTGCATCTCTATAAGACACTTTTCAGTCGGTCTGTCAGTCAGCCCTCGATAGTCAGTTGTTAGTCTACAGCGTGTAACAGTGAGATTTTTGCATGAAATATTCATGTGAAATGTTTACGTCTAATAAATTTCATATGTATAAATTCATTACATGTGTCGGTGCATCACTATAAGACACTTTTCAGTTGGTATTCTTGTCGGTTGATCCGTCTGTCTGCCTGAGCCAAATATATTAAATATCAATTTTCTCAGCTGTATCATATTGGATTGACATAGAACTTGGTCAAGACATTCAGAGGAACCATCCCCATCTTCCCTCTATTACTGCTACTACTACTAGTCAAACTTTTCTAATACCACTTCCCTTAGAATCCATTTGAAATTGGAAATCGTTTTTTAATCAGGAAACAATCAGTTTTTTTGCATTTCTTCATTTCTAATTAGTTTTATTCCTGTTCTTTGTTTGTATTTTTCTAGGAAGAAAGAAAAATTAGTATTTGCTATGGTTGCAAATTGTTAGGTACCTATTTATCTGCGCTCCCACGAAGAGCAGGATGTGACACAAGGTTGAGTTTAACATGGAATGGTTACCTGCTACAAAAAAGCCCCAGTCACTGCAACCGAGGTCGTAAAGGCATGAGGACTCGCCTGACCTGTCACTCTTAATGCAATGGGACAGCACCACCCCAAGGTCTCCCTGCCGCAGGGCTGAGTAATGGAGAGGAAACCTGAAGAACGAATCCTAAGATTCCCAATGCGTGCAGCAATGCCGAACCTCTGTAGCCCTTACTGACAACGGCATTGCACTTACGCACTCGGTATGACAATGACACCAGCACACAATCTCCGGCCTATTTGTCAGCACTGGCTCTCAGTCAATGCCGTGCAACAGATACCACACTTTGATCAAGGCCAAAAGGCTAGAAAATCCTGTGCCAGGTAAGTATTATCCGTGCAAATTATTAGGTATCGCTAAAGTCCTTTGCCAAAATGTTCGTCACAATTAGTAATTGAAGCAACAGCATTGACAGATGTGGATGTAAGGGCGGTTGTTGCGCTTTTGAACTTATAGTTCTTGTTAAAAATCTAATGAATTCCCCTATGGTGGAATAGTTGCTAAGAGATATTTAAACGAGTAAAATTGTAATCTTCTGGAAGAAGAGTCCATTGAAACGAACAAAGAAACATATTTTCTTTTAGATTTTTGTCGGTTATATTGATCTATAACATCGGAAAAGGTGATGAGATGTCTCCCTTTTTAATCAGTAGCGACATGGGAACACGTGATTCCATACAGTTTAAGTTTTGAGAAATAGTTTTGCATGTTTTTCTCTTCTGAATTGCATTGAACGGAGTCATCAGCTACTAAAATATGAAATTATGTTATATCAAGTAGATGCATCAAAATACGCAGTCATGGGCGAGGCCATATAATAAAACGGTGGTAGATAAAAGTGCAGCTGCATAATTGCAGTCATATGCGCAAAGGGGCGGCGGTAAAGATTTCGGTAGTTTTGCTATTTATGCATAAAAACATGAGTGGCCTCATTAGTAATCATTTTTGCCCTGGAATTGTTTCTGCTTTGGATTTATTACCTCTTTCACAGAAACTGGAAGGTCATTAAGATGAAATGCTTAGTTCTTTGTCAGATTTACACCTAAATTCGAGTTTTAAAAAAAGCATAAAAGAAAATAATCTTTTATTGAGAATCATCTTAATAGCATCTTCTGACATCAAGACCCAACCCAAAATTTAGATGAAAAAAATCAAATACATCTTAACGGCGAATTTCTATTACCTCCCTTTGTAACAGAATTTGATATTGTCATTGTCCTGTTATAAAATAGAGACCTTTTGCCTCGACTTGAATCATTAATTGACTAAGAATTTATTCTAGTCACAGTCCCTGGGTTCTAGTTTGAATCTTAATCTTAGGGAAGCGTGAAACGAATTTTTTGTGTGGACTCCATAAGTATCTAATATATATATATGTGTATATATAATGGTGTAAGGATTCTCTTCACAAACAATTCATGTTTCTACCCTGTTCGGGCTTATTTGGGCGTATTATTCGGTTTATTTTTTGATTCCCATCTAGGAGATTTGGGGGGGAGGGATTTTTTCTGTCTCCAATGATATGTCGATCGTGATTTACTATTTCTACATTTTCATTAGTAAAGGATGATATATGGCTGGCCAATCTAAATTCAAAGGATATTTCGGCTTGATTTACGTAATTTGATTTGAGACTTTTGTTTGGCAAAGGAAATCTACTTTTGTTTGTACGATCTCAGTCAAGTTTATTTATACTTTCTCCGTTAGTTTTAATTCTAATTACTCTATTGATGTGGTTTGCAATGAGTGTATTAGAATGTTCCGTACATGAGTGCATTAAAATGTTTTCACAATGGAAAATGTAGAAAAAGTACATCACAGTTTACATATTATTGGAGAATGATTGATAACGATTTCAAACCAATTGTAAAATGGAAAATATTGAAACAAACACACTTATGATAAAGCATTGAAACTCTATACAACCTATACCCAGATATCTGAAATCCTTAATTTTGCCAATAAAACAAAAAAAACATAAAATAAATTTATCAAACTAAAAGAATGAAATAGCATTAAAATGTAGGCACCGGTCCTAATTCCAATTAACAAGCATAATTCAATAACATGCATATAGAAATATCAATAACAGCAAACATCTACGTTTTATTCGCAACACTACCACAAAAAACCATCCAATCAACATGATTAACTAAATTAATCGTGTTGATTGGAGGTTCGACATTGGGAAATAGACTAAACCCAAGATAACCATACAACCCACTGAGGTCGTATGAAAATGGACCCTAGCTTTTTTTTGTGTAGATTAATAAGTATATATATATATATATATATATATATATATATATATATATATATATATATATATATATATATATATATATATATATATATATATATATATATATATATATGTATATATATATATATATATATATATATATATATATATTGTAAGGACAAAGCTTACTGGTGAGGGCGTTAGGCTGAGAATATTGACATTCACTGGGTATTTATATCCTTGTAATATCTCTTGTATTAATAGCTCTATTTACTGGATTAAATATTGATCACTGTGATTAAATATCATCAACAACAGGTAATACCAAGAAATATCACAAATAATTAGCGTGGTTATTGTGATATCGGACCATCTCAGAGAAATTGGTAAAATGAATCAGCTCCATAAATGGCTTCCACGTGAAATAAAAAAAACATTAATGACAAAAATCAATCATTATTTCCCTAACAACTTTCTCTCTTTATATATATATATTATAACGTAAATGGGAGTTGAGTGTGCTTGCGTGTATATATATATATATATATATATATATATATATATATATATATATATATATATATATATATACTCACCTCCTATCTACGTTATAGTTACAGATCCGAATAAATCGAATCAATAGCCTGAAGAAGCTCAAAGGACATAAATATAAACGTGCTTCTGTTTCAAATCCATGATCTAAAGCTCTGCTCTGACTTAATGCTTTTATGAAATACATTTATGATATAATCCCTTCACACATCGTATGATAAATCACACACACACACACACACACACATATATATATATATATATATATATATATATATATATACATATATATATAATTGCTACTTGAAGTGTTAGTTTTTTAGAATACTTGTGGAATTCTGCAGCAGAAATCTAGTCAGTGATGTTTTTTTGAATAACATAACGGTCATAAGCAATTGGTTGCAATTCAGATGTTATGACCTCGGGCCAAAAGAATTGTTTTAATTTATTAATGAATGATTTCAGATTGCCCAAGGTTTTTCTCTCTCATTGCATGAAACAAAACAGTATAAGCTTTTATTTGTTCGAGCAAAACTACTTAAAGAAATGGATCTGGTTAGTCACACGATAGAAACCAACACATGACCAACGTTTATTGGCAGCATGCTATGTTGGGTGATCAATTAAAAAAATGGAAAAAGTGAATGGATAAGTTACACGCTTCCCCTTTTGCTGAGCAATGATCAATAAAAATTCTGATATATCCAAAAAAAAAAAAACAACATAAAACAACTCTGCTGAAAACAACTAGGGGGCAACTTTCATAGTAAATCGTGGAAGGGGAATAAAAAAACTTCTTAGACATAATAAGATGTGGGTTAGACATGTGACAAGAATGTTAGGCAACCGTTGGACATCCCAAATCCCGACGTGGATCCCCGTAGATCAGGTTCAAGGCAGTGGCCGACAGAAAGTAAGACGGCGTGATGAGCTAGATAAATTCAGAAAGTACAGGCTCAGCGATGCCCATGATAGAGAGGTCTGTCGAAACTTTAGGAAGGTCTATGATCAACGACAGACGCTAACAGGCTGCTGATACTCCTGCTGCTGCTGCTGCTGATGATGATGGTATCGATATTAACAGTTTTGATTGATGATTTTTGAAAAAAAGGACAAAATAAGAAAATGTTTGAATTTTAGGCCCTCTAACTCCACTGGTGTTACCTGTACATACGATGCCCAAGGCAGTCAGCTTTCCTAACTAACTTAAAAACTGAATAAGCCAATACTGATGCTGACTGTGTTGATGTAGACCGTTTTAGATGATTAAAAAAAAAAAAAACATGAAATATCTTAATGTTAAATTTTTCATCCTCCTAGCTCCACTGGTGCAGTCTATAAGCATCGTGCATAGCTAGCAAGTCAACTAGCCAGTCCTACTAACGTAAAAACTGAAGAAACCTATGTTCATGTTGACTATGTTTTCATGTTGACAGTTTTGGCTGGTGGTTTCTAAAAATAGCACCGAAAAAAAACAAAACAATTCAACGCAGGCAGAATTGTCTCCCCTTCATCCAAATCAAAACTCCGCTCTTGGCAACGCGTCTGACTTGATAACCAATAATGGAACATTATCTCTCGCTATTGAGGAGCAATTTTTGAAAATTGCATCTGGCCGAAATAAATATTCCAAGCGGGAGTTGGAAGATCCTCATCATAATGGAGCCAAGGTAAGTATATGGAAACCAAAACTATAGTTGATATGTGATGTCTGCTGCTGATATGTAGTTGCTGTGATAGATTTGTAATGGCTGCTGTTGATATGTAATGGCTGCTACTGATAGCAAACAGTAATCTATCTATCCATCCAAGCCTCTCATCTTCCCTAAACCTGTTCTGATCTATCAGCCTAAATGTGGCTCTGCTCTTACTGCCTGAGCTCCCTTGGTGAACGCAGGTCCAAGTCCGGTATGACAGTCATTTTCTTTACTCATATATGCAGTCCAGGGCAGTTTGATTTGCTACTGCAATATAGTTCCTACTCAAACGTCTTTATGATTATCATATTCCGTCGGACATAAACTGTCTATTCTTCTGAGATATATATATACATATATATATGTGTGTGTGTGTGTGTGTGTGTGTGTGTTTGTGTAATGAGTCAAGGTTTTTTCATTGGATCATTACAGATTGTACACTTTGTTCCACTCGAAAAATATTTTCTAATGAACTTTTTTTTAAGTGAAACTGAATGTACAATCTGTAATGTACCATTACAAAATCTTGACTAATTTTATAACTGCCTTACTTATTGTATTGAGCACTTTCTTTGAACAAAGATCTACTCGATACATTAATTCATATACACACGCTTGTTGTATATTCATTAGGCTTGCAGGTCTTCACAATTTGGGAAAGGGGCACAACCCAATGCCCCTAAATCCATAAATTGGCATCGAGCCCGACTAATCTCAGCTTAGTAAATATCTTTCAGTGTATGTCTCAGTACTATAATCTTCAGCAAGTATCCGCCTGAATGACTATAGATTATGCTTTGTTCGTCCATAAGAAGCAGATTAATGTTGATCTCAGCGTAGATGCAGAGATTTGGGCGTGGCATAGGAATCCAATCCGCTTACTGAAAGGCCATCCTGAGTGACATCTGAAGTCTGATTGGTTAATAAATCGTTGTTATTAGTTTTATCATTGCTCTGGTTCACCTGAACCATGGTGTTTTCGACTGTGACATCTGAGACTGGTAAGTGAAATTGGAAGCATCTTCGAGAATCAACAGCCGGTTAACAGCAACTCCGGGAAAGCCTGGTACTGCACGTCATAAAAATACACGCGAAAATTGTTTCTGATACTGGTTACTGCAAGCTGATGCTTTATATGACACGCAGTTAACTTCTACATTCACTCTGTTAGTAGGCAATACTGTTCATCCTAACCCATAATAACGCATTTCTGATGCGACCCGTCGTCAGGCAGTTAACCATTCTTGGAGTGGACCGAAAAGGGCTCGGGAAAAGGGTCCATGACAATGGTCATTTATGTCCCAGGCTTCAGTCCCCTTCTTCACTGACACAAAATCCGTCTACCTTCTCTCTTTCTATCAGCTCATGTGTGGTAGTAGTAATTGAGAATGTCGAAATGAAGGGTCAAAAACGTGTATGAACACTTTTATCATCATTAAGATAAAACTTTATGCATTCACCTTCTCACTGGCAACGTCAGAAGTTGATGTAATATAGGAAATGTGTAATGTAACATGTTGAAAATAAAACAGAAATAAATGAATGGAAACCAGTGTCAATTGGTTGTGTTCTATGTATGTGTCTCATTTATCTGAAAGTTTTTGCCAGCATTAAGCCGAAATTTAATAATTCAGAAAATTACTTGGGATATACATTAACAAACTTGGCATCTAATTTTTCTACCGAATATTAGTGAGAATATTTACCAGGCTATTACATGTGTTTGCAGTACGGTACAGATCTCTACCTGTAATGTATCTGTGTGTGGTACCAGACTTCCCTGCAGAACAGAAGTTCATATCTTTTTTGAAGTCCCTTTACTATTGAAAAAAATGTAATTAAATCAGTACTTTACCTGTGTCGATAAAAATGAAAGCATATGTGAAATATATGCAAACACATCGCTTATCCGAAGATAATTGAGGGTTGCATTGAAGTGAGAAGACGTTGTTGATCTCAAAGGGAATTATTTTGTTTTTGTTTTTATAACTTTTTATATTTTGTTATTTCTCTTCAAATTTAGCGTTTGTATAAAGTAATCAGAACATGAATAAAATTCTATTTTAGTATATCAGTTTCATAGATGAAATTTTATTCTATTACGTCAGTTGCGACCCCTGACGTGATAGAAGGCATCAACATATCGTTAATATTCATATCTGTGGATATAGCAAAATATGTGTTGATATAACAAAAACAAAAAACAACACATTTCTTGCATGCTCTTGCATTCCATTTTACTACCTCTTTTACATGAATGGAATTCTATTTTACTAAGTCAGCAGCCAACCTTAGCGTGACAGAAGACATGTGCATACTGTTTTTATCATATGTATGGCTATAACCAAATGTGTGTGGATATAGCAAAAAAAACCCATCTGACATGCTCTTGCATACATATGAATAAATTCTTGGCTTCCAACCAAATTTTGTGATATCGATCATTGATCAGTTAGTCCTTATGATGAAACGATTGCTTCATCGCTTTTATACATCACAAAGTTAATGGGTTGGGCATCGATTATTACGGAATACTTAATAGAACTAGTGAAAAAAATAGTATCTTGTGATTAAAAATTAATCAGTTAAACCATAACATTACCAAGTTCTAAGCCACGTAATGTTTTTCGCTCTTAACAACCGAATTCACAAATGCCACTCAATACATCTGAATCCCCCGCTTGTGGGGTGTGCGTTCCACGTTCAAAATCACTGAAGTAGAACCAAAGAAATTGGTTTCGCAGCGCTGTCATCATCATCATTTCAGCATCTGTTGTTGGGGATAAACCTCTTTCAATATTCACCAGACCTCTCTATCGTTGGCATTGCGGAGACAATGCTTTCTCAATTCGTCTAGTTCGTAATGCAATCTTATTTATTGCCGGACACAGTTCCGTTTATGATCTTTGGAGATCCACGTTACGAGTCGTGATGTCCAGCAGTTGTCTGACGTTCTTGCAACATGACCAGCCCATTGCCAGTTTAGGTTTTCTAACGATATCTCTGGTCCCTGTTTTTCTCTCTAATATACTGCATTGTCTTGTGATATTTCTATGTGATGTTGAGCATGATTCTCTCCGGAGCACGTTGCATAGTTCTCATTTCGATGGCCAAGTCCAATGTTTCTGTTCCAAGTATAAAACTATTATACTCATCTTCTTAGGACTTTCTCATTCTCGAACGTTCTGCTTGGTCTACCGAAAGCTTGCCGTCCTAGAGTGATTTTCCCTCATATTCTGTGCGGCAAATCTTTCTCAAGTGTGCTGCATAAAGTTTTTCTTAAATACGCAAGGAATATTTCTCCAGTAATGATGATACATCTCTCCCACCAATGCAAAAGTTCTATCATCAGATTTTGTGAGATCTCAAACTTTATATGAAATCCCAAACGTGTTATGCAACGGGTTCGGAGGAGCAGTCACAGTGACAGTTCGAAAATATATTACTATACCAGATGGTAAAAGCTTAAGAATGATATTTGCTAATAAAAATCTTACCGCTACCAGGCTATGTACACTTGTTGGAAAAAAACTGTTCAAAGGAAGAAAGTTCGAAACCAAAAGTTCATTTTTGCTCCTTTCTATCTCTCGTCGTATGGTTGCCTCTGCTGCCAGTTGAATTTGCTTATCCCATTAGTCCTGGAAAGAGGACTATACAACCAATGCCTCCTCCAGATAGTCACCCATGGAGCTGTAGGTTAGAACCTGATCAAAAGATGGACCATCAAACTGAGAGCCATGCAACGTGCACAAGAGAGAATCACATGGACGGATCTCACAATACTACAGTATACTGGAGAAAAACAGGAGATATATCATAGAAACCATTAGGAAACTCAAATGGCAATGGGCTCGTCATGTAGCCAGAAAACTATGGATATCATGACTGTTGTCTATGTCCAATGAAAGCTCCAAAAGGCTACTGTTGATGTGGGTGATTTTCAACATTATCTTCGTCCAGGGATTGATTTGGTTTCATTACCTTCGATTCAATATGGGCGTGGTTTTGTTTAGTTGTTCTCAATGATTCGTTTGGTTTCCATTGACGAATGATTCAATTCCCTCATCATACTTTGCTCTAATTTGGTCATAGTTTCGTCTATAGGTCAGGGCTTTTGTGTGTTTCTGATATCAACCAGTTTGTAAAGGGTTCATGTGGAACTAGCCCGTCTGTCGGCTCCAAAAGAGGCAGTTGTTATTTTATGATTGGTCAAGTGATGCAGATGGAACAGTGAGATGAAGTACATTCATTTCATCCCTTCTCTGGAGGATGGTCATTAGTTCTTTATTGTGAAGAGAAGTTTTTTTGTAGCAAATCGCTAAGGAGAAAGAACAAACCCCTGTCAGATCATGTTGGATTTTTAACAGTGCGCTGCCGATTAGATAGTTCATTTTAAAGGGACTCAAGGTGGTTTTATAAACTTCCAATTGAATTTCTCCGAGTCAGTTGCCATTGTTTGTCAAACAATTTCTAGGTTGGTTGTCATAGTTGAATTTCAGCGCTGTGGTTACAGGTAGCCCACTAGTACTGAGTAAATGCTTTCTCGACCAGGGGAATCACGGCTCTCCGTTCGAGTATCTGGTTTTCGAGGTGACCTCAGTGGAGGAGATGAAGGTGAAGAAGCCCTTAGCAGCACGCATCGTATAGAAAAAAATTCGGCTGAAGACTCTCCCAGAGTTTTATCCCTCTCTTACTCATACCTTTGATTTTAGTAAAAGGCGGATTTTATAAAATGATATCATTAGCACTTGTAAGGCAACAGGTCAAGAGATTCCTTGCATAACCTTCTCAACCATCACGTAAGCCGAATTGCATCATCCAAGATCTGTTTACTTTATTATTTCAGCTTCAAAATTCCTTTTCTCTGATTGTTTATAATAGCACCTACATATACCCGAAGGACGACTTAAACTAAACGATATCCATTGTTTATGTTTATAGTTTTTTCTTTTTCTTTTCAGTTTCCATTTTATACGCAGTTTAAATTTCAATTATAACGCATGGTATTCTTTCATTTAGTTATTTTAATATCATTTCATGAATCAAAACCTATTTTTTTTTTGTTTTTGCTCTATCTCTTATTCCCTGCTTCAACTTCTCCGCCCCTTATAGGAGTCATTATGATGAAAGTGATGAGTGTGTACACCAGTAAGCTGATATAAGAACTACGTTTATTGACTAAATAATTCATTGCGTTGACCTAGGATGCACTCTTTCGTTACTGCTTCAAAGTCCATTCGTATGAAGTTCCATACCCTTACTAAAGCCCAACAAATATCAATGTACATTCAAATGTTCATGAAGGCGAACCCATTATGAGCGTGAAACTAGTGACGCACCGTGTGTTCTTCTACGTTACACGGGATGGACCTTGAAAATAAGAATAGGAATTTTGCTTAATATCCTAGTTTTAGATGTATATTTTGAATTTTCAAGTTATGTTTTATTCGACTTGTAATCTTTTAATTATACTAGGAAAATTGATCGTTTACAGATAATAAAATATAATTTACATACTTTAAACTAAAATACATGTATGTATGTAAGTTACACTCCGATAAAAGAATTATTCAAAACATTAAGAGTTCTATATACAGTGCTGAAATACACTGCCATTCCTGGTGTAAGATGTTGGTGTGCCGTGTAAGTCAAATATATTTCTCAGTGTTCCGTCATACAATAAAGGTTGAGAATCACTGGTCGAGCCAAAGCCGGCACATAAACCACCTGGATAATCTTGTCCTCCCCGTTAGCACATCTATTCATTTTGACTGACATTTTATAAGAATTCACAAAGAGTTGAAACCAATGACATAAGAGACGGAGACAGTGTTTGGCGTTTTAAAATTGCCCCGTCTCCCAGATGGAGGAGGAAAAGTTTTTTTTTAATCATAATCGACCAATAGCATATCTACTAACATCACTCAAAATTTTGGAGTGGTTCCCTCAAGGATCCAAGCCACCCTGGCCCCCAATGCAGAGAGGGCAAAAGGTTTATGAATGATGGTTCAGCTTTTTCTTTTTCCAATTTTTGGTCACCCTTAGCAAGGTCTTCCGGACACTCTTCATATCGGAGGGTTGGAAAGAAGTGAGTTCTTTATGCCACAGGACTAAGTCCAGAAAAAAACCCCATTAAAATAGCTAATTCATGATGAAATAGTGAGTCGGAAAATACTACAACATGATATTTTAAAATGAAGACTAAAAATGAACTAAAAAGCAATGATTGTTAAAAATGATTCATAAACACTAAGAATGAAGAGCAATAAGAATCTGAAAAACGATCAACATTGCGTAAGGGACTTATTTACTCTAGATTTAAAATGTTGAGATTGTACTTGACGCGAAAAATAATCAGATGGGAATTTAGTCTACGTAGCAGATGTTCTTGATAAGTAGCCTTTTGTGTAAAACTTGCAGCGAGTCCACGATATATCTAAAAAGTATGGATACATCTTAATTGCCGACCAATTTCCAACTTACTTGATTTCTATTAATATTATACAATAACAAATCTCACTAAATTGTGGAGGAGGGCCCCGGAAAGACCCAAGCTCCCCGGACTAACGAATTTCTAGCTACATCCCCTGTTTATGACATTAAGAGCAAATTTCAAACATTCAAAGATTATTTTTTCATCCTAAGCAATAAAACACGATCGATTTCCAAGGTCTGACTAATTCTGCAGATTAGTGCAGTATGAGATATTTCTAATCCCAAAACGCATGGCTTTTCCCGAAGAAGATAAGCGCGGTTAATCCGGGAACATAGGCAAAGGAAGTAGATTACTCGACTGATAACCCATAAATCAGTGACAAAAAGGAGGACAATTAAAGCAGGGGAGATAACCTATTGGTGAAGAAAAGTAAAGGGACAAAACGTATGATGTTTATTGACCGACTTTCATAATCTCCCACCACCATCATTACCACCATCACAATCATCTTTATCAGCATCCTTACCAGCATCACCATCACCATTATCATTATCAACATCCTCATCACCATCGCCACCATCATCATCATTATCAACATCTTTACCACAATCACCACCACCATCATCATCAACATCAACTACCACTCAAAGTCTGTTGCACGGTGCCAAAACATACTGAATATGTCCAGATCCGCACGCCATCTCACACTTTTTCACTTACCTTGGTCCCAAGACATCCATGTTTTTGAGCTATCATTTCGAGCGGATGTTTGACATTATGGTCAGTCCATTGTCATTCAAGATTGCATATGGCTTTTAGGATACCTCTGACACATACTTGATGTGACATCAAAAAATTATCATCGGAGGTTTTTTTTTAATTAAATTTCAATGTTTTCGAAACAATTGAACAGCTGTAGCCATCATAGATATCCTTTTTTCTCAAATGTGTATGTATTTTATATTCCAGCGCTCTGGGCTAAACCGTTTTTCTCCACAAACTTGAAAATTGGCATCAGTAAACCCCTTCTGAAATTTTGTTCTAATTTTTGAGAAAGAAAAAAAAATGCTTTTGTTGACTTTTTTGTGCCCTAATTTTGATCGTTTGTTTTTCCAGCATTTTTGACCCATTCGTTTTCTCTATATAGGTCTAGAATCGATCTGTTTACTTTTGGTAAGAGTTTTTTTTTTTCACCTTTTTGGGGCCTTATTTTGACAGGTTTATGAGTAACATCTAGATTCTTCAGAATCTAAACGTTTTTATATGTTTTTTTTTACTCTATTTCAGATGTTTTCTAGTGTAAAACGCCAGAGATGCCATAATAGAACTCATTCTGACCATATTCATTCTTCGATTGAATTTTTCCCATGACTTCAAATTTTGACGCTACAGCAGTTTAATTATTGACTGTGAGTATCATGATATATTTTTTTGAAATTTAGTGTAATTTTTGATTCAGTTTTTTTTAAAAATAATTATCCTCAACTGTTCAGTAGTTCATTAAAACTGTGAAATAAAAACTAAAAAAATGTACTCCGTGCGTCAATTTCTTTATTTGATAAAATAGTCGTCATTTTTGATGACAGCGATATACTAATATATATATATATATATATATATATATATATATATATATATATATATATATATATATATGCTGCTTTTCAATCAGCTGAATATGAAAACGTTTATCAAATTTATAAATTCACTGTCTACTTTGAAATTATCAATTAAAATTATGAATTATGAAACGTTATGTTATTGAAAAAATGCCTCAAGTGAAATGGCGTCCAATCAATTCATCTTCCTCTGTTTGTCTCGTGGCATTTGTCGGTCTTTCAAGTTTTCTGTTTCATTCAATTCTGAATCAACACCAGATTTATTCTCCGAAGGATATTCTGATGCTTTTAAAGAACGTGACCCTACAATGAAAACATTCTTTTCATCGGGATTCCAGATCGGGGGGAGCTTGGAATGGTGTTTAGTCAGTTGTCGCCGTGGGAATCTTGTTCGGCAAATTGGCATTGTCAGTTCAAAATTTGTAAACAAACACTTTCAGAAAAAATATTCTTCACTTGGTCTATTGGGTTAATGTTATGAAGAGAGAGGAAGGGGATTGATAAAGACACGAACGTAGTTGACTTTCAACTTGTTTTTTTTTCTATCTGAATGGCTGCTCCAACAACAAAATGAGATAATTCAGAAAAAATATATAAACAGGGAGAGAGAACAATGAATCTCTACGGAACTTTCGGAAGAAGAGGAAATCAAACAAAGAATCACTTTAGGATAGAAAGCTTTCGGCCTTTAGGGACAAGAACATCCAATTAGTTTTTTAAAAAGAAGGGTCTACAACCACTACATCCTCTTGACAGTCACCTATGGAGCTGAAACCTGGAACCTTACCAAAACATTGACCTTCGAACTGAGAACCATGCAACGTGCACAGAAGAGAATCATGCACGATATCACGAGGAGAGATCATAAGAGCTCAGTATAAAAACAGGAGTCAGAGATATCATAGAATCCTTCAGAAAACTCAAATCGCAATGGGCTGGTCATGTTGCAAGAATGTCAGTCAACCACTGACATCACGACTCACAACATAGATTCCCAGAGATCATATGCGAAACTGTGGCCAGCAAAATATAAGATGACGTGACAAACTAGACGCCTATGATAGAGAGGTCTGGAGATCGTTGAGAAAATCCAAGTCCAACGGCGGATGTTTAAATGATGATTATGATGATGACGACTAATAATCATATTTCAATGAGAAATATAAGCTTTGCCTACGGAGCCAAGCCATATAAATATTGTCAGGTGTAACAAGTCCACCGTTGGCCAAAGGTCTTTCGATCTCCTTACGTATAAGTGGTACCTTCAATTTGATTCTGTTCTGATTGCATACATTGAGCGAGTGTACTAAACGTGGTTAAGCCAGAAAAACAAAAAAAAATCATATAACTATGTACAACTACTTAAGTTACGCTAATCCAGCGAAAGATAGCTACGAATGGTTTTATAAACTTATCAAATATTTGTATTTTTTTTAATTGGCCAGTTACTTGGTTATCGTAGATTTGTATCGGGTAAATCACAAAAAAGAAAAATGAGAATGATACTATAGATACAGCTTGCAACAATTATGAATCACAAACTCTTGAATTGCGATGACAGGAAATTGGTAAAAACACCATCATTGCCCAAACGTATGAAAAAGATTATTAGTCGTCATCATCATCAGAGAGAGAGAGAGAGAGAGAGAGAGAGAGAGAAAGAAAGAAAGAAAGAAAGAAAGAAAAAAAGTGGAAAAAAGCAAAACCAATTTTTTATTTATAGTTTTCTGGTACAGTGATTTTTGATAAGCCTTGACCAGTTTCGTACATGCCTTCAGAAGATGGATGTAAATCTGTTTGTGGATTTCAAGTGTGTTCCTGTCCATTACCCAATACGCAGGGGTAGTCTCAATCCATTTGTACAAGTCATTAATCTTGATTTGAGTTCAAATTCCATGGGTGTAATAAAATCCCAGTTGTCGGTGAGTGCTCTGAGAAGGAATGGGGGACTATAGAAATGTTATTAGAAGCCCATCCAATAGAAGAAATAATGGTTCTAGTTTAGATGAGCGTGTTAGTTGCTACGGTCAAGTCATGGGGAGTTTTGGAATGTATGTTAGTGCGTGTGAGGGGCTTTTGGATTGTAATAGGGTTTAATGGAAAGGAAAGGGCAGTTAGGGGCATATGCAATCTTTGAAGGGGTTGATTTCATTATTTGAAAAAAAAAGGAAGTTAGATTTTTAAAGAAAATTAGAATTGATGTTTTAACTCAAAGTCAATTTAATGCAGATTTTAAAGTCTTGATAAAACGTGTCTCCCTTCTTTGAACCATATGGTTTGTGTTTAATTTGTTGAAAGGGAAAACTGAAAATGTTGGTGATGTGGAGAACATTCATCAATATGCGTGCTGACTTAGGGGATTCTGGTAGACGGATCTCTGATTTGCTACTCGTGTACTGTGATTCATATTCCCAAAGGGATAAGTTAGTTCCTTCAATGTATTCCTCGTAGCACACTTCAGCAAATAATCATTTAAATTTTTCTTTCAACGTCACAAGAGATGTTAGATTTTGTTTTAAAGTTTGTAACATATTTGAAAGTATATTTCTGTCTTTTTATCAAATGTTTACATAAGCCACAATTATGTCGATTGTATCTGACTATGTTTGTCTCTAGTTCTATATTTGTCAGAATATTTTTTTAAATTTCAACGTTGGCGTTTACTTTCAATTACTGAGGAATTCATGTAGATGCTACTCACGTGGATCCTTTTTTTAAGATGCGGATGTTTTGCTGTATTTATTTTAAGGTTTAAAACATTGTGGGTGTTGACAAATAGGATAATGGTTGTTTTATTGAATTCAGAGCTTACTACTAATAATTGCTGTCTATCTAATGATGTGGTTTTGTGTATTCCAGGCTAATTAGGGAGGGAAAATAATTTTGTTTAAGTGGGTTTTTTCTCTCTTTTTCATGATATTTTTTGGAGTCTAAGATTTGAGATACTCTGTTTGGATATTCTTGTTTTCAAACGTCAGGCTAAGGAAAATAGAATCCTGGCCTTTGTGTATTTAGGGTGATATGAAGAAAATGCCAAGTAAGTATTACAGTCTGTGGTTCTGTAGAGTATGTTGGCTTGAATTTCTCTTTCGTTTTTTCCATGATTTTACAGTCTAGAAATTGAATTTCATGTTTGTTAAATTCCAGTTTGAAACTAAGGTGTTCATGTAAATTTAAAGATATATGATGTAAACGTAGGATTTTGTCTTCCAATTTGTCGCCTATCAAGGAACGATCATCTGAAAAATCGAGTCCACAATTTTTTGGAAAACTTTCGTGAATTCAGTTCCAAATCCTTCAGATATTCTGCTATAGAATCATTCCTCTAAATAACCAATTGTTAATGCTGATAATATATGGGGGCGACTTTGGTTCCTATCGCAGTCAATCGTTATCTGGGAATGACTTAATCATCATTGAAGAAGCGGATAAGGGAGGTGCATAATGGACATAGCCTACAACAAATCAATGTCGGAAAACATTCTCTTAGATACAAATTACTACCAATAATTCGACACCGATCCTAGCAAAAGAAATCAGACTCAATATTAAGGCATATAGAAAAACAAGAATTGTCTGGGAAATAAAGAATATAAATACGTGAAAATACTTTGAGGTTAGAGAAAGTCAATCTTACGGCCTTCCAAAAGTACACAAGAGCAAAACGATCACAGCTGCCAGTGAATAATAATCGGCACCAACGCCCAAGACATCCTGTTAATCCCAACCCCAACAGAACACGTCCCTAGCTTTCTGAGAGGCCCGACGGATTTTTTAAGTAAAGCTCCAAGAACACCTCAAATCCTGTCCTCTTAAAATCTTTTGATGTGGGATTCATATATCAGCTACGTAGTAGGACAAAAAGCATTGGAAATCTAGCTTGATAAATACCCTGATGAACTACTAAACACTTTCAATAAAAATTACATGCTGAAATCAATGCAAATTAATAAAGAGAACAACGGTTTCTAATTCAACAATGACTTTTTCAACAAATTAGAGGAACGGCAATCTTCCTTCCTGAAGAATAGTTTTCATACGTAATCGTCAAGTTTGGCTTTCCTTTTTTCACCCCCCCACACACGCACACGCACATACACATATATACATACATACATACATATATATATTTATATATATATATATACATATATATATATATGTAGTTTGTGTCTGTGTACATAAACGAATTTAATGCTTTTTATATAGTCTAGATTTGGTTGTGATTGTAATTAAATGGAAGATATCAACGACTTGGTTCTGTGTCAAAATAGGATGTTAGGAAAATATTCAAGAAGCAGACGATTATCATTCAAGACAGAGAGAACAACAAAAGTCTGGTTAGTCACTCAATTGAAACCTTTGTGTGACTAATATCTCATGGCAGCATGTAGAACTGGGGTGATCAATTCAAAAGCAGTTACAAATGAATAAATTACTTCCCTTGCTTTTTCTTTGGTCATGATCACTGAAGAAAAATCGGAATTTAAAAAAAAAGAAAAGAAACCTTTTCTTTTCAGGCATAATCCGGAGCAAATGTTTAGATTTCTAACCCTCTCACTCTATAAGGGAATCCCGTACGCTTGATACGTGGATAACCATCCAGCCATCCCAGCTGGCCAACTTAAAAACTGAAAAAAACTGTGTCAACAGTTTTTGTGACAGTATTGATTGAGGGTTTCTAATAACAGTAGGTGGAACAAGCATGGAAGTCAGACCATCACATGAAAGAAGAACTCGAGCTAGATTTTATTTTCGGTATGTCAGACAGTCGGTCAGAGATTACAATCGGCAGCAGAGACGCCCCTGCATCTCAAAACGAAGTAAAATCGATCACAATGTCCAATGATCAACAGAACAAATTTCAACACTCAGTGCAGAAACTGAACTCCAATTATTCTTCTACGTCTCTTAATAAGGAGGTGTGAAAATCGTGTCGTATTATTTACAATTTTAAATGATGTCTCACCTCTGACAGATTTATGGACGTCTCATTTGAAAAGATAATTGTCAGAAAATATATAAACTTACAGGTCGTCTCAAAAGTAATAACCACCTATCTTATGAAATAATGGAATGAAAAATATAAGTTCTGTTAGTCATTCGATAGAAACCATTATGTCACCAACATCTTTTCGCAGCAGGTAGGAATCAATTTAGAAAATTGGAAAAGCAGGTGATCAATAACTTAGTTACTTTTATTGCTAAAAAAGGAGGAAATTATTGAAAAAAAAACAAACTATCTACCGGGCACAAACAAAGGAACCAATCTAAAATGAACTTATGTTACAAATTGAATTCCCCACGAAAAAACTATTCAGGGGCAGAATTTAAAATAAAACGAAGGAGCTTTTTTTTTTTTAGACGTAATACAGAATAAATGTTTATACTTTCAGCTCTCTAGCTCTATAGGAGTGGTTTGTACATGTGATACGTACATTCATACATAGCTAGCCAGCCAGTCAGCCAGCCAGCAAGCTGGACCTGCTTGAAAACTGAAGAAACCTATGTTGACAGTTTTTGTGACAGTTTTATTTGACAGTTTCTAATAACTTGGAAACTCGTATAGTGAGCATCTATTTTCCTCATAAAAAAAAAAGGAAGATTTTTAACATTTGGTATATTGCTATAAGTGAGTGCACAAAACCATTCAAAATGCATTTTTGGTGGGGGGGTGGTTACGTCTAAATTGCTCAAAATCCAATCTCGTATATTAAGATCAATTATTAACCTTCCTTGTAATTGTATTTCTGAAGTTGTTCAATAAATCTTACAAGGAAATCTATCCTGAAAGTTTTTTTTTTATTACATGCCGGGAAGTATAGCATGAGTGTTCGAGTTATCAGTAAGTAGTTGCTGGTTCTGTGTGTTCTATATAGGAATATGGTATTTTTACTTAGATATCACATATTTATTTCTCCATGCTAGGATCCTTTATGATCATAGTAGGTTGTCTGGTTCCTAATTACCTTAAACAAGAGGATGTAGACTATGTTGATTAAAAGTTGCTTTTTAGATGGCTTTGTGAATTAAATATCTATATTAGTTTTTGTAAGTGTATTTATGTGTGGGTTAATAAGTTATATTTGTTAATAAAAAATTTAGAGCGGAGCCGACATTTTAACAATATTTCATTCTTTTCTGTTTGATAAATCAGTTCTAAGTTTTTTTTATTTTTTGGCAATACTAAATATTTCAAATTTCTCATTTAGGCATTAGCAGCATGGATTTTCAATATTTGGACTATGTAGTTCTGTTTTAATATTTTTCATATTGTTGTCGCAAGGGCACTACCCAGTTAATTTTTTGCTAAATTGGTTTATGTCTGGCAGCGTGGATATTCCTTTGTTTCATCGATCACGGACGAACAAAAGGCCAGAGAAGTAACAAATCCATTGATTACCTCTTATTTCAGTTTTTTATTATTGATCACAATAAGCACGGAATGCTGTCAAAGACGTTGGTTACTTAATGGTTTCTTTCAAGTGACTTGTTTTTGTGCTATTCTGATATAGCGTCGGTCGAATACGTGTAAAATATATGCAAAAGAAAAAAGGCCAGACATATTCTTCTGTAAATATATAAAATTCAATTATGACACAAAATGGAATGTTTGCGAAATAAAAGGAACGGGCATGTGCCAGAATAGCAATAAAACAAATGATTGATAGTAAGCGCAATAATGAACAGATGTAATTGAAGTTTTTTTAAGAATTAAAAAAAAAATGTTTATGGTTATTTGGTTTCGTTTAGTCAGGCACAAAACCGCAAATGTTCAGACATCCAATGAGAATCCAACTCATACCAGAAGTAAAGGTCTGTGTGATTATATTAGAACAGTTATCCTCAATGGGACTCAATAGGACCCACAAGGAGGTAAAAGTTGAGCTGAAGGGTGATATATTGTCACATACAAATAGATTTTTCTTAGAATAAGCGATGTTTTGTTTTATGTCGGTAAAGTTAACACATAAGGGGAGACTCCCTCATTTAGTGAATTACAAAACGTGTCATTTCATATTATCAACAAAAAAGTAACCGAAAAGGTGCAATAGAAAAAAATGAAGAAAATGATGAAGTGTAGAGGAACCATTGTACCACAGAGTGGCACTTTATTCCCTCTCATCTTTGTTGCTCAGCTTCCATGTGTCGGTTGCTATATTCGCTAACCCTCGGGGAATTTCAACTAAAACCCTTTATTCGATTTGCTGAGGTAGAATATTCATATCCTGTTGTCTGCATCGGATGATTCCTCGTATTAGTTGATTTTTCTTAGTTAATTTGTTGTGATGTCGCTAGACTTCCTGAATCAGTGTAAATGATTTTTCCGCACTACCCAACCGAGGGATCGAAATTGCAACCGCCAAGCAAGTTATCTGAGCTCAAGTGAAGCCTTCGTCCGCATGTGGTCGAATGGATGAAAGCATGGGAAGAAGGTCAACATCTACAACGGATACCTGAAAAAGGACGGAGGGTATAACGGTTGAAACGTTGTGATTTTAACAACCGACATGAGAACACTCATCAAAACGAATTTTTTCAACATAATCTCTTTTATTGGCAACATTTTCGTACAGACAAGATATGTATTTTACTATATGATCCACGGGAAGAAGAATCCACGGATCTATTTCAAATTCTATGATATATCTTTTTTAAACTTCTTTATGTAGAATAATCCATGGTTTCAATTGATGTTTAGTAGATAGTTTTATGGGAAAAATTGCTACTTTCAAGTGGAAAAGTTCATTGTTACGGATTAAGAGTAAGCAGCGCTATTAAGCTGGTTACGGCGTCCTCCATCTGAGCTCCACATATCACATAATTAATTACCCGTTTGCAATATGTGAATTGAACCTTGAAAAGCCAAGTACCCAAATTAGAGTCACTCCACCTTGCGGTATTTTACTGATATATATATATATATATATATATATATATATATAGAGAGAGAGAGAGAGAGAGAGAGAGAGAGCATTTTCTATGGGCATTAGTACAAATTGAACAATTGTTGGTCCAGCCAAAGTTTGAACTCGCTAAGTCCATTCTTAGCCGTTTAGCCACTTTGCACCTCATATTAAAAGAGAGAAAAATATCACATTTCGTTATACAGGGTTTCTGAAAGAAAAATAACTGCGAACTTTGGAAGAGAATTCAGTTTTTGAAAGAAACATAGGATTTGCTTCCTTTAAATTTCCGGTCAGGTGATTGGCTGATACGCTTATGTGTATTATCGGCTGTAAAATCAAGGGAGGCAACTGCACAGTTTCTTATCGAAAAGATATTTCCATTTTAAATGTTGCGTTTTTTCACAAACACTCTGTAAGTAGATACTTCCATCTGAGATTTCATTGAGCAAACCTCTTCACCATCTCGACAACGAATGAGACATCGAGAAGCGAATTTCTCTAGCCTCAAAGCGCGACTCCTCGGCGTCGAGAGAAATAAGAGAACAGATCTGGAGACGACGGCAATGTAAGTATAATGTATATCTTATTCCCTTCGCATTAGTATGTCAGTTATTTAACCACCAAGACGTTTTTCATTAATTAAGACATCTATATCATGTCCACTTATACATATCGTGTTCAACCATAAATCGTGATTTACACACACATACATACACACATGCTTCCACACACACACACACACACACACACACATATATATATATATATATATATATATATATATATATATATATATATACGGACACACACACACATGAATACATAAACCCACACATATATAAAAAAAACTTTGTTAATCTTTTTTAAATTGTCTTGTGGCTAAGTGATATATCTATATATATGCACACACACACACACACACACATATACATATATATATGTATATATATATACACACACAATTGCTGTCTCGCACACACACACATATACATATATATATACAATGTATTGCAAGAATATGTCAGTGTAATTCTTACTTTCCATTCCTTTCTCGTATTCTTACAAATTGAAGATATATTATGAACTATACATGTATGTGTGTGCGCGTATATACAAGAAACATATGTTTATAAATGAATTTGTATATATATATATATATATATATATATATATATATATATATATATATATATATATATATATATCTGTGTGTGTGTGTGTGAGTGTGTGTGTGTGTGTGAATATATAAACAGCTTTTTGGACTGCTCTAGGTCCGATTTCGTTCAAAAGAATTTTCAATTTCCAGATTGCCTGCAAAGAATTATCCCAGCCAGTCTCATCTTGCTTTAAGAAAAAAAAAATCAGATAATTGGTTTATCCTAATGAAGAGCAATTATCTTGTGTTTTATTGTTGCTTTTGTGTCTATAACCAATGCACTTCATGAATGGAGACATTGAATTATTAACCTAGAAACGGCGACATGGTGTTGAACACACTGGACACACTGGTTCTCGTACGATCACCGAAGTTGAGCTTCGTTGAACCCGGTCAGCACCTAGCTGGGTGACCGCTCTGGAATACCCAGTGCTCTTTACAACTGGAAATCGTGCATAGAGTACCCCATAACGACCTTGATTCGAGAAGGACACCGACCTCTACACTACACTTATTAATGCTAACAAAAAGCTTGGCTTCCTTTAATCTCATACACAACCAAACCACAAACCCTCTGTCTGGCCTGGCTGCAAGCGACAAAAAATGAATGAACGAACCAGCTTAGAATTGGATAGACCACATAATACTATCACCGAAGTTAAGCAACGTCACACCTGTTCTGTACCCAGATGGATGACTGTATATTACTACTGTAGTGAGTCTGATCCTAACTGAGTGAATAAAGCATTCTTTTTCTTAAATCGATTTTGCGTTCAGTAGAGAGTGACTTCACTTTACAACATGATGAATATTGACTTTTAGCCAGATGTAGGGTCTTATAGGAGTTGGGAAGATTATGTTGCGCCAGTATTGGCAGAGGAAACGTCTGACCTACCTTGATAATCAGCTCTTGGGTCAGTGGAATATGCTAGGACTTATACACCAACCGTTTATCCGTTTGGGACTGACATAATCATTGCACAGGAATTCTTCAGGATAGATTTTGCCAGGGTTACACTGTCTTTCCACACTGTCATCCCTTTTAGATAATTTCAAAGCACCCATCCCCTCAAAAGAAAACCCAACTCTTGATGAAATTAAAAGTGCGTATTTGGAAGGGGCCAGACTCCTTGGTGTTTGAAGCAGCCGGCTATCATTGTCATAAAGAAATCTGTCCGTCGTACGACTTAGAAGTATTTCGGTTACTTCTGTTCAGTATTTTCAATGCATATATCTCATATTCGAATGTAGATAATTCTAAAGAGCGGAAGTCAGTGGAGATGATCTATAGAAGCCATAAAGAGAAATTCATAATCTTTTTTTTTTTTTCTTCATTTTTAGATTTCTTTAAAACCATCGATCCGAAAAACTTTAAAGTCGACAATGTATTGCCTGGTCTGTTGACTAATATATCTGACAAGCGTCAACTTCTTACATTTGCCATTTTTCGAGAAATAACAATGCACACAAACACACATACATACACACAAGTTTTTTAGGTTGTCATTAGATGTGATTCTGGTGCTTGATTTTTTAGGGTAGATTTTTTAAATTTTTTAAATTGCTATTTGAGAGCTTTAAACCTATGTCTACTTGCATACATGGAGAGTTGGTTTCATGCCTCTTTGCCTACATAAAATATACCTTTTGTAATTCACCAATCAATGGTTGCCTTTGCCGTTATAAAACGAGATGCCGCCTATTTGAACGTAAAATCCATTTGTAAAGGACAAACTACGCCCTCCTCCCCAAGGGTGTGATACCACCCCTATTCAAAATGAATAGGTTAGGTTAAGACTTGGGAGCAACGAATCATCGCGTGGAAAAATGTCTAAATATAAGTAGATGGGGAATATATATAAAAATTTAGCTGCTAAAATTCTTTTGTTAGAATTGTTTCCTTTAAAGTGGAGCAGCATAAAAATGGGCGCCCACTATTGGGGTCATTTATTTTCATCCCCACCACTGCAAATGTGACACGAAGTCGGACTAAGGTGGGTTCCCACACGTTCGAAAACGTGCAGGCAGAGTGAGCGACCTGATTCCTTCCGCATGATTCTGCGCGGAGGTTGGGATAAGCTAGACTATGTCCACAAGACGAATCCTGTTGCACAAGGCTCTCTAAGTCTCGACCCATGATTTTGCAGAGTCATTAGGGAATGCTTAACGTGTTTCACAGGACAGATCCTGTCGATGCTCTCGGGACGAGCCTGAGCATGCTGGTCGGTTGTTTCGGAATGGGGGACGATCCCGGACATTGATGAACTTCTCAGCCCGTGGGCGTCAAAGAACAGATACTACACTTTGATCTTAGCCAAAAGGCTGGGGTTGAGCAAGTGCAGTAATTTAGATCATCCTTGGCCTTGTGCCAAACTGAACTAGGGGCAATGTGCTGAACCTCCTTCCCTGGCCAAGCAGTCACATTCTCATCAACCACTGTCCCAGAACGTTGCCTTTACAAAATCTGCGCATTTTGACACCTTTACCTGGTATGATTTATCGTAAGCGCATTTTTTTCATTTTCTTATATTTATTTTATTTTATTCACTCAACTAGTAAGGGAAAAATAAATTCCTGTACCCATCTGACTGGCCTGCACCCATGTTTAGCTCTTTTTCTTGGTTCAGCTCCACTCATTGTTGCGTTGTTTAAGATGAAATATATTAAAGATCATAGTTGTTACTGTGTCGCCACATTTGATTTATTTTCAGTGGGCAACATTAGGATTCCCTGTTCGTTCATTTATACTATTTTGGTCATTCATTACTATTCATTAATATTTGATATTATTCATGCATAATGGTCACAGTAGATAATGTTTCATACCTAAATCTAAATTCATAAAAAAAATTTTAAGTAAAAATTCAACAGAAAAGAAACTCTCGAGATATTGTATTTTTTTTTCAAATATCAGACGTGTGCAAATGTTTCTATTGATAAACTATGATTAAAAATAAAACAAATATCAGGTTTCCATTCAGAAATTTGATTAAAAAAATATTACTCATGTGAAAAGGTTTTCCTTTGTAATCAGCCAATTCCTTTATAAGTTACGTATCTGCAAAAGTTTCCAGTTGAAGAAAAATACTTTTACGTTTTCTTTCCTGAGGCAACAGTTTCACCAAGTAAGAATTACTTCTACCACTTCCGAAAGATCACCGTAAAAATACAAATGGCTATAAAAATGTTGGTACTTCAACAAAAGACCCCGAATAGCTTCTTTTTTTTTTTCATTAAAGCCGGGACGTTGGAATTTAGAATAATCTATGGCGTGAACAGCAGATAATAACGTCTGACCCAAAAGTCACGTATGTGCATTCAGTGAAAAACTGTAATTAAAAATAAAACATCACGTATGTTCGAAAGATTCTTCCTTCTGTACGTGAGTATCGGCGGTGGCTTCGCTAAGTGAGAGTGATGTCAAGTGAAATAAAAAAATCACTTAGATGAAATGCCAAAATATTTTCAGTTTTAATGCTAAATTTTACTGTCAGACTTACACATAAAATAGTAAAAAGCATAAATCAAAATATTATTCTGTAAAAGATCGTCTAAGTAGCAATTTCTGACGTCCAGATGCAACCCAAACATTGAAATTTAGATGAAAAACATTTTTACAATCCATTTCTCTCGTCCGCTTCATTCGTTACTGAGTTTGATGCCCTTGAAGGCATGGTATCAAAGAGACCAATGTTGTGAATGGTTTGTTACTGTCCTGTTCTTGCACTGGAGAGAAGCAACGAGGCCCCAATAATGGCTCAAAGACTTTTCTTGTTGCTAAGAGGGTGGCGTATTTCTCACCAATGCAAGATGTTGGTTTTGGAAGCCATTTCAAAGAATCTGCATGTCAGACTTTATGATCACGGGAATATGGAGACGTCAATGTGTTGACTTGGCCACCAAATTGATTAGATGCGTTGAACTAACACGAATGTATTGCAGAAACTCTATCACGTGTCTTTCAGAGTCCATGTCAACACACACACACACACATATGAGCACACACACACGGACACACACATAGTTTAGAAAGCTTTACACCTTTAAACAGAATAAGAAAAACTTTTCAAAAAATATGGAGTTACTTCGGTCATATTTTCCACTATATCTATCTATCTATCTATCTATCTCTGTCTCTGTCTCTCACTCTCTCTCTCTCTCTCTCTCTATATATATATATATATATATATATATATATATGTATATATATATATATATATGTGTGTGTGTGTGTGTGTGTGTAATTTATATAATTTTTGTAGTGTTTCCTATGTTTTACACATACCTTGATATCATGGTATATGTGTAGATTTTCCCTCATTGGATCATCAGTTGTTTACCATGTAACCGTTTCGGGGATTGAATAAAACAAGACAGAACGATTATATTAACATGGAACCCAACAGTGTTGATCAAACGACCCCTAGTTTTCAGCTATAATACTTATATATAGCTTATGTCATACTACATATGGTTTCTTATTTTATATAGGGTATTATCGTTATGCATTGTATATGGATCTTATGTTATACTACACATCATTATTTTTTTTGAAACACGAGACTCATTTACGTAAGTTACCCAAATACCATACACACACATACCCACAAATACACACACACGCACACACAAAAATATATGTGTGTGTGTGTGTGTGTGAGTGAGTGTGAGTGTGTTTTTAGGAAATACATAATACTCCATGTCTTAGAATAGAATCATAAGAATAATTCAATGAAATAGAGCTTGTAATAACCAATCATAATAAGTGCCCAAACAACCATTTTTAGAACGTTGATATTTCCCATATTTCTACAATGCTTATTTTTGTTTTATGCTTGGACACTGCATCATAATTCTAATGTGTGATAACTGACTCCATTTTGATTGCAAATGATTGGCGAAGGATTCAAATAGAACCATCCAATATAAAAGCATTTTGATTTTGATCGAATACTATGAATAAGCAATGTTTTTTTTTATTGGTTTAATTAACGTTCCATATTTACGTACATGAAAATACGTTCAAACGTTTGGAGCATTTATGGCCATGCGATTATTAACAAACTTGATTTGCTGACCAATATACTAGCTATCGTAAGAAATTCGAACCTAAATAAGTGTCCAACAGATATGGACTCACACCAAACCAAGCTAAGCTTGGGAAATTTTTTGAGCCCCAAACCTTACCGTTGTGAATCGCCAGATGGTCTTTCAGATCATTACTATAGAGAAATGGGTTTGTTATGCCCAATCCGTAAATAGCTATGAACATAAACGAGATCTGTATGGAAGGTATACAGTCCTTTCAAACATCTCAGGAACTGTTATCGCAGTTTTCATGTAAATTTTCAGTCAATCTGAGGGGAAATTACTGTGTTCATGTGAACACTCTCTCATGAGATTACACAGTCGACGACTTGATGTCATCGAGTGATCTTAGGTACTGTGTGATCAGTGTATTTACAAAGACTGAGCGAGTCTCCAGTCAAATCTTGTGCTGGCGTTTGGGGCAAAACATCACATTGATGTGTTCGGTTAATCCTACAGTGGAAAATTTGCTCCCTGTGATCTGGCTTTTCCCGAGGAATTTCAGACCGAAAATAAAATTATACAAGAGTGCACCTTGAATGTTGTTTTGAAAAGTAAAAAAGACGCTTGGATGAGTGTGTAAAGTCCAAGGGGATTCCTTCGAAGCAGACTTGGGTGAACATTGCAAAAGGTAAAAAGTTAAAGCTTCTTTTTTTATATTTGCGTGTGTTTGTGCGTTTGTGTGTGTGCATCACAGCGCTCCAGGCAGTACTGTTTTGTCTACAGATTTGAAAACCGACAACTGTACACCACTAGAAATATTTCTACATTAGTTTTCCCTTGTAAAAATGTTAGTAATTTTGGGGAACATTATTTTCAAAGGTTTACTTATACCATCTTGATTCTCCAGAATGTAAATGTCCAAGAACGGTTTTACTCAATCTTATGTTTTTAATGGAAAACGTTAACGGAGTCGTAAATAGAATTTATTCTAATCATTTTTATTCTCCGATGGAATTAATTTACGTGACTTCAATTTTAGATGCTACATTGGTTCAGTTATTGAATGTGATAGCAAGTTCTATTAGCTCCTCAACGATCTGTTTTGCTTGGTAATGATGTAATCTCCTTAGAATAACTCCTAGTAGAAATCCAACGAAAACTGTAGGTCACCATTGAGATGAATGAGCAAGAAGAGTTATTTGTTTTTATAAATCATAAAAACATCTAATGTTGTCAACAAAAGAATGTAGTTACATGCATGTTACATCAATTATGGTGAGCAATACAATCAAAGCATTTTGAACAAAAAGAGAAGATGAAATGTACGCAATGAGAAATTGGCTTGAAAGCAAAGATATGAAAAAAGGAGTTTTACTTCTGCTTTAGCAGACAGGCCAGAGTGATATCTTGAGATTTGCAGGCTTTTTTTTTTTAAACTCGAAGCGCGGACGTCGGAGTAAACATGCACAATGAAAGACTGAACTGAAAATGGCTAGTTATACTTCAAATCTTTTTGTGAAAACTTATTACAAGATTTTTTTTCAGCCCCCAACTTTGTGGAAAGAACTATATATGTTCGTATCACATTCATGAAAAAATTCTTATTTTTACTCTAAATGAACGTATATAATATTTGTTTTCAGTTTGATTTGAAACCAGTAAAAGTTGATTTTCGAGTCGCAATAAATATCTTCCTTATTGGCCAAGTTCCCAATGAGGATCGATCGATAACAATAAGATGGAAAAATAATGAAATCACCGACCACTCTAGGTCTGACCAGTTTTGAAAAAACGTCTCAACTTTTGGGAATTGGGAGAGGAACAGAGATACAAAAGATAAGAAAGAGAAAGAGGCAGAGAGAGAGAGAGAGACAAATACAGAGATACAGGTACTGAGAACGACAATCCGACAGAGGAAGAGATAGAGAGAGAGAGAAAGAGAGAGAGAGAGAAAGAGAGAGAGAGAGAAGGAGGCAGAGAGAGAGAGAGAGAGAGAGAGAGAGAGACAAAGACAGAGATACGGATACCTGAACGACAATGCGACAGAGAAAGAGAGAGAAAGGGACAGAGAGAGAGAGTGAGAGAGAAAGACAGAGATACGGACACTGAGAACAACAATGTGACAGAGAAAGAGAGAGAGAGAGAAAGAGGCAAAGACAGAGAGAGACAAAGATACGGATATCTGAACGACAAAGCAACAGAGAAAGAGACAGAGAGAGAGAGAGAAAGAGGCAAAGAGAAAGAGAGACAAAGACAGAGATACGGATACCTTAACCACAATGCAACAGAAAAAGAGACAGAGAGAGAGAGAGAGAGAAAGAGGCAGAGAGAGAGAGAGAGAGACAAAGACAGAGATACGGATACTGAGAACGACAAAGCAACAGAGAAAGAGACAGAGAGAGAAAGAAAGAGACAAAGAGAGAGACACTAAGTCAGAAATACGGATATTGAGAACGACAATGCGACAGAGAAAGAGATATATATAGAGAGAGCAACAATGCTACAAAGATGGAAAGACAGAACAACAAAGCATCAAAGAGTGACAGAGAGAGTGGGAATACCAGAGAAAGAGAGAGAGAGAGGGGGGGGGAGTGACACTAAGACAGTGGAAGAGGTGAAAGAGATAGATAAGAGGATGAGACGATTAATTTTCAGTATCGATGTGGCGAAAAGGTGTCATCTCTGTTTCTCTCTCTCACTTGCCCTCTCTGTCTCCTGCTCTCTGTGTAGTATTTGCTTTCTCTATCTCGCCTCTTCTCTCTTTCTCTTTTGCATTATCTCTCTTTTTACCGTGCTCCTTCCCTGTCCCTGTCATTGTTTCGTTTCCCCTTTAAGCCCTGTTCCCTCTGTATTTCTCTGCTATGTCCACGCTCTGTCAGTCTGTTTGTCTGTCCGTCTCTCTCTATCTCTCTCTCTCTCTCTCTGTGTCTCTCTCACCCTTTCTCTTTGTCATAACCTCTCTTTTTCCTGTTTTGTTCCTCCTTTTCTTTGCTATGTACTATCTATTTCTCCATCATGTCCTCTTTGTCTTTCTCTCTCTCTCTCTCTTTCTCTCTCTGTGCTGTACCTCTCTTTCTCCCTATCCATTTCTCACCCTCTCACTCTCTATGCTTTGTTCACCCTCTTCCCTAACTGGGTTCTCACTCATCCCTTTGGCTCCCTCTTTTCCTTCTCCTCCAAACGTGATTTCTCAGCTACATGTACTTAGACAGCTTCACGGAAATATATCGAGTTTGGTAGACAGACATACAGATATTAGATTAATGAATAAATGAATTTACAGACAAGAACAAACACAAAATGATCATCTATTTTGAAAAATAAGAGTTTTCTATTCACGTTGACTCGGCCAAATGATACATTAACCGTGTAACGACGAGAAATAATTTCAAATAAGTTTCTATATAATATATGAAGCAATTTGTAATCATATATATATATATATATACATATATATACATATATATATATATATATATATATATATATATATATATATATATATATATATATATATATAAGGGAAACATTTTTAAGAACTATATTTTTGCTCTGACTGAGTTATTTACGGTAGTGAGCAAAACAACAGCCATGCTCAGAAATTGTTTTATTTACTATCATGATTAACTCGGTCCAAGCATAATTTCCTTAAACTATCTTCCCTTATTCATATTTTCAGATACTAATATCCAATACTTATCATATATATATATATATATATGTATATTATGAAAACTGAAAAATTCTTGCCTCGTCCATACCAGCACGATGCAGAACGTGAGTCAAACAGAATTTTTTGATACTTCCGTTTTTCAACATTATTTCTGATGAAGCTGCATTGGCAACACATGTAGAATACAATTTGCTAGATTTCACAATACTTTTTTTTCACATTCTACAGTCGGATAACACACACATGCATACACACACACACACACACACACACACACACACATATATATATATATATATATATATATATATATATATATATATATATATATAAATATATATATATATATATATATACATATATACATATATATATATATATATATATATATATAACTAGTATTTTACCAGTAAAACTATGAACAACCGTAACAAAAATAATTTCAATTCCTGAACATACAACGTAAAAAAAGAACTCGCTTGAAAATCGCAAAAATGCCTGAAATGAATTTTTCATGAAAAATTTATATATATATATATATATATATATATATATTGAGAGAGAGAGAGAGAGAGGGAGACAAGAGAGCTGTACAGTTTTGAACACAGAACAGTAAAAAAGCTTTTCTTGTGTCAATTCAGTCACCCATTTCCCAATATCTATCAATGCAATTTATGTAATTTTCTTCAGTATCTTCCCCCATTTTACATATACTTTATCATGAAACAATGTATGAATTGTTGCGATCTTCAGTTGTTTACTATACATATATATATGGATATGTATAATGATTCCCTAAAGTCATATACTTTGGTTCAGTTGGACAAGCGACACATCTTGAGGACAAATTAGCATGGAGGAATTTATTAATTAAAGATATTTTCTGGCAGGGATAGGAGAATGAGAACAATCTACATCATCGAATAAATGGTCGGGAGGTTACAGACTAACAATCTTTTTTTTTTATCGACAAGGGTGCCTAATGGCTCCCTAAAGCCGACATGGAAATTGTTATCTGTAAAGTGAATAAAGAAATTTGATCGCAAAAGAAACTCAATTTCATTGGCAACTGATTCGAATTATTTGCTCAGATGTTCAGTAAAAAAATCATTGAATTTAATTGGATCTGTTTAGTCGTAATCTGCCAAATATTTAATGATATTATTCTTTTATTTTTGCCCCCCGGGATTATAATCTAATTTTCTAACGTTCCTAGTGACGAGTGTCTGTATGTGTCAGCTGGCATACATACGGGTGTATATGTATGTACATGTGTGTGTGTGTGAGTGTGTATGTTTACCTGCATACGTACGGGTGTACATGTGTGTGTGTGTGTGTGTGTGTACGTTGTGTGTGTGTGCGTGTGTGTCGTTGTGTGTGCGTGCATGTTGTTGTATGTGTTTGCGTATGTGTATGCGCGTGCGCAGTCGTGTGATGTGCCTGGGTGTTTGTGTGGGAATATGTGTCTGCCAGCATGCGTCTAAGTGTCGATACGTATGTGTGTGAGTCTACTTGTGTGTATGTGTGAGTGTGTGTTCGAGAGAGAGAGAGAGAGAGAGAGAGAGAGATGAACAGAGAAAGATAGAGAGAGAGAGAGAGAGAGAGAGAGAGAGATGGACACGATCAACACCAATGACCATTTCCTCTTGAGAGCAACATTTTTTTCTTTCTCTTTGTGTTTTCCCCAATATCCATCTTGATGACTGGCCAATAATCACTGAACTGAGATACCGGCAAAAACAGAAGAAAGATGTCGGAGATAAGGCTTTTAGAAGTACCGGCTCATCACTCACAATGTTAATTGCCATTATATAACAGGTCTGGTTGGTCAATCAATAGAAACCTTCACGTGACCAAAATCTTTTTTGCCTGCGTGCCGTTTTAGGAGTAGGTGGGGTGATCAATTGAAACAAATAGGGGAAAAGGAAGGTGATCAATGATTTAGCAACATTTCCCACCTTTTGTTGGGCAGTGATCATTGAATGGTACGATATTTCTTCAAAAAATGACGAACAAGCGTGTTGGAATTATTGTATAATTTTTCAGCCTTCTTGCTCCATCGATGTGGCCGGTACACATAACAGAGAGATATTCAATCAGAATAAGTCAAGATTTAATAAATTTATTTTTACCGTTTTGTATCTATCTTTGATTTCTTTTTTGGTCATTCATTCAATTATTCCTGATTACTCACAGCCAGGAGCTTTGCGTTATTGAAAGGAAGCTTTGAGGTTGGTCTCCTCCTTAAAAGGAATAACACAATTGTCACGGTAGTATACCCTGTTGGTCATCCATCCAGGTACTGACCACACCCAACGTTGCTTATCTTCGTTGATCGTACGAGATCCGGTGTGTACCACGCGAGTTTTGTCCGTCATTCTAATGAAAGCGATACCCAAATACGAAGTCTGTCTAAAAGGTATCTAAACACTATATAAACGGAAGAATGACATGCTTTGGACGATGGTGCCTGCGTCCATTTCAAATACACCCTTTGGGACTTCACACACTCATACCAACGCCCTTCCTACCTCTCAAAACAGTCTGAAAAAAAAATTTTTTCATGGGTCAGCTGCCTTGTCAATTTCTCAAACTAAAACTGTCATCAAAACTATCAACATATGTTTCTTCAGACTTCAAGTGAATCTGGCTGGCTGGAGGGCTAATCTGACTAAGTGCAGGCCGAACCATTGTTGTTGGAGGACTGAAAATTTACACTTCATTATGTCTAGAAAAAAACTCTTTTTATTTTGAAATCCCCCTCCCCCCCCGAGTAGGTTTTGAGATTTACAATGTTTGTGTTTGACAGCATTCACGATTTTTCTTCTTTTTTTTTTTTCTTCTTTGGGGGTAGGACTTCTCTCCGGCAACACGCCCAGTAAAAGGTGAGAGGAGTAATTCATTTATTAACCATCCCCTTTTCATTTTTTCTTATTGATTGTCCCTAACACTGCATGCTGCCAAAAGGCTGGGGTCGCGTGACAGTCTCAGTTGAGCGGCTAAAGAGACATGTCTGCTGTCCGGAATCTCTTTGGAAAGAGCCAGACGTTGCAAGGAGCCAAATCTGGACCGTAAGGTAGGTGTTGCTGACACACCTGGGTGATGTGATGTTTAGTCAAACAAAGCAAAAAATACCCTGCATGAATTGTGGAGAAAGATTTGCCAGATCATTGTGAAAGTGGTTTTGACTTATTTTAACACCCAAACTAAAACTAAAAAAAAAAAATGAGACACAACCATAAGAGGGTGTACGGGTGGAGAAACGGTTAGAATCGGTGATCAGAGTTCGAACTCCGACCGAAATCTGCATTCATCATCCCCAAGATTCGCCATTCATTGGCTATTTTTCGTTAATATAAAATGTTCGGAAACTTTATGGACATACTTTGTACATCATTATCATCATCATTATCATCATGAGCAGCAGCCTTTTAACATCTGTCGTTGGATATAGCTCTCCATCGTGGGCGTCGCAGAGATAATATTTTCTGAACGCTGTATTATTTATGCCAGCAACAGTTTTGATTATGATAACGTTGTGAGTATCGATGCCTATCGGCTGTGTAATATTCTTGCGATATGACAGGCTTTGAGTTTTCTAATGGATTCAATGATATCTCTAAATACTGTGTTTTTATTCTCTAATATAATTTGCCGCCTTGTGTACCTCGCTCTTACAGCGTAAGAAAAAACAGGAATCAATCTCTTCTCCTTTCTAACCATAAGTAAAATAGTCGATGAAATGAGTGACGGCTATTCGGGTGTTCGCCGCCTCGAGATCAATTGTAACGTATTGCAAACTTCGCAGAAATTGGATATCTGGTGAATGGTGTGATAAGGGAAGCTGGGAGAGGGACAGCTAAATTCGCAGCCAGTGTAAGGACACCACTTTAATAAGTCAAACTAAACTAAATACGGTGTAAATACTGAAGAAGAATATTCTTGGTATTTACCAAATTCATCTTAGACTAGTTTGACACAAGGGCATCAGTGAAGATCAAACACTACAGCAGTAATGGTCAGCATTGAAAGATCGTTAACCATTACCAAACAGGAACATGTGAAACTATGGATTCCATATAATTTCTAAAATGTTCATGGATTTCGCAAAACTAGTGATTTCACCAAATCACTAGTTTCATAAATCTTATGGTAACATATGTGTGTATTTTGTTTATTGTATTTGTCTTTACTATGACTTCAGTATGTATTTTGTGCATGATTGTCTGAGTGTTTGTGTGCATCTGTGTGTGTGTGTGTGTGTGTGTGTGTGTGTGTGTGTGTGTGTGTGTGTGTGTGTGTGTATTTATGTGTGTATTTGTGGATGTGTATATGGGTGGTAACGCTGTCAAACCAAAGATGTTCGTCGGTATATTTCCACCCGAGAACTGTCAATTTTTTTTTAACACCGAAGCAGCAGATAATTTACTTAAAGTGAATGGAAGAGAAAGAGATAGGAAAAGACAAGGGGAAAATGAAGAAAAGTAAAATTATGAGAGAGGGAAAGAAGCGAAGAGAGAAAAAAAAGAAAAAATGATGAGAGTTTTTTTCCAAATATGGGAGCACCAAGTCGTGAGAATGCGTATGGATTCGTTACTTTACCTTCTGTACATCTTTGTTCTTTTGACGTAGCTATGCAAAAATTCCCTGCGCAATATTCGCTATTGAAAATCAAATTCTTTTTAACTCAACATGCCCAGAATTTCAAACACCCTTTCCACCGTTTCCAGCAGAGCAGATATCGACTTGTGGATGAGTGTAATTAAATTTTATCCTCAGGAGAACCCTTTCTTTTTTACTCTCCTCGTTTTGCGGGTATGAAACAATTGTTCATTAATTGAAAAATCAATCGTTTTCTATTACAAAACGATATTTATCAATGCCCATTTAATTAAATCATAGAAAATATTCCCATTAATACACTTTAAATTACACATGAAGAACTGCATATATATATATATATATATATATTGGACAGTTTTTTTCCAACAGAATGTGATAATTTTAGAGACATTATATTAAGAAACACATTTTGTCCAGCACTGGAATTAAATGAGTAGCAAATCAGCAAAAACCGATCACTCAAATGGCGTTCATTACTTTATTCGTTCACGTGGTCGGCTGTTTGATTAGCTTCTCGGTCAATTCTGGAGCCCGATGAAATATGTTTCCTAATATAATGTCTCTATAATTACGAAGCGCACAAATATGCACACACACACACATACACACACATACACACACACATACACACACACTCAGCCATATATGTATCAGCAGCAGTGATCACTATTTGTCCTCAGTACACTTTACGCTTTAAACATATTGACAATGCACTCTCAAATATAACTCTATTCATACCAAATGATTTACAGCCTATTCTCAAGCATCGTTTTATATCACTTCGTTGGTTTTTCCATAACCTCTTTATCTGACCTAAGTAGACATATTTGGCAACCTTTTCTAGAGCCCCACCGTCTATTCACTGTCGTCTCACCAGAATACCATGAAAATGTCTTTCTGATGATGATGATTATTATTATTATTATTATTATTATTATTATTATTATTATTATTATTATTATTATTATTATTATTCGTTTTCACACCAGTTGCCGGGTGGTCACGGCTGGAGACTGAGTATCTGCAAGTTTCCTCGGGTCTCCAGCCCTCCTCTCCACATTTTCATAGTCCACAGCAGTCTCTTCAGGTCCTCAGTCTTCCCCTTGTATCTCCCTCGCCTATCACAGCGGTGCTGTGGTTTGTAAATCCACCACCTTTCGGGGAGTTTTTTGTTTTGTTTTGTTTTGTTTTCTTCTCCGTGCTTCCCTCTGTTGGATCACTGCTAAAATCTGGGGTTGTAAATCTAATATTTCTAGCCTTCTTCTCAGTATAAGTGCTGTGGTCTGTATCGTCTCGATCCTTCCCTTTATCCTTAGTTCTCCCAATTTCGCTCTCAATGTCTTTTATACGGTTCCGAGTGAACCTATTACTGGTACTACCCTGACTTTCATGTTCTACGCCTTTTTCAGCTCCCTCGCCAGATCCTGGTATATTCCCATCTTTTCACTTTCTTTCCTATTTATTCTGTGGTCTGCAGGCGTGGTCACGTCTGTTATTTGGTATTTTCTCTTTTTCTTGACCTTTATTACAAGACCAGGTCTCCTCTCCCAAAGAAATTTGCGATTTCGAATCTATTATTATTATCATCATCATTATTATTATTATTATTATTATTATTATTATTATTATTATTATTATTATTATTATTATTATTATTATTATTATTAGGAATCTCACACCAGTTGCCTGGTGGTAACCGCTGGAGTTTGAGTGACAGCAAGTCTCCTCAAGTCTCCAGCCCTCCTCTCCTCGTACTCATAGATCGCAGTATTTCTGCGATTTACAGTTTCACACCGGTTGCCCAGTGGTTATCGCTGAAGGCTGAGTGACAATAAGTCTCCCCAGGTCTTCAGCTAACGTCTCCTCTCTCTTTCGCATATCATGACAGAGCTACGATTCGTTGCAGTCCTTATATCTCTAGCACCTTCCTCAGTATCCGTCCAGTGCCCAGCAGTGCTGTGGTCTGTACGGTCTCTATCCTCCCCCTAATCCCGATCTCCTCCAGTCTCTCCCTCAGCGTTTTGGGGACAGTTCCTAGTGCTCCCACTATGACCGGTACTACCCTGGTTTTCATGTTCCACATTTTCTTTAACTCCCTTGCTAGGTCCTGGTATTTTTCCCTTTTCTCACCCTCCTTCTTTTTTACTCTATGGTCTGCAGGTACAGCAACGTCTACTATTTGGCAGGCCCTCCTTTTTTATTATTATTATTATTATTATTATTATTATTATTATTATTATTATTATTATTATTATTATTATTATTATTATTATTATCTAAATCTTAAGAATTGGCGGAATATATTGTTGAACATTACTTTTGTCTTTGTTTTGTTCATCCTTAAGCCAACTTCCCCACTTCTCCTATTTAGATCGGTCAACCTATCTCATATTTTTTCCGATGCTTCTGATGTCATCGGCGAATCTCAAGAGGTTCAAATATTTCATGTTTATGTTTGTAACCATTTCCTCCCAGTAAATTTTCCAAAAGATCCTTTCAATGCTCGCTGTAAACAATTCATAGTATCCCACTGTCTTACTCCTTATCTTATCTTAATCTTCTTCGTATATTGAGAATGTCGTATGTTCTACTGATTCCAATACTTTTTGATAATTTGTAAAGGCCATTAAAGTGGTCAGTTGGGCAATTGTTGGATAGACATTTTTTAAGTCAGTCTGTTCTAGTGGTTCATATTTATCTAGAGTGATTGCTTGTCAGTATTTTTGTGAGAGTTATTATTATTTTGGGTTATAAGATGTTGGTTGCCGGAGTCAAACTCATTTTCCCTCTAGAATGGTAGGATCGTTATTCAAAGGCAAACGTTTTGAGGTACTTGTCTTTCTCGTATGCACAGTGTGAATATCTGTGCCAGTTATTTGTGAATCCAAATCTTCTAGAAAATCCGTCGTAGTGCCTGGAGTTTTTTTTAACATTTTAATAGTTTTTATAGTTTGATATCTCGATGTGCAGACTACTTCGTTTTCTGTTATCTTGTGATTTATCAGTTTGTGGCGATTTTGTTTTTTGAATTTTCATGGTATTTTTGAGTTATTCTTGACAGTTTGTCCCTGCATTTGATAATTTTGCCGTTTCTGTTCTTCAGTGCAAGCATCTGTTGCTTGCTGGTTTGATCTGCTACTCAGGCATGTTTTAAGCTCCTCACTTTTCTGATAGCCTCTACAATATTCATTATGGTTTCTTTTCTTTTTTTTCTCTCTTGTTCTTTCATTTATTAGTCTGTCAAGTTCTGCTCTTCTGTTTTGTTTTAGTTTTAGTTTTTATCTCCATATTTCTCCGCTCTTTGATTAATTTCAATGTGGCTTTAGAGTGTTCATCCGTGTTATTGTATACGTTTCTATTGCCTACCATCTCTGTTGCTTCCTTGATTATATTTGTCAGTCTATCACTGTTTTCCTCAACGTTACTTTCCCTTTTCCACAAGACCTGATCAATAATATACGGATAAGAGAACCAATTATATGTCTCTCTCCCTCCCTTCTCCGTCTATTTATTTCCCTCTTCCTATCCCCTTCTCTCTCTCTATGTATATATACATAAATTCTGAAAAATATTTTCTAACACCAGGAATTACATATTGTTTCAAACGCTCAAAACTCTTTCTTGCTCTCTCTCTCCTTCACTCCATATCTATATCTATATCAATCAATATATCTATCTATCTATCTATCTATATGTATATATATATATATATATATATATATATATATATATATATATATATATATGTATATATATATATATATATGTATATATATATATATATATATATATATATATATATATATATATATTCACCCCGTCCGTCTCTTTGTCTGTCCGTCTGTCTCTCTCTCTCTCTATATATATATATATATATGAATGTGTGTGTGTAATTGAATCTAAAAAAAAGCATAAGATATATGCGAATAAACAATCCGTTTCGTATTCCAATGTACTTCTCAATCAGGTAAAATGATTCTATATTGTTTTTACAGCGTTTCTTTCTTTTGATATTTCGAAAATTTACGATTCATATATATATATATATATATATATATATATATATATATATATATATATATATATATATATTGCATCATCATCATCATCATCATCATCATCTGTCTTTTAACCTCTATTGTAGGACATAGACATTCTCAAGGATTCACCAGACCTATCAATCGTGGGCGTTGCGGAGCCCAAGCCTTCTGAACTAGTCTAGTTTGTTTCTCCATCTCGTATTCCGCCGGCTTCGATCACACATATGATCTCTGATGATCAATATTGTAAGACGTGATGTCCATTGGTTGTCTGTCACTGTCCATTGCCATCTGATTTTTCTATTACTTTCTATGATGTCTTTTTTCCCAATATATTATGCTGTCTTGTGGTTTCTTTTTTGAGGTTGAACCTGATTATTTCATATGCACGTTGCATGTTCCTCTATTTTAGGGTCAGTCTCTTGGTTAGGTTCTACGTTTCAGCTCCATAAGTGAATATCGAGGGGGGTGCATTGGTTGTAAACTGTTCTTTTTAGGACAAATGGGGCCTTTTTGTTCCTGAAGGTTGAGCTTACTCAGCCAAAGGCTTGCCAGCCTAGTGTGATTCTTCGTCGGATTTTTCTTCTTCTTTCGAGGATTTGTTGTCTTAAGTAGATGTAGTGGTCTACTTCCTCCAGTTCTGCGCTCTCGATCTCGATCGTTGTATGTTCATCTCCGACGTGATTGTTAGATCAAAGTACAAATCAGTGCTTCAATATACGGTGCATGGTGAGTTTATTTCATAAAGTATTTGATACAATCGATATCAAATTACGTTAAAATACAGCTTTAAATATGGTAAACGAATTGATCAGTTACACAAATACGTTTATGCATATGTCCTTTTTTTATCTCCTTCCGGCGAATGGTTCGATTTTTTTGGATCCATGGTTAGGACATTATCTAGGGATGTCTATCTTTCTGAGTTGAAAACCATCGTCGTAACCTACTGGTATTTCTTTTTCTTTTTCCTTGACTAGTTGTTGATCTTCGTTTGTATTTCATCTCTGATAGGGAAATAAGATTCCTGGCTAGTTGATATAATTACTTGGGATGTTTTAGACACTGTTTTATCGGTGTGTTGATAATCTATGACCTTTCTGTGGTATCTTTCCCAGAGGGAATACATCTTCCTACTTTTATTTGCCCCCTGTGTTAGGGTTCACTTTTACATGACCATAGTTATTTATGTTTAATTCTCTTAATATTCTTGGAGTTTTTGCATCGATTTATCTAAGATAATCATAAGGAGGTGCTTTGATTGTTTTTAAAGTAGCTGGGGGTATAATTTTACTAAGTTAAAACCTAATAGGTAGATACGTGTTTTTTTTAATTTTTCAATGGCGCGACTCAGTCTTGTGTTCCAGACTTCTACATTGTCGGGTCACTTCTCCGAAGGTTGACTGACCTCTACAGTCAGCGTGCATCTGCTTTTGTTCGGGTATTTTGGATCGGGGTTCCAAGTTGCACACAGCTTGACTATCCTGAGGATCTGCTCTTCAAATAGACTGTAGAACCGTATAGCCCGCTCTGACATCTACCAACAACAGAATTCTCACGTCCTGTGGTTCAACTGCAGGCTAGCCTAACCGTCAGTATATTTAAAAGAGAAAAAAAAAAGTAGCTCGAATCTGCCAGGGGAAGGACACTCTATCCAAGCCTATGACCTAGGGTCTCGCCACATCTGTGAACCATTGGGAACAAACCCTGATTCAAAGGATGTGGTCCACCCTGGGCAAGTTGCACTTCTTCGTAAAATTCCGTTGCTTGGACCGGACAATTATTCTGCTCACTGGCCGCGTCATCTATGGTCCGTCTGCTACAGAAAACCATCATACATATATATCTATCTCTCTCTCTCTCTCTCTCTCTCTCTCTATATATATATATATATATATATATATATATATATATATATATATATATATATATACATATATATATATATATATAATGTGTACCGTAGAGAGTGAGACAGACTCGGGAATGAGGTTTTGGAGGTAAGGTTTATTAATCCTTGTAAGTAAATTGTCCATACATGTTTCGGGATTCTTCCCATCATCAGTGGTGTGTGCTGTGTGAGTGTGTATTAAAATTTCCCACGTGGAACCAGAGTCCAATATCAGGAGCTATGCATTGTGGGTAAATTATGTTGTCAGGGCTGCTGGAGGCCTCCTGCTGAGTGGGAGAATGTCCAGTAAGGTATCAGGTCTCTGGTTAAGCAGTAGCAGTTGGTCTTGGGGAGTGATGTGGAGTTAGATTTTTTGGTATGTTAGGGGTAGTGTATATATATATATATATATATATATATATATATATATATATATATATATATATATATTTACCTACTCTCCTATTTCCAACTGGGTTCCTTTCCGACTAACAAGTCGTATATCGAAATGGTTTTAAGTCTAACAAATGTTGATTTATCATTTTATTATTATTACTCATTGCCCATCAACCATTTCTAAAATACGATTATTTGTTTACTATTCTATTTTAAAAGATTCCAGAGAAATAAAAATAATTTTTACACGTACATACATACGTACACTCCTTCAAAATGTCTTACATAATCTTATACACACGCAAAACCAATAGTGATATCTATGCTATTTACGTAATATGTATCTTTTTATGAGCCATTGTAATTCTTATACATTCTTGATCCGATACAGCTGTCATACTCACTTACGACCAATATTTACCGATAGTTTTTTTTTTCAATTTAGAAGCGTAACTTTCATATTTACAAGTATTTTTCATCTATACGTATATTGGTTGGTCTTTTCGTAAAGTTGCAAGTCGAGTACGTTTTAAGTCAGAGAACTTGCATATATATATATATATATTTATATATATGTGTGTGTGTGTGTGTGTGTGTGTGTCTGTGTGTGTTTGTATTGTGGATTTGAAGTGATGCAACAGAATGTACATGAAAATGACAATTGGAAAGTGAAGAAAAAAACTCAAGAGATACGTGTTACGTTTCAAAATTTTTTTATTATTCCGAGGACGTTGCTCAGTGCATTTCAACGGGGCCAAATTTTTTCCCCTTTTCAGCATAAAACATGTAAACAGTAATTTTTTCTCTTTGAACCGCTGTTAATATTTTTATCACTGGTCCCCATCGAAATGCATCGGAATACGCTCATGGAATATTACAAAAATTGAAATGTAACACTTATCTCTTCAGTTTTCCTCTTATTCTCCAAATTGTCATTTTCATCTAACACACACACACACACACACACACACACATATATATATACATATATATATATATATATATATATATATATATATATATATATATACATATATATATATATATATATATATATATAGTCTCATTTCAGAGTGAAGTTTCTTTCTGTCTTAAACAACAGAAAACCACTTTGTGGATTTTGCTGACATAAAATCGAAACACATAAAGCCTGAATCTTCCATTCACAATAAATGGCCAATAAAGATAACGGTGAATCAACATAGATAGGTCCATTAGGGTCAGTCAGTGCTGTCCGGTTTAGTGGAAGCGAAGTTTGGAAGTTAAATAACATTTGTTTGGTTCACTTTCCCGGGGCACTAGCCTGACTGAAGTGAACACAGAGAGCGTTAATATATATATATATATATATATATACATATATATATATTCATATATATATATATATATATAAATATACATATATATATATATACATATATATATACATATATATATATATATATATAGTGTGTGTGTGTGTGTGTGTGTGTGTGTGTGTGCATTTTTGCTGCTTTATTCAATTGAATACGACAGGCAATGACTGTTTATCGATTTTTGGTGAATTCCTCCCGTTTCTATACAAAGCATCATATATCTACATTAAGTGTGTGTGTAAACATTGTCTGTAAGTTTTACCGCTTTCAACTAATTCCCTGTCATCGGCAAAAACATGAAATGTTGTGGAAAAGGTGACAATGTGGGGAAGGAAATAGACGCAAGATTACTTCGTACTTCTCATTTTTTTTCAGTTAGAGAGTATAATAGCTTATGTGCGTTTCACTTGAGCCGGTCTTCGTCAGAGCTTTGAAAGCAAAAGATGGTTTGAAAAAAAATGATGATAACTTATTTCGCTTTCAAAGATCTGAAGAATCCCGACACAAGTAAACGTACGTAAGCTATTTCTTTTTTTGATAAAAAAAAAATAGGGATTTACTAGGAGATATGAAGTCTTTCTCGTTTTCCACAACATTTGATCATAAGTTGAATTCCAAGAAAAATGTGATATCATTTGTTCTGCATATTGTTAGAACGTTGGGATGTTTTGAATTTCATGTTTGTATTATGAACAATTAGAGAGGAGATATTCTTAGGAATAATATATACGCTTTATGGTGAATATATATACGTATATATCATTTGAAACCATACTTGGAACTTCAAATAATATAAAGTGTTCATAAATATTCTATCAGATTATATATCCATTTCCAAATAATAATGATAATAATAGTTATGATACTGTTTTATAATATTCAGACATTCTCAGCACATATACAACATGATATATATTTGGGACTGATTGCTCATATCTCATCAAATATAATTATCAATCAAAAAAAATACCTAACAAGAATATGTTAACGTAAATTAGATGAAAAAAAAATTCAAATAGCTGTTTAAGACCACTGCATTAATATTTTTCGTCCATCTATATTATGTGTATATATATATGTAAGATTTTTCTGAGATCTTATCCCCCGCACGCACATATATATAACACATTATCTAACATCTTATCGCATATAAAAATTAGTGCATATGTACATGCATATATTTATAAGCTTATATCAAAATTCATGTACATTTAAATGTATGCATATATATATATACATATATATATATATATATATATATATATATATATGCATATATGTATATATATATATATATATATATATTGTTATACATATTTATGTATAGTTACATGTATATCTCTATATAAATGCATGTATATATTTGCATATATATATATAAATATATATATGTGTGTGTGCGTGTGTTCATTGTGTCGACGTGAGCTCATCTGATAGAACGTTAATGAAAGTGACGATTGGTAGCTGGAGAGAAAAATCAAGAAAGAAGCTATTATTACATTTCAAAAATTTTAGTCGGCGCGTGAGCATGTTTTGATGCATTTTGACGGTCACCAGCCATCTTTTTCAGAGAAACTTGCAGCGATGCAGAGAAAATGGTATAATGTTTACACGTTTGAGATTCAGGAAAGGAATGGGGATAATTCTGTGACTTGTTTGGTTTTTAGTAATTTTACTTTCATTGATCATTCGATTATTTTTACGGGACTTTCCTTTTTTTCTCCATGAATGTCAAAATCAGACTAAAAACTCAAGATGTAACTACCGATTTACTTTTTCCTCAGTCTTTCAGCATTATTAATTATTTGATCTTCGGTCTTATTTGGCTCTTTATATTATTACCAGGTCCACCATGGCTCAAAACAGAGGTAAACAAACAAAGGACCGCGTGCCAGATTCCGGCCAACAAAGAAATTTACACTTGCACACAACCAAATATTATGACATTATGCTCACTTTTAATGTTTCGAAAGATTCTTTCATTGAAATAAATTTTGACTGAATAGAGATCTTTGATTATCAGTCGGCATCTTTGATAGAGGGTAAATGATTTTAGCATGCATTATTCATTGATTTGAAGCAAAATATAACTAGGTGAATATAAGGAATATAATCATTTTATTAGAAATATAACCAAACATAGTCAAAAGAAATAATTCATCAGGGTATAAATATTTAACTATTTACTCTCACACGACCTGTATTCAATCAATGCCCACAGAGTTTACTCAAGCAGTCCTTTGTTCACATATCTATGGAACCTTCCGGGCAAAATGTAAACACTTTTTGTTTCAGTAAGCTACACAGATCGGACTGCTAGTACTGATAACCTCTAAACCTTCAACAGGAAACAGCTTCGACGACCCCAGGGGCACTCCACCTCTACGCCTGTCCTTTGTTCTTTGAAAGATTTCGCAACATGAATTCGATGAGAACAGTTCAGCCAACGTTCTAAATCGACTTTTTAATAAAGAACAAAGGACAAGCTTTTAATTTCATTATTGTATTAATCATTGATAAATATGTTTAGTAATTGTACTCTCTCTTTTTTGGGTCTTTGTTCAGGTTTTGAAGCTGGTTAAACGCCGCTATGGGTTTATGTACGTCAAACCAAAGATTATCTAATTTTCTCATGAGACTTCCTCCTGTGTTCAGTAATGTGTTCTGGACTTAGTTGCCGCAAGCAAATAGACAAGGATATGATAAAATAAAGTAGACAAGGATACCATCAGGAATAGGTTATATTAAAATATAAATGCCCATGCTCTGAGAAAAAACAAAATATTCCTTGGGGCCTCTGTCTGGGAACATTTTTCATCATTGATTGTAGCTTATAAGAACCTCCCGTTCAATACTCCAATCATTGACTATATGACTACGATTTGGGATCCAACTTAACGACTCAACATATTGTCGAAATAACAAGTATTGTACTGACTGCCCATATTTTGAATCATTTTGATTCAGGCTGATTTAGAGTAAACTTTTTTCCTTTTTTTTTTTCTCGTGATTATTTTTTTTTCATTAATCAAATCACCATTTTGTTTAATGTATAGAAATAACCAATATTATATTTATTTGTAAAAACTTATCAGACAGGCGTATTCAGCGCTCTGCTTTTGATTGTAAGTTGATTTTTTTTACACAAATCGGCAGCTTTAATTTTGTAATAAATTTGTAAAACTCAATTAATTCTAAAACAATTTATATCATCTTGTTGAGACTTTTATTGTGAGTCACTTTTATTCCACAGAATCAGGATAATTGCTCTGAAAGTCGCAAGATACAAATTTTTTGAGACTTTTTTACTTCAAATTTGATGTGAAGCAATGCAGAGATTAATTACACCAAATTTTCTAAGCATATTTAATTTGAACCTGCGAATATTTTTTTTCTTAAAAAAACAAACATTCTCAAGCATGTAATCTATAACAATAATTCTAATGTTGGAAATTTTTAAAAAATTGAAAGTCTGGCACAAATTATTTATACTAAAAAAAAATGAATAACTTCGTGTAAATACGTAGTCAAGTTAGTTTTATAGTTAGTGTTTATTTTTTAATCGAGAGATTGCTGACTCTAATCCACCAGAGAACTACTTTTATATAAACAGCAGTAGTTGTAGTTGAGCACGTCATGTGCATACATTAATATTAAAGAAAACAGGACCAGTGAGAATTCGTGTACCTACACAATACGTTGGTATAATTGTGAGACTTTTGAAAGCACGAATATTTCAACATAAAATAGATGAAATAGATGAAAAAATATTAATGCAGTAATGAAATTGAACAGTCTTGTTTTACACAGTTTACTAACAAGTCAGGAGATGCCGCTATGAATAGCAATTTTGTGACCATGCATTAATAGTTTTTCGACTATTTCCTGTTATTCTTGTTCAATGTTTTTCTAGGTTCTTACAATCATATTAACACATTGTAAAGGGGAGGATTTTTCTTACAGGTATTAACATGCTTATATGGAAGATTTATTTTGTGCTGGTTTTGTTTAGGCCATCTCCTCTAAAAACGAATACCTGGTGTAAGATTGGGGCCGCTTGTATTATGCTAACTATCGATATTGCGTCATATGTTTGATAAACATCGACTTACGGACATACTGAACACCCTTGAGTCGCATCAAATACTTATGTACGTAAACAGCGACAGGTGAATAGTGTAAAAAAACAATTCTGGTTCGTCAGTCAATGAACTGCCATATGACCAAAGTCTTTTGGTAGCATGCCATGTTGGGGTTGATCAATTAAAAATTAGAAAAAGTGGTGATCAAAGAATAGATCACAACTCTAATCTTCTGTTGGACCATGATCACGAGAAAAAGTTCGAGTCGATCGGCCTCGAGTCACATAAAAAACGTGTATAAACAGCAAAAGTGAGTATTGGAACAAAAAAAACAACAATGCTGGTTAGTCAGTCGATAGAAACCGTCACATGACCCATGTCTTTTGGCAGCATGCTGTGTTGGCAGTCAAAATAGAAAAAAATGGAAAAAGAGGTTATCAAAGATTAGATCACTCCTCTAACCTTCTGCCGGGCCGTAATTATCTAAAAAAAGTCCGATTTTTTTAAAAAGCGTGAACGGCGTCAGACACAATTTAAGGGACCAGTTCACGTACGCTAACGTTATAAATTGGACCCTCTATTGAAAACCCATCTTGGAGGGGAATTAAAAAAAGCAATCCGTTTTTCAAAATATGAAAGAAAGTTAATGTTTAAATTCCACTTGTGACACATACGTATATAGCAAGCTAGCCATCCAGACCCACTTAGAATCTGACAAAACCTATTGACTGTCTCGTTGACAGTTTTCGTTGATCTATTCTTATATGGCTATCAGGTCCAAGATTTGACATCGGAGATAAATCTTCCAGTATAATAAACATTGGAAATTGTGTTCAATAGACGAATCAATGACGCGTGTGTTTGGTGATTAGCCTTTCAATATGGTTTAACAAGAATAAATGAGCCTTCGTCTTTGTCTTTTTTCAATATAAGAAGAAGCAGCAGCAGCATAACAAGAGGAGTTATCTCTGTGATCATCTTTCTGTTGACAGACAAGTCGATACAACCTGATTGACTGACAGACAACCGGGCTAAACATAATAGAATTAATAATCAATACACACTTATTAACTCCCTTTCTTGAGAACCAAAAATCTTTTTTCTTAGGTGATTTTATCTTCATTTTAAAGAAAGTCGACGGTTCTAAGAATGCTAAAATGTTTTTCGTTCAGACTCAATTTGAATCGGTTGATAGCATTCATAAGAAAGGAAGGATAGCGAAAAGGATAGAGTTGGTGGAGAAAGATTTTTCTTTCTTTTTTTCATGTCACACCACATCATATTGTGTTTTGTTTTTTTTTTCATCGATTCTCGAAATAAACGAGAGATGGGAAGAGAAAAATATATAGAGAAACAAGCTTGGATGTGCTTGGGTCAAACGCCCTTGCTTCATTAAAATTCAAAACAGAGACAAACAGAATTTATTTCTCCATACGATATTATTCCGAAACTTCCTATCCCATTTAAACTCCTTTATTGGTATAAAACAAGTCAACTTGAGTTGAAAGAGATGATTCGTCATCAGTTTTTGCGTACATAACTCTCATTCATGCTGCGATTACGTCACTGATTTTTGGTGAAGTCATTGCCATTGTTGTGACAAACGAAAATAAAGACAAATTTTAATAGCAGGAGTGTGAAAATGGTTTTCATAACAGAGATTCAATGTTTATAAAAATACATTACAAACTTGCAAACGTGAGTTGACGTGACATGACGTCATGCCATCACTCTTTCTTCCCCCCTCTCACTTTTATTCATGTCTTAAATTCAAAAGACTTAAATTCCAATGTCTGACGAATTCACAATAATAAAGTCAGCCGTAGGAGTTCTGCAAAAGACTCCGAGCAGACTATACTGTGTTTGTAATCAAAGTATACTCTTCATATATTCTTTTAATATTTGCCCTTTTTCAAATTAATTTCATTGCATTTCAGACGATATTTTTCTTTATATCTTTGATGCTATAATTATCCGTCTTTGTTTGGGGAGTTTTAATGGGGACTGACTTGAAAGATTATTTGGAAAAAAATGGGAATTTTTATACCGGATTGAATATTGACAAATATATCCATAGTCTTTTCTCTGCCTTTTTTTGTTACTATTTCCCGATTTACTAGTGGAATCAAACATTTAAAAACCGTTCGAACCAAACTAGCCTGCTTTAACGAAATGATTTGATAACACAGATTGATTGCAATCTCATGTAATTTTTTCCCAAAGGTTATCGGGGTTTCAATGCGTAGCTCATGGATGGAACTCTTACGAGCACCCCTCAGGCTCCCATGGGTGGGGACAACAAAAATCGTCATGAATAGTTGTTTAACTATTGAACCACTACCAACATTATGCAATAACAAGGATATATTAGTACAGACATGAATTGCATAAATGATGATTCAATATAAGTGGTTATTGTCTAAGATTTAAAGATAGTGTATTTCCTATTGCTAATTTTCCTTATTCATAAAATTGCATTGTTGGGGGGGGGGCTAAATGAGCCGAGCTCTAATGCCTCTAAATCCCTAGCTATCTCTGGCTACGCCACTGTTGGGGCCCCAGAGTCTTTATAAACCTTTATAAATGTTCTTTTTGATAGACATCAAATTACGCCTTCGTCTCTTCAGGACGACAGGTAGACTATGTCGATTTCTTGAGCGATTATAGTTCAACGTGGCTGAGGTCGAAATATGAGCCATCATCAAACCAGGAGAGACATGGTATCTTACTTGCTGGTTGATACCAGACAACGTATCTCTTCATAGACACTGAACGCCAACAAATCGTTAATTAACTTTTGACGTTTTTAATTAAATGTAATCATCAGGTGGCAGGTGCTGTCAGTGGAGAGGAACGAGACGAAACTTCCTGATGAGAAAATTAATTCTTTCTTGGAAACAGTTACAAGTAACAAAAGGGTCTAATTTGGGGGGTTGGTTTTGTTTTATTTAATTTGAAAAGCGGCACCGGTGTGTCGGGGGAATAAAGGGTTGTAACATATGCCAAAAACAAAGGCCAAAAATGTCAGGATGGATAAAAACAAGAAAGAAAGAGAACAATGGGTGGAGACTGGGGGGGGGGCTTGGAAAAAAATAGAGGATGTGTCTGTAGAGAGGGTGGTGCAAAAGTCACTTCCCATTTTATAACTTGAATAACTTTTTCAAATAAAAAGGTAAAGGATATTTAAGGATATGTTTATTTCAAACTTTGGAAATTACTTTGAACTAATCGTGGAATGTAAGATCCTACGAATGTCGCCTATTATCAGCCTCGCAGACCCGAACCCTTTTCAGATAATGGTTCGTGGCAGCTTGTAAAATATTAAACTCTATCGCTTTATCTATTGTTGAATATCATTCTTCCGTTCCAAGAGTGTTTTGGGGTTTGTTTACGTAAGCTCTTCCTTCAAGATAATCCCAGAAGGGAAAAAAATGTGAGTTGTCAAATCTGGTGAACGTAGCGTTAATTTTTGATCCACGTAAAACTAATTTGCAAAAACAATGAAACTGGATGAATGCCACACTCAAGAAGAAAACGATGCAGGATAAAGAAAAATATTTTGCTTAAAAATGATATCAACGAAAAACAGAGGAAGAAATTGAATAACAAGTTCCATCATTTTTCAATCAAAAATCATTAAAATCTCCAATTAGCTTTTGCGAATAGCCTAACACTTAGCAGTATTGAAACGGAATCAGCAAACAGATTCCAAATTCTGACTGAGACAGTTTGAGATCAGTTTACACAAATGCCCTTTGGAAGGATATGAATCCATCTTATTTTCCCCCAGTTATGGATAAAAAGAAAGTCATACAGGGGCATTTAGCCATGGTTGACATCCAGATAAGGAGATGGACTACTCTGATTTCGAAGATGTGTGGCACCCTCGAGACGCTTTGACACAAATTTTGACTTGTTTCCAATATCTCCTGCAGCTGCAGCCAACCCGAGGCCAAGCGTATAGCTCTACTTTCTTTTTTTTTGGCTTCATCAATGGGACTGAGAAAAAGATTTTGTTGACTGTGCATCCTATCTCCATGCACTTCGCCCACGCTTGCTCGCTGAAGAGATCATTTCAGTGTCATTCCACTGTCTACTGAGACAAACGTTCATAATTCATGAGTTGAAGACTAAATCCTGTGGCAAATAACATTGATCAACAAAATTGAACCTTTTTCTCTCATCAACGCTGCAGTACGATTCTTTTGAACCGATTTTCGACGCAGATAACGAACCTTGAGTCTATCTCACTCAACGATATCTCATCTTTGCTACTGACACGTTCTGTTATCAGTTCTACTGTATATGATGCAATAAAGGCGAAATTCAAGTGAAAACATGATTAGTATCAGTCAGGCAGAAAATCAAAATTACAACGTATAATGTATAAAAAGAAAAATGCTGCATAGATGGACAAACTGAAACGTTGAGCTCTGGACCCTTTATGGTGTTCTATGTTTGTTTCCATCCTATCATTGGAACCAGACTTGATACAAGAAAATAGATTACATTTTCTGAATCAGTAATGAAACTACATCATGTACACCACAACACATATTGATGAAAAATTGTTGCTGATCAACAGAATCAGCGCAATTTGATAGATTGCAGTTTTGGTTAATTGAGAGCGGTACAAGTTGGGAAGTCTTCCGACATGAAAAATTGCCATCATTTACTTGCAATAAACCGATGACTGTGGCCAAGTGGTAGAGTGCTCGCCTCATGTTTATATATATATATATATATATATATATATATATATATATATATATGCAATCGTATATGTGCATGTGTGCATGCTCACATCTCCACACACACATGTACACACTCACACAAATACACACACACACACATGCACACACATACACACATATGTATAAGTATGTGTGTGCGTGTGTGCGTATGTGTGTGTGCTTGACGCAATGCCATAAGGACATTCACAAAGTGTTCTTCAATATACCTCTATTCATACAAAATGCTTCCCAGTCGATTGTCTAGTCACAAAATCAAGGTATGAGATAGAAAGGTTTCTAGGTAAGAAATGGCAGAAGCAAGCACAATCTCAGTCGTCATGTGAAAGACCTTGTTCCTGCAGTAGACAACAATGGTGAATATATATATATATATATATATATATATATATATATATATATATATATGCGCATGCTTTTGTCTTGAAATATCTCGTGATGTCTTGATGATTGAATGTAACTTTTATGTCAATAAATAAGGAAATAGACAGGCAAAACAAAAGCTATACAAAAATCTTTTAAGAGGCTTACAGAACTTTGGACAATTTATCGACCTTTCTTGAACTTTTAATTAAGAAGTCCGGCTTCAATTTAACTTTCGGCTCAATTTAGAAATGGCGGCTTTTTAAGTATTTCACCGAAAATAAAAACAAGTGAAGCAGATTAAAAAGATTTTTTTTTAAGACTTTCAAAGATTTTTGAGTATTAAACCTTTGAAACCTCAAAGAAATTGACATTCAGCTAAAATACAGGGTGTCTCAAAAGTAACGATCTATTTTAGAAGAGTAAAAAAAATGTGAACAGGTTTAGTTATATACGCATTAGAAACCGTCAGGAAACTAATGTCACTTGGTTTCAGGTTGTATTTGGGGTGATCAATTAAAAAAATTGGATACAGTGGTGATCTATGAATAAATTTACTTTTTCCACCTTTTGTTAGATCATGATCACTGAAAATGATCATCTGTTACGAAAAAAAGAAGTGTGATTGCTGCTGGACATAAACTAAAGGGCCAGTTTATTC
>OY735204.1:14134122-14191622 GCA_963457665.1 Thysanoteuthis rhombus
AAGAATTTATCATGTTATGCGGCAAATCAAAGGTTTTACACTTATATCCCCTACGTCGTGCAATCGTTCCCAATGAATTTCAATCATATTCTTTGGAAGGGTGGGCCGTGGTGTGAGGAAGAATTGCTTAAATTCAAGGATTGATCTACGAATTGATCCAATTGGGAGATTCTTTTTTTTCATTTTTCTCATCTATTCATTTATGTACTCCTCTTTGTACACACAATATCTCCAAAAGTTCTCAATGAATTTCGATGACATTTTGTTAAAGACTGGACCATGCACCATGGAAGAATTGATCGCATTTTGAGGTTTGATATGAGAAGTTCCTTAAAGTTACTTCCCCTGAAGAACATCGACCTTTGAACTGATTTCTTTCAGTTTTTTTCTAGTGACAATGGCGCTGTCATAGGTATGTGTTCTCTGAGTGCTTTCAAGTTTATTTCAGAGTGATGGAGAGGTGCTTCCTCCAGTGAACGGGTCACTTGCTATTCGATTCCCACCGAAGATGATTTTCTCATTAGAAATTCCGCTTTAAACACTCCACGAAACTCCAGAAACTAAAAGAGATCCTCAATCATTTACTCTCTTCTCTGTCTGTAAGAATAGCCGATCCCTGAAGGATGAAAATTTAGATGACAAAAATACCTCCCACCTATCATAGTCAAACTATGGACCCAGTGATGCGAATTCAGTATCTTTTTCAAATCAGATCTCATAGAAATAAGAATACACCAGTGAATTTTTCTTACTCAGTATTTCATGAAAAGGGATCAATTTTCCGTGAACGAAAAAACAGGATTTTCTCAAATAACCTCAACTCGATAAAACGGGACCGTAAAACCAACACAGGGAAATAATACATCTTATCATTATAAAAGCCTAAAGCATATTTATTGATTTGTTCGTTCATCTGTTCAGTCTCTGAGAAAGAGTAGAATAATTTTATACATCCATGAAGAAAGAGAACAACACGGCTGCCTTCCGATATTCCCAATCCAATAACCCACTGTCTGTCAACTCAGACTTCACTCCCCATCCCCAACTCTTATCACGCAAGCTGCTCAGCAGACTTACTCCAATTCTCTTAATTCGACACTGAACATAATATTTTTTTATGATTAATTATGATAATTTGGAGCATTATTTATAAATTATTTTGAAAATTTCTGTATTGCGATATTTTTTTAAAAAATCTGTGAATTGTGCGTTGCCCAACAGGGCAAAAAAATGGAGGCTGTGAATCCCTGGGAATTCACTCCCATTGATCTACCCATGCTGATATAGCCTGCCCTGAGTGGAAACTCATCTGACCAACGTTCTCATAAAATCTACAGTGAATGATCGAATTAATTCAACGTCACTTTGTATAAAAAAAGAAGATGACCACTTATCATCGCTAGTGGCGTCAACTTAATACATAAAGATCCAGCAATTAGCGGAAGAAATAATGAAGATTGATAGATCAAGGAAACATTGTTTCTTCTATTTGTTTCGTCTTAATCTTGCTTACCTGCACTTGATATAAATGGTGTAGACCCAAGGATTAATTGAACTACAAGCTGCATTTCACACTGTCAGGGCCCAGAACGATATTCAACTCAAGTGATTAAAAACACGTGGCACCAGCCCCTAAAGAAAGCAACTTAAATGTATCAGGGAGTAATTTTTGGCTCAAAATGGGTTGTGCTAAAGCTTAACCGATCAATTCCTAATCACGTAATTCTATTGATCCCTAATTACATGTGATTAATTACTAATTGTGAAAGTTCAGTTCAAAGTCTGAGGTTGACTTCGTCTTACCACCATAACAACAACACACTCAAAATGACAGGTACAAAAACCAATAAGTAAAACCGTCATTCCCTTACACTGATTCGAACCCCTCGACCAACTGATAGCAATCAGGTTTTTTTACGGATCGAACTAAATAGACAATTCTAAGATTTGAAAATTTATCATCCATACACGCAAGGACTTTTTCTCATTATGATAAATAGATACATGATTTCAAATATATATATATATCAACATAATTCTATTGAATATACTATATAGAAGTTGTAGTCGGAATAGGGCTTCCCCTAGCAGTGACCACTCTTCTTTTACTGCATATTCCATCGTAACTAATGCTTGAATTATTCACTCGTTGAGGTATAAACGCAGTGAAGTAATTACGTTGCTACTAAATTTCACGCAATAAAGAAATTATTTTTAGAACTCACCCTACAGTCCATGTACCAGTATTTTTGACTAAGAATTCACCAAATGATGTATAATTAAATGGTATTATCTTTTGTGGTAAGCGGGCATTGAATTTTCCGACTTGTCGTGTTGAGGCATGGAGTAAGAAAAAAAAAAAGATTGAAAAGCATTAGGATAGCATTAGCATTATGTTGGCTAATAACTCTTAAATCAACAACAGAGTGGAAAGAAAGTATTGATAATTCTCCTATTGTTACACTGGCACGGATACCTGGTGTTGCCCGGTGGAAGAATAAAGTCAAATCTAACAACTCATTAAACAAATTGTTTTGATACATTTCTTCACATACGAAAGAATAAATGGATAGAAAAATAATTTGCAATCTTTGATTCTAATCATTTCGATGTAAGGCGTAACGAAAAAATGCTGCCCCCTCGATCCAGTCTTGCTTTGTATTTTGAGCTAAAAATGAAAGGGATTTTCTTTGTAAACTATTTTTATCTGAGTAACAGGTTTTTGATGAAGATGATTCAGAATAGTCGACTTCAGGACGAACTATTTTTAATCTTGTTATTTTTGAATACTGTATTCAATTAATCTGCATTTTATATATGCGAATGAGCTGAACTTGGAAAGATGTCGATTTACACATATACAGGTATGTAACGCCAATTACGGTGATAAACGAAACTTTTTGCAGCACTAGTGCTAGAAATTGAAGAGGGTATAGGTCATACATTTTTTTATGATCTGTGTGGTGTAACTCAAACTGCAACTGATATTTTGACCCTTCTGGCTCTTTAGTTTGTGGTAACATTAATTGGGATCAAACACACGGAAAAAAAGTTCTGATCTCTCATCAGGATCGAAGCCTAATTTAGCGTTTCTGCAGGAACTGGTTGGAAATCTCAACCAAAAGGAATTTTTTTCAGCTAGTATTAACAAATGAAAAAAATAGCGGTTACTGAAAAATATTCTGAATTGCAAAATAAAGAAATGATATCATGGCATCAATATTTGACAGGACTTTGGGCTGAACAATAGTATTTCCTATTCGAATGAGTGCCAGTATGAATAAACTGTTAAAAAGCCCACGACCAGATATTTCAACGTAGGTTTGTACAGTTTTCAAGTTGGTTTGGCTGGCTGGCTAGGTATGTTCCAACGTTTCTTTAAAAATTACACCATAAGAAATATTGATATCAAAATTTGTGATCAAAAGTCGACAAAAGTAACTTATCATTAATTGATCACCCCTGACCAGACATGTTGCCAAAAGACGTTAGTCACGTTAGTTTCTATTGAGTGACTAACCAGACCTGCTTTATTCGATGTCTTAGAATCTTTGTCTGAAACGTTTTTTCAGGGTAAAACAACGTTTTACAAACAAAACCAAAAGCTGTTTCTTTAGCCCTTTTGGTTTGAATAAAAAAAGCTGTTCTGATCCCTAATTGACCTTTGGTATCCTACAATGCACTTCGACATATACTGGATCTACACCTTGTCCAGTGATCGCCTCAATGACCCTAGGGTTTTCTACAGAGTCGAACGCTTGATGAGGATCCTACAATGACCTCGGATGTCATCACATTCGATCTTATCATCTTTTTCTGTTCAAATTGAGAGCGCGTGCCAATTCACCTTGAGGAATGAGATTGTTTGATTGCAATACAGATCATAAAAGACACAAACTAATTTCAACTGTAATGATGTGTACATATAACTGATGATCCCGTCAAGAGAAAATTTACACCTACTGATATGATATATACGTAAAAAACATTATAAAACACTGAGAGAAAGTAGACAAATTTTGAAAAGGTTTTCCAATGTAATTAATATTAAAAGCTGTAAAGCTTTTTGACAATATATATATATATAAATATATATATATATATATATATATATATATATATATATATATATATATAGAGAGAGAGAGAGAGAGAGAGAGAGTTCCATATTATCAAATTCTGTGTAAAACACGAAAACACAGGATGAAATTATACAAATCATATAATCAGATATTGAAAATAATCGACTGAAATGTAATAAATCTTCAGAAATAAGTTTTTCAAAAATTATTCAATGTTTAATTCTGTAACGTCTTTTGGGGGCTATGACTTATTGAAAATTCACCCTTATTGCAACTCGTAATATAAAACTCTGACTGACTCCCGGTTACAGACTGTCGGCTTGATGAATTTCAGTCGCAAAAATCACCACCATCCCAATCCCCGCGGAAAGGTATGACATTCAAAACACCGTCAGACTGCTGTTTAAAGACTGTTGGGTTGATAAATTGCAGACGATAAAAACGCCAGTATTCAACGGGAGGGGGTCAATAAAAGTAAGAGAGAGAGATTAAAAGTAAGAAGAAGTCAAGCTAAGTGAAGGTTATTTGATATTTAATAATTTTGGATACTTTGTAAAAAAACTGTGTCTGAGTTTTATTTATGAGTAAAAAAAAACTCCCTTGGCTGGTTTCAGCAATTACCGAGAGAAATTTGTATTTAAATATATAGTCTAGAAGGCGTTACAGCATTGAACACTAAATATGTTTTCGAAAAAACTTTTTTCTAAAGATTTATTACATTTCAGTCAGTTATTTTCCAATATCTGTTAATGTAATTTGTATAATTTTATCCAGCGCTTTCGTGTTTTACACAGAATTTGATATTATGGTACTATATATATATATATATATATATATATATATATATATATATATATATATATATATATATATATATATATATATATATATATAAAATATATATATATATATATATATATATATATATATATATATATATATATATATATATATATATATATATATATATATAAGGCTTGGTTGTGCAGACGAAGACATACGTATTTATTTACGGGGGTGGTCTGTGTGAGCGTACGGGTTGATTTATAGGAAATGGATTTAAGAACATCGATAAGAAGTTAAAAATCACAGATCGATAAATGACTGTGTTTTCATTCAATAAAAGGCAACATACTGCGAGTGTAATTGAGAATTGTTCATCAACTTGTTCTCCCGCTGTCCCGACGATAACGTGGGGGATTAGCATAATATCTCATATATATATATATATATATATATATATATATATATATATATATATATATATATATGTGTGTATATATATATATATATATATATATATATATATATATATATATATATGTGTGTATATATATATATATATATATATATATATGCATATATATATATATATATATATATATATATATATATATATATATATAGAGAGAGAGAGAGAGAGAGAGAGAGAGAGAGAGAGAGATGGGATGTGGATGAGAGAGAAAGAGAGAAAAAGAGAGTGATGATCTTTGTGCGTTTCGCAAATAGTAGCATCCCAGCGGGACGTTGTCTCGGTCTCTTCAATAAAGTATATCAATTTAACCTTTTAATGCTGTTTGCGTCTCAAGTCGTATAATTTGCAATCTTCATTGCAGATTCAACAAAAGTCGACTAAAAGCATCTGAAATGTCCTGCTTAGCGAGCAATACTATGCCGCCAGCGATAGTTATTTACCTCGGTTCAAATGTAGATTACGAACACAAAAATTGATTCAAGGTTTTAGATTAAACCGTAATCAAAATATACTCCTCAGAATTTAGTGATATCGTGTCAATACTATATTCTTTTGTATAGTTAAAGGGGTTACATTTCATTGAACAATCGTGGCCATCAAAGATGGTGAAGTATTTTATCCTTTTTTATACGAGCTTGCGTGTGTTCTACTGCTCCTGGTCATATTGTTTTGTCCAAGGACTTGAAAATTGGCATAAGTACTCCACTAAACCTCCTCTTAATGTTTTTTTTCTAATTCTAAAAGAAAGGTTTTCATGATCTTTTGGGAGTTTATTCTGGCGGGTTTATTAACAATATTCAGATTGCCTGGGATCGAAATGTTTCTATATGCTTTATTTTTGTAATGTACTATAAATGTTTCCAGTGGAAAACGCCAGCGGTATCATAAATAGAATTTATTCTGACCATATCTACTCTTTGATGGAATTCTTTTGCTTGGCCTCAAATCTCGACGCTACAATTTTTTTTTATTATCGACTGTGATAGCGATTCCTATTTTTGATTGAATTAAATAAATTTTTGATAACAGTGTAATCTGAAAATGGGCACTTTTAAATCTTTGGGCTAAAATTCTACCTCTGTCAATAGAGATTAAAAATGTATCGGAGATATGTTAGGCTAAGTAGTCGGAGACTTAGGTGGTGAGCAGTATAAAGGACGTGGTGTAAAAAAAAAGACGAGTGTGCGAGCTGCCTCTATAATGAATTCCTGCAAACACAAACGCTGAACGCTCTCTGTTTGTCGTGACAATATCTCCACAAATTCTCATTTGATTGACGTCATTGGACGTTCGACAATGTGCATTGGATGAAATTATAACGTTTTGAGATAGATTCAGCAATTTTGCAGTTATCTCCCCTGCCTTGTAGCTATATATATATATATATATATATATAGATATAATATCTCCAAACATCTCAAAAACACATTATGAGAATGCGGGCAAGGATCTACGGAAGAAGTAATTAATTTGTAGGGAGGACCCAGTGATTCTTATTTCCATTAATATTCGGACCATCCTCATCTTTGTTGTTTTTCATACAACGTTTCGGCCGTTGCACTCTACGGCCTTCGTCAGGTAACATCTGGGAGATTTTGGGGAAGTAACGAACCGAACCCTTTATTTATCCGACAAATGAATGAATAAAGGGTTCGGTTCGTTATTTCCAAAAAATCTCCCAGATGTTGCCTGACGAAGGCCGTAGAGTGCAACGGCCGAAGCGTTGTATGAAAAACAACAAAGATGAGGATGGTCCGAATATTAATGGAAATAATAATAATACCTCATCTCAAAAATTCTGAGATATACCAGTGATTTTTATTGCTATTTTAGTTTAGCTCTCTATACATACCGCACAATATCTATAAATATTCAAAATTAACTTGAAAGGTGGACTACTGGAGAAGTCATTAAATTTTGAGGCGATTTTCCTCTTCCTTGTATCATTGCTATATGTCCACATCGCACAATATCTCTAAAGGTTCTAAATGTCTTTTGAAAGCATCTTGTAGGCGGGGTGCATATGATAGGGAAGAATTGATTGAATTTTGGATCAAATCTAGGAGTAATTTTACAGTTACCTCCCCCCGAATCATAGCTAAGTCCACACAATATATGCAGGAACTGTCAATTGATTTTTCTATAACATTTTGTTGAAAGTTAAGCCATGGGGTAAGGAAGAATTGGTTGATGTTAGGGTTGACCTAGAATTTTCATTCGATTATGAAACTTTTTCATTTTTTCATACATTTATGTATTCATTTTTGCTTGTACACACAATATCTACCGAAGTTCTCAATTAATTTCGATGATATTTCGATGATCGATGAGTCATTGGCTAAGGATGAATTGATTAAAATTTCTTTTTTGACCAAGGAATTGTTTTTAACCGAGAAGTATCTTTCATATATTGAAAAGAGGCACAGATATGTTCGATATATGTAAAAAAAAAAAAAAAGATACAATCCACACCAACCTTCATTGAAGTAATACATTATCTCATTTTTTTCATTTTATAGTTAATTCACAGTTTTAGCATGCATATGCATTCTTTGATTAATTTTTGGTTATTTTCAGTTGTAAATCTGTTCCGTCAACTGTGCATCGGTTTTGTGGTCGCGTATCACTTGATTTCTTGTTCGGACCTTGTGGCCACCGAATTGTCACGCAAAAAAACTGAACCACTTTTAGGTGCAATCAGGCAGGATTCAGATCCAAGATTTCTTTTCATCAGAGTAAATATCGATGACCAGTGATGGATCAACCATTAAGCTGAGTTGGTGTAGACCCAAGGACCTTAAAAGTAGAGTGTACGAGAGCAAGGAAGTGGTTCATTTTTGTATACAAAAATGGTCTGTACATAAAACATGACCTCATTGAGTATTTGGGGTGATACCTGGAACATTACAAAACTATTCGGTTTCTAAATTAGGCTCCAAATATATAGATATTCCTTTAGGATCCTGCGCTACATTATTTTCTGCGTTATACAAAGTACAACAATATAAGTTCTGAAACATGGAACCTAACCAAATGATTGGTTCTCAAATTAACGAACGTGAATGATGCACGAAGGGAGATCATTCTCAACAGCACATGGACAGAACCCAGAATAGCACAGGACATTAGTGGAAAAAGTAGGCATCAGAAATATCAGATAATCCATCACAAAACTAAAATAGCAATGGACGGAACATGCTGCAAAAATGGCAGACAACTGCCAGACATCCCGACTCCCAACGTGAATCCCAGATGTCATATGAGAACCTTTGGCCGGCAGAAAATAAGATGGTATGACGATTCAGTCATGTTCAGGAGATATTTGTGAAACTTTGGGAAGGTTTATGTCCAACGACGGACGTTAAAATACATGATGATGATAAGTGATTCTAGTCAACGAAGGGTGGCGTAGGATGGTAAGGTTGAGGGGGGGTACCAAAGTTCGGGTTCCCGGGTGGTCAATAATCTGTCACTGCCAATGACCTGTTCTGCAAGTAATTAAACTTTCAATATTAAATGCCATAGGGAGGAAAATAAACGTTGTGTATTGTCTATTCTAAAATGTACCGTTACATCTCGACACCGTCCCACTGGAATAGAGTTGCGAAGAATCTGGGAAATAATGGCTGAGAAATAATTGAAATTGATTGCGATATGGCTTAAGAAAAGGATTGCTAGATAGTTGGAGACCTCTTTTGCCAAGATGGCCGTTAAATGGCCAAAAATGCCAAATTCTAAAAATTGGTTATAAAAGCAATTATGCTAATACTCGCGCTGTCAGAAATGACGGCGTATATGAAATATATGGAAACACGCTTTTTTTTTATTGCCATGGATGATACAGACTTGCATAAGTGAGCTTTGAGAATAGTATTTTGGTGACCACAATGGATGTTGTTTTCATTTCGTTTTCAATGTTTTTCTTAATTTTGTATCTTAATTTAAAATCTGCATTTTTATTACATCATCCGAACTACGTCAGTTACATAAATGATTTTCAATTTTACTCCATCAGCTGCGTCGCATAACGTCACAGAAGACATCTGCACATAGGTAATAATTATATGGATTTATGTGGGTTTTTTCGTATTAGATTAAGCACTGTAAATCATTATTATTGAAAAATATTGTTTTATATTACTATTAACCCTCATGGTAATTTTTCTGTTGCTTTTTATATCACAAGTTTACGTCGACGGCCTGGAGTGAAGTTGCAATAAAAAGCAACAGGAAAATAATGATCAAGGTAAATAATTGTAAGAAAGATAATAGTAATGATTGTTTATGTAACATTGCTCTACTGCAGTAGGCACCGAATGTAAGAATCCATTAAAAGCATTACTGTAACAATATCAAAATGAAGTAAATTTCAAACAAGGCAAAACCAAAAGGCTGATAGCCAAATGCTTTTTTAAAAGAGCCAGATTCGTCAAATTTGGGGATAAAGTGGCCAAAATGGCAACCCTGCTTTAGGATAAGTTGGGAAAATAGTTTCAAAACGTAACTTGCTTTTGTTCAATCCTGTTTTGAACAAAGAGTACAGTTGATATATGTATGTGCGAGTGTGTGTTTGTGTGTGCCTCTGTCTGTGTGCGTGTGTGTGTATACCTGTGTGCACGTGTGTATAAGTGTGTGTGTACACCCAGTATATATTACCAGCAGAACTGCTGGATTTATTGATTTCAAATTTGGCACGAAGATGCTTTAGTAGCCCGCAAGTGTGATAAGCAGATCAGCATTGCGCTAAATTATTACTGAAACGTTACAAATGAATAAAAGTTCTTCTAACACAGATCTGACGAATAAGCACTTATGAGTACCGTTACTCTAGGGGAGTAAACTGCCCAGTTTGTTATCACGTCACGTTAAACCAAACGTTCATATAAAACAAACGTTCCCCTAACATTATATAAAATAACGACGATGTCCTTAGTAGGGGATTGTCTCGCCAACTGAGCTAAACTGACAAGTGTTATATGTCTATGAATTTGTTTATTATATAAATATATATAATACAAAAAGTTGAAGTAATCATATTCAGTCAGAACACACACAGGAGCGGAGCCTCGACAACTGTTGCCGTCCTTTTTTATGAGTGTGTGTGTGTGGGTGTGTGTCAGCGTTCTTGGCCATACAGTTTTATCTACAGACTTGAAGATTGGCATCAGCACTCCTCTTGACCAATTTTGAACATTTTTATTTTTATTTTTGGGAAACATGCATTTCTTTTTTTTTACCTTTTGAGGTCCTTCGATAGACATCGTGACTCACGACACCGATCTCTCTAGATCACATGCACAACTGAGGCTGGCAGAATATTTGATGGAGAGACAAGTTAGACAAATTCAGAAGGTACTGACTCTGCTACGCCCATGATAGAGAAGTGTGGCAAATCCTGGGGAAAGTCTATGTCCAACGACGGAAGTTAAAAAAACGTTGATGGTGATGATTTTGGCAGGTTCATTAATAATTCTGGAGAATCTAGATGTTTCTAAACGTTTTTACACTTCATTTTATGAGGTAAACGCCAGTGATGTGATGAATAGAGATTATACTCACCGCACTTTTCCTTCGATTGTATATTTTTTACATAACTCTGAATTCTTACGCTACGGTTGTTCAATTCTTGAATACGATGGCGAGTTCTATTCATCTTTATTGGATGAAGTATTTGTCTCGTAGGTATCTCGGTGGTGGGGTTAGATGGGGATGGAGGTCGATGGCGGGTCGCCTCTGTGACGGACAGGCCATGGGACCTGAGCGTTTCGGCCACGAACCCGACCCAACGCCTGGGAGGTCATCTTCCTGCCATGGCGCCAGGAATTCTTACATTGTGGTCTCTGAATGCTGGTCAGTCAGTTGCCATTCTTGCCAGGTGCCCAAACCAATTAAAATTCACATGCACACTCATTCCCAGTTTCCACCGTCTCCTTCGCATAAGTCCTTTACCCACCATTTGCACATTGGCTTACAAAAGTAGTTGCTCCTCAAGGTTAGCGGCAAAAATCCTTACGTTATTTGTTCTGTGCTCTCTGTTGAAAGAAAATGAAGTAAAAAGTATTGTACGAATATCAACAATTAATTATACTTGATGTTGTATAACTGCAAAACCCAGGCGTTGCTCGGCCAGGTTATGATTTTTTTTCAAGGCAGATCCTTCCTCTGTAGCATCTGAAACAACTCCCTCTCTTGCTGACTGCATTGAATCGAGGACTTGAGGTTCGTCCTTCAGCAAGTATTTCATGAGGTATCAAATGACTTGCTAATACCTAAACTCAGATATATTTGTTAGTAAAAATTGAACTTTTGTTTCAATCTTCACAGCACAAGAAGAGAGTTTCAGTAAAGAAAACTGCCAGATTTCTGTTTGGTTTGCACCATTATCAGCTAAACATAATTTGCTATATTAAAGAAAAAACAAGAAAAATAGTCAAGATTCGGATAAGGGGGAACAATGTTTTGAATATGATTTTCGGCTTTATTCTTTTATCCAAATCTTAAACCCCCACATAAAAAATGACGCTGAGCACTCACTCAAATCATTGTCATATAATTTCAATATGACGAGGAGAAAAGTGAATCATTTCGTTTCGTATCTACATTACCATTTTCAAAAATGACTACAGATGCACAAAAAGGAACAGAGCTGATCGCAACTGATCGAACATTAAAATCAATTATCTATTATTCAAAGAATCATTAAATGTCTGTCCGTCCATCCGTCTTGATGTGCTTATTTACCGCAAAAACTGCTCGGCATAAACCAATGAAAACTTGTGCATGTATTACTGGGACCTTGAAGGATGTTTTTTTTTTTAGCAAGTTGGTTTTTGAAATGTATCCCCACTCAAACTATCAAAAACGTAAAATAAAATAATGTCAATTTCACAAAACCACATTACGTAAGACTTTGTGTACAAATGTTACATCGGGAAAGATTTTTAGTCTCATAGTTATTGAAAATCAGACCCCAAATATGTTAGTTTGTGGGTCGAGGCATACACATTTATGTGTCAATCAAAACCGTCGACAGGTTTTTCTTCAGTTTTTGAGCTGGTCTGGCTGGGTACGTATGTAATGTGTGTACAGGTCGCCCTTATTAGGGTAGAGGACTATACATTCAAGCATTTACAAAATATATCTAGAAAACGTTTTATTGACTTTTCTCAAAACCCCACCACTTCCTAAATAGGTTTTAGGTTGGAAGTAAGTAAGGGTCAATTTGCAATGTAATTTCATGTCTGGCTGTATTCCCATTTGTTTATTTTTTTTTCTAATTTTGATCTTTTTTCTGATCACTGTCCAACAAAAGGCGGAATAACTTATTCTTCATTATTATTTCGCTAGTATTTTTCATCTTAATTAGAAACTATCAACCAAAACTGTTGCTGAAGCTGTCGACGTGGTTTTCCTCAGTATTTAAATGAGTCTGGCTTGCTATCTATGTATGTATCATGTGTACGGACTGCAATATAAACATTCACGCTCGATTATGTTTCAAAAAATGGATATACAACTCTAAGCAAGTACAACGCAACTGGGGAACATTTTTTTGTAGGGAAATGTAGTCTTTATCTAATATTCAAACTTACTCATAGTTTATATCAACTCAATTTCATTTAAGGGCATGGCATTGAGCAATATCTTCATATATTCATGCAATAAATGTATCTTGTGCTTTTATGAGATGCATTCTTAATTAGATATGCTTCATGCCAGTATCAATGCAACGACAGAATAGAAGAAACTAGAAAGCAACCAGAGTGAGCAAACCTCTGCTGATCCCACTAAAACTTAATGAAAATATGTTTATAAATAGTTACAATGCAGGGGAACTTACTGTAAGATAAATCCTAAATCAACCCCAAAGTTTCAGCTATTGTTTTAACGCCCATGATCTACCCATGGCAGAAATGTCATTAGAATTAATTCAGAACTTATGGCGATATTGTGTGGACATACACATGTGGATACATGAATGTATTTTTAAAAAATGTCAAAAAAATCTCTGTGTCGGGAGAAATTCCAAGATCTATGACAATTTTTTTTTCAATTTCCTCATTCCAAGGCCTACCCCTCTGCAAAGTCTCCGTTAAATTCATTAAAAGCCCTAAGAGATATTGCATGGACAATTAATTATAATCTATCCATTCCTTCCGAAACCAAGCCTTGTCCACCCTCTCGCAAAATGTCATTGAAATACACTGAAGACTTCGGAAGATTTTCTGTGAGATCAACATTTAACTTGGATTCTGGGCGATGGGGAAATCCCTGGGTCAGTCCCGAAATCCAATTACTTCCCCTGGGGCCATTTCCAACCTTTCCCCAAAGTTTAATCGGAATTCATGGATAACTTCGAGAACTATCCTGTGGTCAAACCAACGGACAGAAAAACACAAATGAATATAGAGATAAATAAATAAAAAAATTGGACGCATGGAATGAGATGGACAACTGATTTCAATTTCACTGAACTCAGCCATTCGATAGCCTGTTTACATTACTTATATTTCATTCTGCCTCTCCATATATTAAGTGTGCACAAATGTTTCCAGTGAAAAACCAGTTTTCAACTGTGTATTCAGTTTTGGGCTCTCGAAAAGGAGCACTGGGAACTTTCGCACATCCATAGTATTAGAAATCATCAACCAAAACTGTCAGTGTAGGTTTCGTCGGTTTTTCACTGAATCTGGCTGGCTGGTTATCTATCTATCAATGGATCACTTATACAGGCCACACCAATGGAGTTGAAGTTCTTAATATCAAATCCTTATTATGCTTAGAAAAAAAAACTTTTCAATTTCCCCTCTCCTAACATACCATGTCGGAATTATGTTCAATTTACAATGCAAAGTTATGCTAAATGTTTCTCTTTTTTGTGTCCGACAGCTTACACTCGTTTTTGCTTTTTGGAAATCCGGGCTTTAAAAAGGTGAGAGGAGTAACTCATTAATTGATTATCCTTTCTTTTTTTTTTTCAACTTTTCAATTGATCACCCACAACATGACATGCTGCCAAAAGTAACAGTTTCTACTGAGTAACTAATCAGACCTGTGTATCTATCGATCTATTGATTGATTAATTGCTGCATCTCTGCATTATTATCATTCTGTTCACATTCAGTCAAATTCTGTTCCCACCTGTCCGTCATTCTTATTGCATTCATACACTCACAAAACATACCAGGGTCGGTCGAACCACAGCTTGCAGGCTACATGTAGCTCTTTGGCATCCAGTGTGCAACTTGTGGAAATATGTTGGCTGAGCCCTCTTTCTCATTAAAGTTAGTACAAAAGATACATAAGAAAGAAATTGAAGTGTTTTATCTACCATGTACGAACAGCGACCCTGCTGTCTTAAAATGTAAATTTAATGTTCATGGCTAAGAAAATATTTAACTGCGTTGAATCCTATATAAAATTCAATATAGTTAAGAAAACCATCGGCAAAATATATAAACCATTTTGTAAGTGATTTCTGTAAGTAACACAAATTTGATACAAAACAGTTTAGAGATAACTACTTGTATGAATGAATTGCATATATGTATTTATCAGTATTCATATACAACTTATGTATCAAAATGTGTCTGCAGCCAGAAGAACGTAAAATTTGATTGTCTTTCGACTCTCAAACATCTGAAGTTTATTATATATGACTCTTACATTAGGCAATTTTGGCTGAGTAAGAACTAATCAGGACCTGTCAAAATAAGAAAACGGTTAATTCAAACGAAATTCTTAACAATAGCTATTGCCACAAGATTTTGAAATTTATTGAAAACTGTAGCTCTTGGTATAAACCTCGTGAACGGAGAAAGAAACTTTAATCAAAAATAGTTTTAGAAAAAAAAGATATCAAAGAAAACCTTTTTTAAAACAATACAGTGTACAAAATAAAAGAACAGTCCTATTTTTTGTCTCCTAGAAATTTTGCGCAGTCAAATGTCAATAGTGACTTCACTGAATAAGTAACAATGTTCTCAGTATTGTATCAGCAGCCAGACATATCAGAATGTGTCAAAATGTCTGCAGCTCTTTGACAACATATTGTCGGATGAGAACTGATGCTATCAATCTCTTCGCATTTCCATTTCTATAAAAGATAACCCGTCAACCACGTAAGGCTAGCTTTAGGGAAGACAGATTCATATGAGGATAAGCCATGAATGATCCCTTCAATACTGCAACAGGAATTACAAGGCTGATCAAAAGAATATGAGTTGCCATACAGTGTCCCGACGATGGAACAATTTTAAATTGGAGGCTTGTTCTCCAGTTAGGAATTCTATCATAAAAAAGAATGATAGGATGGCTGGGTATATACTTGGATTACGAGAAAGCCTTAATCAAAAGTGGTAACCACTTTTGACCAAGGGTATTGAAGAAAGGTCTTTATCTAAAGAGTGCTTGCTAAGAATCACTCTGGGATGGTAAGCCTTCGGCAGAACAAGCTCAACTTTCAAAAACCAGACGATCCCAATTATCCTGAAAAAAAGAGTATACAACCAATGCTTTCTCCAAATAGTCACTTATGGAGCTGAAACGTGAGGCCTAACCAAGAGATGAACCTGCAAACTGAGAAGCATGCAACGTGCACATGAGAGAATCATGCTCAACCTTACATGGAGAGATCACAAGACGGCACAGTACATAAGGAAGAAAACGGGAGTCTGTGACAGCATAGAAACTATTAAAAAAAAACTCAAATGGCAATGGGCAAGCCATGTTGCAAGAATGAAAGACAACCGATGGACATCACAACTCACAACATGGATCCCCCGAGATCACATGCGCAACTGAGGCCGGCAGAATATTAGATGGAGAGATGAACTAGACAAATTCAGAAGGTACTGGCTCCGCGACGCCCATGATAGAGAATTGTGGCGAATCCTAGGTAAGGTCTATGTCCAACGACGGACGTTAAAAGACTGATGATGATGATGATGATGTGTGTAACATCATCTTCTGATGAACTTTACTAGAACGAATTGAACAATCAGGATGAGTTTACAATTACTTTACTTCATAGACGCCCACAGGGCATGGTTAATTTCTTCCAAAGATCTGTTTTTCTTTCCATTCAATATTTTCATAAATAGGCTACAGATCTTGCGTTTTGTTCCTTATCCTCATCTCCTGTTATCTTCCACAAGTTTCCGATGGGATTTAAGTTGAGACATTGCACATGCCGTCTCATAACATTCACATTAGCATTTATCATTCCTTCATTTCTCACAATAGGTTTAACACATTCAGACGGAAACATCCACAATACTATGACATTCCCATTTCCAAATTTAAAAGATTTTTTGACACACATTGTTTACGCCTGTCGCCTGTACGACGTCAACCGAACTGTCGATATATCCGATCGAATCTACTTTCATGGCCGAAAGGAACTTTGGATCTATCATCATCTTTCTAAACAACGTATTCTTCTGCATAATCTATTCTCACGTACCTATTCTTTTAATTTATGATAGATTGAGAAACAGGAGAACAAGCCTTCGATCAGAATTCGTTCAATTGCCAAGACACTATACAACTACTCATGTCCTCATTGTGATTAGTAGAGATTTGCCTTGGAATTCCGGCTGTAGTGTTGAAGGGATCATTCATAATATTTCTTTTAATTACCCTGTCATCTCTAAAGTTTGTCGAGTGTTTGTTAGAACAAATGATTTTGTTCCATCAAACTATTTCGAATCTCTCGAAATCAGACACTTGGATCGGTCCAGCTCTCTTAGAACTGCAAAGAGATAATATTATCAGATCTCCTCTTGCCAATCTGTTGTCAGAGGGCTACAGTCATTTTGACATATTTTGATGTACCCGGCTGTTGATTCAACTCTGAGAACACTGCTACTGATCATTCAGTAGGGCCAATATTGACTCATGCCTGTGAGAAATTTCCAGGTTTTCGTGTTTTGTCCACTGTATTCTTTCAAGTATGGGTTTTTCTTGTATACATTTTTTCTATAAACACTTTCAATTGAAGCTTTGTAGTACATAAAATATGTATTTAAATCCTGCGGCAAGTACTATTAATAATAAGATTTTTAAAAAGTATATGTACACCTGTATATTTGTCTACTGGTGTATGTATGTGTGCATGTATGTGTGTTTGTGGGTGTGCGTGAGTATGGTGAGGGTGATTCAGTTAGTACCTGTTTTTCTCATTGATTTTTATATTTCTACGTATTCATCTCTATCTCTGGAGCAATCCATCAATTTCATCTATCTGCCCCGACTGATCTATCTATCTATCTATCTATCTATCTATTTATCTATCTATCTATCTATCTATCTTCGTAGTTATCCATGTCACTTCGTATCCATTTCTCGAGGTCTGTCCCCGTTTATCTATCTCAATCTTCTAGTATCAATCTATCTACCTCAGTTTGCTTCTGTCTATCTCTGTATCCATCTCTCTCTCTCTCTCTCTCTATATATATATATATATATATATATATATATGCATATACATATACATATATATATATATATATATATATATATATATATATATATATATATATATATATCTTCCAATAAGCTTCCTTTCCAATAACAATGTCTCCCAACGCTCCTAATCCTCTAATCCCTTTCTCTACGCAGCAGTCAGAATTAATCCCCTTTCCTCAGACACGGATTTGCGACCTGGATTGGATTACCAGCCCTACTTGCTATCCTTTCAGATTCAAAAATCGTGTCTTAAAGATTAAAAATTGCATTTAACGCACTAAACGCGTGTTGTGGGTAGAATGGTTGACAGGGCAATTTTTTCTATTTGCATAGCAGTAGCAGATGTTATCCATCACTAATTTACATTTGCCATAAAAAAATGACTTCATTGAAGTAATTTTGCAATTGCATTGAACTTTCAAAATATCACAAACATTAAGTCGATTCGCATTGTTTTATAGTTACTGATTACTTATGTAGGTAAACTTTAGTAAAGATAAGTCTGCTCAGTCACCCAATAGAAACAGTTACGTAATGAACCTCTTTTGGTGGTATGTTTGGGATGATCAAGTTTAAAAATTTGGAAAAGCCTAATCAATGGATTCTTTTTGTTGTAGGCAAGACTTCTCTCGAATACAACAAAAAGTTTGACACTCGAACTGAGAACCGTGCAATGTGCACAGGAGATAAGCATGCATAATACCACATGGAAAGGTCACAAGACAGCGCAGTATATTAGGAGGAAAAACAGGGACAAGAGATATCAAAGAGCCTATCAGAAAAACTAAAATGGGAATGGGCTGGTTATGATGCAAGTATCTCAAACGACCGTGAGTCATTGCAACTTACAGCATGGATTACTGGAGATCATATGCTAAATTGTAGCCGGTGAAAAAAATAATATGACGTGATGAACTAGAGAAATTCAGCAAGGGCTCGCAACACCCATGAAAGAGAGGTCTGACGAATCCTGGGAAATGTCTGTGTATAAGGACGGACACTATCAATATCAAGGATATTATCATTGCGAATTTCACCCGACATGAACTGAGGGACCAACTTAGCATAAACTTGTATTGCAAATTGAGCTTCATTAAAGACCTGATTATCGGGTGAATATCCAAATGAAAAAAAATTTTTTTTGAAGACATAATAAGGAGTAAGAGTTCAGATTTTCAGCCCGCTAGCTCCATTGATGCAGTCTGTTCACGTAATACATACATAGCCAGTCAAGCTTAGAAACTGAAGAAAGCTATGTTGACGAATTTGGTAACAGTTTCCAGTTTTCTATCAAACATCTTAGAAGATTCCAATACATTAAGAACGATTATTGTCCTTTTCATAAATGTTGATAACGTTTACACATACAATACTCAAAATATACATATAGCCCCAAATTTTGAGCAAAACAGTCTCGAATATGGGGCAAATCAATGTAATTCGGGCAAAACCGTATAAAATTTCGGGCCTATCAAGCCCTTTACCCGCCTCAGTCACCGAGTCTCCACACGCCTATGCACTCCAGGCAATATATCATGAATTGATCTGCTTCGTTCTTCAAAGATTGATTGAATCTCAGCTTTATCATAAACTTGACATTTTCTCATAACGAACGGAAGACTTCGTGGTCCAATCAATAAAGCACAGATTCTTTGATAGGTATCCAGGGTGTAAGGCCAATTATGACATACCCGTCGGATAAAATCATTTATTCTGTTCTATGTTGAAAATATCGAACACAGACGTGATGACCCGTCTAATCGCTTTATCGAAAACCTGAGGCTCTGTTTGGTGCCGATGTTTTTCTCTGGCACAATGTAGGGAAGATGGTCCCGATCGTAAATCATAAAGTTCAATTTCCTCGCTCACTTGATGTTAAAAACGGCACACACATAAGAAGGTGTAAGAGAATTAATGTAAGAGAAATAAAAGTAAACGCTTAATTTCTTGAGATTAATCTCGGCCTTATCTTGACATTTTCTCATAGAGAACGGAAGCCTCCTGGCTCAATCAATAAAGCACCGATTCTTGGGTTAAAAGCCAAATATGACATACGCGATCGGATAAAACACTTTCTTCTGTGTCGTATCAGAAATATTGAGCACAAACCTGATAACCTGTCAAATCACTTGAAAATACGTTTCCTTTTGAGGGCAACATTCCTATTTATATTTGCTGTGCAAACCGAAGGCTCTGTCCAGTGCCTCTCTTGGTAGAGGCTACAAGGGGAGTTGGTTCGGATTCAAATTTGTAACGTTAAACTTACTTAATCGTAAAAGCGGTGCTTAAATACAAAAGAAATCAATGAAAGAAAAAGAGAAGTAAACATACACAGTTCATCTCGTCCTCATCTCGACATTGTATCTCGACAAATGGAGGACTTCTTGGCCCAATCAGTAAAACAGTGATTTTTGAATAGGTATTAAAGGGTTAAAGGCCAAATATGCCAATCCCAATCCGATAAAACAGTCTGTTCTCTTCTCTGTTAAAAATATTGAAAAAGGACGTGAGGACTCATTTAGATGTTTTATTTAAAAACAGCGGTTCTATTGAGAGTCACAGCATTTCTCGGTACTATAGAAGGAATGTGTTCGGATTTTAAATTATAAAATGTCATATCACTCATCTGATGTTGAAAACGGTGAAAAAATGAAAAGAAACAAGAGAATTCAGGCAAGAAAACAAAAATAAATGCATAAATCCCTCAAAGATAAATCTAAGCCTCATCTTGACAATTTTCTCATAAAGAAAGGAAAGCTTTTTAGCTCAATCAATGATGCATCGATTTTGATCAAAGGTTAATTATGACATAACCGTATGATAAAACAGTCTGTCCAGTTCTATTTTACAAATATTAAAGCATATTTAATCAATAATTGTAACTCATGGCGTAGAAAATAGTTTGACTTCTGTGACGCCCAGTGTGATCCCCGTCTACTTGCTTTATCCGAAATATTTTCGTTATGAGGGCCAAATTTTTCTCAAACTCAGTTCAAAGTCTGAAGTTGGCATTGTTTTTTTACCGTTACAAGAACAACAAGAACAACCCTCACAAAATTTTGGGGACTGTACCATGATTTGAAAACATGTTCAACTGATTAGTAGGTTGGTGTCTTACCGATTGAACTAAATAGACAACCCTTACCTTTCATTCCGATGAATACATACATCTATATTAAAATCATTTTATAATTCCCATTTATTCTATATACAAAACAAAAGTAGCACTAATCCTTTTCAGTAGAAATGGAAGTAGGAGTGGAGTTGGTCCCTGCTGGACCACGCTTGTTTCATTCGTATTCGCTGAGCAAATTAAAGGTTTTTCTCAGTGTTGGGGCCTTTCTTGCCCCAAGTAGGGAAGGTAGTCCTGATTGTAAATTGTCAAGTTCCACATCCCCGCTCATTCGATGGTAAAAACGACATTCTAATCTCAGATTACTGACTGTACATTCATTCGACACCTATTAGTCCATTTTGAATTCATCGAAAAACAAAATCTGAGGATTCCTGGCTGACTTCTTTTTCTAGAATTAGTATAATCGAGGTGTGTTTACAACTATGAATAAAAAAGAACTACCGTCAAATTCATAAATGCACTATTTATTTACAGTAAGATCGAGTAAGTATTTACAATGTATTAACAAAAACACTGGCTGACTCATTTAAAAAAAGAATGGTGCGATGGAGGTATGTTTACAAAATTACAATCCATGAAAAAAAAGCATCTATTGCAAAATCATAATGTACTATTTATATATAATAATATTCAGTATTTACAATATAAGAGATTTGTTATGTACGATTTGATGTGTACAGACTTATAAGCTATTTTTTTTTTAATTGAGTATCATACTTATTTTTTTCTCCATAAATTTTATACACGATTTATATTGTTAGCAACCATAAGCCTGGTCAGTACTTAAATAGTTAACCGTCCAGGAATACCAGTAGCTGTAAGCAGTTTGAGATCATTTATAGAGCCTCCCGTAGTGGTCCCTTCAATTCTTCTAAGGAGGAGACCGATCGCAACACTACGCTTAATATCACAAGGCAAACGCCCATTCTACCCAGGCCCTTGATCCTTATGGCCTGGCGGCAACGAGAAGAAATTTACGAATGAACCTTGGTTGATAACATTAAACCTCTTCATGATCTCAGTAGCCATTTTATTTTTGTTCCACTAGCAAATAAGGTTATTGGAATCACACTGCAATCGGAAAGTTTGATTTTGATAGTCGGAGCTTATTCCCCACGAAGAATCTGAGGCAAAATATAGAAGATGGTGTAGCTCCAGCATTTTTAAAAAGGGAAAAGTAAAAGGACAAGCTAGATCGATCGCTGTAAACTTAGAAAGATAGATGATAAACTGATAAGAATCATAGATCTTTGCCTGAATGTCCTTGGGAAAGTATGAATCCACAGCTGTAGACTCCGGTCCATCACCAGTCACCTTGATAAAAATGTCTTGTCACAGACATTGCACGATGATAGATGGAGAAGAGAGTCGGCGAGGTAGATTTTGAGTATACCACTCTCTCATAACTACTGCCTAGACCGTGATGACGGCAAAATGTTTCCAAAGCTGTTATCACCTTGACAGGTGGCAGCATGAAAAATATATACAGATAATTGTACCTAGCATAAATTTATCATCGTAGACCACGCATGCATCAGGACAGATTATCTAGGAAATTATCAAGAATTATCTGACAAAAAAAAGTACATCTATTATCTAAAATTATCTAGAAGTAGCACCAATCTAAAGATTTGGGTATTTTTGGTTCCCGAAGGACCAAAGAGACCAAAAAAATCACTTTTTTGAAAGAACAAAATGGAGAATTTTAGATGTTGCCCAGAGGTGAACTCATGCAAATTTTCAAGCCCCAAAGATGTGATCACGAGCACCCACAGACACACATATAAACAGACACATAGATACGGACACTCAAGTGGAGAAAAATCTGTAACCCACTTGGCTGATTGGTCGGCCATTTGTGGGGCTGCAGTGAATCGATGGATGAGATAAGTGAATGTATATAGAGAGAGGGGGCTAGATAAATAGACGCACAAAGCGTGATAGATAGATCAGAATGAGATAGAATGATAGATAGATATGAACAGACCAGGATAGATTGATCGATAGATAGATAGATGAGCCTGAAACAAACACGCAGTGTTACTTCTGGTCAAATGGAACATTGTACTAACCGTTGTATCGAAAATATAATTGAGTCTACGAGGTACACAAATTGATTCACTATTTATCATGGAAATTCTTTGTTTACAGGCTAGAAACTGCTCGATAGTGCTGGCATATTCTCATATTGAAGAATGGGTTTGCATAACGCCTACTCTCACATTCATTCAAAATGTATAAAAGAAAGAAATTCAGCGAATATTCGTACCAACATTATTATGAAAAGAAGTTTTGTTCTCATATCAGCTGTAATATACATTTTAAGGTGTCTGTCCGTTATTCACAATCTCTGTTCATCCCTCCCTTCATCTGTCTGTATGTTATCGAGAAATAGCTATATATTCCGATAGAATAATCATGAATGCATTATACTATTTGAAACCCAATTTGAAATACCTCCCGTTGTTACATAGATGATGTGTCACTTGGCTTAGGCATCGTTAATAGAATGAATAGAAATTGTTGGAATGGGCTGCTGAAGGAATCGAACCTGTGACCGATTGATTGCCGATTTAAAATCCCGTTGCTTTTATCATAGAGTTAAACAACCGGTCGTAAGTCGAGAGCACAAATAACTGTCATATGTCCAGACCTCGCTCATTCACTGTCCAAATTTGCACTATTGTTTGTCAACGCGGACAATTATATTATTAAGAAATGGATATATACTCCGACTGTGTAAGTATAAATGCGTGTTTTGCAAAGCTGGTGCTATCAACCTATTAAGCCTCTGAAAAACACAAGGGGGCGCTTGAAGACAAGGGACAGTCGGGGGCACTAGAAGGCAAGAGGCAGTAGAGAGTACTGGATGGCAAGGCAGCAAAAGGAGGTTATGTGTGATGAGGGGGTAAGGAGCAAAAATTTTTAAATCCTTTTGTAAAATTCTTCACCAATTTGTGGGAGACTCTGATGAAATCTATGCTCTAAAGGGGATGAAGACGCCGATTAAGTATATGCTCTAAAAGGGCGTGATAGTCCAAAAGAGTTTAGGAAAAACTAGAACATACCCACATCGAGGGCTTTGCAGTTGTTATTGAGACCCACCTCCGACTATTCAGGCCTTTCGAAACCTCCTGGAATTCCCGAATGCTTTCAGCGTTGCTTAACTTTGATCATACGATTATGGTGGATCCAGTGTGATTTGACCATAGACCCTTAGACTCAGGGAGAGGTTCTTCACTATTAGTCCTGATGCTGAGTCCTTAGCAGAGGAACTTTGTACCATTTTGGTATGACTTAATGGTGGATTTAATCACGGACTACTGAACCAGAGTCGAGCTCATTACCACTTGGCCACAGTGATCAGTTCGTAACACTTGAAAGGAGCGGAGGTCGGGGAGAAGTTCTGAGAATAGAAATGGAATCCAAAAACTACAAAGAGGGTTAGAAAGGAGGGAGGGAGGAGAAGAGTTAGGGCACGCGAAAGGGTAGTCTCTAAAAGGGAACGGTTGAAGTCGGCCATCAAGATAAATTAGAAAGTAAAATGAGGTGGTATCGAACTTTCCTCAAAGTTCCTAAGGGAGCAACATTTGGTTAAGTATTGGGGATGGTCGCTTCAGGCCCTTCCCATATATTTTTCAGATGCCTGAATGTTTTACATTACCATTCCCTTGGTATTCCATTTGCAAAGATTTGGGTATTTCACGTTTCAATTGAAATGTTGAAAAAAGGTTCAGACCAATCAGATGTAAGAACATATTGAGGTCGCATAAACAAAATCAAGCTCAATAACCTAAGATGTTTATGCAGGAATAAGGTGATCTAGATCTGGCTGCACAGTCCTCGATGACGTTGAACGTACTCAGTACAGTCCTAGATTCTTTGCTGCATGTATTCTTTTAGACTACATCTGTATGTGAAACAACTTTTTAGAGCAGGAAAAATGGCATCTGCTTTCTTCGACTGTCATCATTATTTATTGTCCCCTTCCATAGCCATATTTTTTTTTAAAGATCTTTCCCAATTAGAGGAAAACTTCTTTTTACAAAAGTTGGAATATTTTCAAAGTTTACAAGCCAAGTCATTTGAGCTTCAGTCTGGCCCTGAAGCAACCAGTGTTGCCCAATGTCGTACAACCTTTCTCCTGTGATAACTGCACGTGAGCATTGAATACATAGGGAAATGTAAAACTGAAAGCGTTTCAAGAATATTTTTGCATAGCCTATCTCTCATGACTAGCAAAAGCGTATTGGTATAATTGAACATATTGCCTTAGTGGAGGTTTTATTCCAAATTCAAAGCAGCTTTCTTCTGTTGGCTCATTGAAAGAACATCAATGAGTTGAACAACAGTAGCCATCAAAGATGGTGAAAAGTTCTATCTTTTTTTTATATTTGTGCGTCTGTTTGATTATGTGATCATTTGAGTGTTTCAGTGCTCCTGGCTAAACAGATTTGTCTACAGACTTGAAGATCGACTTTAGTATTCCACTATACCCAAGCTAAAAGCTTCGTCTTTTTATCTTTCAAATAAAGCTTTTTATGACATGGAGTAGGGGCTTATTTTGACAAGTGTATTGATAACATCTTGATTTCAGAGAATCTACATATTTATAAATGTTTTTTTTAAGACTATTTCAGATGTTTTCGTGTAGAAAACGCCAGTGATGTCATGAATAGAAATTATTCTGACTATAAACATTCTTTACTGATTTATATTTTACTTGACTCCAAGTTCCAACGTCACAGTTGTTCAATTTTTGACTGTGATGGCGAGTATTTTTTATTCTGATAAGATGCAATGCAGTAATAAATTGATAAAAATAACACACATCAGATCACAGATTATTATCATTATTACTAATATTACGCAATTCCACACCAGCTGCCTGGTGGTCACAACTGAAAGCTGAGTGACAGCAAGTCCCCTCACGTCTTCAGCTCTCCTCTCCACACTTTCACAGTCCATAACTCTACTGTGGTTTACAGTTACACCCCAGTTGCCTGCAGGTTATCACTGAAGACTGAGTGACAGCAAGTCTCCTCAGGTCTTCTATCCTCCTCTCATCACTCTCTCTCACCTATCACAGCAGCGCTGTGGTTCGTACACCCATCACCATTTGTGGTACGTTATGGTATTTTTTGTGTTTTTCCTTTCCTCTCCTCTTCTCTCTGTTAGGCCACTGCTAACAGCTGGGGGTCGTAGATCACATATTTCTACCACTCTCCTTAGTATTTGTGCAGTGCCAGCAGTGCTGTCGTTTGCATAGTCTCCATCCTTCATTTTATCCCTAGTTCTTCCAATCTCGTTTTCAGAGTCTTTGGTACGGTTCCGAGTGTACCTACTATTACTGGTACCACTCCAACTTTCAGGTTCCACACCTTTCTCAGCTCCTTTGCCAGGTCCTGGGATTTTCCCTGCTCTTCTCTCGCTTTCCTATTTACTTTGTGATCTGCAGGCAAGGCCACGTCTATCATTTAGTAGGGTCTCCTCTTCTTGTCCACGATTACTAGGTTTAGTCTTCTTGCTTGGATGGGTTGGTCAGTTTGGATATTGAAATCCCAAAGTAATTTGTGATTTCCATTCTCCAATTTGTGCTGGTACCACTTTTCTGAATGGTTAAATCCCATTCTTTTACTCAGTTCCCAGGGTATCACTGTGGCTACTCTATCGTGTCTGTGTTTATACTCCTCCTGGGCTGGTTGACTACATTCACTGGTTATGAGGTTTATGGTCTGATCCCATCCCCCACAAAGGCGGCACTTGCTGTTTGTCTTGGTTCTGTCTATTTTTGCTTTGCTATAGTTTGTCCTGATGCATTTGTCTTGGTCTGCCATGATGAGCGATTCTGTTTCTCTCTTCAGGTTTCCTTTTTGTAGCCATGTCCATGATTTCCTACCTGCATCATCCTGTATTTGTCTTTTAAAATCTCCCTATAGTTTCTTTAATTCCCATTTTTCTTTCCTTGTTTGCTGTGCTGCTACATAGTTTTTCTAGTTTTTGTTGTTCGTTGTGCTGCTTCAGGCGCTCTTTATAATGTCTTCACTGTTTGCTTGCACATACTTTTCTAGACCTGTTCTAACCATCTGGACTCAGTCTTCAATGCTGACGAGCCATCTGTCGCTTTTTTTGTCTTTATTTGCAGTTTACCCGTGTCATTTCTGAGGTGTAAGACCCTGTGCATTTTCATAAGTTTCCTTATTCGCCTGTCCATTGATTGGAGTTCTTCCTTCGTCCATCCAAGAAATGGTCCTGTGTATCTCAACACTGATACAACCCATGTGTTCATTCCTCCTTATTATTATCATTATTTTTGTTATTATCATTATTGAACTTGCTGAAAAGGTTTCATCAAAACGCATTCAACTTATTACATTATTTTAGGTACCTAAGCTTTTTTGTGCACATCAAATACTTTGTGCGCTTATTGCAAAGATAATGTGGGCAGACACACTTGCACAGCCAAGAGAAAGCCATGGCTCAGTTTCTTTGACAAACACCTGATTTCAACATTGTTTAGAAAAAATATGTTTTGTTTCCTCTGATCTTTTATCTTTCGTACCATTGCACATAAGTTTTTTCCAAAGAGACAGTCAACCAAAACCGTCATTAGAACTGTCAACATAAATAAGTTTCTTCAGTTTTTCAGTTGGTCTGGCTGGCTTGCTAGCTTGCTATGTCTGTATCATACGTATAGTGAAAAAAAAGGTGCTGAAAACGTTATCATTTACTGGCTTCTGGAAAGACAAATAACAAATCTCTCAAACAAGAAGTGAGATATAAGCACATCGTCATCATCATCAGCAGCCTGTTAGCGTCCGTTGTTGCACAAAATTCGCCGGACATCAATTTCATACGAAACGAAAAGCTAGTACTTTCTGAATTTATCTAGCTTGTCACGTTATCTCTCTTTCTGTCAACCACAGTTTAGCATATGATCTCTGGGGATTCATGTTGTGAGTTGTGATGTCTAGCGGTTTTCTGTTATTCTTGCAACATGTTCAGCCGATTGCCATTCGAGCTTTTTAATAGTTTCTGTGATGTCTCGGGCTCCTGTCTTATGGTGTTTCCATGGGATGCTGAGCATGAGTCTCTTGTGTCTACATTGCATAGTTGTCAGTTTGAAGGTCAATCTTTTGGTTAGGTTCCATGTTTCAGCTCCATAGGTGATTATCGGTAGACCCTTGTCCATTTTTTTTAATTCGCTATGAATCTTATCTCATCTTATGTCTTTTTATCCCCCCCTATAACAGGCTACAAGTAAACAGGTTTTTAATTTGTGATGTGAGATTTTGCTAAAATTATCACTAGCTTGTTCTTGCAGCATTCAAGCTTGTTTTTTTAATCAGACTTTTCAATGATCACTGCCCAACAAAAGGAGAAATGTATTCATTGATCACCCAATTTTCCAGTTGATCACTACCAACACAGCATATTACGAAAGTTTTCACTGAGTGAGTAACCAGACCTGTTGAACAACCGTAGCCATCAAAGATGGCTGAGGTCCTATCTTGTTTTATGCTTGGTTATGTTTGTTTGTTAGTTCCAGTGCAACTGGCAATACTGTTTTGTGTACAGACTTGAAAATTGGCACCAGTACTCCACTAATTTTTGATGGGTGTTTTTACTCTTTTTTAGAGGTTTCCCAGTGGGAATCACCAGTGATGTCATAAATGATTTTTTTATCATAATTTTTCTCCGATTATTTTTTTCGCATTACTTCGAACGCTGACGCTACGGTTTTTTTTTATTGATTGTGATGGGGAGTGTCTTTTTCCATTATTTTCTTTTCTCTCCTTGCCTTTAGCAGAATATCCGAAACTCTATACAATATTATCAACTTGTAAAATCCTACACATCTTTCTTCTCTTTTCCTAAAGTTGACTTTGTTTTCCCATCATAACAATACGAACAAGAACAAATAGGATAATCCTCTCCTCTTCAGTATTTTTAACTCACGCCACATCAAACTAAACCGATACATAGAATCAAAATTCCCTTACCATGATTTGGAATCACGACCACGTGATTAGTAAGTGAATCTCTTACCGACTGAGCCAAACTGATCAGTTTTACATATCTAGAAAAATATGTTACAAATACGCAATGAGTTATTTCAAAATATCATTTGAATGCATTCATACAAAAAAATGTATTCTCTCATATAATTTTTTATTTTTGATATATACAGCATATATTTATGAGGATGTACTCATTTTGGGGCGGCATCATGCTCTTATGCTTGGCAATACAGTTACAATACTGTACACTCTTGTCATTTTTTTGATATCTTTTTGATAGTGCAATGTTCCACTAAAAATAATACAGCCTTGTTTAGTTTAGACGAAAATTGCGTTTCTGTAAGAAAATAAGTGATGGGTGTATTCACTTTTTAGCAATACTGTACAATAAGAAAATTGCAGTAATCACGTTCAGTCAGAATAGAAGTAGGAATTTAGCTGGCGTCTGTCATATGTCTGAGATAGTAGGACTATACGAATACAGATGCAAAAACTGGGGAAATGAATGAATCAAACAGGATAAAAACAGTCAAAATAAGAAAACTCTCTGATGTGAGGTCATTCATTTCTGGAATATCTGCCAGTTAGATTCAGTTGTAGTGAAACTAGGAGAAAAAAACTGGCAAATAAAATCCCCATGACCGACAACTAGCTCAGTCGGTCTTAGCTAGTTAAGTGAGATAGTTTAGATAACAGGTCTGCTTAGTTACTTAATAGAAACTGTCATCTGACCAACGTCTTTTGGTAGAATGCCGTGTTGGGGATGATAACTTAAGAAAATTGGGAAAAGAGGTGATAAACGAATAGGTAACTTCTTTCACCTTTTGTTGGACAGTGATCAGTAAAAGTCCAAATATTTTTCCAAAAAGCATAAATGCAACCGTACAAAAACTCAGGGATGAATTTAGCATTAATTTAGATAGCAAAATTGTCCCCTACACTATTTTTAACTAATTCTAGGGGGAATTTGAAAAATTGTCGACATTATGAAGCGTAAATAATTAGATTTTCAGCCCTGTAGCTCCATTGGTGTGGCATGTACGCACGACATATACATAGATAACCAGTCAGTTAGCCAGCCAAACTTGCTCAAAAACTAGAAATCTATGCTGACAGTTATGGTCGATGGTTTTTCATACTATACAATGAAAGGACACCGAAATTCAGCTCTCCTGGGGCGCTAGGAACTGCAGAGCCAGCCCTGGTCATAGCAAAAATTCATGATAACAATCATGATTAAGCAAGATTTATTCAAAGCCATGTCTGGAATAGAATCACATATCTGGTCAATTTAGTTAGGATATCTTGAGGACAAATACTCTTTATTTCCCACAGCAAAAGAAGTTGGAATTGGTACATGTCAGTCCACACAATATCTCTAAATTTTCTCATTAAATTTCAAGAAAGTTTTCGTGGAAGGGTGGGCCATGGGACTAGAAAGAATTGTTCAAAATTGGGTGTTGAGCCAGGATTTTTTGAAGAGATTTTCTTTAATACATTTGTGTATTCGGTTATATTTTCCCTGCCCACTTTATCCAAGAGTTCTCAATGTTTTTCAATGACATTTTGTAGAAAGGTGGACCATGAGCTGAGGGTGAATTGATTGAATTTTGGTTTTGGCCCAGTGATTATTTCACAGTTGTGACCCCTGCGTTTTAGCTTTGTATGAACCGGTTTTTATTCAGTATTTAGTGATTATGTCGTTGGCAGAGATATGCAATCTGTGACTGGTTACTAGTTTGTGATTCATCGTCTCAAAAAAAAGTCAGTTGTTATATTTGCCGGATCATATGATGTTTTTTTTCTCTTTTGTCTGATTCACAAGATGGATGGACAATGTGCAATGAAGGTGTGAACTGTGTTGTTGAAGATTCAGGATGATTTTCTGTTGACCGGAATTTGTGGCCGCATTATTCAAACTATCTGATCAATAAAAACAGCAAAGTCTTTTTTTTTAAGTTATCGGGAGCCAGTGGTGTATCTGCGTCAAATCATTATTCATACATGATCAGTAAAATATTGATTGAACACTCTTAATCTCTTATCAAAAATCAAAATTTTTTTTTTCAAATTCAAGTGCATCTTCTATACAAATAATCCCACACTGCAGGATGAATGAAATAAGCTAACGTAGCAACGATATTAAAAACATATGTCATTGAAATAGTTAATATGTAATAAAAGTTATAATAAATGAGTATATTAAAAACGATTATACATTTAGAAATGTTTCAAATATGAAAGATGAGCCTACTTTTTCTTTAGTCATTTAGATTTGTATGTCATTGAAGATACCTGGCCGCATGCCATCGCCAAAACAGAACCTGGCCGAAGATAGACTTATAATTAGAGTATCTAACTACAATAGAATAAATAGGTGTTTGTTTGTGCGTTCATGCATCATGATTACTCGACAACTGGTCATTGTACTAAGTTGGCATTCGTTATATGTGTTACACACGAGGCACGTTGAAGTTGCTTGAAACTGCATTCTAGAAAAATCTAATAAAATAAATGAGAAAATTAGTAATTATAGATCTTTTCCAATATTTTCTATAACTTATATCCCCTGACTCCCGCTCTTTGGACAGATCTAATTTTAGATATAAGAAATCTAATTTAGCAATAGATCTAAATTTAGATATAAAACATCTTCACTGGAGGCACTGAAGAGAATTAACTAGAATAATTCGAAGTCATAGTCTTGTACGACGGATGGTAAATTATTTCACATGCCAATTTTGGCAAGCTGTTACACGTATCATAAATACCGACTCCTTCCTAGCAACTTTGAAACGGGAACTGCCCCAGTTCAGGAGGAAGACGAAATGGGGGGAAAAAAGACTTTTGCATTCGAGTGGAGAGTGCCAAAGGGAATAAATCTCTCGATCAATAAAAAAGATTCCGCATCAAGTCTTGCTATTTAATCGCTGGCAAGTGACTCTTTGGAGAGTTGAAGGAGCTGCAATATGGAACCGAAAAGTCGATGGCTGCTGGGTTTGTGAGGCTCTTTGTCAGGAGAAAAAGATCGGCTCATTAAGCTAGAGTGGTTCAAACCGAGAGACACTGGCAAGAAGTCAAGATATTGGCTGATGCATTGAGACATTATTGTTCGGTTCTCTGTGCATTATGACGATCGGGTGTCGTCAGGGTGGGTAATGGGGACAGACGAGCAGATAGACGGTGGGAAGGAGAGAGGTGATTATATAAACATGGCTTTTCAGGATGAGATGGCCAGCTAGCTAGATATTAACAGACTGGTAGATATAGGTAGATATATAGAGATAGATAGGTAGATAGATAGATAGATAGATAGATATAAACAGACTGAAATAGATAGATATACAGAGATAAATAAGTAAATAGATATATGTGACAGACTGAGATAGATAGATAGATATGAACATTGATTGATAGATAGATAGATAGATAGATAGATATGAACAGACTTAGGTAGAGATAGAGATATTAACATTGATAGATAGATAGATAGATAGATTGATAGATATGAACAGCCTGGAATAGATAGATAGATATGAACAGGTTGCGATAGATAGAAAGATAGGTATAAAGAGACTGAGATAGATAGATGTATATAGATGTGAACGCTGCTGGACACGAACAGAAGGGCTGATTTAGCATAAAATTACATTGTAAGTTGAAACCTTCACTAAAAACATGTGTAGGCGTGATTTTAAAAACGTTTTTCTAAACATGACAAAGAATCAATGTTTAAATTATAACTTCATCGATGCTACCTGTATATGCAACAAATACATCCATTCATAGTAATCCAGCCGCACCAATTTAAAAACTAAAGAAACTTATGTCGACAGTTTTGCTGATTGTTCTGTTTGATGATCTCTGATAGATGGATAGATGGATAGAATCGGTTCATATTTTGCTGTGATGTAGGGTACATTAATGTAAAAATTAATTGATCCGCCCCTAAATTTAATCAGGTTTCTGTCAACCATTGGCCGAACCAAGGACAAAATGCCATTGCAGTTCATGGAGAACTTTTGGAGATTTTGTACAGAAATTCATGAGTGAATGAATAAGTAAGTAAATGTATGAAAAATGAAAAAAATATCTATCAATCGAGAACAAATTTTTCCGTCCCTAAATTTGAAGAATTCTGCCTTACTATATGGCCTAGCCTTCAAGACAATTCCATTCAGATACACTAAGAACTTCTAAAGATATTTCGTGAATAAGTAGCTAAAATTTTAGGGAAGAGACGGTACAATGTTCCTGGATCCGCCCCCAAATTTTATCAATCCTTCTTCAGCTCATGGCCTACTTTCCCACAAAATGACATTGCAATTGATCGCCAGGATGCTTATCACACAGACGGGGTATTTAGCAAGCATATGGAATGAACAAGGGGATTTTCTATCCCCGTGACACTTGACGGTCGCAATTTCAAAGATAAAGATATTTCCTACCCCAAATTTCAAATAATGAACTCACCCACTAGTTTTCTTTACACATCCTAATGTTTGAATCATTGTTAATGTTGATTGATATATAGAAAGTAAGATGGAGAACTTTTGAACACATTGTGCAGACAAACAGACACGAGATAATATATATATATATATATATATAAATATATATATATATATATATATATATATATATATATATATATATATATATATATATATATATGTATACTCCTACTTTGCTGGTGTGGTTGGATGAATATAGAATTGTGGAGATAAATATGTTTCAATACTATTCATTGAATTTATCCTCCGTATCTTGAGAATCATTTTTAATTTGAAAACCTAATTGACTCCTGACCAACTTTTAACCTTTCTTTTCACTTTCGATGTAGTCACTACGTGGTTTCGATCGATTAATTTCTATGGATATCATCAGACTCTCTTCCCCTGTGAATATTACATTTTTACACTTGAGGAAGGCCGTAGAAATGAATTGATCGAAACACCCTGGCTACATCGAGGACGAAAAGAAAGAAGATATCAAATTGTTCCCCCCAAAGAAGTTGGTATATTAATGACTCTTTTCAACGTTATAGACACTTTATTGACTCCAGTGATGAAAATAACAACCTCGCCTAATAAATAATTCGTCATCAATATTCGATGATTCTATATATCTATTCATATTTTGTTCAGGGTAAGGATGAAAATGATTTACAGTTAGTTGTGTAAAAAGCAAGAATTTGTTTACTACCGGGTATCTTGATTCTCTGACCTGGCCTCTTCCATACATACGGAATACAATCTCGGGTTTTTTGACTCATAGGCCCACACGTCATTAACATTCTTGCTTGCTTCTAGCAATGATTTGCCGTAAGTAGGGCCGTTCATATCACAAAATGATGAATAGGTTAGTTAATAAAACGAAAAGAGATCGAAGTACTGGGGGTATGTTCGAGCAAATGAGATCTTAAGGCCAATGATATTCGATATAGATGCGAAATTTATTATGCAGGACTTATTTATTGACTAGTTAGTATACAGAAAAGAAACTTATATATATATATATATATATATATATATATATATATATATATATATATATATATATATATATATATATATATGTATATATATATATATATATATATATATATATATATATATATATATGTATGTATAACAAATGCGTTATATTACTATGAATTGACCTCTCATTGATATACAGTGGATTATCATTTGGCCCCAACAGCATAAATAGAATAAACAAATAAACAAAATGAACAAGCAACTGATAAGCAAGCGCTTTAATGTAGCGTAGCTAAATAGCCCACCACTGAGACGAAGGCCATATGTCCAAATACTTACATTGTTCAAATCTGCTCTATTTGTTCCTCAATGCAGGCAGTTATATTATTAAGAAGTGGAATCATAATTCGACAGAAATGATTATGAATTATTACTCTATTCGAAATGACTTTCCATGAATGTATCATTTGGCCAAGACATCGTAAATACAATCGGTTCAATTCCTGCAGCAGCTCATTTTTTTTCTTTTTTTAATTCTATTTACGCTGTTTAGGCCAGGTGATACATTCAACATGTATTAAGGGGTAGCGTCATTACGAGTAGAGTTTCCAAGTGACATAACACATTTATAATTAATTTTGTCGGATTATATATCTGTTTAAATGATAATATAAATGCATATATTTGTATGTGTGTGAAAATATTCACAGATATCTTTGAATTTCTAGATTTTTTAGATAAGAAACCAGATAAATGCATAATTCCTCTTTTGATTGATCACGCCGATCCAGCATTGCGTGACAAACCGGGTCTGTATTACAGTTTTCGTTGTGTTTTTGAATATGAATTTGAAGAATATCTTCAGAATGTGACGTATTCAGTGTCAGCTTATAAAAAATCTCTCAGAGCCACAGAATTACAAGGTTTGAAATGAATTGAAGTTTCTACTAAAAATTTCCAACCGGAATGAATATGTGTCAATTTTATGAAAATTAGAAGGTCAGTTGCATGGTCTTCAATAATTGAACAGATTTTTTCATCTTTATTTTAGTGGTATCTGATTCTTTAGCAAGAGAGACATTGATGTTGAAAGCTTCACTTTCTTTCATCGTATAATAATACAATTTATCAACTTTTAAAATCAGTAGTGACTGACGGCTTTCATTGGCGATCGAGTTACAATAAATCTCGATATTTCGGGACTCTCCTCAATATTCCAGTGGACTTCAATAGTATTGTCGTCAAGATACTTTCTGTTCTCCCCCAGATTCCAAATTCCTCCTGTCTTTTTGTTAGGTTCTTGGGGCACCGTTCACAGGGCTCTGGTCCCTATTTGCGCCACCTTCATGATTCACAATTTCTCCAGCCCCCTTGCAAGGTACAAATTCCTTATCTAATTTTCCACCCTTTTTCAGGTCCACCCTATGGTCTGCTGGGACAACGAATTTTACTGTTTGACACTTTTTTTTTTTCTGTTGACTTCCACGAGATCTGGTCTTTCTGCTCAGATCGGGTTATCCGTTCGAATTACGAAGAACCAGAGAATTATTATTGCTAGACTGTATACACGGGTGTAGTGAATGGCTGTGTATCAAAAAGAATTGATAGAATATAAGGATAGATTGAAACCAGATGGTGTTTAATCTAATTTGTTTTTAAAAGTTTATTTAATATCACTCTATCTTTATACAGTTGGGAAAGGAGTGGCTAACATTGAAAAGAGGATATATAGACGTTGCTATTGTGTGTCTGTTTTAGATCTGTTCACACATTTTTTTTTCAAAGTCTTGTAAAGTATTAGTTTAAATATACAGATGAAATTAAAGTTAAAATAGATCTTTCTCTCCCCTTTTCTCTCTCTCTCTCTCTCTCTCTCTCTCTCTCTCTCTGCTTCTGGCTGTGTCTTTCTCTGTCTCTAATTCTAAATGTTAGGGACAAGACAGGGGTCTGAGACATCATAGAAAACCAATAGAAAACTCAAATGGCAATGGACTAGATATATTATAAGAAGGTCAGAGGACTGCTTGACATTATGGCTCACAATATGGATTCCCAGAGATCATATGTGAAATTGTAACCGACAGTAAATACGTACTGATTCTGCAACATCCATGATAGGGAAGTCTGGCGAATCTTTGGGGAGGTCTATGTCCAACGACTGACGCTAAAAGGATGATGATGATGATGATGATGATGATGATGATGATGATGATGATGAATTTTAGATACGGTATTTAAAAGAAATGTGTGAAAGTAGTTGATGCAGAAACTTATCAGAATACACCTCCCTGTGGCCTTTAGTTCCAGATCAAAGAGTAATACCTGTTCTTCTTGCATCCAAAAACCATCATCGTCATCATCATCATCATCGTCATCATCATCATCAGCAGCAGCAGCAGCAGCAGCAGCAGCAGCCTTTTAACATCTGTTGTCAAACAAGGACCTCGCCTAGGATTCGCTATACCTCTCGATACTGAGCATCACAGCGTCAATATCTACGGAACCTGTCCATGTCATCACACCCTTTCATTTTCTATCAGCCGTTGATTTTTCGCATATGATCTCCCTAGATCCACATTATCTTTTCTATAATATACTGTGTTGTCGCGTAATCTTTCCATGTGATGTTGAGCATGACCCTCTCAAGGGTCTGCAACCAATACATCTTCCCGATAGCCATCTATGGAGCTAGAATTGGTAACCCAACACATCAACAAAAAATTACATTGTTTCCCTGATTTCAAATTTGAACGTTATTATCAATGTATTTTGATATTTTTCATAAGTTTTAATTATTTTTTTTTAATTGACAAGAGTTGATAATGTTATGAATTTGAAAACTACATGACAGAGCATTACTGTTTCCACGTTTAACGTTATAACTTATTTATCTGTTTATTTTGTTGTAGTGATTTTTCTTTCGTGCTGTCACTGAAAATCTTGTGACAATGCATACACTTTCTCAATTTTAAACGCTATCATTTTCAATTGTTTTAATCTTATTAATTCCCTGATATGTTTCATTTGTTCCAAACATCGAGTGAGAGAAGGAGTAAAATCTTACAATTTGAAATCAGGACCTACATAAACAAATATACGAGAATATGACAATGTATTTAATGCAAAATTTTTCCGTTCTCTCTCTCTCTATTTCTCTCTCTGTCCCTCTATCTCTATCTATCTTGCTGACTCAATTTTTTTTAAATGAAAGTAGCAATCATATTGAATGCGGATCTTCATCTCTCTCTCCCTTCCCTCTCTCTTTCTATCGATCAGTCTTTCTATCGATATATCTCTCGCACACACTTTTTAAAACCGAACTGAATCTATTTTACGTCACATCATGTCATCAAGAGATGGGCCAAAAATTCAAGCATGCGATAGCATGTAAATCGACATCACTTGAAAACATCTTTCGATTTTAGAAAACTAAATTGCTAAAACCCTGCCTTGGTGGCCACTTTAGTAACAACCGGAAATTTCATTGGACTATGTTGAAATATTTTGCAGTGAGCTGTAATAAAGACAGACGGGTGCTCTTTTGGCAAATTATTATTATCATTATTATTATTATTATTATTATTATTATTATTATTATTATTATTATTATTATTATTATCATTATTATTGTTAATAATAATGATAATAATGAAAATAAAAATATTAATGAAAATCGTCGATAACACATCGCTGGTTAATATATCGGAAGAAAAACAAGGCTGTTTTCAATTCTTTTAAAAATGATATAATGTGACAAAACTACAGACACACACGCACACACACACATACACACACACATATGTATATATATATATATATATATATATATATATATATATATATATATGAAACATTTTCATTTTTGTTATAGAATCACAATATTAAATCATTAGAGAATTTCAAAACAGTGTATGCGTGTATGTATACGTGTGATATGATTAATGAGTGTCAGTATCTGACATAGTAAGTAAACAATGATGATTTCAGAGTCAAGTTTTGGTCGGATCGAATTACTTGTTGTAGTGAGCAAACGGCGTAAGACAGGAATGAAATGAGCCACAGATGGAATTCGGAAAAAAACTTCGATATATATATATATATATATATATATATATATATATATATATATATATATATATCCTGGAAAGCCTTGCAGATTTTTATTATATATATTTCAGAAAGGTTTACAGATTCAAACACTCAAGTTATATAGTACTGTATAAAAAAAGGTCTGGTCAATTATTTCTAAACGTCTGTTGATGCAATTTATTTAAGCTCTTCAAAGGGTTTTATGTTACACTTAATTAGATTTTGGGGTACTATGTGTGATTTTTTTTGTGTTGGAATTATCAGTCGTTTACTATGTAACCGTTTCGGGGACTTAACGAAACAGTTATATCAACATGGGTTCTCGGCGGTATTGATCAAACACAACCCTCCTTTAAGGTACTTTAATATTTATCTTTGTATTATTTCTTTCAGAGTCGTGTCATGATACATGCAGTATGTTATCCTATATAAGGTTTTAAAATAATGTAAAATATATGGATGCTATTTTTTCTGTTGGTTTTTTATGTAGGCTACTATAAATATATATTTATACAAATATATCATGGCGTAAGGACCTGCTACACAAACAAATTTACGTTTTTTTTCTGTTTAGGCTTCTTCAGGCGAATGATTCGGTTCATTTTACATTCCTATTTAGGACATTTGGTGGGGGATATTTTCCAAGGTTCTTGGGTTTTCCTTTTATTCTCTTTTTATACATTTTTTGTTTAATGGTCAGTCATTGTTTGTTCGGTTTTTTAAAATTTTGTTTAGTGGGTATACTATGGTTATTGGTAGTTATAAATCATGAATTAGAAGGGTATGGTATGGGCAGTTTTGTTATCAGTGTGTAGTTGATCCATCTGGTCTTTGTGGTATGTTTCCTCTCTGGGAATATTTCACTCTCATATGAATCTGTTTCCCAATGTAAGGGTTCCGTTTTATACGACCTTAGTTGTTATTTTAATTATCCAGGGTTCGTTTTGTTAACACATGTCTCAGATTATTGTGATGATTGGGATGTATTTTGAAGTGGCTGTGCGAATTGGATACCTATGGTAGTTATTTTTAGTATATCTATATGTAGGTTATTGAGTTATGACTGTTAAGAGAACATTTTGAACGATGCTGGCATTTTTTTCTTTGTAGTAATTCTGTTGTTGTTGTTGTTGTTGTTGTTGTATTGGCGAAAGTGAAGATTCCCAATTTCTTATCTGAGCATGGAGTTTTATATGCCAGAATATTGGAAACCTAAATTACCTATGAACAATAAAGAATGAGACTCAGGAGTAGAAGTATATGGAGACTTTATTTGTTCATTAATTAATTCATGAAGGAAATCAGAAATGAGAGTATATGAATATTAAGTCATGTTTGGAGGCTTAAGTAGTACTATAGTATAAAGAATAGTGGATTGGTGAGTATACAGTAATTATGAGTGAGAGGATTTGGGTATTACAGATCAATGTGTTTAGGCCTGTTAAGTTCAGTGTTGAGTCCATTAGGGAAGAGAGTTCGAAGTTTATTAACCCACGTATCTTCATGTCGTTCGAGAATTTTTGTCATGTCGGGAGGTGTATTTTTCCTATTTTTCAATGAATTTTGCGTCTATGCCGAAATAGTGTTTGGGGGTGCAGAAGTGTAGTTCTATTGGGAGTTGGTTTGGTTGATTGGGTGATTTAATTCTGTGCCTGTACTTATCAAGACTAACGTTGAACCGTCATTCGGATTTGCCAATGTATTGCAATTTGAATTTATGCATGATCAATATGCAATACTGTCCTGTGAGATAGAATCTTATGGATATTAGTATCAAGCGTTTATCACTCAAGTAGATGTACAAAGATATGGTAGCAACACTAAAGAAGGATGCCGTCCCTACAGCACTGTGTAACTAAGATTCTTGTCCTTTAGTCCACGAAATTATCAATCAACTCATATAAATTGTATGCGTGTATGTGCATGCGCGAGCGTTGTCGCTATTTCTATGTGTCTTTTTTAGTTATAGTAACATAGCTCAATATTTTTAAGTAGAGAGTAAAAAGATAGCTTCATATGTATTAGTTGTTATATATATATATATATATATATATATATATATATATATAGAGAGAGAGAGAGAGAGAGAGAGAGATAGATAGATAGATAGATAGATATACGTGTGTGAATTGTGTATTTTTATGAGACGGTTCTTAGATATGTTCACACATCTCTATTAGACGCTGTTTGGTCGGCCTATCAGCTGACAGTCAGTCGGGCGTTCCAGCTTATCTAAACAACAAGATGAGGATGAAAAGGGGTATTCATAAAATTCATTAAATGCTATAGAGAATATGATGCCATTAAAATAAAATTATGCCGATCATTTTTACCTACTACTATTGACGTCATTATGATATTTTTTGTATTTCAAAAGAGCTTGAAATGTCAAAAAAAGCCAAAAATGTCAGCCAAAACATCAAAAATGGGTCTTTTTACGATTTTTATTGAAAATGATACTTGCAATATTCCACAAATATGAGAATCAATTGATTAAAAGGAAAACTACTTGCTCTTCAGCCTCCTCCTGCTACTACTACCAAAGATGGTGGACGTATCGTTGAACTTATGGTTCTTGTTTTTCTTTTCACTCCATGCTAAGCATAAGAGTGGCTTATCTTTATCGTTATCAACGCTATCTATTGTCATAATACCTCATCAATATCACTAAACATCAGTCGTGCCAGTTTGACTATGGAAGCCTCAATGTCACGTTTTTTCCCACGTTTCTCATTCCATATTATCTAAATGACGCTTGATTCTCCTCACATCGTCTACTTAGGTAGAGACCGGACAATAAGAAGGGGAAAATGGCTGGGAGGGGGTTAAAATGTTTGGATTAGGATCAACTCACAATTAATCCCCTCTCGGAAAGATGGTTGTCTGTCGCACGTTGGCCTGTGGAAATTGTTGTGTATCTCTCGATGAATGTCACATGTTCATACTGAATTGGTCAAATGGGTAGGATTCTGGGTAGGTGCTACCTAGGCCCCATAGGAAAAAAGGATCAAGGTTACCAGAGATTTGGAGAAGTTTCTAGCCAAAAACACAATAAAATAGCCAAATGTCAAAAATGTGTACAAAACGTAGGTTTACTGCAGTACCCTACGACAAAGTTAGCATTACTCAATCTATACTATTTTCTAATGCCCTTAGTAAAGGGGTCCCAACCTTTCTAGATCAACAACTCCTTCATGCAATTCTCAACCCCTCATTGACCAGAGACATGTAAAGGAGATTATTGATAATTTGCCATCGCAGTCAATGATTGGGCAACTGTAGCGTCAAAATTTGAAGTTGCTTCAAAGATTCCATCGAAGAATAAATATGGTCAGAATAACTTCTATTTATGACAGCACCGATATTTTCCACCGGAGAACATTTTTAGATAAAGTCGAACAACATCTAAAAACATCTAGATTGTCCAGAATTTAAATAATAATATACTCTACCCGTCAGAATAAAATCCCAAAAGGTCCAAAAAGCCTTTTTTCCCCAAAAAACAGGCGTTGAGTGGAATACTGATGTCAATTCTACAACCAATGTATTCTCCTGATAGTCACTTATGGAGCTGAAACATGGAACCCAACCAAGAGACAGACCTACAAACCGAGAAGTATGCAACGTGTGCATGAGAGAATCATGCTCAACCTTACATGGAGAGATCACAAGACAGCACAGTATATCAAGAAGAAAAAGGGTATCTGTGACATCATAGAAATTATTAGAAAACTCAAATGGTAATGGGCAGGCCATGTTGCAAGAATGAAAGTCAACCGATGGACATCACGTCTCACAACATGGATCTCCAGATATCACATAAGAAACTGAGACCGACATAACACAAGATGGGGAGATGAACTAGACGGATTCAGGAAATACTGGCTCCCCGACGCCCATGATAGATAATTGTGGCGAATCCTGGGGAAGGTCGATGTCCAACGACGGACGTTAAAAGACTGATGATGATTGTCAGGAGCACAACACACTAATACATAAATAAACATACTAAGACACGCACATTACCACACACACACATAAAAAAGGAGGATTCCTTCGCTATCCTAGATGGCTACGGTTGTTCAAGTATGGTAGTTTCAAACATGGTTTCATTTCATTTCTGTTCGATCCATTCTTATTTATCGAAAATGGCAAACATTCTGATATAGCCAAATCAAAAAGTTGATGCCCAAAGGCTATACTTGTCAAATTTAGCCATAAAATCGCCAAAATCGCTAAACTGATACAGATGGTGGAAATGCTTTCTCTCTGTTCCTTGATGAATAGATCCACACCCATCCACATCTAGTTTTTCTTTCCCACCCTCCCGTCTCAGTCTCTGTGTGGGAAAATGAAAAAAGGGGGAAGTAAGGGGGTGTTAAAATGTTTGGATTAGGATCAACTCCCTGTTAATCCCCTTTTCGGAAAGATGGCGTATGTCGCACGTCGGCTTGTTGAAATCGAGAAAAGAATGGACGTCTTTAAAGGTTAGAGGCATCAAGTGGACAAACAAGTCGCCTTTGGCGAAAGGAATGAGGAAAAATTAATCCATCCTGGCTGTAAGGAGATTTATCCCTCCCTCCCCAACCTCTCTTCCCGTCCCGTTCTATTCTATCACTTGCACCACCTACGCTGTGCCTACTGCTTGTGTTTTTAGACTTTTCCTTCTTTTATTCTTTTCCAGCGTGAAACCGTCAGTCAAAACTGTTACTGAAACTGCCGACATAGGTTTATTCAGTTTTAAAGTGAGTCTGACTTACTAAGTGGCTATTTGGGTACTTATCTATGTTAGTGTCGTGCGTTCAGGGCACACCAATGTATCTAGAAGGCAGACAATTTAAATATTTGTCCTTATTATTTCTATGGAAAACAGTTCTTTTTTTAATACCCCCCCCAAGCTTTTAGTTGGAGTTGAATTTACAATGTAAGTTTCTGGTAAATTTGTCCTTTACTTTCTATCCAACAATGTTAATGCTCACTTTTTTTAGTGATTACCGCCAAACAAAAGGAGTGAGATGTAGTTTGTTCGTTGATCACCAGTTGATTTCAATTGAGACCCCCCCCTCAACACGGTATGCTGCCAAAAGACGTTGATTACGAAACGATTTTTATTGAGTGACTTTCCTTTTTCGCTGTGAGATGATTTCGTTTTTCGCTTAAATCTCCCTCCCCCATCATTCACATTCGTTTCACCTCTCTCTCTCTCTCTCTCTCTCTCTCTCTCTCTCTCTCTCTCTCTCTCTCTCTATTTTTGTCCCCCTCTCTCTTTCACTCTTTTTTCCCTCATTGTCACCTTCTTTCCAATTTTGTTTCTTTCTTGGTTTCTCTCTTTTTCTTTTGTTTCTCTCTTTTTTCTTTGTTTCTCTCCTCCTGTCATTCATTCTTTTTTCCTCTCTCCTCTTGCATCTCATTTTCCATTTTTTTCCCCTGTTTGTGATATTCTGACTCCACCACCCACTTTTCCTTGTCTCAATTTATCTCTCCTTCTATTTTTTCTTTTCTTTCTTCCATTTTTCTTTCCCTTTCTAATTTTATCTCTTCTTTTCTTCCTTCTTTCCAACTCCCTCTGTTATCTCTAATTACGTTTTTCTTTCTTCCTTCCTTCTTCTTTCCTTTTTTTCCCTATATCACTCTTCTTTTCCCCTTTTTCATTGATCTTTGTTTCTCTTTCTCCGTCTTTAATCAGAAACCACCAACCAAAACTGTCAACATTTTCTTAGTTGATCAGTTTAACTGACTATGTACGTATGTAAGTGATGCGCGTACAGGCCAGATCAATGAAGCTCGGGGGCAAAATTCAAACTTTTACTCCTTATTATGTCGAGAAATAAAGTATTACTTAGTTCATCGACCCCCCCCCCGACAGTTCCGGGGTTCAATTTGTTATGTGACCTTATGCTTAATTAGTTCCTAAGAAAATTTAGATTCTTTCTTCCTTTTTCCTTTCTTCCTGCTTTTGACTTTGTTCTTTGCTACTTCCTATTTTTTCTGCCAACGAAGTTGAAGAGGTACGTGCACTAACCCTTGTCTGCCCGATCGTCTGACCACACGATATATCCAAAAACTCTCCGTGAATTTTGGCGAAATCTCGCAAAAAGGAAAGTAATTGGATAAAAGATAAATTATTGAATTTTTGAACGGAAACAGAATTTCTTTTGCCTTCACATACCCTGCATCTTAGATATATATATAAGCTGATTTTCATTTATTTTACTTACAATGGCGTGGGTAAAGGTATGTACTCTCTGGTTGCTGTCTAGTTTCCTCTTTTTTTTCTTACGATTATGAAGCAGATAAAATGAATATTATCGCAGGGGTATGCCCATTATTTTACACGCAGGAAATTTGGTATGATTGTTCTCCAGATGATTCTGTTCAAATCTGTCCGATTGACCACTAGAAATTCCAAGATGGTAGCAGTTTTCCATCAAAGCCGCCAATTTGACTTCCTTATAATTTTTTTTTTTACCAGAAACCCTAATTTTCGTACAGATGACATGAAATATCGTAGAAAAGAAAATTTTGTCCATTTTCCAACGGTGTTGTAAATTCTTATCTGTCGTGAGAAAAAGTTACAGACAGAAATGTGAAGATAGTCATAATCAATTTTCTGTCCATCGTACAAAAATACAGCTTCAAAGAATTTGTCTTTTTAGATATTTTATATCTGAATTTGAATTTCCAGGGGTGATAACTTAGAGAAACTATCAATCTTCAATTTTCCAATTGGTTTTGTTAGATTTTGCTCGAACCATTCAACAAAAAAAATTCAAACTAGGCACGGCACTGCCTTGTGTGTTAACTAATATACATGACCAACTTCAATGATCAGTTGTCGAGTAATCGTGGTGAACGCATACAGAGACACACATTGCGTGACATTTTCCCCCAATTGAAGTGAGGTATGCGCTTTGCTTTAATGATTTCATCTCCGTTGTTATCGTCTTTTATTTTAGCCTGATCTTCTTTGATTATTATGAATCATGTTAGGCACACTGGTTCACGTTGGATCATCAAAGTTGAACAACGTTGAGCCTGACCGACTGCCGTAAGCAGTCAGAATTATGTAGAAGGCGTCCTGAAACAACCCCCTTACACTTTCTAAAGGAGAGACCTATCTTTGCATTATATTCAATAACGCAAACCAAAAACATTTCTTCCAAGCCCCATGAACTATCTGACGGGCCAGTCTGCAAGCGAAAAGGAATAAATGATCTTCTTGAAGCCTTGTTCTGGCTTCAATTGTCCAGGGAAAATCAGATTATGTTCTTGGAGATTTAGGTCTGTGGAGAAAGCCGGCACCAACCTTGAATCCTAGCAATCTGGCCTATATCTTATCTCTCTTTCTATCTATCAATCAATTTATCTATCAGTCTTTCTTTTCCTCACTTTTCTCTCTTTCTTTCTTTCTTTCTCCCTTCCTTACTTCCTTTCTTTCACTCGCCTTTTTTTCTGTATTCCCCTTTCTTTCTTTCTTTCTTTCTTTCTTTCTTTCTTTCTTTCTTTCTTTCTTTCTTTCATTCACTCTGCTTTTTTTTCTGTATTCCCCTTTCTTTCGTTTTTCTGTCTCTCTTTCTTTCTTTCTTTCTTTCTTTCTTTCTTTCTTTCTTTCTTCCTTTCATTCATCAATTCACTTTCTTTTCTTTCTTTCTACCTTTCTTTCTTTCAATCTGCTTCCCCCTTTTGTCTTTCTTCCTTTCCCTCTTTCTTTCGATTGTCTTCCTTCTCTCCTTCTTTCTTCCCCTTTTTTTCTGTTTTTTTTTTTTTTTTCATTTAGCTCTATAAGACGCTTTTCAGTTGATCGGTCGGTTGGTCAGTTTGTCTTTAGGTGTGTCGGTTGGTCCCTGTTGATCAATATTCTAATCAATTCTTTACCAACTGCCAGTGATGTCATTATGGAATTGTTGTTCATGAAAAATTCAAAAGGGCCAAAATACGCCAAGAATGGCCATTTACAATTTTTATCAAAGACAATACTTGCAGAATATTTCCAATATTTCACAAGTATCGAAATCAATTATCTCCAGAAAAGATGACATGCTCTCCTTCCCCCTCATTCTGCTAATTCTACCAAGAATGGTGCACGTATTTTTGACCTTACAATTCTTGTTTGTTTTGTTTTTTTCATTTTTCAAATGCAGTATCAAAGTCAATTACACCCCTTGATCACTTTTGCTAATTTAGATGTTTCTCATCTAAATCTAGGTATTTTGATGGTGTATATATAGATGTAGAAAAATTGATATGATTACTCTAATAAAAAAACATTTTTCACTTGAATAAAAAGAACTATTTCGTTCCATTTATAGTGATAAAAAGAAATAATTTTGATTATTTAAATAATATTTAAATGAAACAAATGTTAAAAACTAAAGCTACATTCAAATCATTGATAATGATAGATATGATTCCGATATATATATATATATATATATATATATATATATATATATATATATATATATATATATATATATATATATACATATATATATATATATATATACACACTTTAAAAAATTGCCAGAATTTTTTCCTCATACTACCTTATATTTTCCTCTTGATTCTTCGTTGCTTTTTATTGCAACTTCACGGAGACGGTCTAAGTACTGAAGTTGTTAACATAAATAGTAACAGAAACATGAAGATGAAGGCGAATAGTAATATAAAAAATTATCAATAATGGTTGTTCATAAAACATTGCAGTACTTTTTGGACACATCAGTAGGAAGAACTTATTGAAAAAATACCACTGCAAAGAGTGCAAAAACTTTAAAATGGCTAAACTAAAAAGTCCGTGGCCGAAAGCTTCTAAAATAGGCCACATTCGTTGAATTTGGCTACAAAATGGCCAAAATAGCAACCTATCTTGCAACGTTATAAATGAACATTTCAAGTCAGAAGTTATTTTGTATACGTCATGGGAGTGATTTACTTTTTTTTCTCGGGGTTTTAAAGATTTAAATTTGTACACAAATCACTTTTGCTTCGACGTCTTGCTTCGCCGAGGATTAAGATTCTTTTAAATGATTTATTAGATATTTTATCATGGCTGCAAATTATAATTTTTATTTTTTTTAGCCTGTTTTTCCTTCCGATTTCTGTTTTTAGACAATTCCATTGTTGTCTGCACATTCTGTCCACAATTCCTTATTAGGAGGGCAACTGTGCAAGAACAAACTTTTTTTTCTAGTTATGGCTTTTGAGAAAAAACTTTTTTGCTGTGATGTTTCTCTTCCAGCTACTTTAGGCTAGTGTCTGTTTTTTCTTTGTTAGATAACTTCCTGGTTGTTTAAATTGTATCATACTCCCAATGTTCACAAGTGGATTCATATCCGGTGATTGGCCAGGCCCAAACACGTTTTCAAAGCCGATTTCTGTAACCAAATTTTGGAGGATGCATCAAAGTGATTCTCAAAGAGGGTGCTAGTGCACCCTTGAAGAGCTGTAAGATTCGAAGAGGGCACTGGAAAGGAGAGGGGGGGGGAGATGGATAATAGGTGGGGGTGACGGAGAAATGAATACAATTTGATACCGCCCAAGCCTAAAATCGTATGTCTGAGAGCTGATTTTATCGTAGAGCTGTTTGATACTATTTAGATACTTTTGTACAGTTATATTTTTGATGATAAAACGATTGCTTTGATCAAAAAATATTTTTTAAATCAATTTCCAATGTATCATTCTTGATCAACTTTACAGGATGGGGTGCTGCTCTAAAAAGGGCACGGTGGTGTTTATGAGATTTATACCCTAAAAAGCAACCCTAGTCCGAAAAGGTTTGGGTAACACTGATGTAGCAGAATGACTCGAAGCATTATCTAGCTGAGAGATGACATTTCTGTCCTGATGCAGGCTCCAGGCTTGTGATTCTAAACCTTTTCTTTATGCCCTCCTTTCGGCATATTTCAGAATGCCCTTTCTCCCAAAGATTGTCTGGCTCAAAAGATGCATCGTAGAGTTGCACTAGGACGAAAGATCAATGTTCCAACAGTTCGAATCTGCTAATATGTGGTCCCGATTCCCACTGGATTTCTAGTATTGCCTTTAGTGGAGGAATTCACTGCTGGTTGAGAACCTCAGCCGTAAGTGATGGGAAACAATGCACAATGCAGAATACTTATTCGTATTTAATATTGTTTCACTGCTAATCAGCCGTGAAACTGTATTTGTTAAGAAAGCGTCATGAACCGAGATTCCTTTCCCGTCATGTTTGAGAGTCGAGTCAAATAATTTTGTTTACCAGATTTCAGAGACGCCTCTCAGTTGCGATACTTGTCAACTCAAACTTGCTTTAATCAATAAATATCTTCATAAACAGCAACAGCACCTAGATAATTAGCATCTGTCTTTGAACATAAGCCGAAAATTCACCAGGACTCTCTATCATGGGCGTCATCCTATTCGATTTTTTACTGGCCACGGTTTCGCATCTCTAGGGATCGACACGACGAGTCATAATGTCCGAGCTTTGTCTTATATTTTGGCAACATGATCAACCCATTTTAGTTTTCTAATCGATTCTATGATATCTCTGATCAGTGTTTTTTCCTCTAATAGAATGTGATGTCTTATGATCTCTCCGTGTGAAATTGAGCGTAATTTTCATCTGTTCAGCTCCATAGGTGACTATCGGAAAGATGAACAAAATGGCTTGCTTCTTTTCAACACTTGCTAAATTGGCGCTGGTCTTTAAGATTTTGCTGACTCAAGGAGATATCCGTCTGGATTGAAAACACTTTTCAAAAGATTGTCCAGCCACTTTCTGTGTTGACACAGGACAGTTAGAAACCGTCAACCAAAAGTGTCATCAAAACTGTGTACATAGATTCCTATCAGTTTTAAGGTAGTCTGTCTGTCTGTCTGTCTGGCTGGCTGGCTGGCTTGCTGCCTTGTATGTATGCATGTATCACGTATACAGGCATCACCAATGGAGCTACTGGGCTAAAATATTCTGCAATTACTTCTTATTATGCCCAGAAAAAATTTCCGATAACACCCCGATAGGTTTTTTGTATGGAGTCATTTACGATATGAGCTTATGCTAAATAGGAAAATATTTTGTGTCCGTCTGTTTTTTTTTTGTTGAAAATTCGACCTTTGTAGTGACCAAAAAAAAAGGCGAGATAAATAACTTATTTATTGATCATGCCTTATTCCAATTTTTTTTATTGATCTCCAAAATAATGGTATGCTTCAAGAGACGTTGGTCACGTGACGGTTTTCATAGGTTTTCAGCCGTTCGATTACTTAAGTGGGAATCCCTGTCCGTTTGGAACTTCTTTTCTGGTACATCGGTCATCTCAGATGATTTGATGAAAGTCTGACGTTGAATTTTAAAAGCACTAGATTAACCGAGGCTAGGCTCAAGTTCAGAAGCGTGGAGCACTCATTACTTGGTAAAAATGATATGCTGAGCATTTCACAGCAAAGTGGCCACCACGTAATTTAGAAATCTTCAACCAAAATTGACATCAAAGCCGTTAGCAAAGGTTTTTTTCTGTTTCCAAGATAATTCAGCTTGCCAGTTATATATGCATGTATGAACGTATCACACGTACAGGCCGTAGCAAAGGAACTAAAAGGCTAAAAATTTGAATACTCACTCCTTATTTCATCTACAAAAAAATCCCCTCCTGAATATGCATTTAATGGGTTGGATTGATCACTTACTATGTTCCTGCATTTTTTTAAAATTCAGATCACTGCCCAACAGAATGTGAGAGAAGTAACGCATTCATTCATCTCACCTTTTTCCAATGTTTTTATTGATCACCCGAACACGACATGCTGCCATAAAAGACTGTTCACATGACGGTTTCTGAGAAGTAACTAACCAGACCTATTTTGATATAATATTTATTTGCATTCGTTTATGTATGAGTAAGACAGGATTCCTTAGTGTATATAAATATATTTATTCCATTGTTTTCTCAAAAATATAAATTGTCAATTTATATTCAAGTATCTCTCAAAAGCAAATCAACAGATAAAGAAACGATTTTTTTTCAAACTTTTCAGAATTACAAGAAATTTATTTTCTTCAAAATTAGATTTTTATAAAAAAAAAATCTTTCCAAACATTTTCGAATTATATGAAATTATTTTTTCAAACTAAGATTTTTAGAAATGTACACTATTACTGAGATGAATTGGTGGAATATTTATTGCATTTGGTACTTTTTCCCAAGCTACATACTCTCTCTCCCTCCTCTCTCTCCCCTCACCCTCTCTCTCTCTCTCTCTCTCTCTCTCTCTCTCTATATATATATATATATATATATATATATATATATATATATATCATAGATTTTAGATTTGGACCATATAGGGATTAGGCACCCCAGAATTGATCAAATTGGAAAAGAACTCATTTTGACTCTTCACTGAATGACGTCACCTTGTACGTCATTAGTTTCACAAACATGAATAAAATACCACTAGTTTAATTCATTTTTAAATTTTACTTCTTTTTTTTTAATTATTGGGTGTAATATTGTAATGCAATATTTTTAATATAAATTTTCACTATTTTTTTTACTTTCATCTGGTTTTTATCACTGATCTGACTCTGACCGTGATTCTATGGCAACCAGTATGTATTTCCGGTCAGGCTGTTTACTCGTTGCCACAAAAATTAAGATGAACTTGAAAACAAGTCAAAACAAATAACAAAAAGAATGATTGACGTCACCCGGTGAAGACTTAATAACCGTTCTTTTTCTTATTTCAATCAATCCTAGGAACTTTCAAAATCTATAAGGATAGATCTTCAATCTATCTGTTGACGTTAGTACAAATAGACTTAAAAAGACAAACCCAAATCCTCATCGCAGAACAATGGTTAGCAAGTTAATCTTGCTGTTTATTAATGCTGCTGAGAGTTCGATCCCCACTTGGTACTTTTAAATTCATGACGAAATAAGCTAAGCTGTAGAACAGAGGTTAACACCATGATCTCTCAGACTGTATTTAGTGTGGTAACTTTGACTCTTACGAAGTGTCTTAAACGTTTCGCTTTGTATCATACGCAGCTAAGCTCAGAAAAATACCAAGGTACCTCGCCGTGTTGCAATAGTTTGTAAGCTAGTGTAACCAACAATTACTACTGTAGTTAGTTCGACTCTCTCTGGGTGCACCACCCTTGTGGACTTGTGATACACAAAGTTGAACTAAATAAACGCCGACATTCCCAATAACCTATTGCCAAAGAACGATTCCAACTCCAAATCTATAAATGTAATTCGTTGGTGTCCACCTGTATGTTAGTTTGTCTGTCTATCATGCAATAGAAACCACCTAAAATGGGTACAGCCAGGCCATACTCAATGAACATTGGATAAGGTTTGAAAGTATTTTCTGTTGAGTCGGGGAGGGTGGTATGTAATATTGTTAGGTACATGTTTGAAATCACGCTAATAATAACGATCTGATTTACATATATCCATCTATCAATTATTCAATTATATTTGTGAAAACCTACCGGATATTTGAGTTATATAATATCCAATAGATCATGATTTTGAGTAAATGCATAGTTCAAATCTATTATCTTTCATTGGTGCCACAGATTGAAAAGACTGACCGTAGGGTAGTTTTTCAGTTGGTCAGATATATCTAAAGAGATTTTAACTTTTCGAAGAAGAAAAAGAGGAAGAAGAAGTTGGAACTTCTCCGTGAATTGAATATGAATAATTTGAAAAATCATCAAATGGTTAAAAGAAGATGATTTTACATCAGGAGTTATCTCTTCTGGAATCGAAATTCTATTCAGTCTATTTCTTTTTGTATGAATTTAAGAGTTAAAGAGATTCGAATTGTTGTTCAAACAACGTCTATACTATATAAGCTACGGCCCTCACCCTATTTGTTTTTATAAAGTGTTGCGTATTTTTTTTTTTTACTGAGCATCTTTTGTTTAGTATAATAGACCAATGGTCTTCAAAGTTCTTTAACGATGAAACAATACGGTTTGAAACATTTCCCTCAAGAGATGTCTGCCCAAAATCGATTTTCCTTTTTTCATTAAGGGTAATGCTTAATTTTTTGTTTCTTCTTCCTTTCCAAGAGCACTTAATTATTTCAGCGTCAATATATCCGGCTCTAAAAATAGTCCAGCCTAAAATTATATTTTCTCCATTAAACCGACGTTGCAGATTCTTCCGTATATTGTTATTTACAAAGGTTACTCCTCTTTGAGAAAAGAAAGAAAAAGCCGTAATAAGAAATAAAGCAAGTAAACCGAGTGTTGATTTCAACGCCACAGAGAAGAGTTAGTAAGTTGTGCCTATACGCTGGCTACGGTTTTTGGCTGTCCCAGCTTGGATTCTACACAGGGAGAAGAAGAAGAAGAAGAAGAAGAAGAAGAAGAAGAAGAAGAAGAAGAAGAAGAAGGATAAGAAAAAGTACAAGAAGAAGAAGAAAAAGTACAAGAAGAAGAAAAAGAGGAAGAAAAAAGAAGAAGAAGAAGAAGAAGAAGAAGAAGAAGAAGAAGAAGAAGAAGAAGGAGGAGGAGGAGAAGAAAAAGTACAAGAAGGAAGAAGGAAGAAGAAGAAAAAGAAGAAGAAGAAGAAGAGGAAGAAGAAGAAGAAGAAGAAGAAGAAGAAGAAGAAGAAGAAGAAGAAGAAGAAGTTTGATAACTCCTTCATCTTCTTCGTTTCAAATTTCTGAGATGAAAAAGGCTTATTGGGAGTAGTTGGCCGATAGAGTAATTTTATTCATGCTACCCGTCTAAAACATTTTGGCGTCTTCCCCGGTGAAAACCCGTTTTTATCTTGATGATAATAAAACTTCTCTTTTATGGTAATAAACTTCATAAAAATATTTCCTCTTCCTGGAACAATAAAATCCAGTTGGTAATAAAACTTGACGGAAGATGGTCACAAATATATTTCTGTCCGATCATAACGCACGGCTAAATTGCACCGGACAAACCGGTTCTTGTCCGATCACCGAAGTTTTGCGATGTTGATCCTGGTAAGTTCCTAGACGGGTAACCGCCTTGGTATACCACGTGCTGTGAGTCACAAGGAAGTAAACCCTGACACAAAATCTTGAGGGAGTGACCCGAAACCAATCAATGGGTAGACACTACATCACATTGTTACCCTGCATCCTCTTCAGTGATGCTGCTCTCCAAAAATTTTGAGCGTCTCTTTCCTTTGGGAATCTTCCGCTAGGTTGAGAGAGAGGAGAAGTGGGACTTAAGCACAACACTTCCTCCATTCTAAGTGCCCAGGCATAGCAGCAAAGGCTGCTTAGACCCTCCGTCAAGGTGTGAAGATTCAACCAACCAATCATAACACTGTTGAAGACCAATTTCAAATTTCTGATCACCCCAAACACGGCATGCTGCCAAAAGACGTTGGCTTTTTGATATTTTCTATTGAGTAACTAACCCGGTCTGTTATTTGTTATTATTACAATTCAGTCGGTTACTTTTGTTTTGTGTTTTAGTCGCATCTAATCAACCGATTGAAAAAGTCCTGGCCTGTTCTCAAGAAGGAGGGAAATAACTTCAATTTATTCCCTTTTTTTTTGTTGTTCTTGTTGTTGTTGTCGTTGATAATTTCTTATTGAAAGACGACAAAGGGAAGAATTTCCCCTTCGGCGTTTGCTTTGTCTTGAATTTGGGCAAGACGCAAGACGAAAGACAACCAATGAATTCTTGCATGACATTTTATCAAATTGAGCAGTACCCCCCTACTACCCCACAGTTCATTTAAAGGTCAGATCAGAGTTTTATTTATCTACATATAGAGAATGCAATATATAATTATATATATATATATATATATATTTTTAACTGCGATGGTGGGTTATTTTATTATTCATTATATATATATACGCTCTTTCATAGGAATAGAGCACTCTGGTAGATGGGGAATTTATGCTAAATAAATATATCACTAAAATTCAACCTCGCTGACCGTCCAGTTCCGTGGAGTGGGGGTATGATACTGGCCTTCGGGTCCGAAGCAAAGGTTTCAATCCTACCTTGTAGTACTGGATGGGATAATGGATAGTCTATAGCCACAGTGGAGATATATAGAAATTCTAGAGAGAGAAAACACCCGACGCGTGTCATGATAGATCAACTTTCAAGGGCAGTGAATTATATTTAGCATTAATTCTGTTGTAAATTTCGGTTTGGGTGCGATATTTAATATCTTCCCGAACAGAGTTCGTTACTTGGCTGCTGCTCATGAAAAGAGTGACTCAATAAATTTTCTTCCTAATTCAGTTCGAAGATGGCGTTTTTTTTTTTCATCTTCCATCAACCCCAACCAAACACCCAATCAAAAGTTCACCCCCCACTCATTAAAAGTCATTGAGAGAACTAAGATTTTAAAGCCCTCCGGTTACTTCCTTTGATGCTTCAACCCTAACTACAATGTAAACCATAAGACATTGAAAATTACCAATTCAATTGAAATTTTGGCCATTTTTTTTCTTTTCGGGCTGTTTGTCGAACAAAAAAGAAGGTGATTCGTGTAAGCTGGACCTTTATAAAAAAAAGTGAAAAGTACCCACTTTATCATTATAATTACATAGTAAATAAAACCCCTCCAGTAAAAGTTGAAAAAAAGTTTCTTGAACTAACAATTTTCCAGAAGGCTTGAGGATCTTTTGGACTGAAAATGCCTTCTTTCCTTTTTCTATTGAATATTCGACTAAAGTCAATCTTAACTTTTTTATGCTAATATTAAACTGTATTCAAGTTTAAAATAAAAGTCCTGGTTAATCACTCAATAGAAACTGTCATGTGACGAAAGTCTTTTGACAGTATGCATTGTTTGAGGTGATCAATTAGAAAAAGGTTCGTCGAAGAATTGATATGGTCAGAATAAATTCTATTCATGACATCACTGGTGTTTTCAACAGTAAAAACGTCTAAAATAGAGTAAACAAAGCTTTAGAAATATTTGGATTCTGAAAATCTGATTCGTCGAAATAGGGCCTCAAAAAGGTCAAAGGAGCTATTTTTCCCAAAAACAAAACAAAAAAAATGAGAAAAATATATTTTATAGTGCAAAACTGATGCTGATTTTCAATTCTCTAGTCCAAACGGTACAGCCACGAGCACTGGAACACATAAAGAAACAAGCACATGTACCAAAAAGATGGAACCCTTGGCTATTTTTGATAGCTAGGTTTGTTCAATTACTTCCATAAACAGTTTCGATATTTCTCAGTTTTAGCCATGTTTTTGGCCAGAAATGTCTCCAATTATCAGGCAACCCTGGCAGTTATCATTTGTTTTTTAAGGTCTGCAGAGAAAGCCACTTTGATTAAACTGTGTCTTTGTGCACAAACATACAATCGTACACAAGCACGCACATACAAACACATACTCACACGTACAGAGTCTTGAAGGTAGACTGATACCTTTGTATTCAATATCACATCTAAAAAGGAACATGAAGCCCAAATGTAGATGGGTATTCAACCATAATTATATTGCGTTAAAACGAGGCATATATTATAATTCATTCATCTATATATTATCCATCTATTGTTTGTCTATCTATCTATTCAACTATCAGTCTGTCAGTATGCTTGTCAGTTTCTCTGTCTTTCAATTATTCTATCTTTTCTCATATCTATCTACGGATTGAGATAGACTGGAAGAGGAATAAAAAAAATCAAAGAAAGGAAGGGGGAAGGGAGGATGAAAGATAGAGGGATATACCATTCGAGTAACAGTGAGAATTCTTTTTTTGTTTTCCATTCATAACAAGGAACTCTTCCACTTAAAGGTAACACTTTTTTTCGATAAGAATATCTACTATTCACATAAGGAAACTGTGATCTTTTCCACTGAGACGAGTTTCTTTAATTTAAAAAAAAAATCGTCTTATAGAATTTTTGAAAAAAAAGTAGTCTCTGCTTTCCGAAAGTTCGCTTTACGCTGCCTATTTACCTTCATGGAACAGGACGAAAAGCGAAAGTAGTATTTAGCAGCGTACCATTATAGAGGCAGTGCACACCCTCTTTTTCTCTCCTCTACACCCTAGTCTTCTGTATCTTCCCCCACCACAATCTGCAATGGCTTAGCCTGATATACCAGCCTCACCTTTCTGGGGGTCAGGGAATGCTCGAAAATATTCCCGATACAGATTTAATTGCGTTTTCTATTTACGCTATTTTGGCCAAAGAATTTTTTATGGGGACTCATAACTTTTAGATAACGGAAAAACCTGTATATTCAGAATATATTCACAGGAATCAACTAGTCTCTATATATAAAGTTGTAGGTATGTATGGATGGATACACGCATGTAAGTCTGTACTCTTATAGATCGAGGACTACGCATTCTAGACAAAAAATATATATAATCGAATTCTGCAAATCTAAATTTATGCTCAGTTCCAATTTTTAGGACAAATTTCGAAAAAAATATTTATTACTTCTTTTTCACTTTTTTTTTTTTTTGGTCCGAAATTTATGAAGCCAACGGTCTGTAACGAGCTCCAGTCAGTGTTTTGATATACCTATTTTCTCTGCAGGGGTCGGGGATGTGGCCATGTACAAATCCCACGAACGGGTTTAGCTAAAGGGACAGGGTTGGGGCATTCCACAGGAACTAAGTGAACCTCTTTCCTTCTGTACAGTGGATTTTTTTCCGCTAGTGCTTGATAAACGACCATACAAGGCAGCCACGTATATGTGAATATGCTGGCATTGAGAGAAATACACACTGATAATACAGAGAGAGACACTAAAAGACCGAAGGATGGACAGTGGGGGGAGGGGAAAGGAGTGAATGGTAGGGGTGGATTGTAGAGGGGGGGGGCTAGTGGCCTAATTTATGTGCTTGGTGGTTAAAGGTGATGCAGTCTGGACACCGATTTGTCTAAAAGCCTCGTCTAGACAAGAAAATTGAAAGGACATTAGCTTTTTTTTAAGTGAAAAAAATATTTTGGCACTCAATACATTGCTTGAATGTTTTTTTATTATTTTAAAAT
>OY735204.1:14196622-14299122 GCA_963457665.1 Thysanoteuthis rhombus
TATTGTTTTGTGTGATTAAACGAAGTGGACATTCATCTCTCTGTATCATTTCCAAACATGTACGCACACTCATACACAGAAAATGCGATTTGGGATTTCCCTTACCGCCCCCACCCCCGATTAGCTGGGGAAGTCAGCATTCATTTCAGCTCTAATCAATAAAACTCTGTCTGTAGGTCTGTCTGTCTGTCCCATTCCAATCTATTCAATACAATTAGTTCTTCTGATTATCCCCAATGTGCGGAGACAGGAAATTCCACACGTGTACATGCAACTTAATTAACAACAATTCCCCGGCTACAGACAGTAAATCTCCTCCCCGAACCCCCAACACACCTAGCGATTGTGCCCGCTGCCACTGTTCTGAATGTGTGAATATAATAATGTCTGTCGTCGCTCTAGTACTTGTCGTTGAGTCGCCCTCTCTTAATATTGACTTTTTTTCTCTCCTCCTTGACGTAAACTGAGAGACTGCGATATCTCCAACGTCACGTCACATGCCGGCAGAGGGGAAATAGAAAAAAAACACCGTTGCCAAGTATCATTTGTTATTTATAGCTAAAAACGGTCTTTTAAAAATGGCTAAAATCGGCTAAATATTTCGATTTCCAGCTAACTCTATTTCCAGGTATGGTTTGTTATTCATTGTTAAAACTATCTTAAAAACAGCTAAAATCAGTCATTCTTTTTCATTTCAGCTAATTTTTTTGCCAAGTATGTTTTGGTATTTATAGCAAAAATTGTTTTTAAAAACGGCTACATCTTTACATAGCCAGTTAATTTTAATTATATGTACTCATTTAAAGCCCATTTATCAAATGTTATAACTGAACACCAAGACTCCAGAACAAAACATACTAGAAAGCACTCAAAGAGCGCATCCTTCTGCAATCGCTATCGTCAGGGGAAGTAAGTGTGTATGTATCCTTCCCAAAATTGAATAACTTCTCCTCTAACCTATTGTCCACTCTTCCAAAAAATTCTTTTAAAATTCATTGGGCACTTTGGGGGATGTGGAGTGGACGTAAATGAACTTTGGGCGAATTCATGTCGTCTGGACAGATAAGTTTGCATGGATCCGGCCTAAAATCTGATTCTTCTTTCCAGGCCTGTTGTCCATCATTCTACAAAATTTTATTGAAATCCATTGAGAACTTTCTGAGATATAGTGTGGTCAACCGTAAGCGTATACATAAATATAAGAGGAAAAAAAACAGAAAAATGTCTCAATCGAAATAATAATTCCTGGATCCATCTCAAAATGTAACCACTTCCTTCTTAGCCCATCTCTCAACCGTCCAGATAGATGGAAAGGCGAAAAGATAGATGGATGTGGCTGGATATATGTACTTCTCCAACTCTCTTGGCAGGGGTAAGCAAAAATTTTATTTTCACTTATATTAAATTCTACTACGGTCTTCTCTGGCTTTTTTTTTTTTTTAACCTTTTCGGGGTCTTATTCTGCCGGATTTATAACATTCTCCAGATTCTAAATATGTCTATTTGAAAGATTTTCCTGTGGAAAACGCCGTAGATGACACAAATAGAATTTATTCTGACCGTATTTATTCTTCTGGGGATTGTTTTCACATGATTTCAAATGTTGACGGTACGGTGATTCAATTATTGACTGCGATGCTGAAACTATCTATCCATCTGTCTATCCTAATCTGTTTATATTCATATAGTTAGCTAGCTAGCTAGCTAGCTAAATGGATATGAACAAACTAGTTAACTCAGTCTCCTCATATTTATTTCCTTTCGTAAAAAGATGGACAAACAAGAACTTTACCACCAAACATTTTTTTCCTTTTTAAAAAGAAATCATTTATTGATTTCACATCGATTTTTCCTTCGGGCAAACTTTCATTAGTTCATAACAAAAGTCTATTGTACTTATCAGTAGATGGTTGTTATTCGGTTAGTCATGCGAATTGGCGTAGTCGATGGTGATTTAAAAACTAAAAAGCACTCAGAGAGACCATACTGCCGCCAACGCTATCGTCACAAAACAAAACTGAACAATCAAGTTACAGTTCCCAGACTTTAACGTGACAAAAGCCTGTAATAGTTATTCATCGGAATCTGAAGTCTTCAATACGCTGTCAAGAAGTTTGTCTATCTGTCTGTTGTATTGATTGTCTTAACTTGAAAAAAAGTTCAACAAATGTGCTGACAGTACAGTTATTCTTATTGCACGATCATTCAAAAGTGCTGACAATGCATTAATGGCTTTTGTACTATGACACAGAACTAGTGACAATGCACGTATTGCACAATCACCCGATTCCACTTTGACATTACGATGTCAACAGCTATGTGACGTCATAACCCTGGTGATTTCCAAGTTATTGCCTAACCAAACTTTACTTCCATCATGATGACATCACCGTAATGACAGCATTACTTCATTATTACACGGAAAAATTGCCATATCTGACAACGTTAACACAAATAAAAAGGATAGTTGGATTCACCCCAAATTTTAAGCATATGTCCAGGGCTCGGAAAATTCAACAAATTGTCTGTGAAATTGATTGAGAACTTTTTTGTGTGTGTAGACGAAATACAAAAAAGAAAGAAAGACAAACATTGGTGAATACATAACTTTAAGTACAGACACCGACAGAGACATACCCGCCCGAGACCATGTTTGTCATTAAGGCTTTTTCATGCATCGTTCCACCTTGCACCATTTGTTTTATAAAGACAAAACGTAATATACAGAACGCTCCTCTATTCAGGATTGAACACTCTCTAAGTGAGGTAACTCGTTCATTGTAAGCATTATGTTATACTCTTCCATTGGAATAGAGCTCTCCGGTGGATGGGGAATCTATGCGTTAATAAATATATCGCTTAAATTCAACCTTACTGACCGCCCAGTTCCGTGGAGCAGATGTAGGATACCGCCCTGAAGCGGAGGTTTCAATCCTACCTCGTGGTGCTGGATGAAATAATGGATTGTCTATAGTCACACTGAAGAGTTGTAATACAGCAAAACAGCTGTCTCTGGATAACACAACAATTATATATATATATATATATATATAGAGAGAGAGAGAGAGAGAGAGAGAGAGAGAGAGTCTAGAAATTTTCACTGCTTCAAATACTAAACATTAAAAAACCTCTTCAAAAAACTTTTTGTGTCACTCCAGTCACTTATTTCCCAATATCTGTTAATGTATTTTATTTAATTTTTTTCAGTGTTTTGTTTGTTTTTTTTTTCAAAATTTTGCATATACTTTGATATTATGGTATTATGTATAAGTTTCTCTTGTTGGTATCATCAGTTGTTTACTATGTAACTGTTTCGGGTATTTAAAAAATAATACATGGCACTTCAGCAGTGATGATCAAACACCACCTCCCTTTCAGCAATTATTTTTTTTAAGTATATAGCTTAAGTCATTCGTATAGTGTGTTATTTTATGTAGGGCATTATCATAATGTATTGTATATAGATGTTACTTTATATTACAAATAATTTAACTTTTTTGAAATAAAGCTTACTTACATAGGTTACCCATTGGGTGGTATAATCAAGCATCAGTTGGGGAATGCATGTTCTATATCTTTATTGGTAGTTGTTGATGGAAAGTCAGATGGTTTTGAGCAGTAATAGTCAAGTGGACGATACATAGGTGTCTCTAGGTAAGGGTCTGCATGACTTTGTACGAAGTTCTCAAAGTTTGGAATACGTGAAAAAAGAGTTACTGTATCGATAGAGTGAGATAACTTCGTAACATTGATTATATGTCAGTACGTTCTAGATTGTATTGGTGGGGTTGTCGTGGGGAATAAGAGTATATTCGTTGAGGATTGTTTGGGGCCTGGATAGGAGTGTTGTCGGATACAGGTTTGAAGTTGGTGAGTTGATAAGTAATTATAAGTGACAGAATTATGGGGTTAGAGATCGGTTTGGTTATGGTTGTTGGGATTATTGTAGGGTCCACTAGAAGAGGGAGAGTTTCAAGATGAATAGTCCACATGAAATACTCCACATCAAACGTATCGGAAGGTGAGCTTTTTTCCTCTTTTGTCAATGATGGTGAATCTAACGTCTGTACCAAAATTATGGTTCGGGATATGGAAGTATAGTTCTACTGGGAGTCGATTGGGATGATTGAGTGATTTAATTCCGTGCCAGTATTTAATAATGTTGAACTGCCACTCTGACTTGCATATATATTACAGTTTGAATTTATTACATTGTAAGAGGTTGATGACTTTTCTGCTTGAAGTTGAAATGATGGTAGATGTAGAAAGTCTTGTTAGTGGTAGAGGTAGTGAGGGTGTCGATGTGCTTAAAGTGGTTGCATTTTATTATCTATTCATTATTATTTATTTTTATAATTGCAGGTTTGGCAGAATCTAACGGTTTTAATGGTGTAAAATGTGATATATATATATATATATATATATATATATATATATATATATATATATATATATATATATATATATATGTATGTATGTATGTATGTATATACATATTGAATCGCTGTATACCTCAGTCTTTTCATCTACCTATCAATCTCAATCTCTATCTATAAATATTGAGATAGTGTGTGAATGTTGATAAATTGGAATTTCAGTTTCGATAACTCTTGGAATGTGGTTCTCTATTTAATCCCATTGTTGTTGTTGTGTCTTGATTCATATCTTCGCATTGATTATCCTCTAACAATAAAGAGAAATTAATTGGCAGTCACAAGTTGCGCATTTAGCAGGCAACAGCCACCTGACTATGATAGACTCATAAATAATTACAATATATATATATATATATATATATATATATATATATATATATATATATATATATATATGATTTGGCAACATATTTTCTTTAATACATCTTTCATTAAACATGATGGACAAGGAGCAGTTTGTTTTTTTAATCTTTTAGTAATTATTTTCTTGTTTCGTACAAGTGAACGGATCATCGATTTCAATGAATATAGACATTGTTTTAAAGTTAAAAACGCTCTTTGCAGCACTGTCATTTTCAATATAAGTGTGGTTTTATATTGTCTTGTATCATGGTAGAATTGTATGACTAATATTTTCACTATGCAATTTCCCTTGTTAACATCGACATTCGCAATTAACTATTTGCTGTATGTTCCAGTGACGTCATTTGATGGTGCAAACGCATTATATATATATATATGAATTGCCTTATATTATGTGGAAATTCTCAATAAAAATGGTCTCCCGTCGTTACATGGCCAATGTATCACTCGGCTAGACAACGTAAATAGAATAACAATAAAAGAAATTTGGACTGTTGTAGGAATCGAACCTGCGACCGATAGGGTTGGTGCTTCAACATAGCTTTGCTCTTACCGTTGAGCTAAATAGCTGCCGGGATTCCTATAGCAGCTCCATTTTCTTCAATTGTTTATTCTATTTACAATGTCTAGGTCAAGTGATATATTAACCGTGTAACGACAGGAGATCATTTAGAATAAGTTTCTTTATAATATAAGGCAATTTATCATCATTATGTCGGATCACACATTTCTTAACTCACACTTATATGCATATACTAGCAAGAATACCTTGCATTCCTAGGGAAAATATCTGCTAATAAGATAACACAGAGTAAATACATTCTTTAACACATGTTTCTTCCCACAAAACAACAAAAAAATGAGCAAAACACTTACTAAGACTGCACATTGAAACGTAGCTGTTAATGAAGGAATATTTTGATACACAACATAAAATAAATGTTATAGTCCCTTATTTTAACGAGGCTTCTTGGAACACGACATTAGTTTTTTTTCCATTTGATGTCAGTAAGAAAAAAAAGATCTTATTTCAGTACTTTATCTGAAAACGTTTTTCAGTGATGCACAACGTTTTACAAACAAAATCAATTTTTTCAGCCTTCAAATATTTTTGTTGATCTGGCTGTCCTACCATTTGTGAGGTCTAAAATATTGTTGTACTTCATAGCAAACTCAGCACTATGCTCAAAATTGCTCCTGTTGATTAGAAATGATCTCTGGTTATCTCAAATGTCCTCCAAGATCAGCTTCACTTGGCCAATATCACAACTGGACATTTTGTGATTCTCTATGTCAAAGATTAGGTCAATCAGCCCCGTTGTTTTTGCATGAAAGTAACACAAACAAACACATGAATAAGCAGAAGGCCCCAGTTCTTGCATAGATATTATTTTTCATGACTTTGTTTTTGAAGTATCAATCTTATAAACCCTTAACAAGAATATATTCACAAATAAATCATGTTCCTTTTTCTTTTTTGGGTATCAGTATGATTGATGCTGCAGTTTTTTCGAGAAATTCCAATACTTTTCAGTTTTTGTTAGATAAAGCTTAGAAAAACAGGTTTGATTAGTTGCTCAAAATGAACCGTCTTTTGGCAGCATACCATTTTGAAGGTGATCAATAAAAATAATTGGAAACGATGGTGATCGATGAGTAAGTTGTTCGTGTCGCGTTTTATCTGAAAATGATTACCAAAATGTCTAAATTTGAATGAAAACAAACAAAACTAACAGAAAACAAACTTACAATTGCTCAGAGTCATGGAAAGAGCAACACTAGATACAGAACGCTTAACATGGATCAGAGGGAGAACTAGAGTGAACGATACCGTATAAATTTTTGAGCAACTAATATGGAGATGGGATGGACAGCTAGTAAGAGGATGGGGCGAGTTTTAATATATTTGTGCCAATGGGACAATAACCGCAGTTAGGAAAGACCAGATGGAAGTAAGATATGATAGAGTTCTGTACAATTGCAATCGTCACGGAACGAGGATGGGGAGGCTTTTGTACAGCAGCAGACTTATAATTGATGATGATGATGATGATGATAAATTGTTTATCTAAAAAAAATATTTGCTTCCGCTAATATGAAAAATAGTGTGTCTTGCGTTCCCTTACTTTTGAAGAGAGTTTGTGAGTTACTGCAATTTTGGATCAGAACATACAAATTACTTTGCAACAAACGTTTGAGTAGCCGCTATCTATGCTTAGAATATCCAGATTGCGTAGCAGCGAACATTATTATGGATATCCAATTAATATTCTAATGATTGTGTACGAACAATAATTTGGCACTGATATGCCACCGATCCCTGACGTATTGGAAGAAAACTTTGCCAGTCAACGAGATCAGGTGGTTTAAGTAACACTGCCCTAGATGATCAAAAAGATAGGCCGATTCTATTTCACCTAATCTATGCACAGACTCATTAGCAAACAACTGTATTTGTTAACTCATAAAAAATATATAATTTGCTTAATGGTTGCACAGCACCAAAGTAATAGTTTAAAGCGTGGCAATTACAAAGTCTGGCATCTGGAGACCTCAATTGATGGTGTGTTCTGACTATCTGATATTGTTGTCAAAATTGCGTTCGCAGTTCCCAGTGAATCACCTTTCCTACCCAGTCATGTCAATTTTTGGAGTCTGAGTCCATCTGCTGCGTTAGCTTGGTTTCATGGTGGACAGTCTCGTCTCTATCTCCGCATAATCGATGTTTACTATTTTAAAATACCCTTAATATAGTTGGTTCTTATAGAATTATCCTGAGCAGCCATTAATAGCTAATCTCTTTAAGTGTCCTCTTCGCAAATTCAGCTGTTTTCCTTTCCATTTTTGTTTTAAAATTTTTTCGAAGCCATGTTTGTCCTCTCGTCAGTGCAACAGCATCTGTTAACAAGTAACAGATTATCTACTTTGAAAATCGTGGCTTTTACCTAAGCTCAAACATTGCTCAATGGCATGGACAAAAAATACACAACTACCTCAACATTTAGTTAAAATAATAATTCTTTGAAGTATTAGTGTTCGTAAAGGTAACAGTATTATCATTAGTAGTCAACTCGGATAATGTTATGTTTAAACCGGCTACATCAAACTCAGAAGATCATTGTTCGATTCATTGGTTCGATTCCTGATATGCGCAAAGAATGATTAAAACTCTTCACTAGGACAAAGTTCCCTGTGTCCACAGCACCTGATTGGGTAAACTCTAGGCTACGTGATTAGAGTAGGGGTACCCCTATAGTAGGTCTTCATCCTAGCAAGTGGGAGGCCATAAAGACTCGTGAGAATAAAGCCCTGATCCTGACTTGCAAGTATCACAAAGCTGACGCATGAAAAATTCTTTGCTGCCGGCCGTTCATTGTTCCTCAAGAAGACGGACGCATTCATTTTTTCAGCCTTTAATATACAGGGTGGTTCAAAAGTCGTGATGGGATTTAAAACAATCGTAAATTTTTCTATTCAAAATTTCCTTTTTTCTTTTTCCTCTTAAGTATTAAGGAACCCTTGAGTTATTCACCATGCAAAAATATACAGCTGAGCAACAAACTGAAATAATATGATCCTACTATAAATATATTTAATGTTAAACCGAAGAACATATTCTTGGTATTTGAACGATACGAACATCTCTGTTCAAGTCCATGATTCGTTGTTTGTATGCTTGTTTTTCGAAAATTGGGCTTCGTTCCGTCCGAAATGCCGAAACCCTTACATGTGTGCAGAGGGGGAGATATCTTTCGAAAACCGTTATGCTGTAGTAACAGTAATAAATGGTGCTCGCAAAAGAATATAGACAGTTTCTCAAAAGTATAAAAGCAAAACTATTAGGGGTATTGACATTCACAATGCACAGTTTTGTAGAGAAACACCTCATTTTATCACTGTAACTTTACTCTGTATATATTTTCTATTTGTATAATGAAATTTTTTTTTTTAAATCTCGTGCCTGCGCCACCATTTGGCCTAAAATCTTAAAAATATTCGCATATGTGATTCACTAGATATCTTCTTAAAACGTTCTTTTTTAATTTTGGGTAAGTGAATTTTTTTTTTTTTTTCGTTTTTGTTTACGTTCTAAGATTGCAACCTGACTCAGCATTTACCTTAGAAACTGGTAACAAACATACAGATATCAAATCATTATAATATGAATTAATCTAGAGCCATTACCAAACTTTAGAAGCCTCCTGCATTGATTTAAAGTATGGTTTGTTTTATAGAATATAGAGAAGAATTTTTTTTTCGTTGCAAAATGTTTAGGAATAAAATGTGTCGAGTTTGTTTTTTTTTTTTACTCATTTTTCCCAAATTACCTCAACTTGTTGTACTAGTTTACCGTTAAAAATACGCATGAAAACTCTGCTTGGCATCTCTTAGAAACCTTTTTTTTAACAATTTTTAATGGAATTTTCATCAACTATTTTTATCCTGAGTCATTGCTACTGGCCACAGCTTTTGGTTGAAAACGTTGCAGTAATAAACTTCAAGTGTTTTATCGACGAAATAGTTTTGCTTTAATAAATCTCTGAAATCGTCTATTTCTTTTGTAAACACCCGGTATAATTAGCAGACAATACGTTGTTAGGGGAGGGGTGATCTGACTACTGATCCGATCGTCAGAGCACATGTCATACACACGGACATAGTGCAGTTGATCGATTTCGGGAATTGTCTGGTGTTACTTATTGATCCAATGTTACAGCGGAGCGTTGCACCGAATATTGACAGGAAAACATTGGGAAATTCCTGGGTATTTTCCATGATTTCTTTTCTTGGAGAGGAGCCAAAAAGAATTTGTGATGATTCTTTTTTCTTCTTTTTTCTTTTTCAGTTATTCAAAAAATGTTGAAGTGTACATATGTACATGTTTATGATGTCCATCTGGAAAGTATGCTGCTACGTTGGATATCTCAAGAACCATTTGTGGAGTATTGATGTAACTTGGCAAATAATTAGAAAGGACCTTCCTGCACATGCATGGACAGAAAACCACCAGTGGTGCTATGTAGTCTGCAGTAAGACATCATCGAGCAAGCTTATGTACCTACACGTATATATGCATGTATGAAATTTGAAATGACAGTATTGGAAGGGATCATAAGAACAAAGTGTATTTTATTACAAAGTTTCATTCTTATCATAATTTCATCAGGAAATTGATTTTTTAAGTACATTGAGATCTGCAGGAAGGTTAAGATGGTAGTTTATCGAGTGGATGTGTGTTTTACATGTTGTTAGTATGTTGCAATGTACTGTTCCATGTATTTTCTTCATTTCTCGACAAAGTTATGATAAGACCAAAACGTTGAAATAAAATAATCATCCTTAGAAAGTCATCCGATATTGTCATTTCAAATCTCATATTGTTGGATGATCAGCACTTATTCTCGATCATATATATATAGTCTAGAATGATTGACAGCTTGAAACACAAAACATTAAAAACGTTTTTCAAAGAACTTTTTGTGTCTCTTCAGTCACTTTTCCCCAATGTCTGTCAATAAAATTCATGTAATTTTCGCCTGTGTTTTTCTTATTTCACATACGCATTGTTATTATAATATATAATGTATAAGTTTTCCCTTGTCGAGATCATCAGTTGTTTACCATGTAACCATTTTGGGGATTTGATAAACAAAACAGTTATGCTGACATGGCACCCCAGCAGTGCTGATCAAATACCACCTTCAATTCTCACTATATATGTTATGTCATGCATGTAGTTTGTCATTTTATATAAGGTATTATGTGTATTGTATCTTGATATTATTTTGTACTACGGATCATTTTTTTTTTAAACAGGGCTTACTCACGTAGGTTATAAAAAAAACGTTTTAACGATGAGGGATCAGTAAGTAAGTAAATATCTATCTATCTATCTCTCTCTCTCTCTCTCTCTCTCTCTCTCTCTCTATATATATATATATATATATATATATATATATATATATATATATATATATACTCAAATATATATAGATAAATATATATGATATCAATTGACAAAAATTCCGAAAAGAGGCTGGCTGACGCAAGATCAAACTCAACTCCTATTACTATCCCAAACAGATGATGCTTACTTCAAGTGCTGTATTGTATACATATAATAAATAAATGAATAAATAAGAATATAAAATATATGTTGCTGATACATAAGACTTGTCACTTTGGCTCGGTCGGTGAGAGAGCCTCTGACGGATCCGTTGGTCGTGATTTCAAATCTCCGAAGGGAAATATCAATTTTACTAATCGGTTTGATCTAACGTGATGAGACAGACAAACAATGGAGAGTCTAATCCCCTGAATTTGGCGAGGATTTTTCTTGTTGTTTCGTTGGAGAAACTAGTTTTCTCCTACTTCGGACTGGAGTTTGCAAGCAGCATAGTTTTGTGCAGACTATAATGACTCAGTTCTGAAACGCCTCGTTATTCGTAATTAATTTTCTGTGTGCGATCAACGTAAATGTGTATGAAAAGAATGAAAGAATTCCTTTGTTTGATGCGTCAAAACATCTTTATAAAATGCTTTTCGGTCGGACTAGCAGTCAGTCTATTGGTTGATCCCAGTTTGGTTAAAGAACAGGAATATTAAGCGATTGTTTTATTTACTAGCTATGATCATATTATAAAGTGTGATGTCATCTCTAGACGACGTGTTAAGCGTTCGTCCTTTTAGTGTTGCCAGGCGTTCTTTGTTATTAATTGCAGAAAACTGTCACCAAACATTACTAAAATTGGTTGAATTTTCAGCTAAATCTATAGCTAAAAATGTTATATATATTCATTCAAAGCCCACTTATCAAATAAAATAGCTATGCACTGATACTCTAGAACAAATTATTGATAAAAATGTTACTTTGATTTGGATTTGAAGTTACATAGTGTTTTTTTTCTATTAATAAGTAGGTCATTGGGTGAACCATCCTCACCTTCCTCTTCCCAGTAATGCTACTTCTACTTCGTTTGGAGTCTCTCTGAAATCTGAAATCACCCATTTGGACGTATGGATGATGGATGCATCGTTGAATTCATGGGTCTTGTGTTGTCAAACAACTCTTGAGTTGACTTAATTTTTCCCTGGTAACAACAATGGCTATAACAACAACAATAGACCTCATATATATATATATATATATATATATATATATATATATATATATATATATATATATATATACGTAATAATCGACTTTTTTAATTCCTGGGGTTTCGTCAACATGGTAGGCAATTTCAGCTAGATCTTTGAGAAACGTTCCCAATTGTAAAAGAAAAAAAAAAACAACGCTTTGGGCTTATAAATTGTAAATAAACGCTCAGATCATCTGTAACTCACCATCACCCGGGAAAAATATCTCCACAAGCCTACGTACATAATTTCATTGAAATATCTTGAGGAATAACGGAGTTATCCGATTGAGGAGAAAGCCACAACAAGAACGGCAGGGACGACACAAACCCATAGCAAATTCAGTTAACCATCGTTATTTGACACAACCTGAAACGGAATTTCTTTCTTTACATAGACTGGAGGAAGGACGGAGAATGAATCATCCGAAATATCGAGTGAACAACAAAAATAAAGAAAAAAATTAATTTGATTGTCCTCAAACTTTTTGAAAGACGATTATCCAAAATACGTATATTCAGGAAACCCACCCATATATATACATGCGTGTATGTGTGTATGCGTGTTTGTGTGCATATATATATATATATATATATATGTATATATATATACAAATATATATATATATATATACATATGTATATGCATACATGTATATATGCACACACACACATACATACACATGCATATATACATGTGCATATATAAATGTATATATATATATATGTATATATATATATATATATACATATATATACATTTACATATGCACACACACGCATATATATATTTGTGCGAGTGTGCATAAATATATATATGTGTGTGCGTATACATATGTATACACACGCATATATATATATATATATATATATATATATATATATATATGTATATATATATAAATTCGTATATGTATGTATGAATCCGTATATATATATATATATATATATATATATATATATATATATATATATATATATCCTGGAAGTGTGCATCCGTTTGAATGCGTTCTACTTTCCTTGGAGATGAACCTCTGTTGAATTCAAATGAGAAATCTAGAATATTCTAATGCAAGAGCAATTATTCAATGTTTGAACAGCTGCTTCTTGTGCTGACGGCTATTTGATATCGACAAATACTCATAGAATCCTCACAACAAATTTATTTCACGCTTCTTTGCGATTATGAAGTGATTATCAACTCACTTTATAATCGTGGAGAAGCGTGAATCAAATTTGTTGTGGGAATTCCATAAATATATACATTTATATATATATATATATATATATATATATATATATATATATATATATATATATATACAAATATATATATATATATATATATATATATATATATATATATATATATATATATATATATATATATATATTAAAACCCAATGGTAAGGGCAATGCAACGTTGGAACAGCTACCCTATTAGTCGCAAGTTTGATCTCTGCAGCTGCCCCATTCCCTTTGATTATTTATTCTATCTATGTTGTGTAGGCCAAGTGATATAGTAACTGTGTAATGACAGGAGATCATAATCATAAACATTCTGTCAGATCATATGTATCAATTTCTTAATACATACATATATATGATATTAAGAATCGGATAGTGTTGGCCTACACTTGAACTTCAGTAAAACGAAAATCATTTGCAAAGATCACATTAGGTCAAAACTGTCAAAATTGAAGATGCAGAACTGTGGAAAGTAGACCACTACATCTACCCAAGACAACGAATCTCTGTGAAACCCATGTAAGAGGAAGAGATCAAGCCAAGAATCACCCTAGGATGGCAAAGGAAGTTCAACCTTCAAAAACAAGTCGATCCCGAAAATTCTAAAAAGAAGAGTATACAACCAAAGCATCTTCCCAATAGTCACTTATGGAGTTGAAACATGGAACCTAACAAAGAGACAGACTTGCAAACTGAGAAGCATGCAACGGACACAGGAGAGAATCATGCTCAACCTCACATGGAGAGATCACAAGACAGCACAGTATATAAGGAAGAAAACGGGGGTCAGAGACATAGAATTTATCAGAAAACTTAAATGCCATGAGCTGGTCATGTTGCAAGAATGGCAGATAACCGATGAACATCATGACTCACATCATGGATTCCCACAGATCCCATACGAAACCGAGGCCGACAGAATACAAGATGGAGAGATGAACTAGACAAATTTAGAAAATACTAGCCCCACGACGCCCATGATAGAGAAGTGTGGCAAATCCTAGGGAAGATCTATGTCCAACGAAGGACGATAAAAGATTGATGATGATGATGATGATGATATATAATCCAACAAACTAATTATGAATGCATTATATTATTTGAAACTCTGTTTGGAATGTCCTCTTATTGCACTGAGAAAGTGTCACTTAGTTTAGACAGCGTAAATAGAAGTAAACAATTAAAGAAAATGGGGCAACTGCAGGAATCGAATATATATATATATATATATATATATATATATATATATATATATATATACTTCATGGCTGGAATAGTTATGAATAAATGGAATAGGTGTATTTTTTCTTTTTTTGCTGTCTTAATTTCTCTTATCAGATTTTCCCATTTCATTTGGTGCAAGTTACGAAAATGATGGAGATTATTTTCCGTTTTCTAATCATTTTCCTTCCTTCCTTCTTTCTTTTGTTCTTTGTTTCTTTTTTCCCTTTATCAACTTACCTATCCCTCTCCCCCCCTCTCTCTCTCTCTCTCTCTCATACACACACACACACACACACGCACTAATTATATTTTTAGTCCTTTCCCACTACAATTTTGTTTATTTATTTGGAAACAATCACCAATCCTGTAAACACTGGCTTCTTCAGTTTTAAAGTGAGTCTGTCTATGAATGTATCACGCGTAAAGGTCACGCCAATGGAGCTAGAGGACTGAAAATTTCAATATTCACTTATTATGTCAAGTTTTTCTTTGTTTTTTAACAACCGTCCTAGGTTTTTTAATGGGGGAGGGGTTCAGTTAGAAATGTAAGTTTATGTTAAATTGTTTCTTGGTTTGTGTCCATCAGCATTCACGTTATTTTTTTTTTTTTTTGAAAATTCAAAACTTTTCAGTGTTCACTGTCTAACAAAAGACAATAGTAGTGACTTATTTATCTATCCCTCCTTTTTCGAATGTTTTTAATTCATAACCCCCTACATGCTGCCAAAAGACTTTGGTCATGTGACCATCTCTTTATTCCGTTTGTTCTTTTTCTTTTGTTTTTCTCATAAACTACTTAGTGTGATCACCTTCACTGAACAAGGAACTGGCAGTACACGTTACTTGAAGCCTCTCTAAAATTCTTCACAAAACGAATGGCCTTTTGCCGAACTAGCGTCTGTATTGATAAATGGAACCTGGTTGTGTGTACTCGAAAGCCATTCTCATTCCAGGATCCATAAATTTTCACCTCTAATTGACGAGACTTCCTAGAAAGTAAAATCAATAAACAGATATATTTATTTCATTGGCGTTTTACACCTTTTTCTCACACCAAGTCGCTGGTTTCCAAATTTCATTTTATGACGGTACACTCAGAAATATACAGACAAACCTTGAATAGTGCAGATGATTCATTCCAAAATTTCACTTACAAAAGCGCAAATGTTCAAGGTCTTATTATGTGTTTTTTTCATTCAGTTTATTCTTAGTTAAATCAATGTGTACAACAATACATAAACGGTTCTGCATATAACCAGCACTTATCAAAACTGCACTATTCAAGACTCTTTGCTCTAAGAAAATATCAAAATACATTTGAATATATTTGACCATGAATAAGGAATATAAATCTATGTAAGTAAAAGGGGAATGAATTTCGCAAAACATTTCAAAACTTATAAATCACTATGGTTTTATTCCTTTCAATTTTCGCCTAAAAGGTTGAGATCTCATGAAATCTAGAGACTAAACCACTGGATTGGTAATTCTGTGATGGGAGCAAGACAGACGTAAATATCTCTACTGGACACGTTCAAGGCTCAAAAGACAGGTTTACCTTGATTAGTACGGTTAATCCGTTCCGAAATTCCCGTGCTGTTCAAAGTAGCACTGTACAAGGTGTTATAATGATTTGATGTGTTCGTTTTGTCAGCCTATACTTAGTCACATTAATCTTGTACTGCAATACCTTGACTGTGCCACATCAAAATCTGTACTAATCAATAAAGCACTATTCAAGGTATTCCGACGCATGTTTACGTATTTGGAAATATTTATGCAGCACACTTAGGAGATAGTTGCTGCGGCACATAATCTGAGAACCACTTCTCCAAGTAAAATCAATGAACCGATATATTTATTTTATCGGCGATTCACACTTTTCCATACACACCTGGATTCCTTTCTATTCTGGTTACACATTTATTCGAGCCTCGTTCTGGTATTCTTTCAACGATTATTCATTTAATCCAGTCGTTCTCAAACTGTGGCCACTGGCACAATCATCAGTAGCAGCTGTTGTCTGTTAGCGTCCAGCGTTGGACGTAGATCTTACCCAAGGTGCACCAGACCTCACTATCATCGGCGCTTTGGAGCCAATACTTTCTGAACTAATTCAGTTCATCATACTATTTCTTTTTTTGCCCACCACAGATTTGCATATGATCTATGGTGATCCACGTAATGATTCGTGCAATCCAGCAGTTGCCTGATATTCTTGCAATATTATAAGGAGGTCTTCCGTATCTTGAGGAAGATTTATGTCGGACAATGGACCTCGAAAGGCTGCTAATGATGATGATTATTATTATGATGATGATTATTATTATGATGATGATTATGATGATGATTAGGAATATGATTTTTTCAAATCTCACCCCGACACGAAAATCTACAATGTGGATTTATCTTAGACATGACCCTCAGTTTATGTCCCACACTGTTGTCGCTTTTTTTCTTTTAAATTCACTACCCGACAAAAGGCAAGAGAAGTGACTTATCCATTGATTATCGATTTTCCTAATATTTTTTAATTCGTCATCCCAAACATGCTGCATGCTGTCAACAAACGTTGATCCCATGACGATGTCTAATGAGTGATTAATTAGACCGGTTTATAAGTTTGAGAAACATTGATTCAACTCCGTGAGTCACATTCAGTCGTAACTCCCTTCTTTCTGTTCTTATTCTCATTCTTCTTCATTTTCAACTTTCTTGCCATCCCATCAGCCTAGTTTTGGCGCAACACCACAACATAAGTTACAACACTGCCTATGGAAGACCTTGATGTTGCAATGATCCGTCAGACACGTTTATCCAACGCATATACATTTGCATATTTCGCACACACACATACGCACACATATATGTATATATACATATATGTGTGTGTGTGTGTGCGTGTGTGTGTGTTTTTGCTGGCATATACCTGCGAGAAATGACGGTGTTATTTAGTGGTAAAGATGCTCTGAAACCATGCCGAACCCAAAGGTTATCATCTGAAGGTTTAGTTGGTGGCGTTGCTGCTGTTTTAGTAGAAGCAGTTGTACAGAACTATTTGAAAATCTTATATAAATTGCATTCGCAGATATTTTGGAATGGTCAACTGAAATGACATAAACTTAAAAAAATTGTTTTACATTTTAAAGCTGTAAATATATATATGTGTGTGTGTGTGTGTGTGTGTGTGTGTGTGTGCGTGCGCGTACACTTGTGTTTGCGTGTATGTGTATGATATTACCTTAATCTATTGCACGACTTTGAGTTTCTTGCATAAGGACTAAACTATTAATCACCAACGCTCAGATGAAATTTATCTTCTTGTCATGCAACGCCACCTCAATACAAAAATAGCTCAGGCTGAATTGAATATAATTTGGATCAGTGGAAAAAAAGAATATCACAGTTTTTCCGTGATTTCGACCATGACTGAATGTACGGTCGAAAGCGCTCAGTATAGCTCTCCAGTCGGACACTTTTCTATACTTATATTTTCTGAAATAACGTGTATTCATACAGCGATCCCTCGTTAATGCAAGTCTGTTTAAATACGGTTGATAAGGACTTTCCTCAATGTTTTTGTTAGTTTGTCTTGTGCCCGCACAATGGATACAAAGTAAGCAAGTATTACCACCAACTATCACATAATATGAAAGAACAGCTGTGCAAAAAAAAATGGTCACTCTGGGAGCGATCATTATCGAAATAGAAAATCCGCCATTCAACAAAGTCTTTTCTGGTCATAGGCAGGGTGTCCACAACTGAAAACAGCACCCCACGAAGAATTATTCCTATAATTCAACACAGCAATGGACCACACTGAATTGGACTCTGTTCGAATTTGTGGAAAAAAAAGTAACACTACAGTCTCTTCAACAATCCCGACTATGACAGAATGTGTGTTCGAGAGCGCATCAGACTAATTTACCGTTTTGACGAGACTTACTTATACTGCATATTAACAAACGTTATCTTGGGCGCAAACAATAAGAATAATCCTAAACCTTTCCCTGTCTTTTGTGTGTGTATATGTATATATATATATATATATATATATATGTGTGTGTGTGTGTGTGTGTGTCATCCAAAGACAGCTGTATTACATCTCTTCAGTGTGGCTATAGACTTTATCCCATCCAGTACCGCGCGGCAAAATTGAAACCCTCACATCCGACCCGGTGGCTGATATCCTACCTCTGGACAACGGGTGGTCTGTAAGGCTGTATTTAAGCGATGTATCCATTTACGCAGAAACTCCTTATCCACCAGAATGCTCTATTTCTATGGAAGAGCATTGCATAAGCTTACAATTGATGAGTTACCTCACATAGAGAGTGCTCAACCCTGAATAAAGGATATATATATATATATATATATATATATATATATATATATATATATATATATATATATATATATATATTGGATGGCCCATTTGTTTCAGGAACATTTCAATTATGAATAACTTCAAAAATGATTAATCCAAGCGAACTTAGCACACATTAGAGGTGTTAATAAATAGTTCCTGTAAGAGAGTTATTGTTTAATGACCAGTCTTCCTTTACGATCTTCATATACTGGGGACCGTCAGCCTTAACAGTCAACAACAACAATGGTTTCTTCAAGTGGGGCTGACCGGTTGGTTGGCTATCTCTGTATGTATCGAACGTACAGACTGCACCAATTGAGTTAGAGGGCTGAATATTTTAACATTTACTTCTTATGTCTATGTTATGTTTTTTGAACCCTCCATCACCCCACAAAGGTTGGGGAGATTTACAATGTAGCTCTATGCTAAATTGGTCCGGCAGTGTCCTCTATTGATTTTTTTTTGTTTTTTTTTTTGTTTTTTTTCATTATTCTGACCTTTCAGTGATCACTGCCCCCACCCCATCCAAAACGAATTAAGTTACTCATCAATTGATCATTGATTTTTTTCCATTTTTTTCAATTGATCACAGCCAATACAACATGCTGCCAAAACACATCAATCATGGGACGGTTTCTATTGGGCTACTAACCAGACCTCCATCTGCTGGTATCTCTTCATAACTTTTATCTAAATTTCCAGGGATATCTACGATAAGCATCTACGCGTATCCATGAATACCTCTCATTAAATTTATCGAACGTACTCGAATACTATCAGAGTTCGACGTAATTGAAAAGTGTCAGAGAAACATGGGCCACCAGGTAGGCATATGTATAGATGGATAGATATATCGTCTGTATACACTGAAATAATTACTTCTTTCCCTCTATCTCTATACAGATGCGCATGCGTGTATTTCTGTGTTTGAGTACGTCTGCTATTGAATTACATAATTCTATTGAATTTGACCGGAAAAATGCAGAATTGAATCTAATGTTACTTATTATCACGTATTACTATATAAATACATATGTATATATATATATATATATACATATATATATATATATATATATATATATATATACATATATGTATGTGTGCGTGTGTGTGTTTTAGAAGGCTTTACAGCTTTAAAACAAAACATTGAAAAACTTCTTCGAAAAGCTTCTCTTTTTGTGTTATTTTCTAACATTGTTAAATGCAATTTATGTAATTTCCTTCAGTGTTTTTTCCCTATTTCACATTTACATGTAATCATGGTATAATGTATAAATTGTTTGTTGTTGGGATCATCAGTTGTTTAATGTGAAGCCGTTTCAGGGGTTTTAAAAATAACGCAGTTATATTGCCATGGCACCCCTGCAGTGCTGATCAAACATCCCCCCCCTTTCAGCTATGTTTTATACATAGATTATGCCATACACGTACTTTGTTCATTGTATTAGGTTTTACCTGTATAGCACATTGATATCATTTTCTACAATGTATCGTTTAGTTTTTTTAAACCAGGCAGTCATACGTAGGTTATCAAAAGTACGTAATTAAGAGTTAGGGATCAGTAAGTATAACAACAGAGGTGACATATTTTTCTTTTCACTTCTACTGAGTGTTCACCCATGAAAATATAAAATCCGTTGTGTCAGTTTTAATCTCAGACTGCATGCAAACCAACTTATGATATCATCTTTAAGAATACCAATTACGCAGAAAAACTTCTTTGAGTTGATTCTCTACCGTCATATTCAACTGAGGAACTTAACAATCTTTTCTATCAACCTTAAATAAAAGACAAATGAACCAGAGCTAAATGTTTTCCCTCATCCTTGGTTCCAGTCAATACAATGATCTTTCGCACTGATAAAGACAGGATCTATCACTTCTGGTTACGTAATTCCTCTAACATTATTGCAAATTGTTTTATTTTGATATACATTGTTCATTTATTTTATTTTTATACTCTTGTTAACAAATTCTTCAATTTTTGTTATTATTTCATCATGGTCTAGCTAATACGTCTCAAAGGGATTGGGATGTCTAATCGTGGCTTTATTAAATTGTCTAAAATTCCTACTAATTTTGTAGCTTTGAGTGACCATTCTTTCAACTAAAGAAAAAATTTTAGGTGTAAAATCAATAAATCTAAGAGTCGCTCTGGCGATTCTCAAGTGTTCTCGTGATATCGTTTCGTTAAATATATAAGATTGAATGCTTCTTGTTTTGAAAGACATTTGCATGATGCGGAACGGAAAGAAATCTTGTTTATCAAACAATTTGTGGACAAACATTTCATCTTCGATTTTTATATCCGAACCAAGGAACGTTACTTGCATTTCATCATGTTCACATTTTAATTCAAGATCTTAGGGTATATATCACTCTACGATTTTCTGAATTTTTCCTCCATCATAGAGAAATCATGTCATCGATCAAATGGGTACAACCTGAAAATGAACAAGTTCGTTTTATATTAGCTCTTATTAAAACTAATATCAAAGTTTCATGCATAAAAGATGACATGAATATATCTGCGTCTAAGTAAATACATATTTGCCTAATAAGGGACAGGATCTATTCTCATAGGGATACCCATGATCTAATGATATATATATATATATATATATATATATATGTGTGTGTGTGTGTGTGTGTGTGTGTGTGTGTGTGTGTGTGTGTATAATACGTGCACATAGAGGTCCCGCCGTCTATTGTCCTACTACTGTGGCAAACCTTTCCAATCAAATCTTCTTTGGTGGAGCCCAATCCATCACATTCAATATTCAAACGTACATTATTAAAGATAACTGACAAACTATGTCTATTTAACTTTTTAATTATTTTCCTTGTTTGCTTATAGAGTTTGTCAGTTATTCTTAATAATGTATGTTTTAATGAAAGATTGCAACCTACTTATACTCTTATACATATATATATATATATATATATATATGGGGGGGTGAGTGTGTGTGTGGGATCATTTTTGGCTTTGGTCCCTGTTTGTATATGGTTACACGTATCAATAGGAATTAATATCAATAGTTGCTGGCACTTGTCCACATATATATCCGGAGTTATTCATATCTTTAATCATACTCTTAATATCCTTCTACCTATCTGTTGATCTGTCTTTTCATGTACGTCTACCTTTCTGTCTCTCTCTCTATATGTATCTACTAATATAATCATGTTTTATTCATCACTCAACCTACCAACGTGCACACACACACACATGCACACATACTTATATATATATATATATATATATATATATATATATATATATATACGTATATTGATCCTTCATCGTCAAATACGTTCTGATGGTAACCAATGTAAGTAAACTCTTTGTTGAAAAAAAAAACAGAAAGTAAGATAGCATGACTAGCTTGAAATATTCACAAAGTACTGGCTCTGCAACGTCCATGATAGAAAGGTCCAGTGAATCTTGGGGAAGGTCTATGTCCATGGACGCTGAAAGGCTATTGCTGCTGCTGCTGCTGCTGATGATGATGATGATGATGATGATAGCATTCATGGAAGGAGAGTTTACTGGGTCAAAGCATGAAAAAAAAAAAACATCGTATTTACGCCAAAAGGAAATGTTGTGTATCTTTTGTGTATGCTTTCAGTACAAAAAGATTGCCAAAAATTCTATTAATATCCTGGGAAGAGGGCGAGCTCTGGAAGGGGGCGAATGTGACACCCTGAATTATCGTCAAGAATGGCACTAACCCTAGGGGTGCCACTGTAAGTAATGTATGTTCAATTGCATCGAATCAATCTATACATAAATTTGTCTGTGAATGTGACATGGTCACTTTCATATTTGCCTTGTATACATTAATATCAATGTTTTGACACTGAAGGAACTTTGTGAATGATATATTGCATAATAGATAGGTCTGATGAATAATTTTATTTCATCATCATCATCATCATCATCATCATCATCATCATCATCATCATCATTATCATCATCTTTTAAACGTCCGTCACAGGACATGGGCCTTGCCAAATATTCTCCGGATATCTCTATCGCTTTATAAATAATCATTATAATCTATTTTTCATAATACTATTTACCTTCGATTTTTACAGTGGTTTCTTCTACTGCAAATTCACTCTGGCAGTCAACGTATCATCATCAGTCTTTCAACGTCTGTCGTTGGACATGGACCTTCTCCAGGATCTGCCACATTTCTCTAAGGCAACTGATTTTTTCAAATAATAATAAGATAACGGGTGTGGTTAATCACTTAATAGTCATTTGACCAACGTCTTTTGATAACATGTCGTGTTGAGGATGATCAATCAAAATATCGGAATTAAGGGTGATCAAGGAACAAGTTACTTCTCCTGCCTTCTGTCAGGTCCCTAGAGAGTTTTATTTTAGCGAACACAAAATATTGATCAATAGAGCATAAACTTGAAAAATTGAACCTTCAATTATAAACCTATTTAAAGGGTTGGGCTGTTCAAAAGGAAAATATTTCTCGAGACATGATAAGGATTAAATGTTGAAAATTTTGGTGCGACCAGTACGCACGATATACACATACATAGCCAGCCAGACGAATCTGAAAACTGAAGAAACCTATTTCGACAGTTTTGTGAGTTTTAGTTGACGGTTTCTTTTATAAACAGTTTTGCCATTTTTAGATGTGTTTTTGTCCAGAAACGTCACCAGTTATCAGGCGATCCGGGTTCAAACACAATCAGAATCAGTTGGCTCTGTATCATGTGACACATGAGGCAGTCAAGGTGATCAACCATATGCGATTTCCAGCCAGCAAAGTGATGTCTTTCCATCTACTGTCAATCGGTTGGAAGTCCCTCTCTCTGTCACCTACTCATCTTACGGGCGTCCTCTCTTCCTTTGGCCTAGTGGTATCCATTTGGTGTCTTGATTCGTGGTTCTTGTTGTGGGATACCCCATACTTGCCCCAACGGCTTTCTGCCACAGAAAGCGACGCTTAAGGCTGTCAACGAACTCTATCATGTATGAATGTCTGCCAGACTGGTGGTGTCGTTCCAAGTTCTGTGAACGAGTCGGATGTCCCCCTCTCCTGTCCATCACCAGCTCATCTTCAGGCCATCCTATCTTTCTTTGGCCTATATGCATCCATCTGATGGCTCAAGTTCAAAGATTCACATTAAATGGCCATTGTATAGTCATCAATATGCCATAAATCACTTTCTCTCAAATCTTGGGTTATATTCAAGATATTTTAAATCTGGGCCCATCAGTATGATGTCGACACATTTGCTAGGCAGAACTAGGGAGTGCTTAGTAATAAGTAAGTAATTCATACATCCAGCATTACTATTTAGGGTGCTGCGCAGTTATTTCACGTGAGAATTCATTATAATCAACTTCTGACTTGCTAAACCCGTTGAAGCTTCACCAGAGCTCTGTTAATTGTATATTCCAGAGACACATACCCTATATTCTGCCCGTCGGCAGTCTTTAACGAACTGGATGAGGAGTTAGACTATTTTCGATTTGTTATTTCACCCCTAAGTTTGGAAGAAAGAGATAGATCCATGCGTTTTCCAAGGGCATCTGTACGTACTGATAACTGCTATGCCACCCACACCCTATGTATAGTCATCGATGTGCCATAAATCACTTTTCTTTGTTAGTTCTGTTGTCAAATCCGGCTCCATTAGTATGCATGCACTGTCTATGGAGTGACGTAGAGTGATTTGTAATGAAGATTTTCAAAATCTAAGCCAACGATGTTGACTATTGGAAACAATCAACCAATCTGTCAACCGTAACCGAAAAATAACTTTTCCGGTTTTCAAGGTGGTGTGGCTGGCTGGCTGACAGGTTATCTATGTATTGCACGTACAGGCCGCATCAATAGAGTTATAGGGATGAAAATGTCAAAATTCACTCATTATTATGTCTTCCAAAAGCCCACTAATCTGTCCTACATACAATTCTGGGTTCGATATGAGTGTGTGGAAAACTCATTAGGACAAATTTCCCCGGGCACACGGCAGCTAATTGAGTACACTCTAAGATGTGTAATTAGGGTGGAGGCATCCCTTTGGTCTTGAATCCTGCCAAGGAGGTATTCATGAAAATTTGTTGGTATAAGATCCTGGTCTTGACCAGATTCGGAACTTGCAAGTATCACTAAGCTGACGCATGCCACAGAAAACTGGACCTCGCCACTGGCCTTCACACTCCATCGGGAATAGGGGGGTCTCTTAAAAGATGTGATGCTTCACCTTATATCTACAAAAAGAGTTTTTGTTGTCGTCGTTTTCTTTTAATTCTCAGAAGATTTTTAGTTCATGTAAGTTTATGCTAAATCGGAACCTTAGTTTGTGTCCAGCAGTGTTCACACTTGTTTTTTTTTTCATAAATTAGGACACTTTTAGTGATCGCTTCCCAACAAACAGCAAGATAAGTAAGTTATCTATTACTCACCCCCTTTATTGCAATTTTATTTTCAATTTGAAAACCCCCAACACGGAATGCAGCCCATAGTCACGTGACGGCCTCCATCGAGTGACTAACCAGACCTATTGATGAAAACATTTGAAGGAGAATACTTGAGACGTAGCTGAAAATGTTTGAGAATACGATCAAAAGATTTGCTTGGGGTCATCGAAAAACAGTTAATCAATCATAAAATTAAAATTCTGATAGACATAGAATCCCCTACAAGTGGTCTGCCTGACCAACCAGCCAAGTGGACTAAGTTTCTTCTCTATGTGTTCGCTTTTCTTTTCTTCTTCTTTTTTTTCTTTTTTTTGGGGGGGGGGCGGTTATTGTCATATCGAACTAACAATGCCCAAATCTTGAGCTAGGATTTCTTTTTAGATAATTTTAGGTAAAAGATCTATTGTTTTCAGATGATTTTAGATAATTTTTTTAAAAATGATTTGTTCTGGTACTTCAGGCTCTCGTGAGGAAGCTGCTTCTGCCATTCGTTTTCGCTTATGTCGTCTTTTGTGTATCTCAGACTTACGTCGCCACGAGCGATGAGTAAAGAGTTTCCTATCGCATATACCAGAGGCAATTAAGACCCCAGCTGCACAGGATTGCAAACTACGTTCCATTTTGGCATGTGTGGACAGTGATAACGTTACAACATTCTTGATATATTTATATTTTCCAGAGCTTCAAACACACACACACACACACACACACACACACACACACACATATATATATATATATATATATATATATATATATATATATATATATATATATATATATATATAATGAAAAACTTACCTTTATTTTTCTGTACAAGTGAATGTGAGTCAGAGAGATCTAAGTAGTTAGAGCTAATGTTAGGATGTTTTAAATGCATCGGATACTTTTCAAAAGTTGTCATCCATTTACTGTTATTTCCTAATATGATTGGCCAAAAGAAAACCTCTGTATCCGGTTGACTGGCGATAGGACACATAAACGGAGAGTTGAATTTGGTTCTTTTCCCTAGAGACCAGGATTTAGATTCTACACACTGAATTCAGCTTCAGGGATTTGCCACCAATCAGAGATAGCAGGTATCTCATGATATAGAAGTCATTGCCGCTGTCTTTTTGTGTTGGTTTCATTATCAGCAAATATAGAGGGTGAAAGGATATACCGCCAATGCACTATGCATGTATTCGTTGAAAATAGGCTGCTGTAAGTATAACTACCTCTACTACTGATAATGTTTATGGTAATTTGTCAGTTTTTCGATTTTACCCAATGTTGTTGCTTTACAGTTCAATAATTATTGAAAACCAGAATATGAATAATCGAAGAAAATAGATAGAAAAAAAGATTTTGTTCAATGTATTGTTTGATAATTGAGGTATATTTTGTAAGTATGATATTTTGGGTTAAGTTCGTAGTTTTGTCAAACTGAAAACTGTAGGATACGTTATTATATTCTAGATGATAACCATGGATCAATTTTGCACGTCAGTATAAGTGAATCAAACGGTTGACCCGTTGACATAGAATTCATCCGTGAATCACCCAGTTGACATATCAGATGACCTATATGTTCAGTTTACAATGACAAAGGTCGAATTCATGTTATTTTTTAAGACAGTCGATTGTCAAACAATGAGTAAAACAGGAGTGAATCAGGCAGTTAATAAAGTTTTTCACATAAATTCTGAATACAAAAATTATGAATGTAAAAATAAAATTTTTGATCAGATGATTTCGAAAAAAAACTATATAAGACTTTGTACACAAATCTCATCTCTCTCTGTCTCTCTTTATCTCTCTCTGTCTCTGTCTCTGTCTCTGTCTCTCTCTCTCTCTCTCTCTCTCTCTCTCTCTTTGACCCCGTTCCGTATCTCGCGCACTGCATTTTGACATAAAAACATTCCTTGTATCTCTCTTGATCTACATATGATACTGTACAAATCTGTCTGTCTATCCATCTCTCTCTCTCCCGTTCTCTCTATATATCTTCCTTTCTCTCTCTCTCTCTCCCTCTCTCTCTCTCTCCCTCTCTCTCTCTCTCTCTCTCTCTCTCTCACGCACACACACACACACACTCACACTTCATTTGACACCTTCCTGTATCTTATTCCGTACACCCTGGCCCTAGAACACTCTCCTTATCTGTTAAATATAGCCTTTTTGCGTACATTCTAAATTGGCCATCTAACAGTTCAGAATTGCAAGTTCCCCATCTTCGCAAGTAATTAACTTGATCTGATATCACAGATAATTTCAAAGATTTCCATTCATGTTTCCGTCAGATCCAATTAACTTCATGGCCACAGAGTTTCATCATTATTCACTGGGTCTCATATTACAAGTCCATTTTATCAGCCTTTGAACGGACGATGTTTGACAAAGGCCTCACCCAAAGTTTACTGTTATGATTGTGAGACATAGGGGATGTAATGGGCCTTACACAGCCATGCTGGTCTATGACGTATAGGAGAGGAGGGAGAAGATGATTTGTGCCTTTTCCAAGGGCATTAGTGCATTCTTTTTTATCCCATGCTCATACACGCATCATCAGCAGCAGCAGCATTATAATCATCATCATCATTATTCAGCCTTGAAAGTCCGTTTCTGAACATAAAACAAAAGAAGTTGGGGGAGACGTCTTGTTGAAAATTCGAACTTTTTTAATGATCCCTGCCCAACAAAAGGCGATAGAAATAACTTATCCGTTGATTGCCCCATTTTTTTTCCAATTTTTAATTGATCATCCCCAGTACGACGCGTGGTCAACAGATGTTGGTTACGTGACGTTATCTATTGAGTGACTAATCAGGCCTGTGTATCTTATTGCTATTCATGCTGGATGTGTATTGAACAATTTTGAAACAAAGAGAAACAGTTCAGTAAATATATTAGTCGATATCTGAAATTACTGTGAAGGGTCTTGCACGCCTTTGACCCCTGCTTTTAATCAAACTACCAAAAGAACTTAAATACGTTATACATCAAAAGGATAGAAATATAATTACAATAATAATCGTTCGTGTGACCCATGGAAATTCCATGGTGACCCGTTGCAATTTAGGAAAAGATTACTTATCAAATTACATTGTTTGAAAATACAAAAAAAAACCCCTTAAATTTATCTAAATTTTGAAAGGATAATTTATACTTTTATGAAAATAGGGTTAGGTTTAGGGTTAGGATCAGGGGAGAGTTCGCAGGACTAGTATTTACCGTCGAAATACGGGAAAGCTTGGTACCGTAAGCCATACTAGCACACGTGATTAGAAGTACGCACAAAAAAAATGTTCTGATAGTGGTTACTGCGCGCTGGTGCTCTGAACACTGTCCTGATATCCCTAGTCACGTTACTGAAGCAGTTGAACGTCCATAAAGTGAACTGATGCCTTTCGATATTTTTTGATTACTGTTAGCACAACTAAAGTTTATACACATGTTCCTCGACAGCAAAATAAGGTTTTTATTTGTTTATGTTCAATTCATCCGACATGTTTTACATTATTTTTCATCATCATCATCATCATTTTGGTGTCTGTCGTCAAACGTAGACTTCCCCCAGGATTCACCAGACCACTCTATCATGGGCATCGCAGAGCTAATACCTTCTTACCTTGTTTAATACGTCCCTCCATCTTGCTGGCTGCAGTCTAATATATCATCTCTGGGGATGCACATTGTGAGTTGGGATGTTCAGCAGTAGTCTGACATTCTTGCAACATAACCAGCCCATTGATGTTTGAGTTTTCTAATGGATTCTATGATATCCCTGACTCCTGTTTTCCCTCTAAGATAGTGTTTCGTGATCTCTCCAAGTGACACTGAGCTTGTTTCTCACCTATGAGTGTTATTTGGTTCTCAGTTTGAGGGTCAATCTTATGGACAATTTTTATGTTTCAGCTCCATGGGTAATTATCGGCAGGATGCATCGGTTGTATACCCTTCATTTTAAGACGATTGTGATTCTCCTGTTCTTAAAGGATGAGCCTGCTTTGCCGAAGGTTTGCTATCCTAGAGTAATTCTTAGCTTTATTTTTTCTCTTTAACCTGTAAATAGTATTTCAGTTCTACATTAAAAGATTTTGGTCTCAGTTTTCTGCTGGATTTTATGGAAAAACGTGCCAGACTATTACACTCATCCCCCCTACCGCAAGTCCTGGAACTTATCTTTACGTGTGATACCAGGCTCGCCCGTATTGTATCGTGATGGGTGAACTACGATGCAATTGACTGCGATGAATTGACTGTTAACCTTGAAAACTGCGAACCAATGACAACATATTCAAATAAGTATCTTGAAGCCTTAAATTGATTTCTTCATCTTTTACATTTAAATCCATCCAGTACGAGTTATGCTCTCCCTTACAGCTTTCTCGGGTGGGGTCAAGTGTCTCTCTCACCTTAAAGATTTCTAGAAGTAACGCATCTGTCTCTTAAAGAAGTTTGAGGGTCAGCGACATTGGAGTGTGAAGTCTCAGTTTTCATGCACGAATCAGCTTATTGATCCTTGCTAGTTGGAAGTCGGCTCGAGACGACGACTTTATTCTTACACGTTTTATAACCGCCCCCATGACAGGATACAAATCAATCCAATGGATACTTCTATCCTGATCTCATAACTTAGAGCGTACTCAATTAGCTGCTGAGAGCACGGGGGAGAGATTTAGTCTTAATATCGAACCTGGCACCTTTTCCGTGTGAGGCAGAGGTGCTATCCGCGTCTACTCCATATTTAAATAGTCAATCCAGAAACAACGCCAAATTATCTGTGATTCCGGAAGGAATTCCAATTTGATGGTAGATTTCCTGATATTTTCTTCGTCTTTAACTTGATTTATCGATTTTTATCAATAGATTTTTGGCAGCTTTGAACTAACATTGAAAATTATCTTTTTATTCTTAACAAAACAGCAGGAGGCACTGAACGTGGAAAGTTGAGCAATACAGATTTATGTAAGTCTTTATGACTATCACTTACTACTTATTAACCTTATCTATCTGTCAATCTATCTTTCTGTTTGTCTCTGCTAAAATCTGATTTTATTAATACTATTCATACATCCGTCTGTATATTCACAGATACGTATATACATGTATCAATTTTCTTTATCAGCCTATTCAAATCAGTCAATCAGTTATTGATGTTTATCTGTCTAGCAATCTACCTCAGTCTGTTAATATCTATCTATCTATTTATATATCTAAATACCTATTTATTCATTCCGGTCTGTTCATTCTTATCTATCAATCTATCGGTGTTTATACATACATATATATATATATATATATATATATATATATATATATATATATATATGTATGTATATATGTGTGTGTGTGTGTGTGTGTGTGTGTGTGTGTGTGTGAGGAGATGTTCACATTACTTTGTATCAAGCTCCTCGCAAATATTTTCCTTTCAAGAACATCTGCTATGTGAAAGAAGAAACTGGAAAGAAATATTTTTGCAAGTGCGTGTGAGTGGGTATGCATGCACGAACATGCACACACACACACACACACAAAGATAGATATAGATATTTGATATATATATATATATATATGTATATATATATATATATATATATACATATATATATACATATATATGCGTGTGTGTGTGTATCTATATATAATTATATATATATATATATATATATATATATATATATATATATATATAACTTTATATATGAATATATTTACGACAAAAATACCGAGACACGCAGACAATCCTTCTTTTATTCTCTGATACATGCACATACATATGTACATACATATGAATATATATATATATGTCTTACTCACTTGATAACTACATATGTGCTAATCACATTCGTCATTCATCAGTATTGCGTCTTGATAAAAGTCTAGTGCATGTATTCATCGTGTTGTGTCTCTATCAGACTATCTATCAAAGTATGTATATCTATATCCTCATACTTGTACGACTTCCCCTGTACACTTAACATTTACCTTCATTTGAACTCTCACCGTCGCGAATGAGATCACAAAAGTGCTTTTAAATTTTTCCTCCTTTGCGCACCACTTAACTGCACATGTCTCGGCACAGAGCTTCCCAACGTATGCCCCACATCTCCTCGGGGCACCGCAGAATTTTTGGAAATTTTGGTAATTCCAGGCCCAGCGAATCCTTATTTCATTTGCGCGATTTATATCCGAGGCAGATATTTCCGGTGCTAACAATGATAAAAAGAAAGAATTCTTACATCTAGTAAATATCAAATATAACTCACTGCGAGCTCCACGCAAATAGCTTCTTCTCAAGAACATCTGCCATGTGTGGAAGGAAACTCAATTCTGTAAGTTTTCCCATCGAGTACAATCTAGACGTTTTTAATTCCCGTGTGAACAAGCGTGAAACACAATGATAGTATTTTTTTTTAATTCTCTTATTTATTTTCATTTTTGTCTATCTAACACTGGACACAATTCATTTTTTACTCCCTTATTGGGTTTTTTTCTGCTCATCTTAAGTGTTCGTTTTAAACCTGTCATATTTTAATGTTTTACAATTATAATATCAATAAGCTATTTCTTTTCTTTTAATTCTGTGGCATGAATCACTTCCTCCTTACTAACCCTTTGATTTGAAAAGTGACTGAAATCCCGCCTTGCATTACTAAAAGTAAAAAAAACTATATCTATTGATACATTGTAAATACATATATATATATATATATATATATATATATATATATATATATTTCCAGCTATACTCTAAAACAACTTAACTCCATGAGTAAAATGTTGTATGTATCGGGCACTCTATAAAATAAATCCATTGCATTTCAGAAGTAGCTTTATATTATTGACATATCATTATATCATGTTATACTGCAAGCCTGATTTGTACCACATATACTGCATATATATATATATATATATATATATATATATATATATATATATATATATATATATATAGGGGAACTTTTAACACATACTCACACAGCACACACCACTGAAGATGGGAAGAATCCTGAAACATGTCTGGACAATTTACATCTAAGGATTAATAAACCTTACCACTAAGCACTTCATCTCCCGAGTCTGTCTCACTTTTTACAGTACACATTGTATATATATATATATATATATATATATATATATATATATATATATATATATATATATTAGTCATTGTCTGTATCAGTTAATTCAAATCTGTGTACCAGCAATAAAGGTTTATCCCTATCAATCAACCGATTGATCAAGATATCTTAGTCTATCAATATCTATCAATCCATCTATCGATACACCTATCTATTCATCTCAACCTGTTCATACCTATCCAGCAATTACACGGTGACTCAAAAGTCTTGATCCATAGAATAATATTCATTTTAATACATGGATTACTGTAAATGCTCCATAGACATCCTCTGACGTCGAGACTCGTGTATACGACGAATACAGGATCTTTCTTGAACGCTTGAATGCCGAATTCCTTACAGAAAGATATGATTTCCTCCTTAAGTACATTGATTGATCTAGGACAATTTCCAAAGACTATTGACTTCAGATGACCCCCACCCACACGAAGAAAGTTGAGTGGTGTTTGTACCTATTTGATGGTCATTTAACGGGGCCTCACTTTCCGATCTGCCTGTGTGGAAAAGTCTGATTCAAAATGGTTTTCACTGAAACAGCGAAACGTAGTGGAGCACCTATGGATCCAGACTTTTGACCCACCCTGTATGAATATATATATATATATATATATATATATATATATATATATATATATATATATATATATGTGTGTGTGTATATATGTCTTTAATTTCGAAAAGGGAGTGCACTTGAAGTTTAAAATTTGATTATTTTTATTTAATTAAAAGTGCTGAATGCATTATCAATTCAATACAAAGCAATATTTACATGAAATTTAAGAGAGAAAACACCCGATATATTTTGCATGGTTGACATATGGTATTAATCCACCACTGTTGAAAAATGGATCCACCATGAAACATGTGTCGAGTATTTTTCCCTTTTTTTCTCTCTCTCTCTCTCTCTCTCTCTCTCTCTCTCTCTCTCTATATATATATATATATATATATATATATATATATATATATATATATATATTAGTCTGTTTATAGAGTAAACAAAGAAAATCCTGCAAAAATCAATATGGAATGAGAAATGAAAGGAGTGAACAACAGGCTCATCCACCCCACTAGTAATCATGTTTATTTAAAGAGGGAACATATTTATAACTTTTTTTTGTTATAAATTTGAATTTTATGAATTTCAAATGATATAATTCATTATTTTCTCCTTAATCAACCACATGAATGTAAATGTAATTGTTCAATATTTCCTGACTTGAAGTGCCAAGAAAAAAAAAGTTAGGAAACCACTGTCCTTGGCAATAGTTCTGTGTTGTCATACTGAATTTCCTTGTATAACTGCGTAAGTATAACGTGTATTCTGTCGTGGTACTGCGAACAATACAACCATTCATAAGCACACATGCATTTAAACGTCCTCTTTTTCTCATATCGAGTTTAACGCTTTATTTACTACGGCATATCAAAAGTTGCTGGGAGCATCGGTGTCTACTTGGGAGTGCGAAAGGGGCATTATCCCCCCCATCCTGGATTAGGATCACTGAGGAAGCTTATTGCAACACGGTATGCTACCAAAAGACGGTGTTTGCGCGACAGTTTCTGTTGAGTGACCAATTTATTTATTCATATGAATATTTATGTTTATATCATATCATATCATCGGCTAAACTCTTAGAAATTCCACGGGTGTTGACAATTAAGGATAACTCATGATGACAGGTGTTGCACCAGTAAAGTACCCGCTGCAAAAATCTGAATCTCTGTAGCCCCTGAAAAAACTCATAGGGATTGACTGACGCGACCATCCTTGGTACTTCAACGAATGTTCTGCTCATTTTACTTTTTTACTGTCTTGTCTTGCTTTTCTTCCCGATGGCCAAGTTCAGCCGTTATTCGTTAGCGAATATCTTTATGTCTCAAGCCCTACTTTGCATGCACCTATCTTCTTTTTCCCTACCCCCATCCTCTTCGTGGACTTTATGTTGCGATCCTGTTCTCGGACCCCTTCCAATGTAAAATCTTTTTTTTACAAAAGTGCAGCAAACACATTTGTGAATATGAATAATTCATTAATCAAGTTTATTAGATAACAATAGAAAACTGGATTCCATCATGCTGATCCCCGTTTCAAGTTCAAGGGCTCTAAAAACGGTCTAAAGCTTCTAAAAGTCTAAAACTAAAGATTTTACGCTACAATATTTCAATACATAATCAATTGGATTGTATTCCCTTTTAAATTTATTACAGGAGCTTGAAATTTATGCAAATAACTTGACTCCATCGTTTCCATTTGAATGCGACTTTCTGTATATAACGGAGTGTTTGGTCAAGATGAACAATTGTATTGTAGATAGACATGGTTAATGTAAAAATACGAAAAGAATTTTTCTCTTGATACCATTTCATTTAGACATAATCTGGGGTTTAATGTACAAAATATAAAATGTGTATCTGGTCTAAAGGCTTGTCACTAAGAGCAAAAATATAGACGTATTAATCATTGGGGATTCGTCATAAAATACAAATAGAAAACCAATACCCTTTCTCAATGCCCAAGAACATCTCACAGAAAGGTGTATTAATCATGAGGGGCAGTTTATTACTTCATAGCAATACAAAACTGACCCAATTTTAAAGATATTCAACTCCATGTACAGAGATTTTAAAAAGAGTTTAAAATCTACTATTAGTACGTTTGTCTCCTTTTTTAATACCATTGTTCTCTGACATTTGGTTATGCAAAATGATTAAGTTATAGCTGGTCTAGACACTTGCACATGGACATAAATTTAGCATAAGCAATTTAGCATTACAAAAGTACAAAATAATTTGTTATTCCATTTTTTTTGTAATTTTTGGTTGCGCTTACTAATTATAATGCATTTATTTATTAAGTCAAATCATAGATTACAATCGAATTATTTATTCACCTTTAATCGATGTCGTATTAAAAACCATCAATCAAAACTCAAGTTTCAAAGTGGGTCTGTCTCTCTACCTATGTATGAGTCGAGCGTATAGGTCGTGCCAGTCCATCTAGCAGGTAGAAAATTTAAACATTTACTATTCATTACGTATGGAAAAAAAATTGTTTTTTTTGGAGACCCCCCATAGGCATCAATTGGGGTGGTCAATTTACAATGTAAGCTTATGCTAAATTGATCCCTTGGTTTGTGTCTACGAGTTATCACACTTGTTTAGGTGTTTTTGGTTTTTCAACTCGGACGTTTTCAATGATCTTCACCAAACAAAAGGCAAGAGAGGTAACTTAATGATTGAGGACCCCTTTTCTTTTATTTTTTTAATTGATTACCCCACATGGCATACTGGTCACAGGACAGTTTCTATTCAATGTCTAAGCAGACTTTCTTGGGTGCAGGGGTCAGCAACCTACACTCTGCAGGCCAGATCTGGGCTGTGAAGTGATTTCAACTACCCTGCACGTAAATATTGAGATACTATGCTCGCTTTTTTAATGTTTTGAATATTCTTTGTACCGTTTCAAGTTCTCAGATTACTAATTGTCATCCTTGCTTAAGACAAAGTGATTTTTCAGTATGTGTTATTCATTGATTTCAGGCAAAATATAACTCGTCATCAGCCATTATAAGTTCCCAGCAGGACAAAGATTTCTCCCATTTCCTTCCATAACTAACGTGATTGCGGTAACCTCTGTTATGTCTTACCGGGGGAACCCCTATCTCTTATCCATCCATCTTCTGTCTGCTCTTCTCCAACCGTGTTTACTGTTCGATTAGCGCCAATTGGTTAGTATTTTGCTTCATTACTTGTCGTCTTTTCTCTGATCCAAGTGGATCTTTTTAAAATCTTTCAGAGTTATTCCTTGCGTTACTCTTTCCGTGGCGCTCAGTGTGATTTTAAGTCGGTTCTCGGTTCGTTTTGTTAATTCCCATTTTTCGAAACTATCATCATCAGTCTTTTAACGTCCATCGTTGGACATAAACTTTTTCCTATCATGGGCGTTGCGGAGCCAGTACTTTCTGAATTTGTCCAGCTCGTCTCTCCATCTGATATTCTGCTGGCCTCGGTTGGGCATGTGATCTCGAGGGATCCATGTTGTGAGTCGTGATGTCCATCAGTTATCTACCAATCTCGCAACATGGCCAGCCCACTACCATTTGAGCTTTTTATTGGGTTCTATGATGTCCCGGACTCTTGTCTTTTATCGGATGTACTTTGCTGTCTTGTGGTGTCTCCATGTGACGCCTAGCATAATTTTCTAATGTGCACGTTGCATAGTTCTCAATTTGTGGATCCGTCTCTTGATTAGGTTCCATGTTTCAGCCCCATAAGTGACTATTGGAGGATGCATTGGTTATACACCCTTCTTTTTAGGATTAATGGGATCTTCTTATTTTTGAAGGTTGAGCTTGCTCTGCCAAAGGCTTGCCATCCTAGTGTGATTCTTCGCTTGATTTCTTCTTCTTTTGAGGCTCTCATGGAGATTCGTTGTCCTAGATAGATGTAGTGGTCTACTTTTCCTGCTCATAATTTCAATATTTCAAATATTTTATGATTTTTATATGGTACATTGTCCCTTAATTGATACATGAAGCAGTTTGCACGAATAAAAAGGTTGTTGTCCAGTGCCACGGTATGTTTGTATTGGTGTTGGCTCCGTCCAGTCCAGTCCAGATATCCGCCATGACTCTGAAATCAAACTACTCATCCAATATTTCCTCTTCCGCTCACCACCAACAAGCCACATTACTAAGCACTATGATTAACTTGATACAAAACTTGCAACTACACAATAAGCCTCTAACGTCGAAAAAACACAGCTGTGCACAGCTTCTTGCAAATAATGTTATGATGTAGTGCACGGCTATTCTCACCACCACCACCACCACCCATCGCACAAATACCGTAGTCTTTTAGCCATCCTTTTTTCATCTGCTGTAACCCTGTTTGTACGCTATGCTATATTTGTTCACTTTTAAACCTACTTCATTAACAGACATGTATCAACTTGGAAGGTTCGATGCGCAGCTCTACCAAAGAAACTCCTTCCTTAACCCCCCTGGTCCCCTTCCCTCGACCGTCCAGGCCCCGGTGTGATGCACCGACTGCACCTACTTCTTAGAGCCCTCCCCCCCCCCCGCAACTACACAATGAACCTGTAACATCTAGAAAAATACAGCTGTACAGTCCATCCAATCTTGCTCACCTCCTTTCCCGACGCTAGTGGATGCACCCTTGCAACAACAACAAGAACAGATAGAAAGTATATTAATAAGTAACTCTACTAGCACTCCCCACGCATGTCCACGCCCTGAACAACCAACTGGCCATCTTAGAGACAAGTCAGAAGGTGTGGATACTGCGTGAAGACGGAGACGGGGGGGATGTTAACATCTAGATGAACGTTATATCCTGGATGCAGACAGAAATGTGTGTTCGAAAGAGAGAGAAAGGGATGTGTAATAATGTGGTTTCTTTAATATAAAAATAAACACATTGAATATATATATATATATATATATATATATATATAAGTATAGATATAGATAAATAGAGAGATACAGAGGGAGAGACAAAGAGACAGAGAGATGAATGCATTTGTAAATTAATTATATAGATAAATGTTTATACGTGAAAATGTATATATATACACACACATATATGCATATAAGTGTTGATATGTATACAAGTGTTGTGAGTATATATATATATGTATGTATGTATATATATATATATATATATATATATATATATATATATATATATATATATATATATATATATATATAGATAGATAGATAGATAGATAAATAGAGAGAGAGAGAGAGAGAGAGAGAGCGAGAAGAAGAAGAGAGAGAAAAGGAAGAGGCGTGTATGAATAGTACACTCTGCAAGGAGAGGGATTCAGGTAGGTGTGTGCGTGTGCACGCAAGCACGCACTCTTGCGTACGTGTGTGTGTGTGTGTGTGTGTGCACGCGCACCTACCTCCGAATCAAAGCTCTCCATGTTTGACTGTACTGACCAACGACGTTCAAACAGTCCCTAACCGTCGTACTTCGTAGACGTGCGTCGTTTTACACAAACAAAGGTATTGATAAATGCCTTCCTTCGATGAGGAGGAAATTCCAAGGTGAAAGAGAAACTCTCTCTCCTTTGAGAAAAAAAATGAAACTAAAGAATGAATAAAGCCAAAGCAACAAAAATTTCAACCAACCATACAGGGGTATTTTTCTTTTCTTTAAATGATAAATAATTCCAAATTGTGAAAAATGATAGTTTTTAAGAGACACTTTGAAAAGCGGTTATGTACACGATGAATGTTTACTAAAAAAAAAAAGTTGGACCGACGAATTAAAAAAAGAAAAAAATAAACTAACTTCAACGGAACAAAATTCTACGGATGACCATACTACCCATAAAATAACTTTTGTAGCACTTCAAGTTCATAGCTCCCAAGCAATTGTTTCTCCCTTTTGTCTTATCTTCATTTGTACAATGATATTGTTCTATTGTTGTTACAGTTTGGGGTTTCCATGTTGGCAATTTGATGATCAAATCTAACATTCTGGCCTTTTTGGTTTGTCCCTATTTATATTTTTTGTCATTTTTGATTGATTATTTTCAAATGACCACTAAGGGAGGGGAAGAACAGAAAATAGTGAAGGGCTAAGAAAAATGATAAGAGAAAGTGAAAGCAAGAGAGAATCGAACAAATACACCCCAATCCACAATTTTTACACCCACCCTAATAAGTGCTGATTTCTTTCTATATACACCCACTCTATTCATTTTCTTTATATATTCACCCAGCCCGAAGGCTTGATATTCTTTCTATATACACTTACCCTATTTCCATTTTTCTTTATATACACACTCCAATAAGCGGCGATTTCCCTTTCTATATACACCCAAATGTCCATTTTTCTTTTTATATACACCCACCCAAAAAGTGTAAATTTTCCTTCCTACATACACCTACTGTAATAGGTGTCGAATATTCTTTATGTATATATACCCAGCCAAATGTCTCTATGCTTTTCTATATAAACACACCTCATTGTTCATTGTTCTTTCTATATACACCCATGCCAGTAAGTGTCGATTTTTCTTCCTATATACACCCACCACAATAAGTGTCGATTGTTCATTCTACATATGTCCATCCCAATAGGCGCATCTTATTCTTTCTATATATATATCCACTCTAATGTATCGATTTTTCTTTCTACACACCCACTCACATGTCTTTTTTTTTTTTTTTTATAGACACCCACTGCAATAATAGTCGATTTTTCTTTCTCTATACACCCACTCAAATGAATGTCGATGTTCCTTTATCATATACACCCACCCTAAAAGGCGTCGATTTTTCTTTTCGTCCATTGATCTTCATGAACTAAAACATTATTTGGTTTCGAACCCAACTTTTGATCTCTAAACCTTACGATGAACGGTCTGCCATGGCTGGGCTTTTGTAAAGTTCCCCCGGGCCTTGGCCCGACCATTGATGCATTGAATGAAGTGACGATGTCACGTTAAATATCTCATATCGTTGTATTATTTATCACGTACTGCATGTATAATATATGCACGAAGGTACTGAAACATCATCCACAATGATCACGTGTACAATCTATTGAACCGTTCGTGTTTTTTGTTTGTTTTTTTTGTTGTTTTTTGTTTGGTTTTGTTTGTTGTTTTTTTTTTTTTGCTTTCGGACACCCTTCTCTTCCGGTCCCCAGGGTTCAAGCCTACTCAGCCTCATTGTTAATCTGCCACTGCATACATTATCAACATCTGCACGCGGATACAGACAGATATTACAATAAATCTATTTTATTTACCGACCCTTTCATGTGACAAATCGACATTCTAAAGCTTGACATAAACCTCAACTTGAATAAATAATCAATGACGGATCATCCGATCCCCTCCCCTCGGGCCACTAGGCTGAACTTCGGTAAGACACCCCATGATCTCTGCCTCGACGCCACCCAGTGTTGAAGCAAAGATAGCTCTTTGATTAATTCAGTTTTCGTTTTAGAAAACGAATTGCCGTAATTTATGGTATGTGAGAAGCCTGTCAAATTTTTAGCAGGCATTTCTTGAAAAGATAAAGCTTCATAGACCGCCACACTATCGGGTAATTTTATTTTGCTCTTATCTTTCCAAATCTATATTAACCCCTACAGTGGTTAGCTGTTTATATTATTTGCATAGCGTAGTAGCGTCAGAAAACAACTGATAAAAAACATTTGCCTCTTGGGATAGACTTAGAACAGGAGGAGCGTCTTATATGCAGTAAAATACGGAAGAATTTTCAATATTTCAGTTATGAAAACAATATCAGCATAAGTACTGAAATATCATCCAACATACTTACGTGTACCCTCAATTGAACCAAATCTTCCTCGCTCTTGGGCCTCCCTCCTTGACGGGACCCTAGTCTCAAGCCCACTCAGCCTAATGGACAATCTGCCACTGAAGTTAATGTTTAGATTTTGAAAGAATTTAAGCAAAACATTTGCTTCAATATGAAAAAAAAAAATGAAAAAAAACAAACGTCTTTGGTCCTAATTTTGCCTTTTCAGTATGACAAATACCTGTGATGGGTCAAGTACCACCCGGGCCCTCACGCTGAGCTTCAATAAACCCCTACACCACCAGTCGCAGAATAGAATAAAACGAGGTTGAATAACTTTCATCGTTGTACTATGTATGTATAATGTACTACATGAGGTAGTTCGAACTCCTAAAGCATTACGTTCGAATATTTATTTTGGGGGAGAATGATGTAGAGAATAAAATAGTGCTTACTTGAAATATTTCAAGTATGAAAAACAGTACATGCAAAAGTACTGAATTATTATCCAAATTACTTACGTGGTCTCTCAATAAAACCATTTTTTGTACACATAATTAAGCCACTTTGCTTTCAGGCTACCTTACTTCGGAGCTCGCGGGCCTAAGCTTACTCAACCTAATGGTCATTACAAATACCAAATCTATAAGTTTATTATATTCAAGAGAAAAATCTCGCGATGATTTCCAGTCAATTTGAAAAAGTGACGCTAAGGAATTTTTCTTTCTTTCTTAGATGCGCAAGCATCTCTAGCATTGATTAGCTGTATGGGTACTAAATTTAGCTCCTTTTTGGTGTAATTGGCTCCTATAAGTCACTGACTTACTGACATACTGAAACAAAATTTTAAAGAAAGGGACTTTTAAAATAAGTGATTTCCTATGGAAGGGGTAGGCTTTGAATAAAGAAGTGTTTAAAGGAGGGGCCTTTCAGAGGAGGGGGCTTCTAAAGGAAAAGGATTTTAAAGGAAGGGGGTTTAAAGGGGGGCTCTAAAGAAGGGGGCCTCTAAAGGAGGGGGTTCTCTGAGGGGGGCTTTTAACAGAGAGATATTTGAGATGAATGGGCTTCTAGAGAAAGGGACCTTTGGAAGAAGGGGTCTTTGAAAGAGAGGGTTTGTTTTGTTTTGTTTTGTTTTTTTCATAGGAGGGCACTTTCAAAGGAGTTGGCTTTCAAAGGAAGAGGCCTTCAACGAAAGGGGCTTTTAATCCACGCGCTCGGCCGAGAGCATTTATGGTCGGACTTTTCGGCTTGTTGAGAAAAGGCCTGCAGTCTTGATATTAGTCGTAATAGTAACGAGTCGAGGCTATGAAATTGCTAGTTTTGTAGTAGTCGTGGCATCTCGTATCGGTAACACTTACGCAGTTATTCGAAAGCTGTAGACGCTAGAGACTGGGAAGCATTGAGGGGAAAGACTTCGTAGTTGAGACGCTGGTGGTGTTACTGGGTGGGGTGCTGGTGCTGAAGGAGGTACGGTGGTGGTACTTGCTGATGTTTTAGTATAGTAGTCGTAGAAGTCATGGTGGTAGCCGTTTTGTAAAGAGGAGGTGATACGCGAACGGAAAAAGGAAATGCCCTCGTATCTACGGAGTTGAAAAAGAAAGAGAGAGAAAGAAAGAAAGAAAAAGAGGCGGAGAGAAAAAAAAGAGTTAATAAAAAGGAAAAGGAAGGGGAGAAGAGGAAAAAAGCCGGAAAGAAAGAAAGAAAAAACGAAAGAAAGGAAGGGAGAGAGGAGAAAGGAAAGGAAGAAAGGACACAAAGTTGATGTTGTCTTGTGCTAGATTAAGCAGAGCTTGGTAAAAAGAAAGAGAGAAAGATAAAAGAAAAGGAAAGGCAAGGGAAAAACTGAAGGAAAAAAAGGAGAAGGGGTTCACAAGAGAAAGAGAAAAAAGAGAGGACTAAGAAAAAGAAGAGATAAAGAAAGAGTACATAGAAGAAAGAAAGAAAAAGAAAGTAAGAAAAAAGAAACAAAGAAAGAACTTGGTAGGGAAGTACCAAAAAGGAAAGACAAAGAAAGGAACAAAAGAAAGAAAGAAAGAAAGAAAAAAGAAACAAAGGAAGAAAAAAAAAGACAGAAAAAAGAGAGAAAAGAAGAAAGGAACAAAGAAAGATGTAAGAGAACATGTCTTAATTAGAATGCACCCTGAGAACGCATACCTCTACCAACTCCACGCATACACCAAATAAAATCAGTTCATACGTAACCACGTAGCAGGGGAGGTAAATGTGAGTTGCGATTTTTCAGTTTTGATACATCAGCAAAAAAGTCTCTCATTCGAAAAACATTCCTGGATCTGCCCCAAAATTTCAATCCTGGAAAGAAAAATAGAATAAATAAAAAAACGATAGAAATGCCACAAAAAAAGAAGAAAAGTGTGAATATGCAATTAAGCCTTTGTGTTGTCTCAAATTTATTTCCTTTTTTTCCTCAACTTTTTTCCAGTTTTTAAGTGGGTCTGGCTGGCTATCTATCTACGTATGAGTCGCCCGTACAGTCCATGCCATTGGAACTAAAAGGCTGAAAAATTAAGCATTTGCTCTTTATAATTTCTAGAGAAAACAGTGGGTTTATTTTTTTTTTAAATTACCCCCCCCCCCGCAAGGGGTATTCAATTTGCAATGTACATTCCTGCTAAATTTGTCCGTTAGTCTCTGACCGGCAATGTTTACGTTTGTTTTCCGATTTTTTCAAATGATATACTGATCACTGCCCAACAAGAGGCGAGGAGAATTTAATCATTCATTGATCATTGAAGCCTTAAATTGATCATCCCTAACACGACATGCTGTCAAAACGCACTGGTCACGTGACGGTTTCCATTGAGGGACTAATCAGACCAATGCTTGCTTTTTTGTCTGTGATGTGAAGGAGAAACATTTGCGATGCCGTGCAGAACTCCTTGGCTTTTTTTGGCTGACATGATTCGTTACCACCTGGGGAGAGTCCCTTACATATCACCTGACATCAATCCTCCCAGGGGGAACGTCCCCAACAACAGAGAAGAAATAGAAGAAGAACTGGAGAGGTCTGCGTACAACAACAATAACAACTTCAACGATAACAATAATATTCTTCATAATAACAACAACGACAACAACGACCTGGGCGTTTGCTGCAACTGTGCTGATTTGTCATCAGCATCACCGTCTCGGCAGCTTCTGCCTACATCATCATCCTCCCCATCTTCAGCGTCTGCGTCATCTTTGTCGTTATCCTCGACATCGTTTCCCGGAACAAGAATAACAGTAGCCAGGCGCTCCCCAGAGTGCTTCACGGGAAATTTTACCAGAATGAAGTAAGTAGGTATATTTCTTGCATTTTAGTCCCGTGGTTCTCAAAGTGTATGCTGCTGCGTAAGCGTCTGAGAGTGGGGGACGAAGCATAGTGGTGGGGGCCCTGAGTGCCGGGGGGGGGGTCGAGAGTATTTCAGATAGAGGTGTGTATCGGAATTCCCAAGTCGATACATTATGCCCAGGATCCCCCGAGAACAATTTTTATGAGGCTTTGCAAAACTGCTTTCCCATCCCTCCACACACACAGTACACAAGCACCCTCATCTTTTAGCCATCCTATTTTTATATGCTCTTACCATTGTAGCAAGCCAAACTATATTCCCTCGCCGGTAAACAGTTGTTTACAGACTCAATTTAATTTTATCAATGGATATAACGAATCGACTAACAAGTTTAATTCTCAGACCCCCTTCAATTCTCCTGGGTCCCCCTTTAACTCTATCAGGCCCCTCTGGTCTCCGGGCCTCAGAGCATTGCCTTGGTAACCAACCACCTCACACAGGCCCTGGATATGTTTATTAATGAAATAGGATCGGCCTCCTTGAAAGGTTCTAGCAGAAACAGCATTCTTAAAGGGTGTGGGTGTTTTTGTAGAGGGGAGAGAGAGGCGAAAACAGCTTTTCACCACCATGTAAAATTCTTCCCGGGGGGCCCCTGGCTGCAGTATGATAGTGAGCTGTAAATATCCCCAAAGGGTGCCGCGTAAATTTTTCTGAATACGTAAACATGTACTTCGAACTTAGAACATGACCAATACGGGTATTATGTCTGTTCCGCTTTCATCTCAGAGCTGATAATCTTGGAGGCCCTAACCCTAGATTTTGTGAGATATGATTCTTTTTGATTACAAGTAAAAGAAAAAGTGGTGTAGTTCGAGGGAGAGGTGCCTTTTCAGCAATGTTTTTAATTCTTTAGTTCTCTCGTGCGATAAGAATCGAATCTCATTATTTTTATGGATTTTTTTTTTTGAGACGAAAGGGTCTGCTGTAGTAGTTTCATACATAATTCATTTTCCTTTACTTCGTTTTAATTTCAAATCAAAATGAACAACAAAAGGTTTGATTTTAAATACTAAACAGAAATTATGAACTATATTCAATACGATACCTTCCATTTAAATACAAAATAAATGAATGAATCAGTAAAATCACGCTGGCTACGGTTCCAGTCGCCCCAGCTTGGGCTCCACCCATCACATCACTGCCTATTTGGCCTCTTTGTGATATGTGACAAGCACCCGAAGTGGCTACACATGTACAATGAATTTATATCATTTATTCTATTAGATTATCATTGTGAGTATTGTAAATCATTATTAACAATTTGTGCTGCTATTTACTTTCATTTCAATTATTGTTGCCTTTCGTCGCAACTGAAGCCAGGCTGGATCCTCTGCGGTGGTGAGTAAGTAAATTAACAGTGCGGATCGGAATAAAGAATAAGTTCCTAGTGAGAATCGAATTCACGACCTTCTATGCCCTCTATTTACTCACTGTCGAAGGAAACCAAACCTGGGTGTACTTACGATGAAAAGCAACGACAATTAAGACAGTAAATTGTTAAGAAAAAATGTTAGTATACATCCTTGCATTTTTTTTGTTATCGGTACATTGGCGATGGTCCCAAAAAACTAACAAAGGTATTGGAGTGACTATTAATCATTGGAAGAGCTGAGAATATCAAGCACTACAGAAATCAGCTAGAACACGGAGAAGAGTCCTGGGGCATTTAAGAGACTTGCTACCACTTAGCCTCCAGTGGACGCAACTGGTCACTATTGGTGTGTAATCTTGATTAAAAAAATAATAATGATCTGAATGAAAGCGATAAGTTGGATAAGGATCTAGAGCTTGTCAGGGGTTGGATCAGTTGCGTAACATGAAGGTGACGATAGTGGCAGGCCTATGATTGGTGTCACCCGTAGTACTAACTTATGGTGTCACCTACACCATTCCAGAACTTGCTGTCTTCCCAGGATATCTAGAATTTGGTGATCTTTTTATACTAATACTATTCATTATTCATCATAAGTGTCCCATAATATTGAATGTGATGGCATAAGACTACTTTTGCTGACAATTCTATTCATCTAGTTTTCAATTACCGACTTGGTGAAAATATAGGAAGAAGATACGTACGGGTACTATGAAAATGTTTTTAATCATTTTTCTCTAAAAAAATCTATTCAATAAAACTAGGAAGCACACAGAGGCTACTTTTGCCAACGTCATTATCAAGGAATAATTGTAAATAGATCCCCCCCCCCAAATTGAATTTCTTGCCTTCCACAAAATTTCATCGAGTACTTTCAGAGATATTGTGTGGGCAGCCATATATTTTATTAGAAAAAAAGAATTACCAAGAAACTTCATGAACTTTTTTTAGGCAGTCATCTTTGTGTCACACCCCTCTCTGGTGTTGTCACCCGACCTCGGTCCGCCACCGGGTGACGATTGAGCTAAGAGGGGTCGGAGCCCTGAGCACAGATACGAAGAACATAGCGAAGATGTTGGGAGAACAAAGAATCTGTAGAAGAGCTATCCAAACGACAGCACTACTGAAATCGGCTAGGATACCTAACAGACACCTTGAGTATCGAGGAGTTGCTGTAACTTGATCTCCAGTGAAAGCCACCAGTCTCTACAAGTACGAAAAGTCAACGAGTACGTACGATAAGACCCCAGCCTGGTGAAGTCAGATCCTCGGATCGTTAAGGATACTGAGTAAGCTGTTGGAAATTCGAGGAGAAATGCAGTCACTCGATCCTAAGTGATAACAATCAGATATATAACGTGAGCATAAAAAATTCAAATAGTAATCATAGTTATGATGATGCTTGCTGTCACTTTATCTCCAGCGAAAGCCATCATCCAATACTGATATGAAAACTCAAAAATGATAAATACTCAAATTTAAACCTATGTTAACCTTACTTCGTCCCTGTATATATTTGTTGGAGGGTCTTACAAATTATAATATTGATATGATCAATCTAACACCAGTCACACGACTATTCATAATTTCGAAGTTTTCACCATTTTCTATCTTAGCTCAAATAACCGTTATAAGGCGGTTCGTTTTAGAGCGGTTTCAACATGAAGCGAGTGGAGAGTGGGCCCCAAAATATCCAGTTCCATAATGGCTAATTCTTTTATCTCAGTTGTAACACGGTTGGCTTTCTTTGGCCCCAGCACCCGCATTATAACGGGGTATACCTGTAATAATGATAGTAGGCAAAAAATCTCTCAAGATCCAGATCGATACAGAATCCACTGATGTTATTGTTACTAAAAGGACCCGTGGAAATTCCACGGGTGTTAACAACAAAGATTATCCCTTATCTCACGTATCTGCTTTGTCTATATCTTCGCACTTCCCCCTAATCCCCCCGCCCCCGATCCATCGAAGCCCGTCCCTGTTTTCCTAAATGTTTCACAAACAAGGATTAGTTTCTTAAACGAATAAAGAATGTACATATACTTTTTATTGCACCCTCTCTCTTTTCTTACTTTTGCTCTATCTTTTCATTCAGAATTTTTCCATGTATCGCAATTTCAACGCCTTTCCACCCCAAACGGCCTTTTTGCTGTCTTTTGCTCATGGTCTCTTGATATCGACCCAGCAAGCCACCGCCATCTCTCTCTCTCTCTCTCTCTCTCTCTCTCTCTCTCTCTCTCTCTCTCTCTCTCTCTCTCACTCTCTCTCTCTGCCCTCACTATATATAACCGTCAACCAAAACTGTCACCAAAATTATCGGCATGGGTTTCTTCAGTTAGTCTGGTTGGCTGGCTGTATATGTATGTGCGTATGTATGTTTCATGCGTGCGGGCAGCCCAAATGAAGCTGACTGAAAAATTGAACACATACCCCTTATCATGTCAAGAAAAAACGGCCCTTTCTGGGGGGTTTTTTCTTCAAAACTCCCCAGTAGATTTTTTTGCGTGTGGGGGGGGGTCAATTTTCAATATAAGTTTACGCTAAATCAATCTCTCAGCTTGTGTCTGGCGGCATCCAGGCTTGGTTTCTTTTTGCTTTGTTTCTTTCGATGCAGATGTTTTTAGAAAGGCGAGAGAAATAACTTATTCATCAGTCACCCTTTTTACCAGTTTCTTTTTCACCCCCAACATGGCACGTTGCCAAAAGACGTTGGTCACGTGACGGTTTCTATTGGGTGACTAATATATCTATCCTCCCCCGCCCCTTTACGACGTCCGTTTTTCTTTCCGTTTTCCTTTTGTATTTTTACCTCTTACCTTTCCTCCTTCACACTCACTTCTCCCTTCGTTTCTCTGCTTCACGTTTCCTGATTCCTTTTCACTCACTATATATGTATCTTGACCAGAAAGTGCAATAGATTCCAGCTCGGAAGGGCCAGGGATCGAGCAGTTACTACACTCTGGTCCTAGTTAGAAAAGCCAAGCGGTCCTTCATTCAAACAAGCAGAATGATAATTATCATTATTTGCTTCTTCACGCCAGAGGTCTGCAGTAAATATTGAAGGAGGCCAAGTGACAGCAAGTCTCTTTCATATCACCATCTCTCTCCTCTATAGTCTTGCTGGCCCTTTACACTGAGGTTGTTTCGTGTCTATCTCAGATTTCCATATCTTCGCAAATTTCTGAGTGGCCATTCCCAGTGCTCTTATGATGATATGCATTACCGTCATGTTCCAAAGCTATTCTGATCTCGAGAGCTGTTGTCATTGTTGTTGTGTAGGACAGAAGTACACTCTAACCATGTGCTCCAGTAAATATATGGTATCTTCTTCAGTAGTCCACACCAAAAGATTACATTCAAGTTTTCAATGTACGGAAGCCTGAAAAGAAAAAAAATGATTAAGTTATAATTATTTTCTTGCCCCCAAAACAAAATCTCTTCTCGTTACTCTCACCGTGAAAACGAAAGCAATAACCTTATCCCTATCCCTGATGCTATCATTACCCTAACCCAAACTCCTAAAACTGGGGGTGGACAAACGAAATAAACTCATCAATTCTCACTGGATAAGGTATTTTTTTTCTTTTGTCTTGCCGGGACAAACAAAAAAGCCTCAAATTGCAATGTCCTATACTGCTTTTTTTTTTCTTATTTCAAATTTTTGACAGCATTAACTTTTTCTTCGGACAAAGCTACTCAATTCTGACAGCTTGACTGATCTGGAACCCGACCAAAAAGACTCTCAAGACTGACCGTTCGGGAGAAAGGTTGAAATGTTCTGATTCTCCAAGATCAAATTGACGTTAAAATTTGTTTCTATACTTACACGATAAACTGAATTTCTTGTCAACGAGAAAAAGAAAGTGTCACTTATTCTTTCTTTTTTCATTTCTAAGCTTCCATACCCTATAATGATGGACCTTAGCCTTTGGTGAGAACAAATAGATAAGCTCTAATAATTGAACAATCGTAGCTACGAAACGTGGCGAAGGCTTGAATAACTGAAGCCATCGGAGGAGGTCAAGGGTTCGACCCCTTTTTATAGGTGCTTCTGTTCGCGTGTTCAAGTGTTTGTGTGTTCCAACGCCCCTGGTTCCATTTTGTCTACTGACTTGGAAATTTGCATCAGTACTATGCAAGATCTCTTTTAGAGGCAAAATGCTTTCTTGACCCTTTGGGGGTCCTAATTTGACGGGTTTTTCAGTAAAATAAAATATTTGGAAACATTTGGATTCTGGAGAATCTAGATGTTTCTAGATGTTTTTAGAGTCTATTTTAGATGATTTCCAGGGGGATAACATCTAGATTCTCCAGAATCTATATGTTTCCAAACGTTTTTTCTTTTCTCTATTTTAGATGTTTCCCAGTGGAAAGCTCTAGTGATATCATAAATAGAATTTATCCTGACCATATTTAATCTTCAATGTATTTTTTTTTACAAATTTTGACGCTACAATTGTTCAATTATTGACTGTGATGGGACGTTGTATTAGATTTTGTACCCTTCCAGACTTAGTTTAAAAAGTTCCTAGCTCAGTGACGATTCTCCACTTCGCTAAAGTACTTTTAACGAACAATCCAAAAATAACTGAAAAGCACTCAGAGAGCGCATGCCTTTGCCATCACCATTATCAGGAAAATTAATTGCGCATGGAACCGCCCCCCAAATTTAATCACTCTTTCTGTAGCCTATTTCCTACCACTCCACAAAATTTAATTGAAATTCATTGGGAATTTTTTGGCAATATCGTGTGGACATACATGAACTTTAGCGATATCGTGTAGTGTGTACATATAACTACGATGTAGGGGAAGTGAACGGCCCTGGATCCAACCTATAATCCAATCGGTTCTTCCGTCTCACTGAAAACACTAAATATATTTCAGGGAAATCTGGGTGGAAGGTTTTGGATTGGGTGAAGGAAGAGATGGTTCAATGTTAGGCCGGATGCAGCTATTATTTTTTTTTTTTATTCAAAGATATTTTTCGGTTGTTTTAATACATTTTTGTACATGCACATGACTGTCCACACAATATACCCAAAAGTTCTCAATGAATTTCAATAGATTTCGTGGAAGGGTGGACAACAAGCCACAAAATATATGATTAAATATTTTGGCAGGTCCATGCACGATTACATCCCTTGTACCATAATTATATGGCCACATCACTAATCAACGAAATTTCATGTCTCTCCACACGATATCTCTACAAGTTCTCAATGAATTCCAATCAAAATTTGTCGAAAGGTAGGAAATGGTCTGTGAATAATTTATCGAATTTTGGGGTGGATCCATGCAGAATTACTTCTCCTTCCGTTGTAGTCATATATCCACACCAAATAATATTGCTAGAGGTCTATTTGTATCAACACGATTACATTCTGGAAAGAGGGGTGACAAACTACAGCAACTTCTGTAATACAAGCCCCCCCACCACCATCGAAAGTACAACATTCACTAATCTTTCGTAAACCGAAATGACGTGAAGCGAAGAAAGAATCACTATTAAATTATATGATAATTTTTGAGCGTTCTCAGACCCTGAAAATTGTGCTGGTATTAATTCAAGTCTTCAGAGATTTCAGTTGTGGGAGGTACAGGAGACTTAGTGTAAGAGAGAACGGAAGAGGGTTCGAGCTGCCTCTATAACAGCTCGATCTAAAAACAAACATTGAAAGCTATTTCAGTTTTTCGGAAATTAGCGGAAAGAGGGAGGATACCCATATTTTGTCATTCGTATTAATTCATGGATTTTTACCTTAGTGGCATCTGATGCCTCTTGCTTGAGATCAAGTGACAGCTAGTCCCCACGGCCACAATACATTTTCCTCGGTGCCCTTGCTGGTTAAAAACTGGTAATGTCTGAATTATTTTTTACCGCATAATTCAAGGACAGTCAAAGCTATCGCCGCCAAATTTTCTATGGTTATTAATGGGACCCTGAGGTATGCTTTTAGCAAGCTAGTTTTTGAAAATCCCTTAAGAAATGATTTCTCGGAAGATTCAGTGAAAAAATCCAGAAGCCTGGATATTAGGTGTTGATTCTAGGTGATGATTTTATAAAATATTGCGAAGTACTCAAATTTTAAGACCAGTGAAAAGAAAATCTAGATTTTCCAAAAATGTTTGTACTTTCAATATTTTGTGAAGCCACTTTCCCACCGGAGATATTCAAATAAAAAGTTATTCAAGAGTTCGTGATGGTGATGATGTTGAAATAAGGTGCAATTCAATAAATACATAGTTCGAATCCAGGGTCTTCTATAGCAACCGATTTATTGGTCCTGTTTGAGCCATCCAGCGCATTAGAACAAACCACCCGTAGGTCGGGTTTTCAGCTACTTATTTTCATTTCTAGCACAGAAGTTGTTGTCATAGTAACGGAAAATTTCGCAGTACCAGCTAACCTAAGAATGAACTAAAAAAACTAAAATTCATTTCTAGGTCTCACTTGTGAGTTTTCAAACGTTATGAAATACGAAAGAGTTGAACAACTGTAACCATTTCATTTTTTATATGTGCGTGTGTTCGAGAGTCTATTCATGTGTTCGTATGTTCCAGCGCCCCTGGTCATACCGTTTTATCTGAACACTTGAATTTGCATCAGAACTTCTCTAGACCCCTCGAAAAAAGTTGGGTTTTTTTAGAAAATCTCTTTTATCTTGTGAATCTGGATGTTGTTTTTTTTTTTTTTTTTTTAATCTATTTTAAGTGTTTTCTTATGGGAAACGCCAGTACTGTTATAAATAGATTTTTTTCATATTTATTCTTCGATAGATTTTTTCAAAGTCATCTCAAATTTTGATGCTACGGTTGTTCTATTCTTGACTTTGAGGGCGAGTTTCAGTAAATACAATACAAGCAATCGAATAAGATTAGGTGCGTACCATCATCAGTCTTTCATCGTCTGACGTTGGACATAGAGTTTCCCCAGGATTCATCAGACCTCTCTGTCATGGGCGTCGCGGAACGAATACTTTCTGAACTTGTTGGTCTCTCCATCCCTCCATCACCAAACTTAAAAGAAAATGCTAGAGAAGGCGAGGGCACTTTTCGTTGAAAATGAAGCACAAGTACCTTGAAGAAGTTGGGAAGAGAAATAGAGACTAGAAGTTAATGGTATGCAAAAGGGTGTCGGTTGAAACATGAAGATATCGCTAAAGGAGAGCGACTGAACTCGGCCGTTGAGAAAAGGAAATAGGAGAAAGTAGAATTGAACTTACTTTCCAGTATGAGTAGAAAATTCGGTCAAGTGCCGAGGGTGGTCGTTTCAGGCAACTCCCATAAGTATTTTCAGATACCACGGTGGTTTAGTTCCCCACCCATAGGTATATCGTTCGCAAAGCAAAGGGTATTTTATTCGTTGCTGTTAAATCCACATGGGTTTCCGTCTAACTGTAGTTGTAATGATAGCTGTATTATTAGTTGAAACAAGTAATCAGTGTCGGCTCAAAGTACTGGCAACTCGAGCAATCGCCCAGGGCGCCTGTTATGTGTCTTAGGCAGTTGGACTTTCTAAATCGAATCGGAAAGTGGGAAAATGAATAAATTAAACAGAATGATTAGAAACCGTCGCATGACCAACATCTTTTGGCAACATGCCGTGTTGGGGATGATTAATTAAAAAAATGGAAAAACAGGTGATCAATGAGTAATTTACTTCTCTCGGTTTTTGTTGGATCACTAAAACTAAGAACCAACTTAGCACAAACTTGGATTGTGAATTGACCCCCATCCACTAAAACCTTATTTTCGTTAGGGAGGTGGGTAAAAAAAAAAATCTTATGATTGGGAGGAAATGATAAAATTTTCAGCCCTCTACCTACATTGACCAGTACGAGTGGTACAGACATGAATACATAGCCAACCAGCCAGACCTATTTGAAAACTGAAGAAATCTATGTTGACAGTTCGGGTGACAGTTTTAGTTCACGATGTTTCAAAATATGAAAATTCGCTGATGAATTTCCAGATTTTCCAGGAATATCTGATTGTTAAAAACCTTCTGTTCAGGTGAAACTGAGAAAAAATTGTCCAGGGGAATCCTCATGACCAACAACAAGTTCAGTCAGACTTAGCTAATTTGTTTAATGATATCCGTAGTCAGTTCAACTGGTATAAACTTCGATGCTGTGTCAGAAATGTTTCCTCTTACCTGATTATTCTGATTAAATTTTCATTCCTAAACATCCATTTACTCACTATAAAACATGTATAAAAAGAGGTAAACTTGACAGCACTCAGAGAGCGCACATCTTTATCAACGCCATTGTCAGGGGAAGTAATTGTGCATGGATCCACCTAAGAATGTAATCACTTCTTTTGTATCCTATTGCCCACCCCAACATGAAATATCATTAAAATTCATTGAGAACTTTTAGAGATATCATTTGTACAGACATAGGTTTTGGGCGATATATTGTGGTGTAGACAAATAACTACGAGGTGTGGGAGGTAATTGTGCGTGGATCCACCAAAAAATCCAATAACTTCTCTCATAGCCTATTTATTGTCAATCCTTTCATAAAATTACATTAAAATTGATTGAGAATTTTTGGAGATATCGTACAGGCATTCATGAGCGTATATATATATATTAATGTATGGGAAAAAAAAGAAAAATCTTTTCAATCTACCCTAAAAAAATTATGGATTCTTCCTTATCCAGTTGAAATTCCCTGAAATCCCATTGAAATTCGTTGAGTACTTTTAGAGATATCGTGTGGATAGATAGAAGGAAAGATGAGACCGAATACATGCACATTTCCTACTTTGTTGGCAAAGGTTAAAAAAAAAGATTCAAATAGGATGATACTACACTTTAAAGGGTACTGTAGCGCAACTTGCCCGGGGCTCCTAGAATCAAAGGGCAGGCCCTGCAAGAAATATGAAGTTCTTCACTTCAACATCTTTTTAAAAATAACATAAACAGAAAAAAGAAATTGTTTACTGCCAGGTGTTCTATCATATGAGCAAACAAAACACAAACGCTGTTCACAGATCCAGAAGACGTTAATTTTTCTCTAATTGTTTACAGGGAATATTTGGGAGATGAAATTGAAAAGAATCAAAACTGGTTCGCTTAGTAAATCAATAGAACCCGTCAAGTGGCCAACGTATTTCGGCAGCATGCCATGTTGGGGATGATTGATTGAAAAATAAAATGAAAGAGGTGATCAATGAATAAGTTGGTTCTCTCGATTTTTGTTGGACACGCCATCCCTTATTTTGCTCGTCACGTTTTCGCGTATGATCTCTGGGGATCCACGTTGTGAGTCGAGATGTCCAGCGGTTGTCTGACATTCTTGTAACATGGCCAGCCCATTGCAATTTGAGTTTTCTAATGGTTTGTGTGATATATCTTACTCCTGTCTTTTCTCTAATAGGCTCAGCTATCATGTGAAGTTGAGCATGATTCTTCCCCTGCACACATTGCATGGTTCTCAGCTTGAGGGTCAAACTTTCATTTAGGTTCCATGTTCTGGATCAATAAGTGACTAATAAGTAAATATTAGAATTCTCAACCCAGTCGCTCCATTGATGTGGCTTGTATGCGTGATACATACATGCATATATAGGTACATACAGAGCCACCTAAAAACTGAAGAAACACATGTTTGGGCGTCCGTAACGGGATGCATTTGCACCTCCTGGAAAAGTACTACAACATTAAATCTACACTCTTGCAATAAGTTATCTACTCAGTCATTTCTGGAGAATAGAAATTCCAGAGTTTGTGAATTATTTTTATTACTATACTAATCGAAAAACGAAATTATTGACACATGCAGACCAAAAGTTGAGAGCAGCCAATCATAAAAAAAGAAATTGGTTTCTTCTCGGAAATCCAAATATTGGGTCCTACAACCCATGGAAAATTTTGACCTGATCACCTTAATAATCTCGCAATCGGAAATAAAGAGTGAACCTTTGCCGAATATATTCGTTTGTACCCCAACCCGAATTACAACTTTCTGCAACCAGTTTTGCAATATTAAGATATTAGACTTTTCAATATCGATATATTTTGAAATAATGAACCAGAAAATCAAACCACAGACGCGCTACTTCGATCTTTAGTGCTTTGAAGAGCCCCCTCCTTCAGAAGCCTTCCAAAACCTTTCAAATCTCAATATTGAAATGTTTGACTTTTCAAGATCGTTGCATTTTTAAAATATCGAACCTGAAAGTCAGACCATAGATACGCTATTTTTTTGTATTCTAAAAAACCTATTCCTTTAGAAGCACATTCCTTTCAAAGTGTCTTCATGTGACGCTAATATGGTAGTAAAATGGGATTCAATTCATGCAATTGACGCCTCTTTGTTTCCTGACGTAATAAAATAGAATTCCATGTTCTGATGACGTAAAAATGAAATGTCACCTAAGCGACATCAGATTCATAGAAGGAGTGCTCCGTGGATATGGTGTGGGGCGTTTGCTATGTCGATAAGTCAGGCCGTCAATCAGTGACAGCGATCAGTGCTATAGATGCCAGCGCATCTGGCAATCAACGTGGAAGATTCACAAAAAAAAAAACGATGTCAGAATTTAAAAAGTACATCAATCATTTGTGTAATGCCGACATGGCACTATTGCTAGCCTAAGCTTACAGGTATTGACCCGGTCAGTAATGTGTAGAAACTAAAACTACTACTACTACTACTGCTGCAACTACTGCTACTACTACTACTACTATTATTATTATTATTATTATTATTATTATTATTATTATTATTATTATTATTATTATTACCCAAGCTACATATCCCATTTTAATTTCTTTATTAGTAGTTCCTGTAAACGGGATTCGCAAACTTTAGCAAAACAAATCAACTAGATTTTGCTTTCAGTAGTGGGGGTGAGTTCATTGATTTTTGCGTACGTCTCACTGTCATGGTTATTCGTTCATGACGTCACTGGTTTTAGGTCTGGCCATTATCAGTGACATCCATCATCGTTGTTACATACGAAAGTAAGGTCGAAACTCAATAGTATAAGTTTTACAATAATAATAACGGTGATACACTGGGAACTGAGCAAACGACAAGTGGTATCAGTATAATCCCTGGAGAATGAAACCCATAAAATACTCTGGGGCTTTGACATCCAAACTGACCACCCCATCCAAGTGAAAAGACCGGACCTAATAATTGTAGTCAAGGGAAGGAGAACCTGCCAGATTATGGACGTGGCCGTGCCGGCGGAATACAAAGTAAATACGGAAGAGAGTGAAAAACTACGGAAATACTAGGACCTGACAAGGGAACTGAAAAATGTTTGGAACATTAAAGTCAGGGTTGTACCAGAAATAGTAGGAGCACTTGAAACCGTACCAAAGATACTGAAAATGAGTTTGATGGAACTGATGAGAGGAAAGATTGAGACTATTCAGACCACAGCACTACTGGGGATTGCACGAATACTGAGGACAGTTTGGGAAATATTAGACCTCCGACTCCCAGATGGTAGCAATGGCCTAACAGCCAAGAAAAAGCATTGTGTTGGCAGTGCGAACCACAACACTTCTGTGATAGGTGAGGACGATATAAGAGGAGGGTTGAAGATCTTAGGAGACTTATTATCATTCAGCCTTCAGCGATAACCACAAAGCTACTGGTGTAAAACTGTAAACCACAGCACTGCTGGGGACTGTGAGAGTGCGAAGAAGAGGGCTGGAGACTTGAAAATATATGCTGTCACTCAGTCTTCAGTGGTAACCACCAGCCAAGTGATGTGATGACGAGAATAATAATAATAATAATAATAATAATAATAATAATAATAATAATAATAATAATAATAATACCAGGTGGGTTTTGGCGTATTGATGGGGCTTGTGGGGCTTGATCTCGGTGAAATCCATGAATCACTGGTGGTATGAAAACCCAATGAGAAATAATACTAATAACCAATGGTATATATGCTTCTGTAATATTGTTAAACTGGTGATTTCGAGAAATCCCTACGAATTTTGTGAAATCATTGAACTTATCAACAATTTCACGAAGTCCCTAGGTTCATAATCAAGCTAATGTTGACCATTAATACTCTAATGAGTTCGATTCTCACAGGATGTCCCACTACCATGACCTGGCTTCAAATTAAGCAAAACTGTTGTGTATACACACTGTACATACTGAAGCCGAATATACTTGATATTAACTAATTTTGACTTAGTTTGCCACGAGGCCATTGTACTGGTGGGAATTGAACTATTACAATAGTAATGGTCAACATACAAGCTCGTTAACTATTAGTACACTGATTACTAGATGAATTGTGAGACTATGGCTTCCATGAAATTGCTCAAATGTTCAGATATTTCACAAAATCCGAAGACATTCAACGAAATCATAAGTTTCCCAATCTTATCGTTCCATAAGCACAAACGAGGAGCAGCTCTAGAAAGAAAAAAAAAGGTATTCTCTGGGACTTCCAAATTCGAACAGATCGTCCAGATCAGGTGATAAGATCTAGTCATCGTGAACAAGAACATTTTTAATTCAGTGCACGCTGTTGCAACAGTCATTCCCAACGTGAGCAAAAGCATCCCCCAAGGGACCGAAATTTGAGCTGAGCCGGTGATAGCTTATCGCATACAAATTGATTTTTAAGGCAATATTTCGCTTTATGACAAATAATTGGAAGCTACAAATTAGTAATTATTTATGAGACAATTACTTGAAAAAAAAAAATAACCATAATGTGGCGATAGAGGGGAAAGGACTGAGAAATCCTGGCGTAGGTCAAAATTGAAAGGAAGCAAAAAGCTGTGAAAAGCTTGCCAGAAAAGTGGATGAATTCTATTGCATCAAGGTGGAGAATATTAAGTATATTCGGCTTCAGTATTTATAGTGATATACACTACGGTTTTGCTCAGTTTCACACAAAGCCACGATAGTGTTGCACCCAGGGGGGGGGGTCGAACTCATTACAGTATTTATGGTCAGTACCAAAAGCTCGTTGAGGGCTACCTCGCTAATTGTAAAACTAGGGCTTCCAAGAAATTCCTGAAATGTCCAGGGATTGAAATCCCAGAAAATTTGAGCTCTTTCATGAAATCCATATTCACAATTCACCTTGTAATCAGCGTAGTGATGGTTAACAAGCTTGTAATGTTGACCTTTATCTCTGTAATGAGTTCAAGGCCCACGGGGTGCCTCAGTACCTGTATCAAACTAAGCTAAAAGTTGGTTGATATCTAGTATATTCACCTTCAGTTTTTACTGTGTATATACACAATAGTTTTGACACAAAGTCATGGTCGTGCAGTGCCTAGTAATGGTCGGACTCGTTACATTAGTAATGGTCATCATCACAAGCTTGGTCAGCATTTCCTTGTTGAATACGAAACAAGGGTCTTACAATGAATCCTTGAAATATTCAGGGATTTATCGAAATCGCTTGTTTCGAAATCTTCCTGTAACATATATACCATCGGCTATTTGTGTTGTGCGTCATTGAGTTTTCACGCCAGCAGTGACTCATGGCTTTTACCGAGATCACGTGGCAACAAGCCTACACCTCGTAAAATACACCAGGACTTGACTCAGTATTGTGGTTGATATTATTATCATTATCATTATCATCATTATTATTATTATTATTATTATTATTATTATTATTATTATTATTATTGGAGGGCCTCGAACACCTCCGAATAGTCTTGCAAAGAGATCAAAAGTATGGGAAATCCGAGAAAAGCATCATTAAATTTAACTAGAAATGAGGGGAATACTGGGATATTGAGAATACTTGACGTCACTTGATCACCAATGAAAATGATCAGTTACCAATGTCGTGGAAATTCAATGAGTACGAACAATAATACAGGTATTCCACGCCATCCGAAAATGGAGCCTTTCTACGTTAAAAATGAAATAAAAACATTTCATACGAGGAAATGGCGTGAAGTGAGGATGCAATTATCATGTACTTATATAAGAATTTTTTTTTTAGAAATAGTGATAATGATGGTATATTAGGCTGAGTTGTCGGAGTTCAAAGTGGTGGGAGGTATAGGGGTCTAGGACGTAGGACAGAGACGAAAAAGATGCACGCTGTCTCTATAACAGCACGCTGCAAAACAAATACTGAATACTATAATCGTTTTTCGCTTTTCCTCGTAAAAATAGGTGGATAGACAGGCAGGGAGATAGATAGATAGATAGATAGATAGATATGAACAGGGATAGATTATTAGATAGTATGAGTTGACTCATAATAAATCGTTGGATATCACTCGGGGAGGAGTTGGGCATGGTTAGGTAAACCCCATCGCCCCAAAAAATATTATGAAAGACCTAGCATGTTCGACCGGAGATCTACCTGACGATGGGATGTTTGACCTTCACGTGGAGGGGGTTTTGAGAGTCAAATTTTGAAAACTTGCCTGGCTGCTGCATGGTCAAACCCAACTTTTATTCCGACTATAAATGATAACTGCAACCTTTTCATTGTATATTTAATAGATGCGAAAAGGAGCATATATATATATATATATATATATATATATATATATATATATATATATATATATATATATATTCAGAAAGTACAGGCTCCGCGACGGCCATGATAGAGAAGTGTGGTGAATCCTGGGGAAGGTCCATGTCCAACGACGGACTTATAAAGACTGATGATGATGATGATATATATATATATATATATATATATATATATATATATATATATATATATATATATATATATATGTGTGTGTGTGTGTGTGTGTGTGTGTGTGTATACATATATACATATCCATATTCGTAGTATGTACTTTTTTGTTTATTTATTAGGATTAAATGATTCCCTGCGTATTTGTAACATACGTTTTCGTAGTTATGTAAAACTTGTCAGTGTAGCTCAGACTACCGATCAGTTAATCGAGGTTTCAAATCCCGGTAGGAGATTGTCGATTTTTACGCAACTGAATCTTATGAGGATTGTCCTTGTTACGATACAAAAATTTAATTTACGAAATCAACTCTTTACTCAGAGTTAGACAAAAAAAATGTACGTATTTTACGCCACAAATTACGGTAAGTAAAACAACCAAGAATGATGGCAAATAAATTTTTAATACACTGACTAATCTAGAATCATACTGACCTATAAAAATTCGAGATCTTTTAGAGATTTTTTTTTCCTTTGTCACTTTGGGATTGTCATCGGACCAAATAAATAATTTATCCATATAAGAAGCAGCCCTCGATAACCGTTATGCTCCCTACCCACCGGCACTAGAGGCGGCGTCAGTGTTTTGGACCAGCCCAGGCAAGTTTGGGCCACAAAACTACGAGGACCGACGAAAGTAATTCACAGACAAGAGTATGTACAGCGTCATGTCAAGATTAAATTGGTTTAACTGCTTTGCTCAGGGCTTGTGCTGTAAGTGCCCAGCAACACCAAACCAAGAAGAGTGCATTTATAGAAAGTATAAAAGCTATGACTGAGTTAGGAAATCTGTGGATTAAAAAGCATTAATTGATATTAATATCATGACAATTCTGTAACAAGTGAATGTAGGGGGGGAGTATGAGTATGTGCTCCTGTATGTTTATGTGTGTGTGTATGTGTTTCTCTGTGTTTATGTTTGAGCGTATGTGTTTCTGTATATGTATGTGTGTTTCTGTGTACATATATATATATATATATATATATATATATATGCGTGTGCGTCTGTGTGTGAAATGTTAGTGTTACATGGGCAGACCTAGGGTTATGAGCAGGACGGTGCAGGGGTGGGGGGGACAAATGGGACAATTTTTTTTTACAAGTAAATTCGTGAAAAAGAAAACAAATTTCAAAACATCAAAGACAAGAAAGCAATATATGATCTGGCATTTTTTGCTTACATTTGAGTTGTAGCTTTTTAGCACTTAAAATTCACAAAAGATTAAGTAAACAAAAAATAGTCAAAGACATTCACAATATAACCAATAAATGATAAAAAAAAAAGAATGAAATGGAAGGCATTTTACTTATATTAACCGAAAATCAGAATTATATTTTTTTAAAACCCAAGCTAAACATTTATTATTTTGTTGTTCATTATCGAACAATTGTAAAGATCAAAGATGGCGGGGGATTCTTTTCTGTCAATATGTTTATATTTGTTGTGTCTTTGTTTCTGCGTTTATATGTTCTAGCGCTCCTGGCCACGCTGTTGTGTCTACAGACTTGAAAATCTGCATCAATACTCGCTAAATCCCTACCACAAATGCTTTTTTGAAAAGTTTCTTTTTTTTTTTTACCTTTTGGGGGCTTTATTTTGACAGGTTTATTAATAACATCTAGATTCTCCAAAATCTGGATATTTCTAGATGTTTCTAGATTTTTTTACTTCATTGTAGATGTTTTCCAGTGGAAAACACCAGTGTTGTCATGAATAGAATTTATTCTGACCACATGAATTCTTCGATATCTTTTTAACATGACTTCAAATTTTGATGCCACGATTGTTCAGTTTTTATGTCTACTCTCAATTACTTGACTCTTTTTTAAACCTTTTCTTTACTTACATATTCTTAAGAAAAAATCAATTGTGCTTTGCTCGAGCAGGGGGTTCGGTTTCGAACCCGTACTGATTAAATAAACCATTATTGATATTCACGAATATTTTTTTCTATAAGTAATTTTTTGTTCATGGTAAGAACTGGATTTATTGATATATTTCTTCGATTTTATTCAAAGTTATTAAAGTAAAAAGCGAATTAAAATCAGTTCATATATAGCTACAATGCAGGTGAGGTAACTGTAACATTCTTGGATCCGTCCCAAAGTATGATCAATCTTTACTCTTCCCCATCCCCACGAGCCGTCTTTTCACAAAATCAAAATATAATTGAAATTCATCTAAAATTCATTAAAAAATTAATTTTTTCATAGGCAAACATGAAGTAATAACATATTTGTATGAATAACAAAAATGAAAAAAATACCTCTCAACTGAAAAAAAATTCTTGCCTCAGCCCAAATAACCAATTCTTCTTTCGTCCATGGCTCAACCTTCCAGCAAATGTCATTCAAATTCATGGAGACATGTGAATAAACAGATAGCAAGATAGACAGATAGACAGACAGCAGTGAATACATGTATAGATATATCTCGATTAGTGCGATTAATTCGTTGAAGAAAAAAAATGCCCGCACTGTTCAAAACAGTTACGTCCAAGGTCTCATGGTAATGCAATGCGTTAGCTTTTATTGTTAATACTTGGTTAGATCTCCATAATTCAAGATATTCCTGTATCCTCTTTTAACTTGGTAATATTTTTTCATATTTATGTATTTATTCGTCTTCTTTTTTTTCTTCTCTTTTCTTTTTTATTTCTTTTCAGTAATTAAACTCACGTGGAAGAGACGCAAGCCTATACGTTCGACCACCACCCCCCCGGGCGATGTGGGCGTGTTTTCCAAGCTTTGTCAATCGATTGATCCATTGATTTTACTGGAAATCTCTTCTGCGAAGAATCGTAAACACTGGAATCGGCTTACACACGTGCGTTGCCATAGAGACGGTATATTCCACGTCAACGATACGAAAAGGCTCGACCTCACGTCGAGTTATTTAGATATTTTTTTCAAAAAAAGAAGAAGAATTATAATAAAAAAAATAAATTGATAGCATTCAGAGAACGCACAACTCTGCTAACGTCATCGACAGTCAAAACAGAATGAGAATCAGTTCATGCATTGCTACGATGCAGGAGGGGTAATTGTTAAAAAAAAAATCTTATATCTGCTGCAAATCTAATCAATTACCTCCCCCCCCCAATAAACGTAGAACTTTTGTTTTGGAGTTTTTCAACGAACATATTACCTCGGCCAACGGCATCGTAACTAAAATCTGAATGAAAATCAAATGGCTATGATGCACGGAAGGTAACGGTTGGAAAATTTCCTGAACCCACCCCGAAACCTAATTAACACTTCCTTTCAGTAAATAAAAGTTTTGTCTCTGGGTTGGTTAGAGAAGATCTCAATCTGAAGATGAATTTAGAGCGTTAAGGTGGCTAAGATATATATGTACGCATGTGTATACCAAACGAATATGTTTACAACTTCGAATATATACATATATGTATCTATGCAATATATCAACAAGAAATATTTTTCAAATTTCGCCCAGAATTTGAAGTGTTGATAAATCTAGAGCACTGACGTCGCTAAAAATATTCATAAAGAATATTACGTATTCATATATGCATGCAGCCGTGTGTTCTAACCGCAGTTGCCATCAGGTATTTTTCAAGACCAAAATCGGTTAAAAAAGTATTGAACAGAGCTATTTGGTTCCGAAAATAGAGATTTGGTACTTAAAGGAAATTTACAAAAGATAATAATACATCAAACTCGAACGATATCATATGACAAATATGTATTTGAACAATTCATAAAAAGATGTTTTCTAATCCATTCACCTCCAAACTCAGTTTGGGGATCGACTTCAAGTTATTTGATTGTTTTGGTACTTAATTTGATCCTGAGACAATACAAATCAGGTCTTGCGTGACAAAAGACATCTGGTAACCTTGATGCAAACCCAACTATGCATATGTATGTATACATGCAATAATTTGCGATACATCAATAGGGAAAAAAAAGATTATTTGAATCCTAGACGGATTTCGATACTGAAGAAATCAATATGACAGCACCAATAACAGGATCGAAGCCCGATGTCACCCTGGACATCTCCAGCGACGAATCCGCCGCTTCGACTGCTATACCCTTGCCTTCATCAGCCACAGTTACGGCCCCATCATCACAGGCGGTGGAGACAACAACTGTGTTGGATTCTGTGCTGACGCCGTCAGTTCGACCACTGTCGTCAACAAGCGTAACAGACACGTCACCCAGTCGCCATGATGCGAGTGACGACAGGTTTAATCCGGAAGACACGGCTGTCACAATGGTTACCCCCGGATCATCCGAGACACGCCCACCGACTAGCAGCGCAGATAAACTAATCCCAGAAAGCGACTGCAGCCGCTTCCACCGCCTTCGCCATCACCATCACCATCATCATTATCAGCAGCAGCATTCTCAACCCATACCCCCGCCCGCCCAACTGACCCCTTCGTGTCCCCACCCCTACTTTCACCACCACCACCACCACCATCAACCCCATTGTACTCGCTACCATCACAACCCACATGATCAACCTGAATTGTCGGTTGCCTCGGCGCAACAAACATGTGGCCCAGATACGGAAACAAGGTTTGAACCTGAAAACGTGGATTCTTCAGAGAGTGTGACATCAGGATCGTTATATCAGTGGCCATCTTCCACGCTTCCCGTCAGAGGCGTACACCCGATTGAAAATCTTACGGACGGCAGGCCTAGTAGTAGTATTAGTAGTAGTAATAGTAGAAATAAAGATATCCAAAGTTGTAATGTAATTGATATTAGTGATGACACCAGTCAACAAAGACTCTCCAATAATAATAAAGATATTGGTGGTCACCATGAACACCATAGCAGCAGTAATACTAGAGGTGATAGTAGTGTTAGCGGTTCGATTCCTGACTGGGGCGCCGTTGGAGTTAAAACGTTGCCACCGGTAACTCTTCCCCCGGGGGCAGCGGCCGTAGTTTGGACGACAACAGCTACTGTAGCAAGCGAAACCCACCGCTCTTCAGTGGCGAAGATCGGCGACCAACCCCCGGATCGAGTGTCCCCCACCTCTGTACATCCCCACCACTACCACATTCACCCCCTCCCCTGTTACTATCATCATCATCATCATCATTATCATCCACACCAGGGCCTGCAGCCGAAGCAGGCCGAAGACGACAGCGAAGCGTGGAGTGTGCCTGCAGCTAAAACGCAACAGTTGGGCGTCTCCCGTAACAGACAAACCACTACCCTCCCTGCTTCTGTTGTAAGTCCGTACCGGTGTCTCGTCTCAGCCGCAACCTTGGACATTATTACAACGACGACTACTACTACAAAAACAAACACTTCTACTACTACTACTACTACCACTACTACTACTACAACTACTAGTGCTCTTAACAACACACATCTGAGTAGAGCTAATGCTAGCACCGGAGGAGATAGAGCCACTTATTCAACTATTACGACTATCTCTACTACTTCTACAGCTTACCCCACAATAACAAGTGCAGCCGCTTGTCAGGCTGTCGGTGGTCATTCTGTGCCTTTGGTCCACGCCTTCGTCTCATCGACTGGACCCACCACCAAAAGAAGTACCCCCAACACATCTACCCCGACCGCAGCGGTAACCACCCCGGGTGCATCTGACCGCATCATCGTAAACCCCGCTTCTTCGGCGAGCGGAGAGGGAGTTGCCTGTAATGGACTTGTCGCATCAGGCCGGGAAAATGAGGGAGGGGAAGAGGGGCTGGCCACGTACCCAATAGAGAGGGGTATTGTAGAAGAAGCGAAGAAAGGCGTGGAAGGAGAAGGGGAGGAGAAAGAGAGAGCGGGAGAAAGAGAAAGAGAAAGAGGAGATGAACGGGGTGACGCGAGTGTAAGACAGATAAAGGGGTCCCTCCGTATTTACCGGGGTCATGGAAGACCCCCAGATGAAGAAGAGGTAGAAAACGAGGAGAAAGAGGAAGATAGAAACCCAGTTGTTGTCAGAACAAGAGAGACCAAAATCGAGGGGGGAAAAGAGGAGATTGAAGACAAGCTGGAAGAAGTGGATGAACTGAAAAGTGGGGACACAGTTCTTGATGTGGCAGGGTACGTTTCGGGTGCCGTCGGAGACTACCCTCCATCAAAACAACAACAAAACCCCCATGAAGGTTTGATATCAACAGAAATAGCACAAGAAAATCGGAATCTGTATTTTAATAAAAGCGATTACAATCAACACCATCACGAAATCCAGCCTAATATTTCATATAAGGCTCTTTATCAAAACGAACTGAATCCACGACTACAGCAGTTACAAGATCCAGAGTCTTACGAACTCTCCACATGTCAACAGTATTCAACAACTCACGAACAACAAAAACAATCTTCTTCATCACGTTTACGTCACAGGGATAGTATTACAGGAGAAAGTACCGTGGTGGATCTTGACTTGTTTTGTATTACGCAAGAAGCTGGAACCGTGTGCGTAGAGACGGGTATAAATGAACAAGCGGAAGTTTATAATGGTGAAATACAAGAGAAAGTTAGGTTAGAAAAAAGAAAAGAAGAAGAAGAAGAAGAAGAAGAAGAAGAAGAAGAAGAAGAAGAAGAAGAAGAAGAAGAAGAAGAAGAAGAAGAAGAAGACAGAGTTCTTTCAACTCCTGATAAAAAAACTAATACTACCAGTGCCGTAATTTCTAAGCAAGATAACTACCAGGTCGAGAAGGATAATAACAATATACATACTAGTCAGCATAATCAGTTTGTGGGTCTGAACTTACGAGGTATTCCAGATGAAAGTCCACCGCTCTCTCCGGCTCGAGCCGAACGCAAACCGCTCAAAGTCGCGTTTGTTGGTATGGACGAACCCGAAGGTGCGGAAGACGACGACGACGCCGAAAACCGCTCAGGACGGCAGCGGCGAGAAACCAGTAACAGTTTTAACGTACGGAAAAATATGAGTTGTAATCGTTATCATCAGCCACGGATGTCCTTACTCGGTAAACCACTACATTTTCATGGCCATAGGAGGGATGCTAGATATCGCAAACTCCAGGCAAGGATTTACAATTTCTTGGAGAGACCCAAGACATGGCCGTCAGCCTTGTATCACGTTTTAGTGTAAGTACAACTTTAAATAAACCTTATGTCCTGTTTTCTTACTTGCATGCATGTGTATATGTATATCCGTGTGCAAATGTGGAAGTCCATCAGTACGTACATATATATTCATGTATATGTACGTATGTATATTTATGTACTTGTATGTATACATATAAATGAATACACACACACGCGCACAATATATATATATATATATATATATATATATATATATATATGTGTGTGTGTGTGTGTGTGTGTGTTTGTGTAAAAGTGTGCATCGATATTAGCACGCACTCAGATACGTAGTTATTAGCTCCTTTTTTTAACTGAAATCCACGGTAAATAGTTTTCTGTTTGTGATTGATATTCAGTGATGTTATGAGATTATGTTGAAAAATAATTGTGTTGTGTAAAATAATTGCTTTTTCCATCATGTGGCTACGGATTTATTGATATATATATATATATATATATATATATATATATATATATATATATATATATATTCATGCACACACGCACATATATATAAGAGAGTGTGTGTGTGTTTTATATATTTATAAGTAAATATGTACATGAATTGATAAACAGAAATATAAGATATATGTTATTCATTTATATAGCTCTATTTTTATAAATATTGAGCACTGATTTTTAGGACAATAAAAAATCTTCCTTTATGAGTGAATGTGTGTGTGTGTGTGTGTGTGTGTGTGTTCCTTCTTTATTACACTTCTTTCAACCTTTGAAACTCCCTACTAACTCAGTGAAAGTGACGATGTTATTTATTTTGTAAGCAACAACAATAATTATTTCTATTATGAACCATTGATAGATAATCAACCAACCTGGTCCCTAGCTCAAGTCTTAATAGAGCCCCCCGCCCCCTGCATTTCTCCCTACTCCACTCTTCCAGGTAGAACAAAACCATGTTGACTCAACTTGACCTAAAAAGTTCTTCAACTAAACTATTTATAATGTACTACGTACATAATATCAGAAAGGTATAAGAATCTATTACAGAATCCAAAACGTACGCATTCAAATTGAAACACTTTTTCACCTTCAAGCCCCTTCCTCTTTGGGCTCCAAGCCTTGAGCCTACTCAGCATAATGGTTAATCAGTCACTGTTAATGAGTGCACACATGTAATAATTAGCAATGCGTGTTTTTGTACTCTGTCACGCTTAGGGATGCAACTGCCATAATAAAATAGAATTTTATGTTCTGAGGACTTGTTGAAAACACTGATTTTTTTTTAATTAGATAAGTAAAAAAGTAACGAAAACCCCCAAAAGTCCGTCATCTGTTGTTAATGGGTCAATTTTATCCGCAGTTGTAGTTCATATCGGAAATCTTGTGCCATATTTACCAAACTGGATGTTATAGCCTTGGATGGCAACCAGCCTAGGGGAAGGGCAATTCTAATTCAGTTCACTTGAAAATAGAGGCAATGTTTGAGCCCAATTAGCCACAACCTTCCACCTCCAAAAAACAAAACAAAAAAACACAACAAAGATGAACACATAAATCTTCATGGTAGGGGTTTGGAAAGGCCTTTGTCCAGCATTGGACCAAGATGGCTGCTGCTGCTGATGATTTTCCATGATTTTCCTATCAATGAATAACAGAATCGTTATTGTTGTTGTTATTGTTGCTATTATTATTATTATTATTATTATTATTATTATTATTATTATTATTATTATTATTATTATTTTGAATTATTTGTGCAGATAATTTAATGTGTTAACGTGTTGATTAAAAATTAACCGGCACGTGACTTACTTCACTACAAAAAAAAATATTGTTTTTTGCTTTTGATGTGAAAAACTTCCAAAATTTTATTAAAATGATTCATTAACAAAAATGTTTGCAAGAAAAACAAAAAAACAAAACAAAAAAACACACTAACACTCATTTGAATTATACTGCCATATGTCAACAGGGGCGGATCTAGGTTTTTTGAGCAGAAACAAAAATTTTTTTTTCCGAATAATGTTTTGAGAAAAAAAAATCAAATTTCAAACATCCAAAATAAGAAAGAAATACGTGATCAGGTATTTTCTACTTACTCTTGAGTCATAGCTTTTTTAGCACTAGAATTGACAAAAGAGAGAAGTAAAAAAAAAAAGAAATTTACCACGAATGAAAAAATAAGACGGAACACATCTTACTTATAAATGAAAAACGAAATGATAGTTTGTTTTTATGAATGGTTACTTATGTTTATTTGGGGGTTTCACTCATTAAATTCCTTCATCTAGGTATTCAAAAAAAATATTAATGCTTTGCGCGAGCAGGGGAAGAGGGCATCGTATCCCCTGGACCCTTCCCTTGGTTTGTGCCTGCATATGTCTGAAATTAAGTAAGCAATATTTAATCATCTCTTTCTATCAATCGACGTGAAACAAAAGTGAATGATTAAGCATCGAGTACTTTTCAGAGGCGTATCCAGGGGTGGGGGTTTCCAGGATAAGGGATGAGGGGTCCAGATCCACTCTATTCGGGGAAGGTACCGTCAAAAATCTTTTTAAAAATATTTAGAAAAAGAAATCTTATAATTAAAAACACTAAACAAATAATGACAAATAATCATAAGTAGGCCTTAAAAGCGAGAAAAAAAAATCAACCCCCAACCTCCAGGTCCCATTGCACAAAATCCTGGATCCGCCCTAAGAAAACATTGCTATTCGCCAAAATGAAAGTTAGCAACACTTGGTCATTCTTTTCTGTCTATCGGTGGAAAACGAAAGTGAAAGATGATCGGCTGGCCCTCGGCATCGGTAACACGGGCTGTCGTCCCGGGTGTCATGAGTCGAAGGGAATCAAGGGTCAACCCTATTTAACAAAATGCAGGCAATGAGAACAACTTAAAGGACTTTTTTTTTTCAACCTTTCACTTGACATAAATTACATCTTTTTTTTTCAGCTGGAAATGTTATCGTTTCTTGTATATTTTATTTCAGCAAGACAGAACCGAGAGAGACAACGTACTCCAGTTGTAACGGGTCTGTGATTTTGAGTGGGGGCTAATCCCTCAGCAAAGACAAAGGGTGGGGCCTTTTGTAAAATGAATATCGATATCGTGAATATAGTAAACAAATATTGATTATATTTTAAAGAAGATTCATTGAAGATTCAAGTGGATGAAATATTGAGAGATAAATACTGATAGCTAAACCAACTCATGTTCCGAATCTATTATCTGTACCTCATTTATAAATTTCTGGAAACTTGGCGTTAACAGAAGATAATTGCTATTGCTTTGATTTTTTTCAATACTTGTTCATAAAAGATACATTATTATGTTTTAAATCAATTGTTCCATAATTTGGATCGTTGTTTAGAGATGGATTAAGCGATTTATACACCCAGTTTGCAGTTTGAAACGGGTCTATATTCCTGGCGTGGGTCTATAACCTGATTTGCTTGGGCCTGTATTTCAGAGCCACCCTTTCTAAATGTATTATATCTCCAAGACATGCTATTCATTTCGTAGTCGATATTTGGATTACAACTACCATTATTCTTAACCGTTTATAAGGATCAGCAATCTTTTTTGGAGGTAGTTCGGATTGGCAATATTTTTTTAGTTCGGATTGGCAATATTTTTTTTAATGTTTTCGGGCCAAAGCGAATAAAAAATGAGACTACAATCATACAGGGCTGAATTAACTTAATGTTCTTTCATCTAAGGAGTATTTACCAACATAAGTTTCTATGTATCACCAATCAATGAGAACTATGAAATTCTTCGGTCAAATATTGTTTGATTGTACTTCAAATTTCGTGTATGTTAAATAGAACAACGGGAATGCGTATTGTTAAAACATTTTTAGCTGAGAAAAAAAATTGATTCATTTGAAGCAGCAGCAAAAAAAAAAAAAAAAAGAAGAAGGCGTTTGCTCTATTTTTCAATATTCAATTTTACGGTTTGTTAACCAAAGATAGGAAAACAAAGAATTGTTGTATGCTAGAACATAGATTCAATAGGGTCGGCGGAGCGAATGAAATGAGACCGTGCGCCCGATTTAACCTACGGGCAGCAGTTTGCTGATTCCTGGTTTAAGACAGTCCTACCTTTTACAATGTTCTCAACGGAACTATTTTTCAACAAACATATTCAACAAATCTTGACTATTAAAAGTCATCTAGAGTGGGAAAGATTTGGAATTAAACTAGTTTCGCTGATCTGATCATTTATGGATTAATCTTATAAGAATCATATATATGTGTGTGTATGTACTTGTGAGTGTGTGTGTAACTGAATGATTTGAAAATTTGGAAAAGCTAATCATTTTCATGTATTTATTTCCGATTACACATCTCACTATGGTAGCGTCATCGGATTGATTTCAAATGATATTTTTCAAATATATGATTTTCATCGTTGCCATGGGGACCATGCAACGACATCACGTTTCGGAGGCGTTATTAGATGTTCTCTCTTTCAAATCTTTTAGCTTTGACTAGACTGGAATCATCAAATTTCACATTTTTGGAATATATATGTATATATATATATATATATATATATATATATATATATATATATAGTGACTGTCGACTTGTTATTGAGTATGACCACCTTCTGTGTTTGATGTTTATTGTGTGTGACAAATTTACCAATTAAAAAAAAAGATACTATTCTTTCCTCTCGTAGATACTAATGTAGTTTTTAAGACCCACTGCTGATAAGCAGGTTCTCTTGGAGATTGCATACGTAATTTATACCACCAAAACTACACCTTGATTATCTGAACACACACACACATATATATATCTATATATCTATATCTATCTATCTATCTATCTATTTATATATATATATATATATATATATATATATATATATATATATATATATATATATATATATATATATATGTATATATGTGTGTGTGTGTGTGTGTGTGTGTGTGTGCTGAGTTGACCACTGTTTCCGTGTTTCACCGGATATTCAACGCATTTATCAAAATCACTTCGCATTGAACCAACATTCTATGTGGACTTTTGAATGGCTCCTTATATCCATATCTATATCGAAATATATCTATATCAATACATATGTATATATCATAGAGAATATTGCTTATTGTTGTCATGTTGCTTTCTTTGAAAAAAAAAAACAATTTTTGTTCATAGAGTCGCATGCTGGGCCTGCTTTTAACCAATTACACACATTACTCCCAATCGGACCCCGCGCCTAAAGAGACCTGCGTCAGAGTAATCTACAATATTCTTGTCACATATACACAAAGCATTGCAACCTTCAACTGACGATTAACAACAATATTTATTTTCTTCTTGATTCGTGAAAAGTCAGTTTTGTTTGTTCGTATTGTTTATATTTTAGCATTTTTTGCACAATACTTGAGGTAAATATTATGTTGATTCATTATAGAACTGCATAGACAGGCATTTATTTTTATTTTTTTTAGAACAAATTTTGATTGCTTTCCATTCTTTCATAGAGATACAGTCTATTATAAACTTTATTTACATCGATAAGGTGCTACAAAACTTGACTTCAAACCTGAGGCCTCGCCAAAAATATTTGAATTTGGGTCCGCAGCTTCTAAGGCCGACCCTGGTTGCATGTCTCACAGACTGTCTGTTTTTAACTAGAAAAACTGCAGAAATAATATTTCAGTAATCGGATATTCTCCAAATAATTTTAGTTTTGGGAGTTCTGCTTTCACTTTTCTTCTACAAAATAAGTGCATCAGGGTTCCTGGAACTGAGAAGAGGGAAAATTGGGGAATATTTTCTGGGGTGGTCAGTTTCAGGCAAGGAAATCCTGGTGCCAAGGGAAAGTTGAACTTTGACTCCCTTTAAAGTATATGGATCCCCAGAAATCAAATGCGAAACCGAGGCCGGAAGAATATGAAATAGTGAGACGAACTGGACTGGTTCGGAAAATATTGACCCCACGATGCCCATGATAGAAAGGTGTGGTGAATTGTGGTGAAGGTGTATGTCCAACGACGGACGATAAAAGACTGATGATGATGAATGAAAGTATAGTATTATCTTATTTATTCATCTCAGACAGCGATAAAAATAAATGTGTAGGGATAATGAGTATTGAGATTTTTTGTTCCAATCCCCTTTCTTGGATTCAACACAAGAGAAAGTGTTTAACTAGCAGATATTCCAGAAGAAAACATAACCCCACAAGAATTTTTTTTCCTTTTGACACTTTTTGTTTCTATATTCCCACTAGAATTTATATACCCTACAAATGTCACAGACCTGTGATATACGCCCTCAAGTACTTGGTGCCCCAGGCGACCAGCAGTGTTGCTGGTACCTGGAGCCGGCTCTGGGTGAGATTAATTTCCAAGTGAAGAGGATTTTGCCAAGCAGAGATATATAATATACCGGTGTGGGTCTGCCCATGGGTTTTTTCGATTGACATTACAGCTTGTTTAAAGATCCTACCTTTCTATTTTAATAACTTTAGATAAGTTTCGGTGAATTCTATTGGTTTTATCCTGCAAAAGAAAGTGAAAGTTTAACAGATTGTCTATTTGTTGAGAGGAGAGGAAATTCATAAGGTAACGATGTGTGTCTTTTTTGTGGTTTATTTCACTTTCAATTTTTTTATCAACTCAAAAAAGTAACAAAAAATGATTAATTGAAGTCGACTTCACAAGGAATCGTATTTGATCTCGGTATTTCTGAAGCCTGTGTTTAATTATTCTGCATTTGATGTAGAATATACGCAAATAAGCTGATCTCAAAAAATGCCGATTACATACATGTAGGTTTATAATACCAATTACAGCGCTCAACAAGATTTATTACAGACCTCCCATTTCCAGACCAGAGTTCAGACAATTTCCGACCAGGCAGACACTGACGTGGTACCAAGGCCCATGGGGTTTTTAACTTATGAGGCGTGGTACTGCTCTGTGTAGTCTAGTCCAAAGGGGCTCAGGATTAGCTCTGAGACGTAAAGACAAACGCTCTTATGTTCTGACGACAATAGTTGTGAGGGTTAAAGGGAATTTTCGGCGTTTTCCAGAACACATGTCCGCGTGTGTGGTATCCCCAAGTTGAACCACCCTTGTGCCAAACTCTCTTTTGGTGGATATTCAGACAAACAGAAAAATGTCTCGGATCAGAGTTCAGACCATTAAAGATCAGAGGGACACAGATGTGGTGCCAAAGCCAATGGGGCTTTCGCCCCATGAGGCAGGGTGCTGCTCGGTGTAGTCAAGTCGAAAGGGCTCAGAATTCGCCCTGAGTCTTAACGACCAGCGCTGTTATGTCCTTGCGACAATAGTTGCGAAGACTATAGATAATTTTCGAGAAATCCCTACCAAAACGTTCACGTGTGTGGTATCCCTAGAATAAATCGACTTTGTGTCACATCCTGTTCTCGTGGGGGCTCGGGTTAATGGAAACTTCTTGCAGCATTTGAACGAAGCATAGATTATATATTCTACGTCATTGTTACTACTGATCCTCATGTAAGGCGTAACCAAAACTGCTGCTGATAATATAATGCCCTATAAATCCATTCTTGGTTGGTATTTCGTGGTAGAATGAACAGGAATCAAAATATACCCGAAAACAGTTTTGATATCTCATTAAGATTAAAGCCCTATCCAGGGCTTTCGTAGGAACAAGCTGGAAAATTGGACATAGTTATGGTTTTCAGCTAGTTTATTCTAAATCTCATTTAAAAGGTTTTATTTTAATCACAAAACCCCAAATAAGACGCCCATCTATACATGATGCTATTCCACTTGTCAAAGCCTCCAAGGAAGGTGCATCGTATCAGGGCCCAGGGCACCAAAAGGGGCCCAAGGGTAAAACTTCTAAGTCGATACGATTTCTTCATTAATGAAATTGGATGACTCTTTCATTCAACGTAATGTAAATATAACATGGCGTGCTAAAATGGTTTTAGCAGATGGACACAAAATGGCTAAAGGACGAGGGGGTTTAACAGTGCATGTGCTGAGGGTACCTAAAGCTGCTTTGCACCACCTTATAGAATCCTTCCTGGAGGTTCTTCTAGGCTCCGTTTAGCAAAGCATCTCCTTTTAGCAGTTGGTCTCGCCATTTCTTTATGCATTGATCAGTATTAATCCATCCATCTATTCATTTCATACTGCTTGCAGCCAGGCTCGTAGGGTAGGGGTTGGGGCCTTTGGCTTGGGTCTTTCAACATGATCTCCAGTGGCTTACAGAACCTGGTACATCCAATTGGTCACCTATCTATCTGACCAGGTTCGACGTTGCTTAACTTCGCTGATCTTATGAGAACCAGTGTACCCAGTGTGATTTGGCCGTAACATTGCTCAGTATTTAACATATGGAATCTGGAAATCGAAAATAGCTGGCCTTACTCTGAATTATATTTGCTTTTCCCACAGATGGTTACCATTTGGTACTTTTCGAGACCAAAATTGAGCAAATTTGGTCCTGAACAAAGCTATTCGGTTCTGAAAATGACGATTTGATACCGATGAGAAATTTGCAAAAGATTCATTATACAAATGATATGATATAACATAAATATACATGAACAATAGATTTGAAATATCTATTTAAATCTATCTTTGATAGAAGCTTAGTCTAATGATGGGTTTTGTGTTATTTGATTATCTAGTTACTGAAGCTACTAGACCATGCAAATTTGGTCTCGAGTGTCAAAAGGGATCGGACAACCCTATCTCCATAGTCAGCTCTATGTTGTTCGTTATAGGGTCAGATCTCCGAACAACCTCTACATACTTGCACCGAATGGGAAAACACTAATGTTATGAACTCAGAAGCCCTATCAAACTCTTTCTGTTTTTGTGCATTAGAATATTTTTCTAGTAATAGCTACTTTTTAATGTGTGAATAATATCAATAATCCTTTTTTTGCGTTATGTAAGAGGAAATAAATTGATGAATGTTTTGTGTGTGTGTGTTGTTATATTAGAAGTTATTTTTCCCCGGGAAACAGATAGTTATATTGACATGATGAAGACTGAATGGAGGCTGGGAAAATTGGAATCTGACAATTGAATTTCGTCAATTAATTTTCCATTTGATATCATCTCGAAAACATATCATATGGATCCACTAACAGAAAGCTGGTTGGATCCAAGGTTTCCAGAAAAGAAGGGTCTGAGCAGAAAAGAGAAATTCACGAATAATGATATGAAAAGAAAATAATGCCCTTAGGCTGGTTATGACATCAGTCGTCTCTGCCCGGACTCCACATTTCACAGGTTTTTCTGTCTTGGTTCGTTCTTCGGGTTTTGTAAGATTTGAAATAAACCTAGAGGCGACAAGTACCCAATGGAGCATCACATTTCATCATAAGCTTTTTAATCCATATAAGTTTGGTGAGGGAAGATGGATTCATGCCTTCCCCAAGGGTATTAGTCAGGAATCTTCAGATTGACGTATTTTCTTGGATTTCTTGAACGGCCATTTTGAATAGCTAAAAGTGTCTAGATTTAAGAAGAGTCATTTTTAATCGCTAAAAGTGACTAGATTCGATTTCCAGGCGACTATAGAGCTAAAAATGTTATAATACACACCAAAGACTTTATTTCAACCCTTCAGGTTTTACGATATATGAAATAGATCTAGAAGCCACTAGCACTTGAAATGGCATCACTCATTCCACTATACACTGTTTTATGCATAGTGGGGGAGGGGGGACAAAGAGGAGATGGGTTCATGTTTCTCGCAAGGGCCTTAGTCCTAGTTCCAGTTGGAGTTAGAACTCAGGTGTCTGGATTCATTTTCCACGGTACCATCCTTTATATGTTGGGGAAAAAAGACATAATTCAAACATCAAAAACAGAAGTGTGATATTTGTTCCGGGGTATTTCACTCACATTTGAAGGGTAGCTTTTAAAGAATTACGTTCAAAGTCGTGGGAGAAGAGGAATGGGTGAAAGAAAGGGGGGGGATCAAGTTATGGGTATGCAAGAGGGTGGGAGGAGGTAAAATGCAAAGAATCCGTTAAATGAGAACGGCTGAACTCGGCCGTCAAGAAAAGAAGGGCAATAAAGTAAAACTTCGGGTGCTGGTTGCCTTCAAGTTTATTTCATACATCACAGAACCGACGGAAGTATTTTACTAGCTCTGATAGAATTAACATTCCTGGGTCGAGAGAAAATAGTCAGCATCTATTTAAAGCGATTGATACATTAGATATTTTATATATTTATAAACCAGGAAAAGGCCTGGTACTTTTCCAGCGGCTTACATAACCTAGTATATCTAGTTGATCACCAATCTAGGTATCAACAAGGCTCGGTGTTACTCAACTTCGGTGATTTTATGAGAACCGATGAATCCACTGCGATTAGACTGTAACATCGCTCAGTATGCAACATGTGGAATCAGGAAAATCGAAAATCGCTGGCCTCGAACTGACTTTCTATGCTTTGCCTAAGATAGTTTTCCATATGGCACTTCCCGAGACCAAAATTGAGCAAAGTTACTATTGGAGAAGTATAATTTCTAACAGATTATTCTGATTCACTAACGCAGCATGAGATTTTAAGATTAACGAAGGGAATTAACGTCACAAAGGAACGAAAATCTAATCTATCAAGTAGATATCCGGAAAGTAATCCATTGTGGTTAGTTATAGCAATCCTAATTCTCAGCGTAAAGTTAATTAAACATTTGAATCGTGAAGAATAAACGTTAGAACATAGAAAGCATACTCCCTTGTGCATCAATTATTTTTTTGAATTGAATAAGTTAAGTAAAAATCATTTGAGTCTGGTTTAAAATTGAGCCTGTGTGGGTACACGAACGAAGGCCTGATCTTGAGAAAATCAACGATATTACTCTTATATATGTGGTTTATTATTATCATTATAAAAGATTACAGATTATAGATGATGTAACCTGATAAAAGAACGAGTATGTTGGAACCAAACGATTTAGAGCTTGCCTAGACATGATCTTCCAAAACCTAAACTGGGAACACAAAGGAATCAAGATAGACAGCGAATACTTAAGTAATCTCAGATTTACTGACTACATCATCTTTTTGCTGAGAACCATCATGATCTTTGCAGAATGCAAGACTAACTGAAGACAGCGAGAAAGTAAGCCTTCACATGAATTCCATTGAAAAAATGTCATGTACAAGAAACACGCCGAAGACTGGGCCAAAGCGATCAGAATAGAAAATAAGGAACCTTACCAAAACATTGCCCTCAAGTTGAGAACGATGCAACGTACACCAGAGAGATTTATGTCCAAACTCTCAAGCCGAGATCACAATACAGCTTAGTATATAAGAGGGAAGACAGGGGTCAAATATATCATAGAAAATCATTAGAAGACTCAAATGGCAATGAGAGGATCACGTTGCAAAAATTTCTGACAACCGCTGGACATCTTGACTCACTACATGAATCCCCAGAGAGCATATCCGAAAACGCAGTCGGCAAGATATAAGATGGTATGACGAAATACACAAGTTCAGGAAGTAATGGTTCCACGACGCCTATGATAGAGATACCAGGCAGATCTTTGGGGAAAGTCTGTCTAATGACGAGTGCTAAAAGGCTGATAATGATGATGACGATGGTGTTGGGAACGTCAGCCTCACATGGAAGACGATCCAGGTTCAACTCCCACGAGCAAAGAGCGTAGAAAACTCATCATTAGGACAAATTCTCCTGTGCACTCAACAGATGAGTACACCTTGAGCTGTGTGATTAGGGTGGGAAAAATTGAGGTTAGAAGTCGTGCCCATCCCGATTCGAAAGGATAGTTGTGAAAAAAAAGAGGGGCCCTTGGGTCGCCTCTGTTTGCAGTCAATCTACATACATGCACAAACAAGATTGTTATCAAAGATTGTTACTGAATTGTATAGCTATTCTATCAGCCAGAAATGGGAACATGTAACAATGTACTACTTTTTAATAATTGAGTTTTTTTCAAGTCAAAATTATGTCTGTCCTTGTCTCAGTCGTTCTCGAGAGCATTGAGGTAGTCATTCGTTCTTAGTGCTCTACGGTGTTCGTGCATTTGCAAATTAAGGGTTCTTGAGGGTTCACCGATCTTTTGCGACAGTCTTTGCATGGTATTTCATAGATTTCTGCATCGGGAAAATCTCCATCGTTCATTTTTTTTTCAATCACGTCTTTGATTGTTTTGATGGTGCTAGTTACAATTTGCATACCAAAACAATCGGAAGCATCATTGTGAAAACAGACGAGGAGATACCCCCCGATATGAAAAATTATGCAAAGACTTTTATCGCTTCACCTCATTCCGATGAAGCTGCAACGAGCAAGACATATTAATAAAATGTTGATTTTACTGACAAAATCTGTCTTGCCACGTTCTTAACCTGTATGATTATCTTTTCAGATATATATATATATATATATATATATATATATATATATATATATATATATATATATATATATATATATATATATATATATATGATTAAAAAATGACCAGGGTGCTGGTCCGTCATTTTCAATGAAAGATGTCTTAAAGAAAATATGAATATTGAAAAGAGAAGACACATTCACCATACAAATGCGGACACACACACAAACACACATATATATATGTGTGTGTGTGTATGTATGTATGTATGTATGTATATATACATATATATATATATATATATATATATATTATGAATAGCGTATATATATATATATATATATATATATATATATATATATATATATATATATATATATAATGAGACAGCAATCCTTCTTTCAAGCATACATTATTAAAAATAACTGACAAACTCTGTCAGTGTGTCTCACTAGTTAATTTTTCTTTGCTTATAAATCTTTTATTATCAGCATCGATTTTTTTAAAAAAAATGTTCCAAAGTTGATAGTTCTAGATCTTTCGATTATCGTCGGTCAATATCAAGGAAATGTAATTATAGTATTTAAAATGTAATTAATATCGCTTTTTATAATTACATATCCATATTTTGATTTTTTTTTTTCAACTTGAATAATCATAACTAATTCTGTTTTAATGTTTTTTTGCAAATATGGACAACACGAGATTTCTATATTATATCAACTCCAAGAAAAAAACTGATAAAATCAAGACACTCTATCATTATTTGACATCCGTGTAAACATTCTTGAATGCATGTGGCATCAACGAGTGCAGGTAACATCGTCAGCGTGCTGCACTTGTTTCATTTACATATTTGAAAAAAAATACATGCAAGCAGAATTAGTTATGATTGCTCAAGTTAGAAAAAGAGCACATGAAATATAAATATAAAATTATGAAAAAAATTATTAATTTCTCTGTAAATACCGTCATTACATTTACTTCATGATGATAAACGGTGGTCGAAAGATTTAGTACTATCAACTTTCACTAAGTATACTGGGTACGAATGTTATTGAAGATAAAATCCGAACGTGATTATTGTTTCACTTTTATCCTACCATAAAATGTGTCGTGTCATTATTTATTACAGTGAATAAAGATTTTGATTGAATGAGAGGCTGAATTAATTAATTCTGAAACAGTATGAAATATCAGTCAATAAAAAAGTCGTTATCATTTTGAAGTAGGCTAAACATACGCGTACATAGTAACTGTCCATCTAATTGGACAAATACGTGAATTATACATATATATATATATATATATATATATATATATATATATGTATTTGTATTAATGTATATAATCTAGATAACTCTTCACAGCTTTAAACACAGAAAAGATTAAAAGATCGTTTCAAATGTTTTTCTGTCATTTCAGTGACTTATCTCTCGATATCTGTTAATGTAATTTATGTATTTTTTCAGGATCATGTATATATATATATATACATATATATATATATATATATATATATATATATATATATATATATATTACTCTTCAAGTTTTTAGCATATTGGCAAGGTGCCTCTCACAATGTCTCTATTTCTGCCAAATACTATTGAACCTTTTGTTATAAGTCGTTTTATTTCAATCCCATTGTTTTTCTCTAATTTCATTAAATGTCCTATGTATTCCTTAATTTAATTTCAAATCTTAATTTTCTATTTTGTGGTTGTTCTCCGGACCTCACAGTTGAACATCTCTGCTTTCCTAATTCTGTTTATTTCAAGCTTCTGCCTTGTGTGTGATGGGGCGATGTTCATGCGCAATAATAGAATGGGAGTAACACACCAGTTTGTAAGATTTTAGATATCTACTTCAAATCGAATATTTCGAAGAATTCAATATTTAGTCAATGATTTGCTTAAAATGATATGCGCATGACTTCTTCTATCAATAAAAAATAAATTCGTCTCACATCAGTGATTTAAACATTTATCTCACCCATATTCATTCGTATTGGTAAGACCGAGGACACACACACGCATAATTTTAAAATATCTGTAATTAACGTATATATATATTAACAGAAACAACTGCACGTACCCATATATATCAACAGCATATATATATATATATATATATGTGTGTGTGTGTGTGTGTGTGTATATATATATATATATATATATATATATATATATATATATATATAGCAACAAACGAAATAGTCCCTGAAAAACTTTTCTCGTCTGACGTACTCGAGCGTCGTAATTCAAGACAATGTCGTGACGTGATTTCAAATATTTTAAACGATACTTTTTTCAAGATCTGGATATTTTTCCAACGTCTCATCATCTGAAGAGTGTCATACGAAGAGCTTTTCAAGAACTTGCCAGTTTTGAAATAAAACATGTTCTGATGATAAGTGTGACAGCGAATTTTATATCATATCATGAATTCCAAACAACACGTTCCAAGTTCGTATACCTTTAATTACATATCAAAAAGATGATTATGATTGACGTTGTTTTATGGTACATCGATTTGTATGCACTGGTCATGTTCAGTCTCAAAATGGTTTTATTTGAAGATTCTCGTGGTCTCGAGTTACAGACAATGTTTTTCAAATATCCAGAGTTTCAAATGATAACATTTTTGACGGAGCAGAAATTTGGTAGGAATTATGCAGAGTAAAATATTGATTTGGTACTGCATCCCAAGGAAGTATATCTTTTCGATGATATTATGGTTCAGATGGGAAATGGAGTATCGAATAATGAAGATTTCGAAAAATTCAATAACGAATAATAAATTGATATTAATTTGATCTTCTTTCCGATGAAGCATTGTCAACCATTATTAATGTTTGACCAGAATTTCTTTCTTCTCGATTTTCGTTACTTTAAAGGACAGCTTGTCTGGCTGTCTACGACAATGAGTAGACATTGCAAATCGCAAGTATAGGATAAACCCTCAACAAGATTCGAACACGCAACCCTACCAGTTTGAATATCTGCCACGTAAAGCAACTAAAATCAAAATGAAAGAAATACTAGTCAAGAATTAATAACGATCGTCATCATCATCATCAGCAGCAGCAACTTTTTTAGCCTGTCGTTGGATATGAAACGTACCCCAAATTCACCCCACCATTCTATCATGACCGTCGCAGAGATGATACTTTCTGAATTTGTCCAGGTCGTCATACCATCTCAACTGATCACAGTTTTGCATACTTGCAACATGATCAGCCCATTACCAACTGAACTTATCTAATGGATTCTAAATCTCGACCTCATGATTTTCCTCGAGTATACTGAGCTGTCTTGTGATCCCTCCATGTTATGTTGAACATAATTTTTGCCATGTAAGTTGTATGGTTCTTAGTTTGAGGGTCAATCTTCTGGCTAGTTTCAATGTTTCAGTTACATAGGAGACTATCGGAGGGATACACTGGTTATAGGCTTTTCTCGTAATAACTAATGGTCAAGAATCCTTTGTATTTTTTAAAATACTGGCTGATATAACAACAACTTCTTCTAGCGTACGTAAAAATATCAGAAAAGATTGAACAGAGTGATCGTTAGAATAAAGAATTAGTTCAATGGTTATATTTGATTTTTTGTCAACTGCAGGGCCGTTTCGTGAATCAAGCCACTGTCTCTCATACTTCTCCAGATTCATTTACCTTGAGTCTTTTCATGAAATTTTGTTATACCCTGACCAGGTTCGTAACAAATGGAGAGGAGATTCATTAAATAATCTTTTTACTCTAGTGGGAGTCGTAGTAGTAGGAGACTGTATGATGTATAATTCTAATCATCATTTAATATGTCACATGAGCTTAACTCATAATTTTATCCAACCTTTCGAACCTCATGGAGATATGTGAAGAAGAACAAGTAGTGAGAAAATGAAGAACTAAAAAATCGTTAAAATCATTAAAATGAAATAAAGTTACTTCTTATCATCAATGACGAAGATGTTTACGCAATTCTTTGACAAGCTTCTCGAACCGAAGTTCTATTTCCTTCTCCGACAAAACTCGCCATTAGGAATCAACATCCCGAAATAAATTCCTCTTTAGTTTCGTCCACCCCCGAGATTATTCCGTTCACCCTTGGGTGAACCTTTAGGAAACACTGGCCTAAGCGATAGAATAGCTGAGACGGAAAACGAGTCTCACCAAGAGCCTATTCTTAATTTCCGATCTGCGCCGTTCATTAACGACCGTAGACAGGCGGTCTGAGTGGTTGCAATAAAGAGCAACTAAAATTAACATGAAAGAAATACTAGTCAAAATTAACAATGGTTGGTTTATAAATTCTTATTTATTAATTCATTAACTATTTATGGACAAAACTGACTTTGTAGAAATTAGAAATTGTCAACTAAAACTGTCAACGTAGTTCAACACAGGTTTCTTCAGGTTTTAGGTGATTCTGATGCACTGGCTATGTATATATGTATGTGTATGTGAAAGGTGTGCACACTGTACCAATGGAGTTAGAGGGTATTTAATCTTTATTATGTCTGGAAAGTTACATCAGAAAATAAGATATACCTCAGATGCTAACCAGTGGTGATTCTTTTGAAACGAAAAGAAAATGTCAGATGGCCTTTTATTTAATTTTTAAGTGCGCACCCTCCCCTAAACAGAACAGACTTTGTAGTGTAGTAATAGATAGGAACGGTCATTTGTAGAGTACGTGACCAGAAGGATAATAAGAGGTAAGGAAAGTTGAGATCTCTAAGACAATATACGGTGTGAATAATTTCCTGGGGAAAGGCCAGCTTTCATTTTCTTCACATCTCGGAGAAGAATCTCCTCTTACTCGTGTATTTCTCTTTTCTGGTAACTTTTAAATACTGTGCAGCAGGAGACTACTTAATTTCAGTTCTGAAACAACTATGGACTCTTTCAAGTCAAAACTTTAAAAGTATAAGAGGCAGGCATAAATAAACAAGCACTGGCTCACCGAGCTACTTAATAATCATCCTGTTATCTCACACAACGGTGTGCACACTCATGTCTTTCCTCAACAAGTGGGAATACGATGGGTGCTAAGGGCCGGTGGAGCTCTGAGGTTACCAGGATCAGTTGTAATCGATCCACCGTCATGGGCCAGCGCGGCAGGGCATGGCCTTATACCCCACCCTTGATTTGCTTGATTAAAAACATACTGGCCGTTCCTGCGAGATTATCGGTTCCAAAAGAGCTAGCCACATCACTTTCTTTGAGCGAAGGTGATGTGCTCCAAGAGCAACTACACAATCATACCAAGAAAACAACAATTCCTGCCGAATCTGCGGTTTCACAAGGCCCAGTGGGTGCAGTGAGGACTCTGAAATACGTCGCCAAGAAAACATCATACATAGTGTCATAAAGAACTCAAAGACAACGTTGTAGGATTCAAAGCTGTTCCCGGCTGCGTAACCAGGGTCAACTTTCAGAGAGGTACAAGCTTGACATAATCCAAGTCTACACTCCCAACTCCATACTCCAAGATACCAGAGCATACTTCAACATCATTATGGGAAACTTCAATGCTCAGATAGGACAAGGACATGAAAGCTGCATCAGCAAGTTGGGATACGAAGTACGAAAAACAGAGGTAACGGTCTCGTCAATTTTGCCAACGGCTTCAAAATCATGAAAACCTTCTTCAAGAAGTAACCCGACAGAAAATGGACTTGGAGGAGCCCCAATCACGAAACCAAGAACGAAATTGACTACATCTTAGCTGACAAAAGCGACACAAAGGAAGACATTCTGGTCCTGTATCAAGTCAATGTACGAAGTGACCATGGAATAATAAGATGTGAAATTCAAATAAATACCAAGAAAGAGCATAAGAAAATGTTCTGCACAAAACTACAAACACTTACCGGACAAAAAGTGCTCACTCGACCCTCCAAGCGAGAACAGAAAAATAGGTATGAACTTATCACCGTGCCAAAAAAGAACATCAACAAGCTCAATAACAAATTAAAAACCTCTCTAATAGGAGCCGCCAATATGTTTAAGCCTAGGAGCAAGCAGACTGTTAGTAAACTTTCAAAAGAAACCAAGAATCACTTGAAAAAACGCAGAAACCTCGAACCGACAACAACAAGAAAAAAAAAAGATTGAAGCAACCAAGTTGAATAAAACTATCCACAAGAAACAAAGAAATGATTAAAGAAGCTACACAACAACAGTCATCAAGAGCGTCCTCGAAAGAGGTAGCGGCGTTAAAACTATCAAAAAAAGGCTCTTAGAATAGGTTACACCAGAAAGTAAGATATACCTCAAATGCTTATCACAAATAACAAGTCTGTTTGAAGAAAATGGAAACCAAAGAACGGACAGATCTGAATAACTGCAAGCCAATAAGTATAAACAGCATCAGCAAACTTTTTACCATAATGTTCACCAACCGATTCACCAAAACGCTAGATGGAAACCCATGTACGAGAACAAGCTCATCCAAGCTCTTGACAGCCTGCCTCAAGATGATCTTCTAAAACCTAGAGTGGGAAAATGAAAGATTCTCAATAGACAGCAAATACTTAAGTAACCTAGGATTTGCTGACGACAACGTCCTTTTTGCAAATAATCTTCTCGGTCTCCAAGTAATGCTAGACGAACTGAACAAAGAGAGCAAGAAAGTTGGACTACACATGAATTTCAGTAAAACAAATATTATGTACAACAAGGACAAAGACACGGAAATCCAGATAAAAAATACAGACCTGAAAAAAGTAAACCATTACATCTACCTAGGGCAATAAATCTCTATGAAACCTTCAGAATAAGAAGAAATCAAGCGAAGAACCAGTCTAGGATGGCAAACTTTTGATTGAGCAAGCTCGACCTTTGAGAAAGAAAAAATCCCACGAGTTTTAAAAAGAAGGGTCTAGAACCAATGCATCTTCCTGATAGTCACCTATGGAGCTGGAGCATGGAACCTTACCAAAAGACTGACCCTCGAACGGAGAACCATGCAACAAGCACAAGAGAGATCACAAGATTGCACAGTATATTAGAGAAACACATGTCAGATATCATAGGATCCATTAGAAAACTTGACTGGCAAAGGGCTGGTCATATTGCAAGAATGTCAGACAACTGATGAACATCAAGACGGTAAAATATGATATGGAGTGACAAATTTGATTAATTCAGAAAGTATTGGCCCCGCAACGCCCATGATAGAAGGGTCTATGTCCAATGACTGACGCTAAGAGGCTGATCATTAACAATGACTGAAAAATTGTTTTTTTCTAATCTCCTCCAAGGACGAGGTTTTGGTGGAGGTATCAATTTACAATCTATTTATCTATTAGAAACCGTCAACCAGAACGGCCACTCAAACTGTCAATAAAGTTTTATTCAGTTTCTGAGTTGGTCTGGCAGGCTATTATCGTATTGGTTTATTACGTGTACAGTTCACGCCAATTGAACTCGAGGACTGACAATTTTAACATTCACTTTTATGTTTATTGAAAAACAACCTTTTTTCACTCCCCCATCACGATAAATCTCGATAGTTCTTGAGTGGAGGGTTCACATAGGTTTATGCTAAATTGGTTCCTAGTCTGTACCAAACTGTGTTTACCCAAGCCTGTTCATCTCTCTCTCTCTCTCTCTCTCTCTCCATATATATATATATATATATATATATATATATATATATATGTCTCGGTTTGTTCATATCTATCTATCAATCTATCCATCCATCCATCTATCTATCCATCACAGTATATATATATATATATATATATATATATATATATGTATATATATATATATATATATATATACACAGTATATGTGGAACAAATCAGGTTAGCAGTATAACATAATATAATAATATATCAATAATATAAAGCCACTTCTGAAATGTAATGAATTTATTTCATAGAGTGCTCGATACATACAACTTTCCACTCCCGAAGTTAGGTTGTTTTAGAGTTGAGCTGGAATAATAAAGCCTGGACAGGGCAAAAACATGAGTACGTTTGTGTAGCGAATCTACTATTTATATATCTATATCTATATCCATCTATCAATATATATATCTATCTATCTATCTATCTATCTATATCTATCTATCTATCTATATATATATAAATATATATATATATATATATATATATATATATATATATATATATATATATATATATAACTGTCTGTTTCTATCTATCTATCTATCAGTGTGTGAGTGAGAAAGACGTAGAACTTGCAATTGTAAATACGTAAAAAGAAGGAAAAAAGGTGAGGACAAAAATCTGCTTTTGTAAATCCTGGGCGAAATGCATTCAGGAGAAGATTTCAAAGCAACAGAAATAGACGACATCAAAAATAAAAATGATCTCAAGAATTTTCGAGAGAAAATGTTTCTCCAAAGATTATTGAAACGTTAATGGTATTTGTGGAATTCAATTATCCTTGGATTTAATTTCGTACCCTCTTTGGAATCCATTGCTTTGAGAAATCAGCATTGGTTAGTCAGTCAATGGGAACCGTCACTCGACCAATGTCTTTTGACAGCATGCTGTGTTTGGGGTGATCAATGAAAAAATTCAAAAAGAGGTTATGAACGAATGAATTACTCTCGCTGTTTGTGATATCTAAGGAAGTCCGAAAAAAAAAGGAGTGAATGCTGCTGGACTCAAACGAAGAGAACAATTTAGCATAAACTTACATATCAAACTGAACTCCCAATCAGATTTTTTTAAAAGTTTTTTCTCTATATAATAAAAAGTAAATGTTTATATTTTCATCCCTCTTGCTCATTGGTGCGGCCTGAGCACGTGATACACGCGTATATAGATCACAAGCCAGACTTAATCATTTACGAAACTCATGATGACAGTTTTGGGTGACGGGTTTTAATATCATATTGACGCCAGATATTAGATGAAAAATGTCTTTTCCACCAATCTTGATTGAATGTCTCTGTGAATGGTAATAATTATTTTCGAACGGCTTTAATCCAAAGGCTAGCAAAAATCGCAAAGGTATCTGTCCATTTCGAAATAATTAATCTTTCCTCGATAAACGCCGAAGGACAAGTTCTCAATACCACAATAAACCGTTAAGTGCTACCCGGCTTAGCGCTGATTTTCCAGATAAACGGTGAAGATTTGCCTTCCATGAATTGAGTGAGGATTGTTCTTTTTGTTGATATTGTTGTTACATACAGTCAGCCTCCGACTTTGACTTGAATTTGACAAAGTTATGTGAAAGAACAAAAAGACAACAGTGTTTAAGATTCAACGTTCATATTCGACTTTAGTGACGACACAACATAAAATCGAATACAGTAATATCCCACTGAGCCTTTTACTGCTTAGTGTCTATTTGCTACCATTATCATCGTCATCATCGTCCTTTTAGCGTCCGTTGTTGACCACAGACCTTCCCCAAGATTCACCAGATCTCTCTAACATTGGCATCGTGGCCCAAGTACTTTTTAAACTTGTTTAGTTCATCACGTCATCTGATTTTTTGTCGGACGAAGTTTCGCATAGGATATTTTGGGATTTATGTCGTGTCGTATATGACGGACAGCAGTTGTCTGATATTCTTGAAACATGACCGGCCAATTGCCATACGAGTTTTCTAAAGGATTCTGTGATATCTTTGTCTCCTGTTTTTCTCTAATATACTATAATGTCTAACGGTCTCTCCGTATGAGGTTGAGCATGATTCTTTCCTGTGCACGTTGCATCGTTCTCGGTCTGAGGGTTTTTGAAATTTCTTTTTCGTTATAGAATTAAGCGTACCTAACAATCTTTTGCAAATAAGTTCTGTCTTCACTTGGTGTCCTCACAGTTTGGCCATGTGCCAGACTAAGCTAAGATCATTAATCAACTCTGCAGAGGCTCATAAAACAATCTGACACATTCATGTCTTGTTGAACTGCGGCTGGGAGGCGAGTGTTATTGGAGCTCCCTGTAGAAAACATCAAGGCAATAACTTCTGGTTGATAATAGAATTGTTGAATTTTCAAAATCATCATTATCAGCAGCAGCAGCCATTTATCTCCCTGAATTTTCGAAAAAGAGTGACGATGAAAGACAACATCAAGAACTGTCTCCGGAATAACAGTATACAATACACCAGGCATGGGTAACTTTTTGATTTAATGGGCCACATAACTAATTTTTCATCTTTATTCGGGCCACACATTCACTTCAAAAATGTAGATCATATTTCAGAAATCGTAATCAATTTCTATTTTAGTCAAATATATGAATTACAATCATTACAATATTGATAAGTGAAACCATAACAATAGCAATTTTACAAATAAATTACAAAATTGACTTTCTGAAGAAAATTATATTAGTTTGTTTGATAAATGCATAGATTGTCCGTTGAGCACAAAAATAAATGCTTTGGCTTGAAACTTACCCACAATGTATGATTGTTCACATTTGATTTATTTGTTATGTGTCCATCGAGTTGCGATATTTCATCTGTACTGAAAAGTAGCTTTGTTCCTAAGGTTTGAAAGAACTGCGCAGGTATTTTTCCATTTCGAAATGATTTTTCTCTTCGATAGACACCGAGGAGCTATTTCCCAATGCAGTAATTCCCCGCTTAACACGATTCCACTTAGCGCAGATTTAACGTGACGTGACAGGAAAATAGTGGAGATTTGTCCCTACCCTGAATTAGGTGCGGATTGTTCTGTTTTTTATTGTTGATCGCGTTGTTGAAGGGGAAAACAAAGTCAACCCTAGCCTCTGATTTTGACTGGAGTGTGTCGAAATTGAGTAAGCTCGGCTGTGCAAGCGTCAAGCACTATTGCTTCATTAAAATGTAATTAGTAAAACCAACAAAATTCATTTCCCAATGCAACATTATTTTAAGACTACGTGTTCGATTAACAAACTCTGGCAAAACAAGAAGACCTGAGTTGGGCTTTAGGAATGAGTCATCATTTTTAGTGTACGTCATTGTGTCACTTTTATTCGTGCATGACGTCACTGGAGAATGAACATCTATACATCAATTTATCATGTAGCAATATACATAGATGCCTCATGATATTTCACCTTCTCCGGAAAGGTGCTTTGGTCCAAAGGTTACAAGAAATTGCAAAGATGTCTCTTCATTTTAGAATGATGAATTTTTCCTCGATAAACACTGAAGGGAAAGTTCCAAATCAACTGTTACTCTCTGTCTTGAGAGATTGAAGTTCATAAACTTACCGAATCATGGCTACCCAGATTCTATATAATGATGGATTTATATCCTGGTTTTCCAGGAAATAACGCTTCAGTTTGTCACTATTTTATCCTGTCAGGGACATTAAATTGCATGCATTTAGGAATGGTAAATTGCATCCATATCTATCTGATTCTACTTATATCTATCTATCTATCTATCTATCTATCTATCTATCTATCTAATTCTATTTATATCTCCCTATCGCAGTATGTTAATATCTATCTATCCGTCTATTAACCACCGTCTGTTTACGTTCATCTATCAATCTCAATTTGCTTATATATATATATATATATATATATATATATATATATATACATATATATATATATATATATGCACCTATATATATGAACCTATATATATATATATATATATATATATATACATATATATATGCGCCTATATATATATATATGCGCCTATATATATATATATATATATATATATATGCGCCTATATATATATATATATATGCGCCTATATATATATATGTATATATATATATATATGCGCCTATATATATATATATATGCGCCTATATATATATATATATATATATATATATGATTCTATTTATATCTATCTATCTATCTATGTATTGCAGTCTTTTCATGTTAATCTCTCTATCAGCTTGTTTATATGTATCAATTTATCTATGTATTTCAGTCTGTTTATATCCATTTACCATCTGTTTACGAATATCCATCAATTTATCTGTCTATCTATCTCTCTTTATACTTATATATGTATATACATATATATATATATATATGTATGTATATATATATACATATATATATATATGTATATATATATACATATACATATACACACACACACACATATATATATATATATATATATATATATATATATATATATATATATATATAGTTTTCTTCATATCTATCCATCTAAATCATTCTTATCTGTCTATGTATTCATGGGTGTCTCATCATTAATTGCCTAAACGTGATAGCTGATGGGATACCAATGAATTCCTGTTAGAAATGTCATCGAAATATGTAATCTGTTCAATATGTCGAACGATGCATGGCTGATGGTGCAGGCAAGTGAGCTTCCCTTTCATTCATGAACGCGTGCATCCACTATCAAATGCAACTAAATCTAGTTATGGAAATGCAACAATATGAAATGCCATTCAGATGTGACATTCTGATCATTTATGGTAACTGGTGAATGCAATTATTTTTCTAGCCAGGATTGCCATTTCGGTAATTTTATCGCCAAGAAATCGCTAGGAATTCGGCCTTCTTCAAAGGCATGGACATCATTTTCATAAGTATATTTTTAGGGAAAAAAAAGCATTTTTGCAAATATTTTTTTCTACTTTCCACCATAAGGCCATCGTTCCCTCGGGAAATCCATCAATTTGAAAAAAGGTATTTTTTCTAAAGGTTATGCAGATTCTTCTATACACAATGTAATTGTAATGCTGGACTGGACCCTTATTTTTCGTACGGAACAAAAGAACTTTGTTACAGCCGTATTTTTAATAGATTCTCATTCTTGGGTTATTGTGCAATATTGCAATATATTTATGATTTGTTATGGTATTTGACCATGTTTTGATGAGTTTTTTGGCTAGAAACGTCTCCAACATTCTGGCCATCCTATTTCTGAACACTATTCTGGTGAGACGATTTGATAGTTTTTCAAGACTAAAATTAGGCAAGTTAGCCACGGAGCAAATCTATTCAAAATAAAGATATGGCACTGAACGGAAATATACGAATGATGCGAATACCATACTCATAAATGATATGATTCGATAAGAAGAAAAAATGAAAAATGTATTTTGATTCATTTTCTCCTTCAAACTTAATCTTGACATGTATTTCAAGTTATTTGATTATCTTGATAGTTAATTTGGTCACAAGAACATACAAATTTGGTGTGGTCTTGGATTATAAGTAATTTGATTATTTTGGTATTGGATTGGAGCTCGTTGAATTGTTCACAAGACCATACAGATTTTGTTTGGTGATGGATTTTTAGTAATTTGATTATAATGGTATTAGAGCTACTTTTTTTTATCCCAATACCATAGAAATTTGGTCTTGCATGACTAAAGACACACGGTAACCCTAGATCCGATGTTTGCCACAGTTTTGTGCATTTAGCGATCGCTAAAACAAGTCTGGTTGGTCACTCCTTAGAAACGGTCACACAGCTAACGTCTTTTGGCAGCATGCAATGTTTCGGATGATCAATTGAAGAATTTTAAAAAGTGTTATCAATGAATTAATACTTCTTTCGCCTTTTGTTGGTTGGTGTTCACTAGAAATAACAAGTGTGGATGCTGCCAGACGCAGACAAAGGAATCAATTTGGCAGAAATTTAGATTGTAAATTTTCTTGGTGAGGGGGTCAAAAAATCTTTTTACTAAATATAGAGAGTAAATGTTCAAGGTTTCAGTCCTTTATCTTCATTTGCTTGGCCTGTGGGTGTGATAGATTGATAGTCAGCCTGTCAGCCAGAATCACTTGAAAACTGAAGAAGCCTAAGTTGACAATTTTGATTGACGATTTTTAATTTATCATGTGACGGTTAGTTAATCAAACGAAACTTTACATATGAGTTCGATCTTCGTGGGAGCTCTGTAAACATGACCTTGTGCCGGATTAGGCTAGGCATTTTAGTGATCACTATGCAACAAAAGGTGAGAGAAGTTATTCATTCATTGATCACCCTTCTTTCCAATTTTTCTAAATTGATTACTTTCAACACAGCATTCTGTCAAAAGATGTCAGTCTCCCAACGGTTTTTTTAATGACTAACCAGACCAGTTATTATATCAATTAAGCAAATACTTCTAGTTATGCAGTTTTATTTTTGGTTATAAAGAAAATGCTTAATTCTTTTATTAACATCGAAATCTTATTTTCAATGCATCCTTTTTTTGATCGATTTCGGGATATATGAATTAAAAGTGGCGGGAACACTGATGCTATATATGCCCCTGAGATGGGGTGGTCGTCCAAAAATATTTTGGAAACACTTGTCAGAACATTTATTATCCGATACGAATGTATATCATTATTTATGTCCTTTCATCACTGTCCATGGCACAACTCCAAAAAACAAATTAAAAACAACTGTGTCTCTTCAAAAAGAATAATTACATGAAGTGGACATAGGAACTTAATCATATTCAGAGATTCAATAATTTTTAATTATTGTTAATGTTTTCATCTCCATTCACTACGACCGAGTTCTTCGTTTCAGCCAACTGTTCACCAAAAGATATAATATCTTTTGTTTTGTTTCTCCTCTAAGTACGTGGCCAATCTCCAAATAAACTTAAAACGAGCTTTTTTTTTATTTGAATTTTTCAATTTTTATTATTACTATTAATCGATCGACAACATTTGAAAACAGGGGTGATTAATGATTAAGTTACTTCTATCACGTTTTTCTCGGGGGAGGCGTTAATCACTGAGAAAAAAAATACAAATTTTCCAATGAACAAGCGTGAATTCTGCTGGACACAAACCAAGTGACAAATTTAGCACTAACTTATATTATGAATTGAACACACCACAAAAAAAAAAAACTATTTGAGGGTGCAGATATCAAAAGAAGTTTTTCCAACTCATAATAAGATCTGTTATTGCGTTCTGTAAATGCGACACAAACAGAGACAGCCACCCGGTCAGCCATCCAGACCCACTTAGAAACTGGAAAAACCTATGTTAATGGTGCAGTCTCCATTCACTCTGACTGAAATCTTTATTTCAGTCTACTGTGCACGATAATTATAAAAGAAGGTATCTGCTTGTTTGCATTTATAGATGCAAGAGCAACACTAGCACCGATGGCCATCACTGACTGACCGACAGACTGACATACAGAACACTCCCATCACCCCACATCCCTTCTTCAACTTCTTTAGAAGTGATGTGGTCTTTTCTTTTTTTTTTGCAGGGGCATTAGTATTGATTGCAGTCACTGAATGAATGACAGACTGACATACCCAAATGACTCTACCACCTCTTTGAGCGACATAGCGTACGGCGAAGTGTAGTGAGTCGATCTTGCAATCTCTTGCAGATGAGTTTTGTCTTTACTGAACGTGCCTTAGAGGACCATAAAGCAATCTTTCTGGTTGTCTACTTCTCTTCCCCCCACCCCTATCTCTCTTATAGATAAGTATCTGTTTTTCTGTCTGGTTAGTCTCTCAATAGGACATCTCACATGACCAACATCTTTTGGCAGCATATCGCGTTGGGGCTAATCAATCAAAAAATTGAAACAAAAGAGGTAATCAATAGTTGAGTTATTCTCTTGTCCTTTGAAATCTGAATTGAAAGGAAAACGAAAAGATGCTGGACATTAACTAACGGACCATTTTAGCTGAAAACTTAAATCATAAATTGAAACCCCAATTAAAACTCTCCTTTTGGGGTAGGGCAGTTAAAAAATGAACAAAAAATGTATTTCATAGCTGACGCATAGATAAGCATGATACATAGATAGAACGATAGATAGATAGCTGGTCAGTCAGAATCAATCAAAAACTTTTTTTTAAAAACTATGTTGACAATTTTGCTTGGAGGTGACAGTTTTGGTGGACGGTCTTTAATAGATACATGGGTAAACTGATGTCTCACACTTGCTGTTATCTTCTTTAGAACATTATTTTAAAAAAAACGTGGTTTACCTTTGTAAGTCAGATTCATGATAACATCAGGCTATTCAGTTCATCTGAGGAAGGCAGTAACTTTGTTTTCTGGTTTATTATCTACAAATCATCAACAGGGTGTCCTTTGAAACTTATACAATATTTATCAGATCAGATTTAAAGGAGGGAACCAACAAGAAAGTCACACTCGGTAGAGTACAACAAATGATATATACAACAAACATGTAGAGGACAGAGACGCACCGATCTTAATCGGAGAATGCAGAGTCGAAGAAAGTACACCAATGCCTCTACCCAGGACAACAAATCTCCACGAAATCCCATGCAGAAGAGAAAAATCAAGCACATAATCACTCTAGGTATGTAAGTTTTTGATAGAGCAAGCTCAATCCTCAAGAACAAGAAAATCCTATTAGTCCTAAGAAGAAAGGTTTACAACAAATGAATCCTATGGAGGTGGAACATGGAACCTATTCAACTGAGAACCATGCAACATTCACGGAGGGAATTATATTCAAAATCACGTAGAAACAGCTCAGTAGATGAGAGAAAAAACGGGAGTCATCGATGTCATAGAATCCATTAAGAACTCAAATGGCGATTGACTAGTTATGTTCAGGAATGTCAGACAACTAGTGGACATCATGTCTACCAACGTTGATTCATAGATATCATATACGAAACTATGGCAGGCATAAAATAAGCTATTGGCAAATTCAAATAGCGTTTGAAAAGACATATTGCAAGGATATCATGAAAGCGCTGCACATTACCTTCAAGGTAATAATCTCTTTTTTCAACAAGTTCTGTTATGCTTTATCTCTCCGTGTAGCCTCTATCTTGTAGGGGGAGTACATTCTCTTTTCTCTATATACATGATCTTCCATGCTCGATTTTATCTTTTCTTTAGGATAACTATAGTAGGCAGAAAATAAGCCATTGGCAAATTCAAATGGCGTTTGAAAAGACATATTGCAAGGTTGCAAGGACATGAAATCTAATTTTTATATTCTCTCTCATGTTTCTCCACTGCAACTGCTATGGAAGCTATAGTCACTGTGTTTTGTAATATTTTATTATACAATTTGATACATCTCTGTAAGTGTGCGTGTGCGTGTGTATGCATCGTGACAAGCCGACATTAGACCATTTTGCGACATTGATATTCGCCATATATATTAACCAGTATACAAGGCATTGCGTGTTGAGTTTGAGGTTGTTTTGATCACGGTTCAGGAGAAATCTGATAAAGTAAATTTTTAAAAACTACAGATTATGGATCTTTTATTCAATATTATACATCTAAATTTGGATATGAAATACCAAAATCGGCAATAGATCTCCATTTGCATATAAAAAATCTAAATAGGCAATAGACCTTCATTTAGATGTAAAATATCTAAATTTGCAATAAATCTACATTTACATAAAAAACATCTAATTTGGCAATAGATATACTTTTAGATATAAAATATCTAAATTGGTAATCTACATTTATTTATGAATTATTTAAATTGGCAATAGATCTACATTTAGACGGAAAATATCCAAATTGGCAACAGGTGTACATTTAAATAGAAAATGTCGAAATTGGTAATAGATCTACATTTAGGTATAAAATATCTAAATAGGCAATAGATATTCATGTAGAAATAGAATATCCAAGTTTTCAATAGATCTTCATTTAGATATAGAATATCTAAATTTGCAATAATTCAACATTTAGATATAAAATATCTAAATTGGCAATAGATCTACGTTTAGATATAAAATATCTAAACTGGGAATAGATTTATTTTTGGGTATAAAATATCTAAATTGGCAATAGATCTCCATTTAGATATAAAATATCAAAACTTGCAATAGTTCAACATTTAGATATGAAATATCTAAATTGGCAATGGATCTATGTTTAGATACAAAATATCTAAATTGGCAATAGATCTCCATTTAGATATAAAATATCTAAACTTGCAATAGTTCAACATTTAGATATGAAATATCTAAATTGGCAATATATCTACGTTTAGATATAAAATATCTAAATTGGCAACACAGAAGAGAAACGAAGGTATGCAAGAAACGGAAATTCATTTTACGTGTCAAATAAGGCCTACTTCTCCACCAAAGTTAGGTCCCTTCTGAACGTGCACTTTTTGAACGGGCATTGCCCTTTCTTGTGTAATGAGGGAAATACGTCAAGAAAATGTTACATCCGGGAATATTTATTTATAATCGTCTGGAAAAGTAAAAGGCTTTCGAAGGAGAGCAAATATTTACCGTACTTTTAGCAAGAGGAGCACTTAGTAAATATCGAAATCACAAAATGTCAGTGATCCCAAATAACGCCCGTTAACCAGTGCAGTGCGATAGACTTCATATGTGCTGTTTATGGTCGGTCAGGTGTTGAGGTATACGTATGTATACAATTGCTAGAATACACCAATTTACGTCGGAAGAAGAGCCGTGTAAACACGGATACTTTACAGACTGGGAAGGTTATTTTCCTTTCACAGCAGAGTTGCTTCTCTTCGTTTCAACTCGGGGCGTGTGTATGTGTTGAAATAAGAAAATCTTATGGTATTTTCAAAGTAACAAGCCTGGAAGTCAGACAATGGATGCATTCGTTCTTTTCTTGTGTGAAGATCTAGCGGAGACGATGCCGACGACTTTTCTTGCAAGTTAAAATCTAAAATTGAATCAAAGGGCATATTAAAAAAACTAAAAACGTTTAAATCCTGTCGATATATCTATCTAAAATCTGGAAAAAATTATCGCATATTATCGATGAATTAGATGTATCTTGAATATTCAACATTATTTCATTACTATAAATTGAATGAGTTATTAATCATTAAGCAAAAAAATCATCTAAATAGAAATTTCTGACACCTGGATGCAATCAAAAACATCTACATTTAGATGGTGAGCTACTAAATTGGCAACACCGTGTGAGAGGATGTAAAGTGCATACGATATTTCAGTCAGTAACTGCAATCAATGCAAGGCATACTAGAAGATCCGGAAACAGATGAAGTTGTCTTGACTCAGAGAGAGAATCATCATATTCACCAATCTTTTGTCGTCTGTTGTAGAACATAGATCTTCCCAGATCTCTCTGTCACTGGCGTCGCGGAGCAAATCCTTTTTCGACTCGTTGAGTTTGTCTTTTCAACTTGTATTCTGCCGGCTTCGGTCATGCAAGTGATCTCTGGTGATCAATGTTGTGAGTCGTGATGTCCATCGGTTATCTGACATTCTTGCAACATGACCAGCCCATTGCAAGTTATATTTTCTGATGAATTCCACGTTGTCTTGGACTCCTGTTTATTCCTGATTGTATACTTTCATTTTGACGACTAATGGGATTTTTCTTGTTCTTGAGGGTTGTGCTTGCTCTGCCAAAGATTTACCATCCTAAAGTGATTATTTGCTTTATTTTTTCCTTTTTTTGTGGAATTCTTGGAGATTATTTGTCCTTGGTAGATGTCGTGGTCTACTTCCTCCAATTCTACAGTTTCAATTTCGATCGTGGTTTTTTTATTTCCAACAGGATTGTTACACATGGCCTTTGTTTTGCTTAAGTTCATATGCATGCCAACTTTCTTGCTTTTTTTATTCGACTCATCTAGCATTTGTTGGAGGTCGTAAAGTCTTTGTAAAAAGGACGATGTCATTTGCAAATCTGAGGTTACCTAGACCTCTGCCAATGCCTCTTATAACTGAATGAAAATGCGTTCATTTATAGTTACAGGGGAGGTAACAGTAGAGATTTCTTTGATCCACCTAAAGATTTATACAATTGGTCATTAGCCCATGGCCCACCCTTCCACGAAACAACATTGAAATTATCCGAAAAATTTTGGTGATACAGAGTGGAAAACATGAGTGATCACTTTAAAGAATAAATATGCTTAGAATAAATCCAACGAGGTCACTGGTGTTTTTCACTGGTAAACATCTAAATTAGAGAAAATGAACATGCAGAAATGTCTAAATTCTTGAGAATATAGATTTTGTCAATAAATAAGCGAATAAGATCCCCGCCCTCAAAAGCCCTTTTTAACAAAATAAAAACATTTTCAAGCGATCTAATTGGATAGTAATGCCGATTTTCAAGTCTGTAGACAAAACAGTATGGCCAGGGTCGCTGGAACACTCAAACACATAAAAAACACACAAGCACACGAACACGAAAATATTAAGCCATCTTTGGAGGCTACAGCTGCTCAATATCTATCCATTGATGAAAATTGAAACGACTATTTATCAAAGGGAATTTAATCAAAAGACGCTTCGTCGGAACGACTGTTCTTCAGAAGTCTTTTAATCGGAATAACTCTTTATTGGAATGATGTTTTACCGAAAAAACAATTAATTGAAACAACTTTTTATTGAAACGACTTTAATAAACTATGTTTGATCGGAGCTATTTTAGCAAAACGATGGAATGTTCGAAATTTTTTTTTGATACCCTGGATCAGTATTTGTTAGCAGTGAGAAAGGAAGCCCCAGAATAAAACACATCCAGGATTTTGAAGAAGAGGCCCAGAATTGAAAGCAAGACTTCCAAATGAAAAACATGTTTGTTTTTTTATAAATGAATAGATATATAGAAAATGAACTTAAAACATCAAAAACAAGGAAATATGTGATACATCATTTTACCATAATGAGGTCACCATCAAACAATTGACCTTTTCTTTAATGAGGTCACGGAAAACAATTGACCTTTTCTGTAATAAGGCCACTTAAAATAATTGGGCTTTTATCCTGATTAGGTCACGTAAAAAGAATGGAAAAAGCCAGAAAGAAGCAAAAAAACACCCAAATCACATCTAATTGTTCTCTCACATTCATCTTTGGCTCAAAGCCAAGTCTATATGACAAGACCTAGAACAAATGGTTTGAACAGAGAGTCAATCGCCACATTAACCATGAGTCATTTGACTCTTGGGCTTCGGGATTCTGGACTCTAATGGATCTAAGGGCAGATTTAGTAGAGCTCTAAGTAGGCAATGGTCTGAGTATTTTTCTTTTTTTACATCAACCTTCTTGGTTACAGCGGACGGATAAACCCAATTTGAATCTCCTTGCTAATCAGTGCGTAAAAAACAGCTAAAATAACCAACTTTTTAATCCTTTTTCCCTACAATACTGACTAAAGACCGTTACGAGAAATGTCGAGATCCTCGGCCAATGGAGAATCTCTAGAGCTCTGCTCGAGATGGCAATCTCAAATATCCTAGCTATCATTAAACTCATTATCAAATCTCATTGCTTACATACGAAAAGAATGAAGTGATCATATATATATATATATATATATATATATATATATATATATATATATATATATATATATATATATATATATATATAACAACAGTGTTTGTGCGAGTCTGTGTGTGTGAGAGAGAGGGAGAGATAGTAAAAAAAAAACCTGATGATCCCATCAAGGGAAGTTCACACATAATACCGTAATATCTGTTTCTGTGTTGCTCACATGAATTGCCTTAAAAGATATTTGGAAATGATTTACTGAAATGGCATGGATTTTGAAAATTCCTTTTATTTCGGTAGCGTTTAAAACTGCTCAGCTCTACAGACTCTCTCTCTCTCTCTCTCTCTCTCTCTCTATCTATCTCTCTCTCTCTCTCTCTCCCTCTCTCTCTCTATATATATATATATGCACGCTAACATACACATATATAAATACTTATTTCAGTTTACAAAAATGGAATTTTTTGATGATATTTAATCACGATGCTCATAGTACATAAAGCTATCAATATATTAATCACGTATAACATGTCTTTTACTAATACAAATGAAATTATAACTAAATTACATGCAACTGAATCCGAAATAAAATCGCCGTATAGTTATTGTAAAAACTTTGAAATATTTAAAGATGACTTTCATGGCACGTAGCCGAAGAAAAATTTCATTGTATTTGGAATAACTTAAATAGATTTCATTACTATCTTGGGTTCCGCTTATGAAAAGAATGATTTAGTCATTGCGTTACAAGAATAACAAAATAATTTTTGACAAATTCTGTAACATTCCTAATTCTGTTCGAAAAGAACGTTTTTTTCATCCTTGCATATATATATGAGAGAGAGACAGAGAGAGAGAGAGAGACAGAGAGACGGAGAGAGACAGAGAGACAGAGGGAGAGAGAGAGAGAGAGAAAAAAAGAAAGAATAGAATAGACACTGATACTTATACTGGTATAAATCAATTTTTACTTTTCATTCATTCCTTCCTTAACTGCAGTTACAGCATCTTGAGTTGTTTTTTGTAGAGAAAATTCTGAACGTCTTCCGTAAAACCTTCGTTGTGAAGGGCAATCAAAACGCTATACATAAATTTGGAACAAGGTATGTAACTAAAGTGTTATGATGTGTGTTCGTTCATCAAATTTGTTCACTTTTTACATACTGAAATGAATGTCACTGAAATTTGAAATGTTATGTCGTGATTCATAACGTTGAAGTATTAATAAACTACGGATGATTTGATTTTAAGTTTGAGCCATTTGGTGATCCTGAGATTCCAGAATAAGAGTGGTGGTGTTAGCTAATATTTTTTTTCTATTTCTTCTATAATAGCAAATTTTGCGTCAATGTAAAATTCATGGTCTGCTTGTCGAAATTGTTCTACGTGTAAAATTTTGTCGCAGTTCAATGATATATATATATATATATATATATATATATATATATATATATATATATATATATATGATGAGGTCCCAAGTTGACCTGTGCTTCGGACCCGTATTAAGCTTAATCTGGGCTCAGAGAAAGTCTATTTATGTAGACAACGGAATGACACTAAAGTGACCTCTCCAAAGTGAAAGTGTGAACGAAGCGTATGGAGATCCTTGTCAACTTTGCAATTGTCGTCCACATCGGAATGTGCCGATAAGCTTGCCGCCTGTTTCACTGTAAAAGCAACCAGAAAGAAGTCAAAATTAAGCCACCCCACTTCCTTTTAACCGGAGTTGATACTTGGCTGGTTGCCAATAATGGCCAGAGACCACAGTCAGTTTAGTTATTGATTCCAAACTGAGGGTAGGAAATTCTGACCTGTATCCTTCCCAAAGGCAATAATACGAAGTCACCACAAACTGTTACAGCAAG